>JAUPFT010000005.1:22188536-23388536 GCA_036936625.1 Parnassius smintheus behrii | reverse complement strand
TAGCGAATTGTAACATAGCCCTTTGAACAGAGCGGACGTAAAATCAGTCAGGTGATTAAAATTATATATTTATATATATTATGGCCCAAGGGCCACCCCAGCCGCACCCTAACCCACTGTCGCTTATATTAAAGTATAGTTGCAATGTTGTATTAGACGCAGCGGCTGAATATCGTTCAGTCAAGACGTTGAACGTTACAATCAACTAGTTGACGAGTTGTCCTTTAGTCATTCAATTAAATGTCGTCATTCTAAGTAGAGCCGTGGTAGCTCAGATGGTTTACGCTCGCTGTAAATATAACAGAACGCGAGTAACAACCTAGGTTCATTCCCTGCCGGCACCAATGAAATTGTTAAATGCAATTTTATGTGCTGATTTACCACGTGCTCGGCGGTGAAGGAAAACATCGTGAGGAAACCTGCATGTCTGAGGAATAAGAAAAAAATATTTCGAAGACATGTGAAGTTCGCCAACACACATAGGGGCAGCGCGGCGGACACTTTCTTGCCCTAAAACCCTCTCAGAAATGAGGGGAGGCCTGTGCCCAGCAGTGGGACGTATATAGGCTCTAACTTTACTTTACTTTACATTCTATGGACGCTAGTCATTCATTCAAATAGCAGTTTCAACCAGGTGACAGCGATATATCCATCGATTCTAAATCTAATCAGCTCTTAACCTCAAAAAAAAAAACAACATCTATTGCCGTAAACGTCATCAAAATTGATTCATTCGTTTAAGAGAAATCGTTAAGAAATTTTATGTACTGTATGTAATTTTATGTAATAACAGGTGGACTTTTGAAGCGCTTTGCATTTGAAATTAGCGGGAAGTTGCGTAGATGACCTGTAGGGTAAACCGTATTTTTTATTAATGAAGTGAGAATACACACTATTAATATTTTACTTTTTGTCTATTAGGAATTCGGCGATCATGGAATTACAGTGCTGAGGACTTTGGGGCTTGAATCCCACACGGAAGAAGTATTTATATAGCGTATACAAATAATAATTGTTTCGAGTCTATATGTTTCTCCTTGTGTAATTTATTTACGTAAACTGCCTCCACGGTACAGCAAATTAGTGTGGGGGTAAAATTTACGTAAAAATAATTATAAAATAATAATCATCATTACTATTACAGTCGGTTACAAGTGTAATGTTGAATACTCCACATAGGCTGCCAAATAATACAGTCCTAGGCAACCTGTATTCATTGGCTCCCGACATAATGATAGTCACTCCATCTATTTGGAGGTCTTTACGTGGTAGAGCCATGCTGCAGTTATATTAGTAGTATAATTGTAGCACGAATGGGTCGGTTCGACTGGGGAAGGACCACGCTCTCACAGAATACTAGCGTCAAATAGTAGCTTAATGCTGCTGTGTTTCGTATGGTGAGTGTAGAGAACCGGAGACCCTTTTTACTGGAAACGAGGCATTCCACCTAAGTCCTCACGGATGACAACGCATCTGTATTTTGAGTCGTAATCGAGAATAGATGTAGATGTCTATGGGCCGCAGCAACCACCAACCACTTACCATCAGGTGAACTGTGTGCTCGTTTGTCATCCTATCCTATAAAAAAGGTCACCCAAAACTGCGAGTACAGGGCTAACAACTAGACCCTTGCTCCCCCCTCTAGCTGTCAGATCTTCTAGGTATTAGTAAAATTCGTATACAGTATGAACTTATATATATGTATTATAATATGTATATCATCATCATCATCATCATTACAGCCCTTTACAAGTCCACTGCTGAACATAGGCCTCCCCCAAGGTATGCCACAAAGCACGGTCCTGAGCCACCTGCATCCATCGACGACGCTGCCCAGCCGAGTTGAATCCGTCGATTGACCTCTCGGTCGAAGTTGGACTTACCTAGCCGGACTATTTGTCCCAGGTAAACGTACTCGTCAACAACTTCGAGCTTAGTGCTCCCAACAACTACCGGCATAGGTGTGACATGGACATTAAACATGATCTTTGTTTTGTCCATGTTCATCTTAAGACCTATCCGTTGGGAGGCACTATTGAGGTCATGGAGCATAGTGCTTAAGTCCTCCAGCGATTCTGCCATAAGGACTATATTGTCGGCAAATCGAAGGTGAGTGATGTACTCGCCATTGATGTTAAGACCGTATCCTTTCCAGTCCAGTAGCTTATAAACATCTTCCAACGCAGCTGTAAAGAGTTTCGGGATATAACGTCACCCTGTCTTACACCTCTCTGCAGTTGGATAGGTTTCGTACTCTGGTTCTGTACTCGGATAGCCATCGTAGCCCTACTGTGCAAACACTTCAGCACTTCGATATACCGACAGACAACTTGGCACCGCTGAAGAGACTGTAGCACCGCCCGAATTCCGACGGAATCAAAGGCTTTCTCATAGTCCACATATGCCAGGCAAAGTGGCAGATTGTACTCTTCGGACTTCTGTAAAATTTGCCTAAGGGTATGTATGTGGTCTATGGTACTAAAGCCTTTTCGGAAACCGGCTTGTTCGGGAGGCTGGAAGTCGTCGAGTCTGCGTGCGAGACGATTCGTAATGACTCTCGAAAACGATCGATCGATCTGTCTGTTCAGTTGCCTGTATGCTGTCAAATCTGTTGACGATTGCAGCCTCATTTCCTTAGAGATTAAGAGTGTGATCGGAGAGCTTTTGTGTTCTTCTGTGGCCGATCTTGCAGAACTTAGCTCCGACCGCATGGACAGTTTCCACGAGCTTGTCATTCATATCGTCCAATGCATTGCAATCTTCTAGGCACTGAAAGCGGTTACGTAACTCGAGCTGAAAGGTTTCGGGATTCGATATTAGAGCACGAAGGGGGCGGAGTATTGACTTCATTAAACGATTCCTCTCCAACTTAACATTTAGGTTCAGTGTGCCTCTAACCATTCGCTGATCGCTGCCAGTTTTCACCCTTGCGATCACTGAGACATCACTGAACAGTAGGCGTCTGGTCGTCATAATGTAGTCAATCTCATTTTTTGTCGAACCGTCAGGGCTCGACCAGGTCCATTTCCTGTGGGGCCGCTTCTGGAAGAAAGAGTTCATCATAAAGAGTCCCTCTTTCTCCATGAAGTCAACCAGCTTCTGGCCCCTACGGTTCCGTTGCCCTACTCCAAATTTCCCTAACTTCAGCTCACCGCTTTCTCTCGTGCCTAGTTTTGCGTTGAAGTCTCCCATCAACACCGTGTAGTGGGTTTTGGAGGAATGCATGGCTCTAGAAATATCCTCATACATTTCCTCCACCTTCTCATCGGGATGTGCTGAGGTTGGTGCGTAAACCTGTATGACCTTCAGCGAATACCGTTTGGTGATTCTGAGTATCAGGTACGCGACTCTCGTCGACACACTCTCAATCTTTACAACGTTGTTGACGAGAGACTTGTGGACGATAAATCCGACACCTCCTTCGGACAAGTGGTCGCCCTCCCGGTGATAGAACAAGTTGCCGGACTCGAGGATTACCGTGTCTTCCCCCTCTCTTCGGACCTCGGATAACCCAATAATGTGCCAGCGCAACTTGTCTACCTCTTCTTCCAACTCCAGTATCTTCTCGTCAGTGCTCAGGGTGCGTGCGTCATATGTTGCCAGGTTGAGTCGTCGTAGGTGGTAACCGAACTTCTCACCCCCTGCTCCGTCGTTACCATGGTCGCCACCGTAGCCGGGAATAGCGGGACCGCCGGGGACTGGAGGCCGTTTGTTTGCGTTGTTACTCATGGGGGGATATTTGCTATAGTTGCCACGCTTGGCAAGCGGGTTGGCAACCGCAGTTTTTTATTATATCATTGCTGTTATCAGGAAGATGCTGCTGCCCCTCTCCTGCCTGTCTCCCTCTGTCGCCTCTTACGACACCTACGGGAAAATATGGGTTAGTCATTGATATATTAAAAGGGGAAGATAGGTCACTAAATCAAAGCGCCCGGTCCTACATAACTACGGGATTGCCCGTACTTGGCTCGTTTGTAAGAGCGAGAAAACATGCGTGAGAGACACGATACGCACGTGATGCCCGATTTCGCGATGACGCGATTTCGCTCGCACAACTACGACGTTTCCTATTTCTGTCCTTGTCTATCGTTAAATATAATTTTGCGTTTAAGATAACAGATGTGTAAGTTTTGGTGCTTGTAGTCGTGCGCCGAGCCCAGGTTTAGTGATTGCGATATTAGCGTGTAACATATCTTCCCTTTTAATATATCAATGGGGTTAGTGGATATTCTCAACCGCCACTACACGGTATAATATATAAAACTACTAAAACACGGCAGATGTTATACTGTTTTTGTATACCAATTTTCGCCAATCGGTTCAATAGAAGTTTATGTAGGTACTACATAAGTTACAAAAAATGGACAGCGTATTTTTTATATGTTATTTATTTATCAATTAATGTTAATAAAACACTCGTGACTAGTAGTTCGAGAAATAAAGATTTTGAAACAAATTTTTAAATCCCAAATACCTCAGTGATTATAATAATATCGTTAAATGCCACTTAAAATTGATAGGAACATAAAGCAAATTATAATATAACAATACAGATGTACGTTGAATTTTCCTATAAATAAGGAAGATGAAACTGTAGTATAGATGTAACAAAGTTAGCGAATAGCATTAATCCTCTTCCAGTGGCCCACATCCTGTCGCCTCGTGTCCCAGTTAGCCACAATGGAAAGAGCCATTAGACCCAACGATGTGTTAACAAGTTTAGTTGATATTAGTTAAGCGATGTATAGTGAAAAAAGTAGGTAGCAGTCGGACGATATGAATGGCGGAATAGAAAACAGGTCGTATGCCGTAGGTCGGTGCACGTGGCCGCCTCCCCCTGTTTCATAACACCAGCAGAATTAAATTATTATTAACAATGTAACAGATAATTGAATTATGCAATGAATTATGCTTTATTGTGAATGATGTATTTATTAGTTTAATTATTGTTTATAAACGGCTTATTTTTTAAAAAAACAATTGCTTTTTTCATAATCATTAATTATAATTATACAAGGAACACTGGCTAGTGTGCATGTAAATATAACAATTTTGTAATTGAATTTTTCAGCTAGACAAAACTACATATTATACTGTAATCCTTCAGAATATTTAAACTCAGTCTATGGAAATATTTTTATATTATTGTTTATAATTCAACTCAATCAAGCGGTGATAGTAGATAGGTGGATCGATCGTCTTACATTTTATTAAATGTAGAACAACCCGAGATCGATTTGATTGCCGGTCCCATTTTTAATGCAGTATACTGAGCTCGTGTGTGTATGTTCGACAATAAATAAAACGGCAAGGTTGTAATTAGGGATGGGCCGAATATGGATTTCACCGAATACGGATATTCGGCCGTATATTCGGTTAAATTTTTACCGAACCGAATATTCGGCCGAACATTATTCGGCAGGATAACCTCGGGACTTAACCAATTTATGTCGAAACTTGTTACCGTAAAGCACACGGGATTAGCGCAGGACCCTGCCTCTCGCTTCCCGCCACACCTGACATGTTATTGCATCATCTAGTACCGAGCAAATTGCCGGTACATGCTCATGTTTTGACTATTCTTGTGAAAAAAAAGTATTTCGTTGTTTTGTTCTTAATTAAGAGGATACCTTGAAAATGAATCGAAGTTTTTAGGACGTGGCTTATTCCTTTGTCGGTGAAGCTAACGGACGACTGCGGAAGTGTCAAAATGAAAGTGACTTCATAGTACGCAAATTATGAGATAGCCATACCGAGAAGCGCTCGGAAAAAACTAAGTAAGCGCCAAACAACATTTTTATTTATTTTAACAAAACTTCGTTATGGACTGAAAAAAGTGGTTTATGAGAACTTAGATATTTACTATGCTTTAAAAATGATTCCATGAAATTATTCGTAAAGATATTGTGGTGTCATCAAGAAATGTAAATAATTAGAGCCTACTTTGCAATTTTTTTCTATCGAGAAAATTACATGATATCGTGTTTTCCTTTTATGCAAACCAAGGTCATATAGTCAAAAATCATATACCAAAATTTTGGTTTCGAATCTATAAAACTTATAAAAAAAATGTTAAATAGAAAAGCCACCAAATTTTCGAAACCTTAAAGTTAATTTCTTATTTTAGAGAAACTGACGACCAAAGTAAAGTGAAATGTACTAATGTAATGTAATGTTTCTTTGTTTGATTCCAAAAACATTTTATCAAGTTTCTATTTGCCATAATCGGAAATAAATCCACAGTGCCTCAAAACATTAATGTATAGATTTATGCATTTGAGGCACTCTTAGAGTAAGTAGATTTAACCCATAAATAAAATATAATTTCAACAGTAAAAGACATCGCATTACTCAATTCGTACATTTCAATACATTGGACACTATGAAAATGTTCGGTCCGAATGTTCGGTGATTTAGCCGAATATTCGGCCGAATACGAATATTCCTTAAACCTGCCGAATATGCCGAATACCGAATATAAAACGAATATTCGGCCCATCTCTAGTTGTAATACAGTAATTTCTAAAATTGATTGAAGAAAGCAGTGTAATGCATTCATTGTTGGTTTTCATCTAATGTAGACACATGCACCCAATGCACGTGTCGTAATGTCGTTAAGTGGGAGGTCTTTTTAAGCAGCTTTTAAATCCCAAGGTTGGGACTGAGTAAGTAGTGGTAGAGCCTCGCTACAATGTGTTATACCTGGAGAGAAAATGAGTTTGTTTGACTGGAAAAGGGTCAAGCTCGCACAGAATACCAGCATGAAATAGCAGCATAATGTTGCTGTGGTTTGGGTGTTAGGCAAATGAAACCATTTTTACGGATAACGAAGCATTCATCTATGTCCATAGGGTTGACAACGCATTTGCATTATGAATCTTAAGTATTTTGGGATAGACATAGATGTGTCTATATGCCACAGCTTAAATTATAAAAAAAAATCCTTTCTTTCCTACTGGTTACATTAACTATATTTGATCAATAGTATTTAGCTTACTATTTTATTTAACAATATCAGTTGCAACTCTTCATTTTTTTTCATTAGCCAATTTTGGCTCCTGTCCACGGGACAAGTATGGTGTACAATATACCCATATTATAACGTTGCAACTACGAGAAAACGTGATGTCAGTAGATTTATTAACATGGTTTTCTTGGCATGGCCTGTACATATGAATGTAATGGTAATTCCTAATTCAGCTTGCACCATTTTCGGACTAAATATTCTAAATTTTTGCAGGCCATGTTAAACAAAACTATAGTATTTTAGTCAAGATTTTGACGCTCGAGAATGAATACTTCTTAAAATCATTTATGATCGGAAAAATATGCGCATACATGATATACTCTATTAAATTCTTAACCGAATGTGTTATAAAATGCTTTATAATAATCGAGATTAAAAAATGTAATAAAACATAATATAGAAATTATCGCCTTAAGAACCGATTACAATGCAATAATTTCACGATTATAAACTAGTCTTTTTTTTCTCTGGGATCATAACTATAAATTCTTATATTATACATCATAAATTATAGAGTTAGCAAATTTAATATCGTAATAATTTAATTACGAAACGATGAACGAAAACAATTAACGACGATTATGATAACGATGTGGGGATTTTTTATGAAATTGATAGCGAACACGGGAGTCGTGAGAACTTGATAGTTGACTATATTTAATAAAATGTGATGTTAACACCGATGAGAAGACTGGTGAATAATATACATATATGGAACTTACAACTACCCTTACTATGTCGTGGGTGTCTTCAAAGGCGACAAATACAAACTGAACCTGGAAAACGTCAGCAGCGTCTTCCTAATGACAGCTGAAAAAAAAAATTCTGTTGTTGTAGTATACTATTTGTACCCACATAAATACTGTGAGGCATCGTTTGGACATATGGCAGTGTTTCAGCCAAGTACGTAAAACAAGTGTGAGCCGTGGTAGCTCAGATGGCTAACGCTCGCTGTAAATATAACAGAATGCGAGTAACCCGGGTTCGATCCCCGCCGGCACCAATGAAATTGTTAATTGCAATTTTAAGTGCTGATTTATCACGTGCTCGGCGGTGAAGGAAAACATCGTGAGGAAACCTGCATGTCGGAGGAATAAGAAAGAAAAAAAAATAACTTCCTTGCCTTAAAACCCTCTCAGAAATGAGGGGAGGCCTGTACCCAGCAGTGGGACGTAAATTTACTTTTATTTTTACGTAAATAAAATCGACGCACTAACAGTATATTGACACGAACCATATCAAGCTATTTTCGATACCTCGTCCCCAATAACTAAAATATTATTTGATCTACACACTTGCAATTTTGCATACCTAGAACTTCAAATTTAATGAAGAACTCTATTATAATTCCTGAATAATTAAGGTCCGAAAAGTGTCGTGTTCATCATCCCCTAATTTACTGATTTAAGTAAATCATCAAAAACTTAAGACTACTTCTAGCTGCCTAAGAATTTTGAAATTTTGCATCAAGTTAGATATTTAGATGTATGCAAAGTATAAAAACTATTTAGATTATCAATATTCAGTGTTGTCAAAGTTAAAGACAAATAAAAGAAAAAACAAAAATGCAAGAAAAACGTTGAAGACCGTGTATTTATTTAAATTAACGAAGGTACGAAAATTTGTCATATCCCACGAAAACATGTGAAAAGTATGTTCGGAGTTGTCGGCTTTGCTGATAAAAGAGTTGTTTTCTAAACGGGAGCAAAGTTCTTTATAGTAGAAGACCGTTGTAAATTTTTATAATACATAAACATGATTATTAAAATCCTCTGCAAAAGTTCTGTAAAACATTACAAATATTACTTTATCTCGACATACATTCATTTTTTTTGCATATCAAACGTCCACTGCTGAAGGTCACCCTATAGATCACTTCACAGGGGGATTCCGTAATAGTTGCCACGCTTGGCAATAGCAGCTTATATTACTTGTAGTTATTATCAGGAAGCTATGCTGCTGCTCAGGCGGTGGCGGCACAAGAGAATCTATCTCCCCATTTCGTCTCATGGGTGTCCTTAGAGGTGCTTATTGGAAATACCGATAGACACTTACTTGCAATCTCGCCTGTAAAAGTTAAAAGTAAAGTTACAGCCTATATACGTCCTACTGGGTACAGGCCTCCCCTCATTTCTAAGAGGGTTTTAGGGCAAGGAAGTGTTGGCCACGCAGCCACAATGCGTGTTGGCCAACTTCACGTCTTCGCAATATTTTTGAAGTGAAAACTTCTTTAGCAGCGTTGTATACTTTTTTTGTAATTGGTAAAAAATGTTAAACTCGCGTCAGGACACGTGACTTGATCGAAAATGCGTAAGACGGACGGCGTAGGAGAGGAAGTATCCCCCTCTCTTTCTACGGCGCGGCGAAAATGTATGCATGCGCCTGCTGTTTCATTTAGGCGGCGCAGGGCGCTTGCGCGAATGTAATATAAATTGTCATGTTTGTGTACGATAGCGCAATAAATAAATATTGTATTCTACCACATAAATGATAGTACTTTTATACTAATAATTAAAGCAATTTGTACAAAATTATTCCCTAACCATTCCAAAATATCAAAAATGCACAACGTTAATATCCAAGTTTTCAATTCTGCCGGCACTCTCGGAGTGCAACCCGTCGTTTTTTTTTTAAATCTCGCCTATACCAGACATAAAATACCAAGACCGTAGATAAGCAGCCACTTTAAAGGTATAAGACGTATGATACTGCGATCGTCAAACCACCTTCCTAGCGTGAAAAATCCTCCCGACGGGATAGAGACGGGATATGCGGTGCTAAAAACAGTGTATAAAAGGAAAAGAAGAAAATTTCAGAATTAAAGTTATTTTTTTGACCCTTTTAGACAAGCTCAATGCAGCAACTAGAATGTCGTCTAAATAATATGTTAAAAACTTCATCGCCTATTTTTTCAAAATCTCCAGAATTTTTTCTACAATTATGAGACAACCTAAAGTATATCATATTTAATGAAATAATAAAAAGTCGTACCAAAGTAGTCGAAAATATTGTATAGGTAGGTAGGGCTAGATATATATATATATATATATATATATATATATATATATATATATATATATATATATATATATATATATATATAGTAAAACATGTTTGTAACGGCGCAAACGGGTGACTGCTACGCACTTATAAGTAGGAAAACAGCCTCGTTGCTCGGCAGGGTGCAGGCTAGCTGCAACTCCATCATAAAAAATTATTTTAACATAGTTTGTTGTGTTTTTTTTTAAATTGTATAAAATTTAATTGTATAGTGATCTCTTAAGTTTACGCGAGTACTTCACATTGAATGAAACTAATTTTTACAGGATAGACCCGCAACAATGGGTGCTGCGAAGCACTCGAAACGGCGGAAAAAAAATTGAAGATAATAATATTATTATGCCATGAATAAATACTCATATTGTATGATAAAACAATAGTGTTACACGGTTTTTCGTTTATTATTAGCCAGCATTTGGCTACAATCCCAACTGCCACCAGAAGTGGTGATGAAGCCCTAGAGGATTCACAGTCTTAGCGTAAGAAAGGCCTATCCAGTATCTACTCTTGTCTCGAAGACACCCAGATTGTAATGAGACGGAAAGAAAACGTTGAAAACGTTGCCAGTGAACAGTGTTTAGCACAGGCGCTTTCAATGCGAGCACTTTTAGTGGCACATTTAATCACAATGAGGTTAATGTGCAGTGTATTTCTTTCAGAGTTAATTTATCGCACTTAGCCCGTATTGTTTTAGACGCAACAGTTGTAGTTCTTTCGTTTGGTGTGTGGTTTTGTTGTCTGTTTATATTCTGTTTGTGTAATTAGTTCAATTACGTAATTGGTCATACATAGTATTAATTTTATCAAACGGATCTGTGTAGAATATATATGTATGTAAAAATGACAGCAGCCTAATCGTTTTTTTTTATATATTATAAGAATGACAAACGATCACACAGTCTACCTGATTGTAAGTGGATACTAGATGTAGATGTCTATGGGCTACACCCATAGACGTTTACATCTATTTTCTTAGGAATCAAAATGTTGATGCAATGGTAACGCTGAGGACTGCTTCGTTCCCTGTAAAAGGGTTTCCAGTTATCTACACTTTTCAAACGAAACACAGCAGCATTACGCTTTTTTACGCTTGTATACTCTGAGAGCGTGGTTCTTCTCCAATTGAGCCGATCCATTTATGCTAAAGTTATAATATGCAGCAATATATAATATGCTCTTTTCAACTTTATGGGTGAAAGTTTTTTACCAAAATTTTTATGGTAAGAATATTAAAATAGAAGATGTCGCGTACCATACCTACCTATAAAAAAACGTACAGTCGAATTGAGAAAGTCCTCCTTAATTTTTTTTGAAGTCGTCTGAAATGCATTTCATGCACATTCATCGTATTATATTTTCATTTTTCTGTTTCTGCGTCAGTTCTTGATATGGTGGTTAATAATTCTCCTTAACACAGGGTCGGAATGTACTGGTCTTCAGACATGAAAAGCCAATTGAAGTTCGAATAAGCCCAGGCGGTCCGTATAGTTCCAGGAATAACGAAAGCATAATATAAATAAATGATTTAGAATTATATTAACAGAACACACACACATATATATATATATATATATATATATATATATATATATATATATATATATATATATATATATATATATATATATATATTCGAAATAATACTATTTAGTCTGACGTCTCCAAATTCAACGTGGATCATAAACTTGCCGTCAGTTTATAAGCACTTCAGATTGTTCGCAGCCATTCTCTAAACCCATTGTGACGGCAGTTATCTCAGTCTCAAGAGAGGGATCTAAGTGTCGAGTATAAGAAATTTCAATAAAACTGCTGGTTATCTGTTTCAAAGTTATTTAATTTGATGTCGCCACATTCCATCAGATAGGTTTAGTATATAAGCTCTTGACCATTGGAACAATAAGCAAGGGTTAGCTCTTAAAATATTAAAATGCCAAAAAGATTTTCTGGCAACTAAGCGCCATAATATGTGAAGTATTAAGAGAAGCGACGGCTTCACTAGTCTGATGAAGCTGATGGCCAACATTAAATCGAAAAAAGAAAAAAATTAAGTAAGTATTTATCAGTAGGCAGTGGCGATGTCGCTGACTGTATGCTTTTTTGTAGCAAGTAAACTTTAAACTAATCAATCACTCACATCACAACTAATCATCGTGTTGTGTTTCTTCTGTATTTTACTGACTGACTTATCACGAAATCTCTAAAATTAATCAGTATACACCCGATTGCCTTGAAATTTAGTATGTTGATTCATTTAATCAAGAAGATGGTCACTAAGAACGGATTTTACGATAGTACCATAAAAATATTAATATTTTACATCTAGGTTCCGAAGTAAGGTATCGTGCGCCCAGCGAAGTGAGCGGGCATCAGTTAGTGCAGTATAATAATTACTAGAATTTCGTTTAAAATCGATAACTATCGGCAACTCGCCAGCTCAGTGTGATGATTACGGTAATAACATTATTTAATCTGTGATTACGGTAAAAGTAGTAACATATAAACATGAAAGACGACAACCCGGGTGATGAATCTAGACGTGTGCTCATCATCATCATCATCATCATTACAGCCCTTCACAAGTCCACTGCTGAACATAGGCCTCCCCCAAGTAATGCTACAAAGCACGGTCCTGAGCCACCTGCATCCATCGACTTCCTGCATGTTTTACCAGGTCGTCACTCCATCTAAAATGCTCACTCAAGTTTAAGCCATATGTTTTGTATGATCAGAAACATACTCAGAGTACGCCACTTTATGTTATGGATTTGATGTAAACACGCGTCGAATTTCATCAAATGGGGTCGCGTATCATTAGGATGTATGTATCTATCTTAAGTACTTACCACACGAATAAGTCTATAATACGATTGCAATAATATGTGTGTAGTGTAGACATCGTTTATTCCAAGAGGATTGTAAAATTTATTTAGGTATACGAATTGACTATAAAACAATTAATGCTTAAAATTTCAATTCACTATTTTTTTACCACAATCCTACTTGGTGGTAAGTGGTGATGCAGCCTTAGATGGTAAATCGCACTGTCTTAGCGTAATAAAAGCCTATTCACTCTTGCCTTGAAAACACCCAGATTGTATTCGAACGGAAATATAGACGCCGGAAAATTATTCCACTCCTTCGCTGTACGCGTTAAAAAGTCGAAGCAAACCGTTTGGTTCTAATGCGTGGAATATCGACAACAAAGGTGTGAAGACATGGTGACCGCCTGGTCGTCTTATGGTGGAAAGGAGAGGGGAGAATTAAAGCGTGCAATTCCTCCGCACACTCACCGAAATTCATCCTACAGAATACCAAGAGGCTGGCTACTCTGCGTCTTTGCTCGAGGCTGCTAAGGTTGGTTTCAATTATATCAAGGTCATCAATGAGCCTTTTAGCACGTATCACCACTGAGTCCAACGCTGCCGGGTGGAATTTAGCAGCACCAGCCCTTATGTGACAGCAGTATTCCGTGCACGACCGGACTTGCGCTTTATATAAGGTAAGAAGCTACCCCGGTGTGAAGTATCGCCGCACCCTTGCAAGAACACCAAGTTTCCTTGCGGCTGCTTTGGCTCTGGACTCAATGGTGACCACCCATAGTTGAGGTTCGGAGAAAATTCAACCTTTAACAACTGAAGGCGGTCAGTGTACTCCAAGGATATATTCTGGAAAGTAGGAACCAGGGTGAGCGGGCTCCTTTTAGCGGTGAAAAGACACGCTTGTATTTTGGAGGCGTTGAATCTCACGAGATTGGCATTGCCCCATCCGGAGACTGCCTATAGTGTGAGATTCACGCACTCAACCATAGCCTATCTTTCAGACTGGATTTGATCACGACTGGCCCGAGCACTTGGTCGGTATCTCTTCATAATTGTGCTATCGTATGCATACCCATAGATACCAGGTATAAGCAGATCATTAATATGCAGCAGGAAGAGAGAGCGACGCAGAGACGAACACCGTCCTCAGTCGCCACAGGATCGGATGAGCAGCCATCGACAACGACCCGAAAAGGCCGTTAACTCAGAAAGTCATTTACCCATTCAATGAGACCAGAGAATAAGCCGTACGCTGGAAGCTTACCCAAAAGGCCTTCGAGACATCAAGGGAAACAGCAAGTGCTTCCCCTCTGTTCTAGAGTGCCTCGCCTCAAAAGTGTATGGCATACGCCAGAAGGTCCCCAGCTGACCGATTTTGACGAAACCCGTATTGACGTTCACTAAGAAGGTTATTCTATTCTAGGTATGTAATGCGCTATAAAAATTAAAAATGCAAACAATGCTTCATCTATTATGCGAGTTAATTTTAAGGTATTTAATACAAATGGAATTACTATTATGATCGAAATACTTAAAGTAATACCGATGAAAGTTGCTAAAAGCTCATAAAAGCTTTCTTGGCTTGAAGGACTTGAAAATATACGAAGTGAAATGTTGGTGAATTTTAATAATGAGTTATGTTTAGGAGGCGGCGGCTTGAGCTCCTTATCGGTCTTCGCCTGCAGCGCGGAAGCGTCCGCAATCTGATTTGCTGCCTCGGTGAGCCTCAACGGGGCATAATAAATACCCCAAAACTTTTCATTCTAGTTTAACTTAATTATTCTTTACGAATGTTAGTGTAGATAAAATTTATTATTTTTGTGAAAATATTTTACATTTATCACATTTACATTTGATTCTCATTTTGTCGTGTTATTTATTTAATTGAATCATCATTAGCCTTTTTCAAATAGATACACCTATGTAAATCACTGTTATGTAAAATATCGATATTTTTTATTTGTGCAAGCTGCTATGCAGGTCTAGAAAGACCAGTACCACAGCGACCTGTAAGATCTATTGTGGTTGAAAATACCTGTATAGGTCCGTGAGTGTATGTTTTCTATTATGATGGATTTTCTATTCGATTTACCCTTACTTAATCAGCAGGATGTGTTTGGTGCTACGTGCAAGTGAGTTGGACAGTTAATGAAAAAAAACTATAATAAATAAATGATGATTGGAGAACATTTTGTACATAACTTTATTATGAAATTTATCTGTCTATTAGATTAATTATTAATCGATATCATTATATCATTTACGCCCATCACACGTTCCCCAAGAAATGTCATTAATTGATAACCTGATTTAATTTTTGTAATATTGTTATTATTTGAGATTATCAAAGTTATTTGTCGATAAATTTAATTATCAAAAAAGTGTTTCAAAAATCTATTTAATTTAGTTTATTTTAATATTATATCATACAATAACGATTTAACGATCAACATAATTCAATGAATGATGATTTTCTAATCTCAAATTTTGAAATCATGATTATTAATAAAATGAAGTCATAAGAAACAAGACATTTTTTGAATGAATAAATTTGAAGTCATAAGACATTTTTGAATGAATAAATTTGAAGTCATAAGACATTTTTTGAATGAATAAATAAATAACGACTAAAAAAAGTTTGTGTATTTCTTTTACATCCCTTATTGTTTTGTTACAAGTTGTACTCTACGAGAAATTTATGACATATTCGATTGACAATTGAGGCTATCGCAACAAATCATTTCTGGTCAAATTTGCATAAGGAAAAAAGAGAAATAAGGGTTTACAAAATATATGACTATATGATATATTTTGTAAACTGTTTATATTTTGTAAATTGTTTGACTATAAGATATAAGTATTTTATTATTTAATTGCCAGCTTTACGGAGAGTAACTAAATTTTGGGTTGCGGTAATGTAGGCTCGTGATCGAATCCCGCACTGAAAAAGACATTTTTGCTTGTATTACATAAACATAAACATAAACACTCACGCCTGTCACCCAGAGGGGTAGGCAGAGACTACGGACTTCCATTTGGCACGATCCTGACACACCTCTTTCGCCTCCTTCACATCCATATATCTACGCATACATGCTCGTCGGTTAAGGGTACTTCTAACGTGGCCCATTTTCAAAATATCGCCAATTTGGTCGATAAACTTTTTCCTAGGGCGTCCCTTCCCGACTCGGCCGTTCACATCTGCCATATAAATTTGCTTTGTCACTCTTTCCTCATTCATTCTTTCCACATGACCAAACCACCGAAGCATTCCTTTCTTAATCCTGGTCACAACATCATCTTGCATACCACATTTATCCCTTATCACGCAATTTCTCACCCTGTCATTCAGATTCAACCCTAGCATATTCCTTAAAGACCGCATTTCTACAGCATTTATTCTACTTTCGTGCTTCTTCTGCCACACCCAGCTTTCACTACCATACATTAAAGTAGGGACTAACACAGAATTATGAATCACCATACGTGCCTGTTTTGACACATTCTGGTTCTCCATAATAGAGTGTAGTGCCCCATTCACTCTATTCCCTGCATTTACTCGTCGTTCTATATCCCTATCATATCTACCATCCTTGCTAAATACACATCCCAAATACACAAACTCATCCACTTGCTCAATTAACTCTCCTTCTATTCTTATTTCACATACCGTTTTGCTTTCTTCTCTTTCAAAAACCATCACTTTCGTCTTACATGTGTTCACTTTCATTCCTCTTTCTTTTAATTCCCAGTTCATTAATGTAACCATCATTTGCAATTCAGACGCCGATGACGCAAATATGACTTGATCATCGGCATACAAAAGGCATTTGACGGTTAACTCGCCCATTCTTAAACCACATTCTTCATCTTTCAAAGTTTGCAAACACCGGTCCATAAATAGGTTGAACAGCCAAGGGGAAGCTACACAGCCCTGTCTGACACCTTTTTGGATGCCAAACCAGTCCGAGTAGACCCCATTGATCCTGACACAAGCACTAGAGTCCCTATAAAGAGACCTTAATGCCTGTATCAAACCAGCGCTCAACCCATATGAGTTCAGTGTTTGCCATAACACATTCCTGTCCACTCTGTCATAAGCCTTTTCCAAGTCCATGAATGCACAAAAAACTTTCTGGTTTTTGGCCAAAAACTTCTCCGCAATCATGCGCATGGAAAAGACCTGATCTGTACACCCCATTCCCTTTCTAAAACCCGCTTGTAAATTAAAATTTAAAATTAAACGAGCTTGTATTACCTACGAATAAATTTGTTCTAGACCTGAGTGTTCATCCATTTGCAATTTATGTATGTAAAAAGTTTTCATGGCATAGTAGATAATCCTAGTGTGTGCTTTTTTTTAAACAAAACAGGTTATTTTTAATTATTAATTAATGTACCTAATCATGTATATTTTATTTAAATTTAATATTAATAATAAATTTTAATTTTTTTTAATAAAATAAATTTAATTTGCTGATACTTCCTCCATTTGGTGTACTTTTTAAAAAAAAGACCTCCACAAAATATTCCGACATTTAATGTATTTACAACTAAGCCAATTTATTTTAGTTTCGTAGAATTGTTTGCTGAATTTCCGCTCTTTAAAGGTTGTATAAATCCAATTTTATGAAGTGAGAAACTATTGTCAGATAACAAAAGACGCCTGTTTATTTGTTTTGTTTTGTTAAATTTTATAACAGGAATTATATTTACAGCAATTATTTTATCATGTATTGGTAATATATTAACATTAAATTTTAAGTTCCAATGCTTTATTACTTAAATTTACCCAACGCTTTTCAGTTTATAAAAATGATTGTTGTTTTGGATTTAAATATTCATTTTAGCTGTCGTCGTATTTGCGACCATGATAAAATGCTGTTTGATTACACCCTGTCATTCAGGCTAATTCTGCCATTAATGAAAATTTACGTGTTTTCGCAGTACTTTAGTTTTTTCGTAAAATTTTCATTATTTAAACGTCTTGTTTAAATGAAAACGTCACAAGCAATCTTGATCGTTAATATATTAGACGGGGGTAAAGTGTAAAACAGTAAATGTCTATTGCTATCGTAATATTCTTAGTATAATTTAAAATTATTGATTATTAAAAACGAGGTGTATGTTGAAAAAATCAGTATCTTGCTGTCTATATACAATCAATATTCTAATTATTAATTTTTATGTGAAACACTCGCAAAACATCCTCTAATGATGTCGGTGACGTCAATATGCGGGAATGAAGCATAATATTATTGTATATACGAGTACGTATCTCAAGAAATAGAGCTACTAAAAGTAGGAAATTTAGTTGGAAACTATTTATTGTAATTATTTAATGGTGGTGTCAACTACATAATTCTCTTCATGTTTTTATCGCGTTGTAGTTCACCTTCGATATTGTTAACGTTAAACTGGATGAGTAAGTAGTAGCGTATACAATATGTTCATAACTAATATTTTTAATTCTGTCTTTACAGGTGTAGTAATGTATGATTTATTATTAAACAACAGTTTATTAACACTAAAAAATAATAAATATATTAGTACAATATATAATTTATGATATATTACTTTTTTATAACGTAAAGTTGACAAACGAGCATACAGTCCATTTGGTGGTAAGTGGATGCTGTGAATAAGAAGAATAGAAAGACTCACCGGTTCTCTCTACACTCACCGTACGAAACACAGCGCTGCTATTTTACGCTGGTATTCTGCGAGATATTGGTCCTACCCCAGTCGAGCCACAATCATAATGTAGCAACGTGGCTCTACCACCTATAACTTCCACATCCAGTGTAAAAGACCGGTATCAAGCAGCGGACTCAGAAAGGAGAAGAAAATGAATAAAAATGTATCCGTTATCGTTATAGCTTTTCAAAAGTCTAATGCTGAACACAGGCCTCCCCCATAGATTGCCTTATAGGACGGACATTTGCCACAGTTGCCACGCTTGGCGAGCGGGATGACAACCGCAGTTTTTATTTGTTATTAGGAATGTTATTTCCTCCTTCAACAGGATAGTATGAGTTAATGTATGAATATAGTAATGCATGACTGCCTCGTTGGTCTAGTGGTTGTAGTAGTGCGACTGCTGATCATGAGGTCCTGGGTTCGAATCCCGGGTCGGGCCAAAAATTAATTATTGAGTTTTTCCGTCAAGAAATTCTCAGTAGTTGCCCGGAGTCAGGAAGTTGGCGGAAGCCGTTGGTCCTGCGCCTGATTTCTCTCCGGTCGTGTCGGTTTACCGTCCTATCGGATTATGGGAGTGAGGGAATAGAGAGTGCACCTATGCTTGCGCATACACTTGGGCACTATAATACTATCCTGCGCCGATGGCTAGCCTCCGTTGAGGCTGGCCGCCGTGGCCGGAATTCGGTCTGGACATTATAGTAATGTAATAATATATACCGTCATTACACGAGCACGAAATAAGAACGTATAATTCAGGAAAAACTGCATCTGTATTGTACTACTTACCATCAGGCGTTTTGAGAAATGTAGATGAGCCTTAGCGCCACAAATGTGATCTGAAACAAAGATAAATACGTGTTTTGGAATCTTATATATGTTATTAAATGTTAAATATTATGTTAAACGTGGTCATATCACCATTTTTTAGTTATTTCGTTGTAGTTTTATGTATTTTAACTGAAGTGACAAAAACAGTCCACCTGATGGTAAGTGGCTGTTGCAGTCCACGGAAGTCTGCAGCCGACTTCAAACAAAAAAGGTTATGGAATGTCTCACACTTTGTGATTATACTGGCTCTCTACACGTTTCGGACCAGAATCCTGCTGCAAAGTAGCAGTGCTTTCACTGCTGTGCTACTTTGTGGCAGAAACATGTAACGGGCAGGTATCTACCTAGACGAACTTCTTAGTACACAAAGTACCAAATAAAACACACAAACAAATAAAAAAAAAACAAATACAGTACACAAAGTAGTAAATAAAAATTCTTAGTATAAATGTCAACACGAGATGTGCTTTGACGTTACAATCGTTTCCAAATTTGGCATGCAAATTATTTAGAAAATACCCTATTTACAAATAAAATATATAATAAAATTTAAACGATTTTTTAATGATGATCTTGCACATTAATCAAAAGTCTAAAATGTATAAATTTACTCAGTCTGCCAACACAGCGAATCGGGTTTGGAGACGCCAATCCTCGTAAAAAATAAGGTTGACAGCCATTCTATTGTGTATTATAGTATTCTATGGTTTTTATAAAGATATTAAGGTTTATTGTAGTTTTTAAGCGCGTATCTCTGACATGGTAAGACATCGATAAGTGCCTTGCGGACAGCGCGTACGATACAGCACTATATTTTATTCTGTTCAGTAGACTAATCAACATAGCCCAACGGATTAGTAAGCTGAAGTGGCAATGGGCTGGCCATATAGCCCGAAGACCGGCAACCGGGGGGAAAGAAAGGTTCTCGAGTGGCAGCCTCGTACCGGTAAGCGTTGTGTAGGGAGGCCCCCTACTAGATGGAGTGACGACGTAAAATAACTTGAATTTGGAGTGACAACCTGGTAAGATATGCAGAAAGTCGATGGATGAGATGGCTCACAACCGTGCTTGTGGTGTTCCCTACGGGAGGCCTATGTTCAGTAGTGTACTTGTGAAATGGCTGTAATTAATGAAAAAAGTAGACGATTGCAAACTCCCTGTATAATAAATTTTTCGTCTAGAAAATGCACTTAATTGAGTGTTTATTTACAACATTCTAGACTAACATTCGTTCTCGCCTGGCAAATCATATACGTTAGTTTACAGTTCCATATCTGAACAGCAATAGGTTCTCTTTTTGCATTGGATAGTTATTATTTTATTTCGCTAAAATAGTTTGGTTTTTTTCGTTCTTAGTATATTGTAAATTTTATATGCGGTGTTTAAGTTATTTGAAAAAGAATTGCTGATTTTATTGCGTTTAATCACACTACTTATTTTTCTCTGCGTGACAACGCTTAAAACTTAGAGAATTAAAAATGAGTTAAAATTAAAAGCTATTAAATTTGTAAAATTAGTACACTTCTTGCGTAAATTCTAGAAATCAGTAAGGTGTAATCAAATTTTGGTAAACCTAAATAAATACTGAAACGCTGCTTTTATACATGCTGGCTTTAAGTACGGATAAATATTGACTTACCGATTCAAATAAGAATGTTACTCGCGAACACACACGCGTTATATATATTTTTCGATATTATTAAATTTGGTTATTTCTCCTATAAACACGTAAATATTTGTGATTCGAGTTATACACCCAAAAATAAATTATTTGTTCAACTAAAAACTTAACAAATGCGTTGTTTTCAATAAACACCGAAAAAACATTATTCGTTCGCATTTGATATGCAAATATATGACCCAGTATTATGATTTAAAATGTGTACGTATAATTGTTTTATCTGAAAAGAGTTTTAACGAACACGTTTCACGTATTGTTGACGAAACAACAACAGTTTAGGTGAAAAAATATTTAAATAACAGACGAATGGTTTTAGAATTTAAATTATTTTTTTAAATTGAAAGGCTTTTTGAAGAAACTTTATAAAATTAAATTAAGAATTTAGTTGTAGCATGTACGATTACATGACAAAATTTAAAAAATGTAAATGCAAACATTTAAGACCCACAAGTATACTTTGGTAAATTTAATAAAGCTTTGAAAGGCTCAACGTCAAAATAAAAATCACCATATTTCGGAATAATTTTCAGCGTCATGTCAGCATACGCTTTCTCACTCAGGCCGCAGTTGACTAGTAATGAGGTAGGTATTTCGCTCGCTACGCTCGGCACGCGCCGTCAGCGTTTACCATAGACTGACACCGGCCTATGTCACATTTACAACGCTATAAAGAACAGATACTTCATATGTCTGAGATTTTTTCAAGTGAAACACTTAAAAACCGGCAATTTAATTTTTAAATAGTTTACTTTCATTTTATCAACGTACTCTAAATATCGAGGTTATGGTTGGGATGCAAGGGTAGTTCAGGTGAATAACGCCCGCCATAAAATTTACAGTACACGGGCAACATTTAATCTCAACCAGTACAAATGAAATTATTAATTGCAAATTTATGTGCTGACTACCACGTATTCGGCGGTGAACGAAAACATCATCAGTTAACCTGCATATTTCGAGGACATGAAGTGAAGTCCGCCAGCACGCAATGAAAGTGCGTTGTTAACTATTTGTTTCATTACCCTTTCAGAAATTAGATGAGGCCAGTGTCCTACATTAGGAATTATATAGAGTGAAATCTTTTCAATGTCTTACACGTATAAAAAAATCTTTCTCCGAATATCAACCACACCTGCACTTGACATCTTCTGCTAGTGAATGAATATGCTGCAACAAATTATCCAACCTGCAACAGATTTTTGTGTGTGGGCCTTATTTCCAAGTTAAGCAAGTGAATTCGCTCGGGTATTTATGTACTTTTGGATTATAGAAAGATTATCGAACAAGAAGTTTGTATGTAATATAAATTCGTCAACAAAACATTACTTATGTCGGATAATAGAGAGAAATAATCATGACAACTTAGCGTTTATCTCCAATAGAACGACTAGGTTAGCTCGATCGGGGAAAGACCACGTTCTCTTCTGTGAGAAAGTGGTCTTTCCTCAGTCTATCTTTCGTATGATAAATGTAGAGATCCGGAGACCCTTTTTACTGGAAACGAGATATTCCATCATAGTCCTCAGACGTGACACGCATCTGTATTTTGATTCTTAATCGAGGATAGATGTAGGTGTCTATGGGCAGAAACACTATTCACCATCAGGTACACTTTGTGCTCGTTTGTCACTCGTTATGCCACAAAATAAAGAGTTAATATATTAGTTAAAGTAAGGATATTCACCACCATCTTTAATTATTCAGACATTTTATTAAAAACTCCCAGGCCATTCCTAACAAACAATAGATGGACCTAGGCTAGCTGTCATGAATAGATTATAATGAAAGGCTTGTGTTGGGCTGACGGAGTAACGAAGTAGCGATAGCAATCTAATGTTACTATATTTTTTTGAATTATTCATAAAAAGTAGCACTTTGAACCGTTATTGTTTTTTTTTTTATTACTATCTGAACATCTCGAGGAAACCAGTAGTTATCTTATCTATCTAATGTAATAAAAAAAGAGAGGATAGCTGTGCTTAACACTAAATGTTACTTTACTTTTTATTATTATTTTTACAATACGAGACAATACAAGTCGACGTACAAATAAGCTCTTTACGCTGAGTTTTAAAAGACACTGTTACCACTTTCAACGTAGACTAATATCGTTCAAATGGCGAATTGGAAATGCTGTTAAAAAGCCCATTTTGGGAGTCAAAGAAAGTTACTTGTGGGGCGGCGGTAAAAGTAGTATTGTGCTATGCGCTGAGCAGACATCAAAAGGCGTGTATCAAAGAGGAGTGTTGGATCGTACAGGGAAATGCGTTGGGGCGGCCTCTCCAATATTCCGAGGGTTTAATGTCTAATTCAAATTTTGTCCTCGTTGTAAGACGACATATACATACATGACGTTATTGATTTTGTATTTTGTACAAGCGGAGACGTATTTAGAATTCCTCAGTTACTTATAGTTTCCAAAAAATTACCAAGCTAAATTGAATCACGTTCAAACTAACATAAAATCATTTTGTGACACATATTTCAACTATTATATTCTCTTTAGGAAAATATAATAGTCAAAACAACCAAAAGAAATTATTGAAGAGTAATTATAATCAAAAACTATTTAAATTTAAAGCCGACTTTAAAAAAAGGGCTTCACATTTCGACTATATATTTTTGTATGATTTTTTATTAAATAAGTTATTAAATTATTATACTTAAATTTATAATTAGTTAAATATTAAATTTATTCAAAAGGTATTTCAGGTACTTCTACTTTTTTATGATTCATTGATGTTTTTATAAATTTATTATTTATATATTTTTAATAATTAACATTATAAAACAATTAACAATAAGGAGGTCTTTAGTGCCCGAAATATGTAAATTTGATATGAAAAATACGTGGTAAAATCATGCAGCATCTATATTATGGTTGTACCACGAATCGATCGCCTCGACCGGGGAGGGCCCACGCTATTACAGAATATCAGCGTAATGCTGCTGTGTTTCATATGGTAAGTGTAGATAACCGGAAACCCTTTTAAATGTAACAAGGTATATTTTAGTCCTCAGGGGTGACAAGGCATCTGTATATAGATTCTTAATCGAAGTCTATGAGCCACACATAGAAAACAATTCCGTGTTCTGTGGAGCCACAGCAACCACTTATCATCAAGTGGATTGTGTGCTCGTTTGTCACACTTATTATATATCAAAAGTGGTAAAAATGACTGCTCCGTTGCATTGACCAGAAAGTATGTAATAGAAACTTAAAAGAATTATTAAATAGAGTTGAATTCGGAGAAGCCGTGAATAATTAAAGGGACGGGAAATCCGCGGGGACGAAAAATTCAGACGGCAAGTTAATTCTTGTGAATAATAAACGGACAATTTACACTACGGGATCGCACCAAAAGAAAGTGGGAGTGACGAATGAGGGTTAAATGTATCAATTAACGAGTTCTTTACGAAGTCGCAACAAATATCCGGCAATTATATGTTTCAATTCGTTAATATAAGTGAGGTGATAGAATGTATATAAAAAATGAGAACATGTAACCTTTAGTCGCTGTTAAGTCTATTTTTATACATTTCATACGATTACATTACGATTTCGATACTCTGCACGTAATTTTTGATACATTATCGATGAAAAAAATAAGAGCAATTGAATTATATGAAAATAGAATAGAAATAAATATAAGTATAATCAACGAAATGTTTGAAAAGTGTCTTAGCACTCAAGAATTGCTAAAGTCACTCGCTGCCTTTATAAATGCGGAAACGTACATGAACTATAGATCTTACTGAACACTATAATATATCTGAACATTATTTTATCTCAAAAAAGATCTAAGTTATCCTCAAGTCGCGCCTAGAAGTATTTTCACCAAAAATTAAATAAGAAAGCAATATTTTCGACTTATTCTAGCTAAATCAAGTACGTCAATCTAAACGATGCTCAGATATGATGTTAATCTAGTTCATAATATATAATATGTTAACATATACTAAGTACAACATAACTTGTGAAATTTTTTAGGTATTCTAAAGTAAAACAATATTAAATAACAATTAAAAATAAATAAACTCGCGACGGGTTTACAAATTGAAATACAAACGAATTAGAAAGATATTATTTAGCAAGTTTGCTAATAAATAAATATGAATTTTGTCGACAATACCATAAATATGAGATACTCTGCACGTAATTTTTCTCAAAGGATAAAAGATAAAAGGTAGTATTGATTCTTCATAAATATCTCTGTATAATACATATAATAAAAATTTTAAATTTTTAAAGTTTCAAATACAGTGGATTCATAGAGGAGCGCAAATGAAAAGCATCGAAAACAATTTCAAACTCGGTCTATATTCCGCGGCTGTTCGTGTATTATCTCGTGAAATAACAATTAATGTTGAAGCAATATAACAATGAGGATTACTTTGAATGATGAGTAAGATGAATTTTCTATGTATTAAAGTATATAGGTACCTATTATCAATGCAAGCTATTACGTGATTGTTTGCTTCAAGCCAAGAAAAAGCAATATCTGCAACCAAGCTTCGCGATCCGTATCAAGCTGCTAAACACAAATGAAAGTTTCGTTCCTTTGTGTGAGCGGTCGAAAAATAAGTTGAACCTGAGAAACAATGCAGGTATTGTTCACTTGCAAATTAGATAAGTGACTCAATACGTTCGAAATCTACCGCGGAAGCACTGTTTATAGAGCAATTTAGTATTTTCGTCATATATTATCATTTATTGTGAAAGTATCTTCTTTACTTTTAATGTGTATGTTTTTACTTGTCAATACAATCAATTTATTGAGCTCCATTTTCTTTTTAGTGTATATTCTCAGAATTGTATGTTTTAATAAGAGACACAAATAGGCATTTTTATTTATATTAAGTGTCGGACTATGTATAGGCATATATTGGGTCCTTACATATGAAATTAAGGTTTGGTTCTTTGGTTAAGAATTGTAACATACATATTGTAATGACAATAACCTAAACAACGGCAGTCACTAACTTCCGTAACACCAATTACTAAGCAAAACGGAGCGGTGATCGATTGCAACTAATTTTACGCCTTTTACTGAGCAGAATAGACGGCCATCGCAACAATGGATACGTTAATTGATAGAATTAGGCGTTACTTTGCGGAAATCCATTATAATAAAGATATAAATAGTTAATTTGCAACCACCCGCTCAATTAAATACAATGATGTGTCTTACCTAGATTGAAGAGCACCTCCCATCCTTCCTCAATTGCGTGCACTAATCCTGTCACCACTAATCCCAGCACCACTACTCCCGGCACCACTACTCCCAACACCACTATTCTAGGGAGGCGCTCTTCAATCTAGGTAAGACAAATCATTGTATTTAATTAAGCGGATAGTTGCAAATTAACTATTAATATCTTTATTAATTGATACGTTTATCACGTCAATCGATGCAACTAACTATAAGCAATGTTGCCAGAACGCAATACAAAAATATAACCGCTTTGTAAAACTCTATGTAGAAAAGCACATATAAGGTTTATGATAAAATTTTCAATACTATTATGTACCTTAAAAAATTCCAGAAACCAACGAAATTGTTAGTTGCAATAATTACAAATATCGATTTTGCACTAAATCGGCGGTAGAGGAGGAGAGGTCCATGAAGGACATGTGTTGATCTGCCAACTCGCAGCCCAGCTCTGCGGCGGATTAACTGATCCATTACCCTCACAGAACTACTACAACCACTAGACCAACGACTGCCTCGTTAGTCTAGTGGTTGTAGTAGTGCGACTGCTGATCATGAGGTCCTGGGTTCGAATCCCGGGTCGGGCCAAAAAAATAATTATTGAGTTTTTCCGTCAAGAAATTCTTAGTAGTTGCCCGGAGTCAGGAAGTTGGCGGTGTCTTACCCCCGTGCCTCGGAAAGCATGTAAAGCCGTTGGTCTTGCGCCTGATCTCTCTCCGGTCGTGTCGGTTTACTGTCCCATCGGATTATGAGAGTGAGGGAATAGAGAGTGCACCTGTGCTTGCGCATATACTTGAGCACTATAATCCTGTCCTGCGCCGATGGCTAGCCTCCGTTGAGGCAGGCCGCCGTGGCCGAAAGTCGGTCTGGAGGACATTGTTACTCGTATTACCCTCACACAAATAAGAGGAGAAT
The DNA here is from genome assembly GCA_036936625.1 of Parnassius smintheus behrii. Classification (NCBI taxonomy): domain Eukaryota; kingdom Metazoa; phylum Arthropoda; class Insecta; order Lepidoptera; family Papilionidae; genus Parnassius; species Parnassius smintheus. The sequence goes on along the minus strand of JAUPFT010000005.1, from coordinate 23,361,293 downwards.
GTCCAGCAGTGATTCGTATAGGTTGTGAGTTTTTTCTTTTTTCTCTTCAACCTGAACTTTAAAGTGAAATTCATTTATGCTTTTAACTAATTAATTAATGGAGTGCTTAAACTGACAATGCTAACAAATATACGATATCATACAAGTTAGGAATACTGAATTCAGTGCTCTATTCATTTGGTTGGTTTGCTTTAATTAAAATAATATTTTCATTTTATTGCTTGCATGGCGCACACTGCACATTTAATGAAAAATTTATTAAAAATACATTTTCATCCCCTTGGAGTTACTTTCTTGATAAAACACAGGTATTTTAATAAAATTTAAAATGGGAAAATGGTAAGTTAGTTTCCTTAAATGAAATAAAAGTGGAATGTATGTTATTTATGGGTGACGGCAAAGGGTGGAGATGACAACACTATAATTGGCTTTTTACACAATATTGCATTTGGTCCATAAACAAAAAAAAAAACTAAAGAAATTTTAAATGAAGAACTTCTTACGAAGATTTCTTTGTAAGATTCAAAAGTTGCACTCTTTCAAACACTATACATTACACATGATGAACTGTTCTGGTGCCAAACTGTTTAACAGTTATGCAGCCGATATATGTAAAATATTGTACGATTTTTGTTCATATTGTAATAAATAATAAATAAACAAAAATTACAGTTTTTCGTCTTTTTTCTCTTTTTTATGTAGAATAAGGGTGACAAACGAGCACGCAGTGCACCTGATGGTAAGTGGATGCTGTGATCTATAGACATATATATTAATACTCAATTAAGAATCAAAATGCAGATGCGTTGTTAAACAGAAGACTAAGATGGAATGTCTCGTATACATTAAAAGGGTCTCCGGTTCTCTACACTCACCATACGAAACACAGCAGCATTAAGCTGCAATTTTACGCTGGTATTCTGTGAGAGCGTGGTCGTGCTCCAGTCGAGCCGACCCATATATGCTATAACTATATTATAGCTGCAAGATGGCTCTTCAACCTGATTCATCTCCATCCCGTTGATTTCAATTGTTATCCTATCCTCAGATCAATACTTCGTTGCATCATTGCACAAGTGCGTCATCACATGAATGATGGATGGTGTAGCCAACCGACTGGGAATATATTGGTTAAATAATCGCGATTATGTATCGAGACCGGAGTGACCTAGATACATCGGCGACCTACAACAAAGCCTTTTGTATTTTTAGGTTATGTTTGTTCTTTGTTAGATTTATTTGTGTTTAATTTATATAGATATTGAAATTCATTAAAAATATTTGAAGAATAAACAATACTGTTGAAAAACTTTTAGACTATTCTTTTTTTGTTTTTGTATAAGTTTTGTCGTTTATAAAAGCTATGTGTGTCCAATTTGAAACTAGGATCCGTGATATGGTTTATTTAAGTCTACGATGAGGCCATGCAAAGTGCAACGTCCAAAATATGATTACGTACTTAAATAGCTATTAAATAATTAAAGCTATTATTTTTCCAAGTACATTGTAATAAACATGTATTATTAATTATTATGTGTATATATATGTGTCTAACATAACATAACATAAACACTCACGCTTGTCACCCAGAGGGGTAGGCAGAGACTGCGGACATCCATTTGGCACGATCCTGACATACCTCTTTCGCCTCCTTTACATGCATATATCTACGCATACATGCTCGTCGGTTAAGGGTACTTCTAATGTGGCCCATTTTCAAAACATAGCCTATTTGGTCGATAAACTTTCTTCTACGGCGTCCCTTACCGACTCTGCCGTTCACATTTGCCATATATAAAATTGCTTTTATTAGATTATGTGTCTATTTGTTTTTAAATCCACTTTTGAATTGATTGCGCATAGATGAAATATGTACGAAGGTGAAACTAACGTTTTGCTTCTATAAAATTAACATAAACAAACGAGGCGAAATTAATTTTGGAAGCCCGGCGTAAGTTGAAAAAGGCTGCCAGAGTACAACGGCCTATATTGAGTGCTCGGGTACCGATTAGCATTTTAGAGACATATGTGACAAAATGCCTTCGCAGCGTCGGTTTAATGAACGGAGAACATCGTAATTAAGCGCCTTTGGGTACGTGTCTACCTTTGCGAAACGGGCGAGGAGCCAGGTGAGCCGTTGTCTAAATTTAGCAATTAGAGGGTGCACTTCAGTTTATACTGATTAAGACAAGCTGCCAATCACTCGTCTAATGTTAAGGGGATGAAGCGGAGCTGAGTTACGTCTCCATTACGGCTTTATCGGCAGTAAACTTTGTAAAATGTATAAGGTTTACAAATGTGTAAGGTTTAAACCCTTCGTGCCTTCTGCGTAGATCTTCTTTATTTATTTGAAAACACCTAAAAGTGTTAAAGGATAAGAATACTTTAATACCATACCACCTAACTAGCTTAATACCATCAAGAAGACATGTTTGTCCAATATCCTGATCCTTTATGCGGAAGGAGTTTTTGAGTGATGTATATATATTGGTTTAATTGAATTCAAAAATAAAAATCGTTCATTGAATCGTATATGTATGTAATTTAAGAACTTAATGACACAATAAAACTTCTATATTGTAAGATAACATTATGATAAAGATTACGAAGCATTGAACATTTATGATGGATTGGACTCGTCCCTTTGAAGTTTTTGATAGGTCCGGGCTATTTGTCACTGTAGAGGTTTTGATTTACGGTAGAACACAACAGACACCAAAGATGATTTATATTACATCATCATCAGTCCTTATGGTACGTACAGAGGTGCTCAAAAAAAAGCATACTCATAAGCTTGCTTAAGATGAGCATGCTCTCCAACTGTTCACATTTGTCAGCAATAAGCAAGCCCAAAGAATACTCATAAATAAGCATGCTCAAAGCAAACTTTAGACAGACGTGCTATTTGGAACCAGGCTCTCGAGCAAAATGGATGTGCAAAGATATAGTGACAGTGTTATTCGTACAGAACTCGATAATCGATAAGATAATCATATTGAAAATAATTATAAGCAAACCTGTTCAGACGCGCTTGGAGCACGCCCCCTCCAAACCGCGTCTCAAGGAGCATGATCGAAAATCAAACGTCGGTTGATTTTTGAGCACGCTCAAAATAAGAAAAGAAGAATACGAAAGTTATCGATTTATAATTATTTATTTTAATTAAATATCCAAGTCAATAGATGTTTTCGAATATTACGTATTTATCCCTCAAAATTATTTTAATTTAACTTTTGTGTTGTGTGATTCTCAAAAAATAATACGAAATTTTTTTAAAATTCTTTCCAAATCATTTCAATAGAGGCAATGGTAATTCGAAGCATATTCCAAATATACAAAAACATTTACAATGTGTCTTCATTTTGCTACGTATTTCGGTCACACAACATTCGTAAATAATAAGGACAGGTCGCGCACTACAATGGATTCCATTTATCATTCTCTCCAGGTACTGATTAAATTACAACTCCTTCTGTGGAGAATAAGCGAAACTAACTCTATTATTGCTGTGTGCGTCGCTATGATATAATTAATACGTAATAAGCATGTTGTTAAAGCGTAGCAAGAAATGTTCATATCTATGTGTCTAAGTGACTCCCAGTAGAGATTCTTAAAGGTGATCTTAGGGAATAATACACTTCGATGTTCTAGATGAATTATAGTTAAAGTTGTATATTCATATGACATAAATCAAAAAATATTGTCAATAATTAATAGCTGTTATTATATACGTTACGTTTTTTTATAGGATAGGATGACAAACGAGCACACGGTGCACCTGATGGTAAGTGGTTGCTGTGGCCCATAGACATCTACATCTATCCTCGATTACGAATCAAAATGCAGATTCGTTGTCATCCGTGAGGACTTAGTTGGAATGCCTCGTTTCCAGTAAAAAGGGTCTCCGGTTCTCTACACTCACCATACGAAACACAGCAGCATTTGGTTGGGTAAAGCTACTATTAGACGCTGGTATTCTGTTAGAATCTAACGTCTAACGTTAGCGTAAATAATAGGCTTAAGATAAGCCAGCTAAACTTAAGCTACTTTCAAAAACCTAAGTTTAACCGTAAGCCGTAACATATATACTATATAGAACGCGAGTGGGTGTCGTAAGAGGGGAAAGAAAACAGGACATGGACAGCAGCGTGTTTCTAATTACGACTACAAAAAATCTGCGGTTGTCAACCCACCCGTAAAGCGTGAGTTTAGGAAGCTTATGTTAAGTAATGAACTTCAGTAGATTGGAATGTATGGATGAGTACGTGAGAACCTTTGTTCGATCCCCACTGGCACCAATGAATTTATTGAATTCAAAGTTCTGACTTACCACGTGATCAGCGGTGAAGCAAAATATATTGAGAAAGTCTGAGGAATATATTATTTAGAGGTCGTGTGAAGTCCTCCAACACAGACTAGAAAGAAACGGTCTGATTTGCTTCATAATCGTCTCAGAAATGGAGATCGAGAGAGAGGGGAGATCTGGATATTAGAATTCGATGGGACTGAACTTCATAATCCTTGAATAAATTTCACAAAATCTAATATAAATATGATGATGATACCTATTCAGTAATCATATATTTTTTGATTTCTATTTTATTACATACATAAATCGGACATCTGCTATTTACGTTTTTAAAGATATTTAGGTTAAGCTTGAAGAAACTGAATTGAACTTACGCATACATTTTATGCTAACATATGTGCTAAAGTCAACAAAGTTTGTAAACTTAGACAGACTTTTCAAAAATAAACACATCTTTAAGTACAATTTGTTTTTACAAGCAGAAGGCAACTTTAGTAAACAAAGTTAGCGTCATAACAACATTTCTAACAAATGTGTTTGGGTTGGGTTAGCTAATGATGAAATATCGTCATCATCATACAGCTCTTCACAAATCTACAGCTGAACATAGAAACCTAAGGAGTGTCACAATGCCCCCGGGGACGCCGGGGTCCATTGGCTTCCTGTATTTCTTACCAAGTCATCACTCTAGTGAAAGGACGCCCTATATTTCGCTTACCGGTACGAGGCTACCGTTCAAGAACATTTCTTCTTCATCTTTTGTTAGTTCTTCGAGTTTGATTACTATAACAAGCGGTAAAATTAAAAAAATTGTACAACCGACTTCAAAATAAATAAAATGAAAACATCATCAATGTGTCGAAGTCAATTAAATATCTACGCATTACTAAGGATAACTCAAAAAATACTTGTCAGAGCTTAATAAAATTTATGGGAACACATGAGAAGCACCAGTTTGCAAATAAAATAAAATCAAAAAGAATCATCAAAATCAAAATTAAAAAATTCAGTCGAATTGAGAACCTCCTCCTTTTTTGATGTCGGTTGAAAATAAAAACGCTTGTTTAATTGAATAATTTTTTAGTCTGCTATAGCCATTACCGATCTGTAGGGCCACGCTTGGTTTCTTGAGGAACGGTATTCGCGACTGTATTAGCACCAACAGGTGAGCCGCACGTTCGTTTGCCCCCACTTATTTAAAAAAAAATATAGCCAGCGTTAGTGGCAATTTGTCGCGGGAGTATGATTGTAGGATAATTTTAATTTTTTGGTTTTTTGTTAAGTTACGTAAATAAATAAATTTTAAATAAAAAAAAACTACCTATATTTTATGAGCGTATTAGAAAGGGAACGATCATGGTTTTTAATGTGCCGCTTCATTGATCTACTCGTAATTCAGATAGAAAGGCCAATATTTCAGCGATAAAGCCGGCAGTATCAAAATGTCCTGAGTCGGCGCCAGAATTGTCTTCCGGTTGGCATTTGGCCAACCCCTTTCACCAAGTAGTCTGGTATATAGGATTCACTGAAAATTCACTACGTCGCGTCGTGTCGGTTGCAGGAATATTATTGAAATTATATCAGGATTTTATAAATAAGAAATCTGCGCAGATTATTACTAAATTTGTATTAGTGGTAATTTTTTGTTAAGGACTGATTGAATACATAATAGATTTCAATATATGTGGATGTGTATAATAAGGATTATTTAGTAATGTCCGCCAGACCGAATTCCGGTCACGACGGCCAGTCTCAATGGCGACTAGCCATCACCACAGGACAGGATTAGAGCGCCCAAAGTGTATACGTAAGCACAGGTGTATTCTATATTGCCTCACTTTCATAGTCCGATGGGACGGTAAACTGACACGACCGGAGAGAGATCAGGCGCAGGACCAACGGCTTTATGTGCTTTTCGAAGCATGTGATTGAGACAACGCCAACTTCCTAACTCAGGATGGGAAAACTCAATAACTAATTTTCTTTGCCTCGTCCCGGGATTCGAACTCGAGACCTCAGAATCTGCAGTCACGTTTACAATCACCAAGGTAGTCAATGATTATTTAAGAAATGTATTAACCGAACACAACTATCGACGGGCCAGCAATGCGATTATGTAACTCGGATAGGAATTGTGGTTAGAACAGTGATTGTAATGTATAAAAGTATTAGTTTCAATTATAAGCTGAACATTTTATATATGTGTGTCATATTGATACAAAGTATTATCGTAAAAATGTAATAAGCAATCTTGGAGTTTAATTTTTTTTAACAATAAATTGTTCTACGATTAAGCATATTTTATTATTTTATTCATTAATATTTATTCCCAACAGTCCCACAAAATTTATTTGGGATTACAGTGAAAGTGTATTCTTCTATCGTAAAATAAAAATCTAGCTCAATCGGCTACTTACCTCAAATATATCGCATAATTAGCATTTAAAAAATAAAGTTAAATGAAAGCCTCCTCCTTTACACACACTGCATCTGCATTTCGATGCTTAATCGGGGATAGATTTAGATATTTATGAGTCACAGCCTCCATTTACCACCAGGCAGATTGTTTGCTCGCTTGTCGACGTTATTCCATAAAAAACAACCTGTATATTAGAGCATTGTTCAACATTTTCTTAGAACTTTAGCCGTACTTGTATTCTTATATATTAATAAGGAATGCAATAAAAAATAAATAAATAAATGTTGGAACACTTATAAAATTATTTTAAATAAAATGTTCTCGCTAAGAAATGTGAATACTATTTTGCCGTATCGATATTTTCAGGTTTATATTTTCTGAATAGTGCTTGAGTGGCTTCAGCGCCTCCTAGCTCTTGAAACTTCGAGTGTACTCAATGATACTACTGAAAGACAAATAGTCATTGTGCTTCGTCAAAAACAATCAGGATAGTAGTGAGGTTTCCACCAAGTGTCAATGATAATCAAGATGGAAACTTTAATTAAATATATCAACTGATAGAATTATGTTTAAGAATTTTATATTTTAATAAGGATAAAAGCGATACAAGTTTTAGTAGAAAATCTTGTTGTCCGTAATTTTTTCTTCGTTACATGACACATAATTTGACAGTCATTCATTGGAAATGAGGTGGTCCTTGCGCTATTAAGTTATTTAGCGTCTAAGTGGCCTAGGCGAGTTGTATCTGCGCCTACGAAATTCCTATTATGGAAAGTGAAACACCTTGATGTTTTAAAGCGTAAAATTCCGACATTTTTTATACGTGGTAGAGCCATGCTGCAGCTGTATTACTGGTGTAGCTGTAGCACGAATGGATCGGCTCGACCGGGGAAGGACCACGCTCTCATAGAATACCAGCGTAAAATAGCAGCTTATCGCTGCTGTGTTTCGTAAAATGAGTGTAGAGAACCGGATACTCTTTTAACTGGAAACCGGCAATACATCTTAGTCCTCACGGGTGACAACACATATGTTTGATGTTTATGAGCTGCAGTAAACACTTACCATCAGCCGGGCTAGCATGAGCCGGAGAGAATATATCCCCGGAGAGAGGATATAATTTTTATCCCTTGCTTAGTTTTATCCACCCTGCGAGCATGGGCAAGAGACAAAAATTATATCCCCCGATTATATTCACTGACAAGAGATATAATTATCTTATCTCTATAGTATATCCCCGTTTGACATAACGAGTGGACGTATATCTCCCCTTCCGTAGTATGGGGCCAAGGGAAAGAGAAAAAATTATCCCTTTTTGACATTTGAAAGGGACAATTTTATCCTCTTTCGCGGACGTGGGTTTAAGTTTATCTTCAAACCATTTTAATACAAAAAAGATGTCTCGAGCCTATTGCAACTACATTTTCGTGTCAGAAATTGAAAAACAAGAAAGAGAATTACATCAGCGATCGATACCTGATCAGAATACTTAATCTATTGGAATTCTCCGGCAACGAATTTCTACGCCGGTTTCGGATGCTTAAAGATTGTTTTGTATTTGTGTAAAGAACTCTATGAGGCTTTAAAGCCTATTAATTCTGTGGATGGACTACCAGTACATATTGAAGTAAGCATCTATTGCAACCACCCTGTCCAAAAAAGTCTCAATAACTCAATGCCATGATTTAATTACATAGGTTGTGTCAACAATACCCAAGGCGAGTCCATGGTCAAGTCAAATTTAATGATAATAGAATCGGTCTATACTATATTTTAGGTAAGTATTATAACGTTTTAAAATAAAGTTATCAAACTTAGTATTACAATTCAAAGGTTTAAATTAAGAAATATGTTAATTCTTTAGCAAAGCTTGCTAAATATACTATAATCATGATTATAAAATTATTTATTCCTTGTTTTGTTTGAAATCATTACATTTTTATTCTTCATGCTTCATCATTTTAAATTAAAATTAAATCTTTGTGACTTAGAGTAGACATCAATTTTGATGTATTTTGTAATTTTCTTATAATGGCAGTAATTGCGGTGATATATTTTTTTAATTCCTTCAAAAGGTTACACCACCTCCAAAGGGTCTGTATTGTCCAGTTTCACAATTGGCTTAATTCTAAACACATATTTTTTAATAAATGCTATCACAAGCGAAGTAATACCTGCGATTTGATACAAGCAATGTATATTTAACTTAAATATTATACAAAAGAAAATAAATAAAGAATTAGAATAATAGAAAAAAATAAAAACAAGGCAGAAATACGCTTAAAATAAATATAACAAAATGACATATTGTTTAACAAAAATTATGAACAGTTTAGCAATATAATAAACAAAAGGTAAAAGAAAATATAAGTTAATGTAAATCTACTTAATCTTAAAATTAGTTTATAGCTAGTATAGTTTATAGCTTTATACTATGGTATATTATCTATGCGCGGGGATAAGTTTATCTACTGTCGATATTATATCCACCATAGGGCCATGCTCGCAGGGTGGATAAAGCTTTGACATAGGGATAAGATAATTTTATCCCTTGTCAGTGGATATAATCGGTGGATAAAATTTTTATCCCCTGCTCATGCTAGCCCGGCAGGTGGACGGTGTGCTCGTTTGTCAGCCTTATTCTATAAAAAAATTACACGTTTTCCCTTCTAGATGGATGTGCGTGGGGATATCTTCATTAAAAAAACCATAAAATTTACAGCCTATAGGTCCCACTACTGGGTACAGGCCTCCTCTTTGCATTTCTGAGAGGGTTTTAAGGCAAGGAATGTTCTGCCGCGCTGCCCCAACGCGTGTTGGTGAACTTCACAATATTCTTAATATCTTCGAAAATATTTATTCTTATTTCTCAGACATGCAAGTTCCTCACGATGTTTTCCTTCACCGCCGTGCACGTGGTATTAAAAAAGCATAAATATATTTAATTTCTTTATTTATCAATCACTGAAGTTAATTATTAGTTACAACAAAAACATAAATATTGCTTAAATTATCTTAATTTACGCTGGTCACACGTGAAATACAATGTAACGCATCAGGGTAGTATCAGGTAGTGTCCACAAATATACAAAACAAGCCAAAGTAATGAGTTAATATTTTTGTTGTGAACCCAAAGTTTGTTTAAAAACATTACTGATTAGAGTGACTATGAGATGGGTGGACATGTCGGCTTTAACTTTTTAACTTTATGCTAATGCTGAGAACACCCCTATGTTACAAGAGTAAAAATTAGATTTGACTCTTCGCCACATTTTTGATTTATTGCTTTTATTCGTTCATATAATAAGCACCTTTTCAAAAACAATACATATAATATAGACAGTAGTAGTGAGGTGATATAAAAATCGTGATAAAAATATCACAACAAGTTCTTTGACTCAAAAGATAAAAAATGCAACGATTATTAAACGACTAAAGGATGCTAGTCACTACATTGTCAAGCACATAATTAGACCTTTGCAAAGCCTTTTGTGAAAGTCAACGGTTTCGTTTGTTAGCGTTTTAGTTAGTTATACGCACACAGAATGTTGTAAAATTATTAACAGTTACGGGACTTTATATCTTGGATTTAGACGAGACGAGTAGACATTTGAGTAGAGATAGAGTACAATTTAGAAACTTTCGTGTAAGGTAAATTTATGAGAATATTTCACGAGCCATGCAAAAAAGAACGGTGAGCTGGTGAGCAAGTTCTGCAAGACCCGCCGCAGAAGAACACAAAAACTTTCTGATCACACTCTTAATCTCATGGCTGTTAGACAGAAAATGAAGCTGCGGTCTTCAACAGATTTGACAGCATACAGGCAACTGAACAGACCGATCTCCAAATACATGCGGCGGGACTTACGTAACTTTAATACTGTTCGTATTGAAGAAGCTATCGAGCGGAACCAAGGCACCAAAGTCTTTGCCAGATATCTGTCTACCAGAAAGAGCCAACTGTCAAAGCTGAAGACTGAGTGTGGCAGCATCGTTTCCGAGACTATATCCGGAACGCGCTGGTGTGTATTGGCGCTTCGCCGCAATAACGGAACCTTATCACTTTGTAAATTCACTTTTTATTCTTATTTTGTTGGTTTAATTTTATTAATATAATATATTAAACAAAAATATAATAAACTATCTGATAACCGCCCGCTTCGCTGGACGCACGATAATAGACGGTACGAACGTAGATATAAAAAAAAATATCAAGATTTTTTTTTAATGGGACTATCGTATAATCCGTTCTTCGTAAGCGTCTACATTACGAAATGGATAACTATACTAAATTTCAAGTCAATCGAGTGTATAGTTTTAGAGATATCGTGATGAGTCAGTCAGGCGGTGGTATTGCGCTTATACATACATACATGAACCAAAGTGCAACTACAGGAAAGTAAGACATTTATATGAACGAAAGTACAACTGCAGGAAAGTAAGACATATTGAATCAGGAGACAACTTATATGAAATGAAAAATGATTTAATATAGTTTTTCACACATTTCATAACAGAGGTTGTAAAATGTAACCTCTGTTATGTTCATTCATAAAAGTTTTCAGGAAAAAAATATTCTTTCGTTTTCTTTTTTATGAAGAGCAATAAAGGATATCCTGCATAAGTTCGTTGATATTTGCGCTGCACGTTAGTGACGCAAGCGGTCCCGGACGCAGCTGGCTGGCGAATCGCCTGGGAAAATACCGCCCTCGCCTGCTCTCACCGCTATCGCCGCCCGCCCGCTATGACATTGAACGTCGATTATTATGAACTTGACACACTTCTCCCTGATCTTTTGTATTAATAATGGCCTCATCATATTGTTGAAGCTATGTAATCACTTAGTAGACCGTAAATTGTTCGCAATTTCAGGCGTTTAATAATAATAGAATTTGCGATGGTATATTGAGAGATTCGTTTTATTTAACGTATTTAAATTACTAATTATTTTTTAAGTCAACTTCGGATGCAGATAAATTAATGTGTAATGATTGACCTAACAATTAAATATTATAAGGTTTCAGAATTAATTAGATCTTGTTTTACTTTCATGATAATCATCATCATCACAGATCACGCCTAGAATAGGTGATGAATATGGTGCCCAGAAAAATAGCGTAAATAATCTATTGTTTCATTTCATTAGATAGCACCACCAGCCGGGCGAAGTGTGCTGAGGATATCCGTTACGGGACTAAAATTTTGTGACCATCATATGTGTGTTCCAATTTCGAACAATGTGATATTTATTAAGGCAGACGAACACAGTGTTGATTTTTTTTCGTAATTTGTTGCTTTTATCCACATTTTTTGTTGGTATTTAATTATTTATTTTTTAAATTTAAAAATTTTTAATTAAAAAATTATTGTTCTTGTGCATACTGCCAATGTCAAACATGTCTAGTCTGTTGTAAAACAGCCGCACAGAGGAGAGATTGTCGCCAAAATATTTTAAATTGTCGCCAACAAGTAATTCCTGGTAGATTGATTGCATTAATCTGTGAATTTTGGGTTATTTCACAAGATGTGCTTTTATCTATAGTCTCTGAACTGTGTCAAGCCAAAAAAGCCTTCATTATTAATTAATGTGCAGTTGAAAATGAAATACATCTTGCTTACATAATATAAAAACTGAAAAATTTAATGAATAACGATGGAAATATGACACGTTTTTATTGGAAATAGCCCCTGGGAATGAGTTGATCGCTACCATGCTCTTTCTAAATATTTTTTTATAACAATGGTATAAATATTATATTGTAAGTTATACTTTAAAAAAAATCCTGATGGTATTCTTGCTGGTTCTTACCAAGACAGGGTTTTTTTCTGAACCAGTGATAAAAGTTAAAAATGACTCTCGGCATTACATGTAATCTATAACAGCCGTGGTAGCGAGCAAACCGGGTTCGATCCCCGCCAGCACCAATGAAATTGTTAATTGCAATTTTAAGTGCTGATTTACCACGTGCTCGGCGGTGAAGGAAAACATCATGAGGAAACCTGCATGTCAGAGAAATAAGAAAAAAATATTTCTAAGACATGTGAAGTTCACCAACACGCTTTGGGGCAGCGCGGCGGACAATTCCTTGCCCTAAAACCCTCTCAGAAGTGAGCGGAGGCCCGTGCCCAGCAGTGGGACGTATATAGGCTGTAACTTTACTTTACTTTACTTTATATTGAATAAAAATGATTATATTCTATTCTATTCTACTGGGCGACTACGTGGTATCGTTCCCTTTGTTATTATTTATGTAATGGGTACTCGTATTATCAAGCTAGCTATCAAGCAAGCATGCAATGCGGCTAGCTATAAGATCGGAAGCCTCAGTTTAGTAATAAGTGTTCCTTTGTAGATATTTTATAAATTGTATTCTACTAATTTTGTAAAATGTGTGACCGTAGCACGTCAGAAAATCCATCCCCCCATTTTGTCTCATGGGTATCGTGAGAAGCGACTATAGCTTTCGGCAGAAAAGTCGTACGGTTTCCAAGATGGCGGTATAATCATCTCTTTAAGGCTGGTTGTAAACTACCCAGATTACACAGCTACAAAGGCGTCTGTAATATCAATGTATGTAGGAAATTAGTGATTTTGTTTTCCTTTATTTTAACCTCACCCTCACACGGTGCATGTTGCAGACCATTGGACACGGCTTTGGTGTCCAATGGTATATGATATCGGGAAAAACCATCCTGATACATCTTACGCCAATTCAACATTACCTGTGTGAGGGTATGGCCTCTGCGCTCACAAAGCCCCATGTCCAGCGTTGTGACTATGGACAACTATCGTATAGAGTTTATTCGTAAATATAAATTCTAACAATTTGTATCGATTACATTTATTATATTGATCGATATGAACAACTGATTGCACGAATTAAAATTTTAATTTAAATTTACGATGCGGTGTATATACTTAAATGTATATATATATATATATATATATATATATATATATATATATATATATATATCCTATTCTCATATACGCTAATGCACAAACTAATGTTCTATCACAATGTGTTTCAATACTAACGTTGATAAAGATCGCGTTCAGTTACATCTGCAAATTACAATGGTAACCCATATTTAACGGCGCCGTCCCCAATTTCCGTTTCGGCACGTTTGATCGCGCTAACAGATCTAACGTAATATTTGATCAAGTTTGAATGTTTGATTGAATTTTTCTGCAAACAGTAGGTATATAACATACATATACATGTTAAAATGACTGCATTGTTGGTCTTGTGGTCGTAAAAGCGATTGCTGATCCCCGATTGCGATTGCGAGTCCCGGGTTTGAATCTCAGGTTGGGTCAAAATCCCGTTGGGTTAACGCCCTAATTAGCCCGGAGTAAGAAAGGAAGCGGGTTTTCACACCTGCGCCTCGGAAAGCACGTAAAGTTGTTCATTTTGTACTTGAAGTCTCTCCGGTCGTGTCGGGTTACCGTTCCATCGGACTATGAGAGCGAATTAGAGAGTGCACCTGTGCTTGCGCATACACTAGGCACTATAATGCTGGCCTGCGCCGATGGCTAGTCTCCGTTGAGACCGGCCGACGCGCCGTACCCGAAATTCGGTCCGGAGGACATTATTTATTAAAATAATATTTCTTTTCATTGAAGTTCATATACATTGATAAAGTCGTATTTCTTTTAATAATATAAGTATAGCAGTCGAGCTAACGCACGTCGCCACTACACGTCGTAAAGAGTACAAGTACACTGTTACTTCAAAAGGTGGAGATCAATACAATTGATCAATTAAGATGAAATCAATTAAAATGAAATAATTTTTTACGTGGTAGCGCCATGCTGCAGCTATATTAGTAGTATAGTTGTTGCACGAATGGGTCGGCTCTCACAGAATAGCAGCGTAAAATAGCAGCTCAACGCTGCTGTGTTTCATATGGTGAGTGTAGAGAACCGGAGACCCATTTTACTGGAAACGAGACATTCCATCTTAGTTACTTAGTCCCAAATGGCAAGTGGCTCCTCGTACTTTTCTAATCCACAAACAACTTCACACAAAGATGGGATCCATTGTCATCCCTGACGACTGAGTTGTAAATGCCTATTATAAAACGTGGCAGCTATGGCAAATGGCTCCTAATGAGGCAATTCATAGACCTACGTTCAGCAACGGACTACAGATATGCTGTAGTAATAAACACCATCAAACCGAAGCATAGCACTGGGTGCACTGCTGCTAGGCGGCTGAAATATGAGGGTAGTACCTATCCAGTCGGTCTTCGAAGCAGGAAAAGAGCCTTATCCTAGCCTACTTAGTATTTGAGAGATTATTATGTCTATATTAAAGCTGGATAGCTGGAAAAAGGGAGATGCCGCTGCTCATCAGAAACAGAAACAGAAACTTTTTTATTCAATGTAGATTATAACAATACTTATTGAAAGTCACTATTTTCATTTATCACAGGTTCGCAAAAAAAACCTCTGTCCTGGGAAGAACCAGCAAGAATCCCAGTGGGACTATTTTTTTTCCAATAATAGCTTACAACCATGTTTACAATTAACAACACAAGACAAATTAGAAATAGCTTGGTAGCGATTACCCTTCCCGGGGGTTATTATCATCCATAAAGTCCTTAATATTATAACAACTCTTTTTATACAAACTTAGTTTAATAACATCTGTCTCAGTTTCCTTCTGTCTCTTAAGACACTGTCGAAATGATTTCGGGTGTTGGATTCTCGTAAATATCAAATGTCCCCCTTATGAGGCAAGGTATGGGGGATATCCATGTTCTGCAGTGCATATTGACAGATTGTAATAAAGATGTTGATATAACGTCGCTTTATTATTATTATTATTTTACTATTCTAAGCCAACGTTTAGCTACAATCTCACCTGATGGTAAGTGGTGATATAGCCTAAGATGTGGAAGCGCACTGATTTAACAAAGCCTGTTCACTCTTGCCTTGAATACACCCACATTGTAATCGGATGGAAAGATAGCTGATGGCAATTTATTCTGGTGTAGCAAATCGTTTAGTTCGATTCGAATGCTTGGTAAGTCAACAACGAAAGAGTGGAGACTGGCCGAACGTCTGGTTGTCCGATTCCTTCGCATCCTTTCCGAAATGCATCCTGTAAAAAACCGAAGGGCTGACTAGTTACTGCTTCAAAATTATTTATATTAGTCACGTTATGGTTATATGTTTCATAACATTTTAATTTAACAATATTTGTCATTTTATTAATTCGTACATTTAGGGAAAATTCTCTAAGTTATTAGGTTAGATATTTATAATATTATATTCGCTTAAATTTTACTTTATACTGAACGCACTAATCCACTGAATTAGTAATGTGGAATGAATTGTAATGTCACAACACTAAATCCCAAGATACAAGCCCCACTTAGTTGGGAGCTAATATTTTTTAAAACATATTAATGATTATTCGATGGATAGTAAATAAATAAATACTAGAAATTACACATCGCTTTGCCCTTCTAATTATTTAAGCCAAAACAGAAAAGCAAATAATTGTTATCTATTCAGTTTTAATTTTTCAAAATGTACTAAGTTACTCGAATCATTCCATCTATGTTCGTGACAGGAAAATGAAAAATGTGGAATTCAATGAAACTAGGACAAAACAACGCAGACGATTGTTTCTGTATTCATTTAGAACGTACTGCCTCAACTGAAAAACCGAATCAATTATTGTTGAAATTAAAATACGGTTACCCTGACCAAGGTCTTTAAAAATACATTTTTCTTAGTACTACACTTTTTTACCATTTGAGAGTAATTGACTTGTTTTATTTAAAACCGAACATTTATTTTTACAGAATCTTTTCTTAGGAACATTCAGCACCTAATAATGTTGGATGGGTGTCGTAAAGGTGACTAGAGAAAATGTCACGAAGATCTAACGATATAATATTATCATTTTTCATCATTATTTAAGCCACTTCACAAGTCCACTACAGAACATATGCCGCAAATCACGGTACTGAGCCACCTGCGTCCTTCGACTTCATGCTCGTTACTTCATATAGTGAAGACCGACCTTTTTTACCAGTACGAGGCTACCATTAGGGAACTTTTCTTCCCCATCAGTTGTCGGTTCTTCGAGCTATATGGCCGGTCCAATATCACAACCGCTTACTGATCCGTTAGGCTCGTCCGTTACCCGAGTTTTGCTGCAGAGAAACTCCGAGCATAACCCTTTCCATAGCTCGTTGAGCGACTTTGAGCTTCCTCAACTTATGTATAATGCAAGTAGAGTAAAGTTACAGCCTATATACATCTCACTGTTGTGAGGGTTTTAAGGCAAGGAAATGACCGCCGCGCTGCATCAATGCGTGTTGGCGGACTTCATGTCTTCGACACATATATTTTTTTAATTTCTCAGACATGCAGGTTTTCTCACGAAATTTTCCTTTCATCACCGAACTTAAAATAGTATAAAATTGCAATTAACAATTTCATTGGTGCCGGCGGGTATCGAGTCCGGGTTGCTCGCGTATGTACTGTTAAATTTACAGCGATTGCTTAGCCCCCGAGCTACCGCAACTCTTGTAACCCCCGAGCTATCACGGCTCTAACTTGCGTATACCAGATAAAAGATACAATAATTGGTGACGGGAAGCACGATCAAATGTGTGGGATAGTAAAGACTGAACGCGAATCCACCTAACAAACATATCGTTGTCATCACATATATGATTATAATAAATCGTTCCTATTGTAGAAAGCTCAAGGTCACTGAGCGAGCTGTGGAGAGGGCTATGCTCGGAGTCTATCTGTGTGATAAACTTAGAAAGGATATCCGCAGTAGAATCAGAGTGACCTACATAGCCCAACGGATTAGTAAGCTGAAGTTCAAATGGACCGGCCATATAGCTCGGAGAACCGACAATCGATGGGGAAAAAGGTTTCTCGAGTGGCAGACTGGTATCGGTAGGCAAAGTGTAGGACGACCCCTTACTAGACAGAGTGACAGCCTGGTAAGACATGTAGACATATGCAATGTACTTGAGAAGGGCTGTAATGGTGATGATTATTGTAAAAAGGGGAAAGGATCATGTCATGTACGTGGTGATCAACAAGGCCATAATGAGAAAGAAGTTTTGGTCACTGATGTTTTAATTTGTTAATGTAAAACAATTGCTTAAAAATGGTTTCTGATGTTTAGATTTTTTTTAAATTAGCACACTAATAATATTAAAAATTACATAAGAAGCAAAAGGGCTGTTAACAAGTTGATACTTAATATTGATAAAGAGAACTTGATCACGGACAGTTTTTATTTTATTTTGATAAACGAATATTTAGATAAAATATAAAAACTAAATATGCCACGAGGTTTCTGAAATACATTTTTCTCGTTTATTTCCTATGGTAACGAATATAACCCTAAAAAGGGAAGTATTTGCTACATAGTACACGTGAAGTAGAAATAAAGCGCACAACATAAATAATATACTTATAGGATATAGTAAAAAGAGACCAGCATCCTATACATTGCTTTGTTCTGCACAACGTATGCGCCCTGCAGTGAGCCACTGCGGGTCGCTCAATTACAAAGAGGTTTGCGGATTTCAAATCGTTTTGTCAAAAGTGTGCTGAGACGCTAGCAATACGTTTAGAGAGAACAGGGATTTGCATCTATCTTCGAATGTGCTCAAGTTACTGAATAACTGCTTCGCTGGGAATAGCTTTTCATTGTTACAATGGACATGTTGGTGGAATTCCCAAACAAAACCTACAAAGCCCTTTAACGTTGAAATATGGTGGTATTGTTAAGGTTTCATTTTGATTATTGTAAAAAACCCGCACAAAATGACTTGAATACTAATGGAATTTTAATATCATTGTCTAATTATAGTTGGTCATTTTTATTATCATGTTCTAAAAATAATTTTAAAAAATCGAACAAAACTTACGCGACCGGTGTTTGCGGAGACATTCTTTTTAGAAATTCAAAGAAATTCTCTCCGCTTTAGTACTTAGGGAACGTACACATACTACGTAACCCGTTCAGGGGGTCTTTAAAATACTACGCTTAGTCACAGAGGCGGGAGGGGGTCGTAGGTTTTCGTCATGTAGTCAATATCCTCTAGGGAAATCTCGAGCCTTTTCGAGCTATATTCAAATATAGCGTGCAGTGTTTAGCGATTTTTAAAGTCACAGGTGGAAACACTGACGCACATATGCCGAGACGTCAGCTGATTGAAATCTGACAGTTTGCAGGGCAATGCAGTTGTCAAGCAAGGAAATTTTCATCATTGCTTGTGCGGCAAAGTATAACACTTCGCCCGGATCTTTCACATGTCAGAAAAATACTCTACGATACATACTGTCTCTTTATTAACGACGACATTACCAGAGAGACATGCTCAATTAGTAAACTTTATTTTGCCTCAAATAGTTCCATGAAAAACCATCGAAAACCGTGCATGGTTGTGCAGTGGACGCGTCTCGCGTGCGACCTTTCTGCGGGTTATTTCAGAAGATCTTGTGTGTCGTGGAGGAAAGCGTGGAGTGAATAGACGTCGAGGTCGTCGATGAGGAGAAAATAATCACGTCTGAGGAAACTCCTGATAGTACCCCGTGATCTACGATGTGTTCGAGTAGATTGATGCTGGGAACGTGTTCGTTGAAAATGATTGAAATGAAAAATAAATGTGAATAAAAGATAAAAAGACTTGTTTTTGTAAATAAAGTTCCTGTTACGATACGTTTTTAGATAACTTTTTTCTTCTTGATATTATTTATTTATTTATAAGGTATGGTTATTTTTTATTTGTAAGATATGTGCAAGTACCTACTCATGGCGTCACGCGGCAAGCGCGCTATTGAAAGACAAATATGAGCCAAACATTTTTTTTAACTTTCTGTTTGCGAAAAATGATTTAAAACTAAATGTTGATTATTTATTCAACTTTTTGTTAAGTTTGAGATGTGAAAAGATGCGGTAAAGTGCTTTATTTATCGTTAATATTAAAAATGAACAGACCTTGTTTAAAACAAAAGTCTAATTCAAAAACTCTTGGTGCGCGTTCCTTTGAGTAATCATACTTAAGTACAAAGAATTTGTTTTGTTTTGCTGAAAGAGTTTAATACAAATGCAACTGTGCCAAGTTTTTTTTATTAAGAGGGTGAAATCATTTGCTTTGTAAAGTCGTACTACTAGTGTGGTGTAATGGTCCATTGTTTAACTATTTAAGAGGTCGAATGTTATCCGCTCGAATTACTATTGAGCATTTGACGTGAAAGGAAGCGGGCGTTGTTACTTTTAGAGGTTTTTTACCTCACGTATGTATTATCGGCTTTGCGTATCCACATCTTACGTTGCCATGTTAAATATTTTAAAAAAAAAATTAAAAAGGAAATACCTATATATTTTTTGCGGTTCAGCTCGGAATCTGTGAATAGTTATATAAATTATGGATCAAATGAATTAGTAAAATCTAAAAGCTGAATTGTGTCATGAAGTTTGTTGTTCAGCGTTTTATATAATGTTTTATGTCTAATTCTAAGGAAATGGCAAATTAATTATTTTTCAAGTTAAGAACTAACAAGGTTAGTTGTTTAGTGTAATACTAGCTGTGCTGTGGATTGCAATGCCTCATTTTATTCAAACACAATATCGGGCACGCGTACAAGGGCTTACCCTTTGATTATATACTTGTCAGGTACACAATCAAAGGCCTTACCAAAGTTTCATCGTATACATATGAATGGGATAGTATCGCATACATGCAAAGAAACATTCATTTTTATATATTTTATGTAATATGACATACATTTCATACGAAACTCTTAAGACATCATAAGAAATCAAGTTATGCTTAATTTTATATTATATATGATACTTAACAAGCCTAATAGTTTAAACAGTAATTAATTTTAAAAACCGATTGCGTAAAAAGTTTTCTAGAAAGAGAAAAAGTCAACTATTATACCCTCTGTCACTTCTTCAACAGATGCGAATCTTGTTAAAATCTTTTAAGCCGTGATAAGAAAAAAATAGACAAAGTTACGTCGAAAAACATCACTTCTATACAAATATAAAGATTATAAATATTCTAACAAGCGTGTTACTATGACTCAAAATTATTAATTAAAATAATATTAATAATAAATATTATAGCTTTTCTGTTTTTATCTGTGTACTCACTTGAAACTTTGAAAATGATTTAAGAATTTTGATGCGGTTTTCATCTTTTAAAGAATTACTTTAAAAAGGTTTTCGGGTGTAAGTGTATTTTATAAAAGGACAGAAAATGTTGGAATTGCGACGTGTAAAGTCTTAATGAAATAGCACACCGCTTATGAATCCCACGCTTTCTAACCTGAATTAAGTCGCTTTTTAAAAGATAAATACAACATAAAATAACAAAAAAAAAAAGATGTAAGAGAGGCAGTATAAAAGTGAACGTCATATTATAAAACAAGTATGTCAGGGACAATAAACTTAGTATACATATTGATATAGAAGCAGATAGATAAAAGATAAATAAAAGAAAACCTGCATAAAAATTGGCAGTGTTGCTCAACAGTAAAATACATTTCTGGTAAACGTAGCTTGATATATGTTAGGAGCACTAATAATAGCTGCTGCCTCCAAAGCCGGATATAGTCTCAATCTGTCAATATTCTTGACGTGACGTGAGAATCTCAGGTGCACTTACGATTGTGGCGTCAATGTAAGCCCGCTTTGAGCTCCGAGACTTCGAGAATCGCACCTTAGTAGTGGTACTATTCGCATTCTTCATTCCTCCAACGGATCTGTTGGTGGATGGGTTTAGAAGAGCTACAGTGCGACTGAGAATTAGTAGATTGTTGCAAAACTTGTCTAGCGCGCTAGTCGCGTCTAGACGTTGCGGCGGATCCCTATCGGCTTCAGTAAAATTATGTGACGTGAGCGAGCGACGGAGGTACCTCTAAAATGTACCAAGTAAATTCGATTTTGCGTTCGCTCCTCCGGCGTTGTCAATACGACGCTCAAAGTAAATGTTATAGAAATGAAAGAGAAGCAAAAAGACACCAAGATGGCGCGATGTTTCGTTGGACTCGTACGAGTTATTAATCATTAAATATGTTAATACTTACAAATATCTTATTTTAATCGATAAATAAAAACAACAGTTCCCTTTATTATTATATATTACATCACTGTTATTAACTTAATCAAGATTTGTTTATAAATAATTCAGTTACAATTGCTATAATTTCATTTTTAATGAATTTTTTATGATTTTTTTCTATCGAGAAAATTTACCGAAAACGTGTTTTGAACACAATGGTCCCTCAATATATATGATCAAGATTAACATATATTTTTTGCAGCTCTAAATTGTATACATTTTCCTAAAAAAATGTTTTCTGAAGCCTACTTTGACTATGTACAGCGCCTTAAATTATTATATTAAACGTGAATTTGTTTCCTCGCATGGACATTAGTACGTTTAAACATTAAGTAGCACGTTTTGCGAAACGGTACAGTGTATAAGAAAAAAAAAAGACTTTTAACATTGATATTGACCAAATTATGTCGATATATTTCTACACCCACTGAACTCTTTATGGGGGAAAGGTATACAGGCGATATTAATATTATTTTTATCCGTTTAGACATATTAATACAATGACAATATAACAGTGGTTATAATAACTTAGACTAAAATAATCATAACCCAAAGATTATTATGTGGTTGAATATAAAAAAATTATCATTTATTTAGCCAGACAAATAAGTATTGGGTTAAAATTGATACAAACACATCCATTCCGTTACGTGGTTAGATTTTATTTTTAATTTTAAATTGGTTCGCTTCATATTTGAATTTTTTTTTACATTCAAACCCATAAAACCATATATTGATATGTTAACAATCAATATATAGTTTTTTTTTTTGTAAAACCTTTAAGAACAATATTTACAATAAGTATTCTTATCAGTCTTCATAAGTCCCACTGATAGGGAACGGGCATCTTCTTATTGCTCACAAGATTTTTCGAGCACGAAAGAGCCCGTCATGCTGCCCCATAGAGTATCCGTGAACTTTATAAGCCCTAGGAATTTTTTTTATTTGTCAATCATGCAGGTTTTCCCCGCGATGTTTTCCTGCAATGCTCAGCACGTGGTGAATAAGAACTTAAACTTGCGCTTAGTAATTTTAGTGATGGCAGCGGGGAACAAATTCAGTTACTTACTTCATGTTTTATTTTTTAAATATTTAAAAGTAAAAAATTGGTAGAAGTAGCAGCACCTAAATTAACACTGTCGCTATACTTTGAAACACAAAAAGCATTTCGGCCAATAAAGCTCTGCTGCACTTACTGCAATACTCTTTGTGATGGAAAACGGTTAAGGTAAAACAGTTTTCTGCTATGTACATTTCAGTCCAGAAAACATTTTTTCAGTGTGAATAATCAAGGTTCGTAAAATCGTATAATCTTTTTTCGTATCGTGAGTGACGTATTTTCACAAATTTCTTTGTTTATGTGTTGTTGGAATTCGTAATTAGATATTATGATTTTAACTTCTTCCTAATCCTTTTAAATACGTCATAGTTCGCTGTTTGATATAGGTCTCTCCCATTATGAGAGTGCGGCCAGGGAGCACCGTCAAAATATATATACATTACATAAAAAATATTATACGGCCCTCTAGTTTGCTTTGATAGCGATGCAACAAACACCCAGGATACTGAGCCGATGTCGGTTGACTATGACATCTTTATCATTTGACGCGACGTGATACTGGTACAAACGACACTTCCTTGAGTTTTAGCTTAGCATAACTTTTATACGCTACATTTTTATTGAGTATGTGTCAATAGGGTAAAAATGACTCAACGCGAATCACTTATTTATATCTTTATTTTGGATAGTAAAAAAACGAATATTGCTCGTCGTTGGGCCACAGCATCCACTTACCGTCAGGTGGACTGTGTGCTCGTTCGTCACCCTTATACTATAAAAAATTATAATTATTACCTTTAATAATAATTGAATATTTTTAAGTGAGCATGTTTCGGCAATTATTTTTGATTATTATGTAACAAACACCGAACGTAACACTGATATGTTACAGCGCAAAGTTTATCTTACCTAAACCACGCCATTCCAAGCCTTGTTACGTTAAACAAATTTAAGGTATAAAATATTCAGCTGTCTGTAGCAATGTGAGCCTCAGTCATAAGTTGTGAAGCATTTGTGTTGTCGTTCATACAGAATATAATACATATGTCACCCATATTTAAGTGCAATTTTGTCTGTACTTAATTTGGTAGTAGATGTAAGAATTTTTATCAGAATTGCTATTATATATTGTCAGAAGAAAAATAAATGACAAAATGCATTAAAAATACTTAAACAACAGGAATTGATCATGATTGATGATCCCAGTGAAAATGATAGACATTATTGAATTGTCATTGCTTCTTAGTACATCTGTGAAGTAAGTGAAAAATGAATTTCAAATTCAAATACAGTCTTTATGGTTTATTTGCACAGATGTATACTGGTCAAGCTATTTTTAAAACTTGTGAGAAAGGACACAGAATACCAAAATAAAATTAATTTAATTTACTTTAAAACTAAAGGTCGCTCAGCGTATAGGTAGGGCTGGGCTGTGCTCGGTGTTGCTCAACGCGACAGACTTCATAATGAAGATATTCGCAGTAGAATCAGATTAACCGATATAGGGTAACGGATTAGTAATGTGATGTAACAATAGATCAGTCATATGGCTTAAAAAAATGACAGCCGATGAGTCCTCTTTTCTCGAGTGGCAGACTCGTACCGATTATCGAAGTGTAGGGCGACTCACCCGAAGTGAGGGGCAATATATGCAGGAATCGACTTCCTGGCTTGAATGCATGTGACGCAGGATCGTAATTTGTGACATTCCTTAGAGGAGGCCTATTTTCAGCAGTATTCTTGTGATGGGCTATGATGATGAATTTCCTTTACATTATATTTTAGATGCCATGTATGTGCCTCTCAAATTTTGTTTTCTTACTACTATGAGAGTGAGGGAATAGATAGTGTAATATACTGCCCTGATGGCTAATTTCCGTCCAGACTGGCCGCCGCGACCGATATTCGGTCTAGAGGACATTAATTGCGCATTAGTATTTTACTAAAAAACGAAATGATCTTCAATGACCAAAATTATTTTGAATGATTTTAAAATAAATTAATATCTCCTCGAACATTACACATCTTCAAACTTATTGAAGATTTTTACATGGGTATAAGAGGGTATATATCGACTTTTCTTAACATCAACTTGAACTGCATATGTGAAACCTACGTAGGGATGGATAAGGTGGCGGTGACCGACGAGTGGCGAGGTAAGTTGGTGGAAAATTCACCCAAACATACCAATCAGAATTTCACTAACTGTTTATTAAGAAAAGCGACCCACTTGATCAGAGTGGTAAGTATGACCAACATTTCCATGGACTGAATGACAATAGAAATGTTCTACGCCCAATAGTGGACTTGAAAAAGCTGTTGATTGTAATGATGATGCTTTTACATTAGACACACGATAGTACTGCACTCAGAATTACTTAACAATCAATTGACTTTGGTGTAGATTTTAAGAAGCTAGTCGTTAAGCACTCAATGAAGCAGCAGTTTAACAAGATATTTAGTTATTTTTATATCAATATCGCATATAGACCAAAGCTTGTGCATATTTAAGTAAAATAAATAAGGTTAGTAAATTTTACAAACAATTTAATTGTTATCGTATTTCGAAAACGAATGTGTGAATTGTTAAAAAATTAAGCTAAAAAAGTTAAACATCACTGCAACAGCAAACAATGGGGCTCGCTCCAGACAGGCCCATAGCAACAATTTACAAAAGAAATCTAGATCGTACAGACAATGAACTGTTTACAAAATAAGTGTGTAATTTCTGAGGCGTTAGCAACTTTTCTCTATGGTGAGAGTTGCTAAGTGGTGAAATAATGGCCAGACAATAGAGACTCTATCATTCATTCACCCGATCATTTGCTCGTTCACGAACTGTTTCGTTGCGGGTCATCGCGTAGCAACCTTCCTTTCACCACAGAGGAGCATCAGCTATTAAAAGTATTGTATGCTTCGTTTTGTAATGCACGCGCGTAATTTTCATTTAATCTATTTCAATTTCATGATAAATCGTGTACGTGCTTACAACTTTTTTAACAATGATCTTTACTGGCCTGTGACCTGAGGAGCCTGGTGATCCCATAGCACAGGGCAACCTAGTTTGGGCACCAGTCTCCCACCTAGATCTTATTTAGTTAGTATTTATAGCTGTAATTTAGTTGTATAAGTTTACTATTACTAAGTTTATTGTAATGTTCTGATAATATGTGGGAGAAAATAAATACTACTTTATTATTATATTATTATATTATAGAACAGCTGCAACACGATAGGGTTGGAGTGGCCTGGGGAGTACGTTCGCACACTACTATATATTGCTGTGTTTTGTATGATAAATAATGAAATGACGTTTTATTGATAACGTGGTTTTTAATTTTAGTTTTCAGGAGTGAATATTCAATTACAAATTGATTCTTGTTAAATAGTACACGTCCATGGGCTACATCATCCACTTACCTTGAAATAACATTAATTTTGATTCTTAATCTAGGATAGATGGGGTATAACATGTTCGTTTGGCACCGTTAATTAATTATATAAAAAAATCGTATTATTTTTAATGTTTTATTATACATATGTCAAATTGTCGTAATAAATGTATTTAATATCTATGTGTATGTTAAAATTAAATACAAGTTATAGCCTATATACGTCCCACTGTTGGGCACATGCCTCCTCTCATTTCTGAGGGTTTTAGAGCAAGGAAGTGTTGGTCGCGCTACCCCAATGCCCGTTGGCGAACATTACATGTCTTCGAAGTGTTTCTTATTTTTCAGACATGCAGGTTTCCTCACGATATTTTCGTTCACTGCCAAGCACGTGGTAAATAAACGCTTAAAATTGCAATTAACAATTTCATTGGTACCGGCAGAGATCGAGCCCGGATTATGCGCGTACCTTTTGAGCCATCACGGGTATATATTTAATGATATGGGCACAGAGTAAGGAGGTATATATTAAATGATAATATAAGTTCAATAGAACTCTAAATAATTTACCTAAAACTTGTTAAATTAGTTTGGTGACATTAACTACGAGATTTTATTAACTGCCAGTAATTTAAATTCTGTACCCGAATGCTGCAGCGGTACTGCCGATTTAGAATTGATATTATTATAGATTAAAAACTGAAACTACAACAAGTAACACAAACAGGTGTAAGGCAATCTATAATGAAGCCATGTTCAGGAGAGCAGTTCAAAAAATTTAAATTATGTTCTGCTATTATTATTGTTTTGAAAGTTTGCGCAAACTATAAAGAAAATTTTAATCAATAATAATATAAATCATCCTCGCAACGATTATGTATGTATGTATTTATTTTGAATCCCGATCCGTCTGAATAACTTCCCTCTTTTAACCGCCTGCGGTGTTGACTAAACAAGAACTTAATTCATTTATAAACGAAGACACTAACTTCTGTTTGCTGAAACTTGTACGCTTCATAAATATTTAATATATTCTAAGGCTCTTCAGTAATATTTGCTGTAAGATCTGCTAAAAGATGTTTCATTATTAAGATTTAATGTATAATTATAATAATTCCTTATTGACTTTTTACATTTTAGGTACCTAACTTGCTATTTTGTATTGTATTATATTTAATACAATACATCATGAGGATCAATTAAAACTGGGTAGAATTTTGAGTCTCCTAGTTATCTCACATTTTGAATAGGATTACATAGTTGCATTGTTTAAATTATTTTTAATTTTACAGGAAAATAAATAAAAATATTAAGAAAACATAATAAACCGATATCTGTGTACGTGCGTGTGTTACACACACGTACATGCATATACACGTACATACGAGGGTGGATTGAAAAGTACTCGGCCTAACTAAGAAAATAAACACACTAAATCAGTAATATTTTTATTTTTCTACATAATCACCATCAAGTTCAATACACTTTTGCCACCTCCCCTTCCAAGCATTTAGACCGTTGAAAAAAAATGATTCTTCCTTAGAGTCAAAATATGCGTCTACAGCTGCTTTGACCTCGTCGTTTGTCGAAAATCTTTGACCTCCCAAGTGCTTTTTTAGGTTAGGGAACAGAAAGAAGTCTGATGGTGCCAGATCAGGTGAATACGGCGGGTGCGGTAACAGTTCAAAGCCACAGTTGTGAATTTCAGCCATTGACTGTACTGACGTGTGAACACGGGCGTTATCTTGATGAAACAGGACTTTTCTTCTGAGCATTCCTCGACGTTTTTCTTTTATTTCCTCTTGTAAACGACGTAGTAAGGTGCAGTAGTAATCAGAGTTTATAGTCTGAACCCTTTCAAGATAATCAATCATAATCACACCTTTCGAGTCCCAGAATACTGAAGCCATCACCTTATTTGCCGACAAAATCGACAGCCTTTTTAGGGGGTGGTGAACCAGGTCTTCTCCACTATTTTGATTGTTGTTTTGTTTCCGGTGTACAGTAATGAACCCATGTTTCGTCCATAGTAACAAAACGATTCAAAAAATCATCTGCATCGGCTTCAAATAACTCCAAACAGTCGCGTGAAATAGTCAATCGCGTCCTTTTTTGTTCAACTGAAAGCAATCGCGGAACCCACCTCGCAGACACCTTGTGGAAACCCAACTCGTTGACAATGATGTTTTGAGTTCGTTCATAAGAGATGTCTATAATCTCGGCTATCTCTCTAATTTTTAATCTGCGGTCTCCCATTATTAAATCAAGTACTTTTTTAATATTTTCGTCAGTAGTTGACGTCGAAGGCCTTCCAGAGCGGGGTTCATTTTTCACACTCTCTCTACCACGCTTAAATTCTGCTATCCATTTTTTGACGGATGAATATGACAGAGCACAATCGCCTAATGTACTGACCATGTCATCATGGATGGCTTTTGATGATAGCCCCTTCTTATGGAGGTACTTAATGACGGCACGCTGCTCGATTTGCTCCATTCGCGGAAATTATGTCCGATTACTTTGTTAATAAATTTATAAAATCACAACTAATTATCGCACATGTTTCGAACTTCACACAATAAACTAGTCTGAAATGAACTAAATAATGTGGGTAGATTTGATTTTTAGAATTGAATGGATCTGTGTTAGGCCGAGTACTTTTCAATCCACCCAGGTACATACACACGCACGCATGTGTGTGTGTGTGTGTGTGTGTGTGTGTGTGTATGCGCTCGTGCGCGTACAATGTATATGTATCAATGTGATGTATATGACATATAATGTTAACAAGTATTGCTCCGTATCATCATATGACTTATTTAGCAAGAAAGAGCGGACAGCAGTTTTACAGTCAAAAAAGTAGACATTTTATAAATCTTTGTCGGTATGAAGAAATACTTAGGCTTAGCACGCACTGCGATTAAACGCACGTGTTCAACTACACATCTGAAACCGCAAAAATGTAACACATGGCTTTCTATACAAGTCACATAAAAGTCGCTAATGCGTGCGTTAGCGACTTTTTTCAGTGATTGATTTTAAAAACATAACTTGCTACATTTCTATCGCGGTTTGTAAACGCGCGATTTTTATGTATCCCATGCGGTTAACCGCATTCGGGATCGACTAGACAAGCGCAGAGGACAGTCGTTTTTTGCGGTACTAATTAGTAGCAAATGTATCCTTTCAGATGTCTTTTACCTGTTAGTGGATGTACCCAGTACTTATGGCAGCGCCGTTGTTTACGTTTTTTAATTTTTTATTTAAAAACAAAAGCCACGACACAAGCTACTCGCCTGAAATTCATGGTGTGTCTGAAAAAAAAATTAAGCAAAACTCCAGCCGCAGTGCGCGATCGTATGCGGTTTTGCGACTTCATCTAATCCTAAGCCGCTCGCGTTTAATCGCAGTGCGTGCTAAGCCTTAAGAGAAATGTCGACAAGTTTTCTTAACATCTGGTGGTAAAGTTTGGTAAGTTAAAAGGCGTGTAATATTATCGGTATCGATTTAAAAAAATAGCTAGATAGAAGATATCGAAAACATATTAAATTTAATGCGTACACATAAACGATAAGCAATTTCAATATGTACTGCTTGGCCTGTATATATCCATATTCATAAGTATGCCTCCATGTCCTTGAGGTTCTAAAAAGTGAGTACAAACGTTCGTCTAAAAAAAAATCCATGACGCATAAGGCCAGAAAAGGCATAAAAACTTAGTTTTACAGATACAGCTTTTCATTTAATTTATTTTGTATTTTGAACTTGTACCCCTTGACTTAGTACAGCGAACTCAAAATGTCGAGAATACAATTTAAAAAAAAACGAAACGCGATACAATCCGTAAAATTTTATATAACTCAGTAGGCATGTTTTAAAGTATTTTAGCCATATCTATACCTCCATATTCTCGCAAGTTAATAGATTACATGCTCGCTGCATTTTAATTTCGATAGTAATTGCTTTTCCGACGTAGGTCTTAACTTCGTTACGAACCAAAAGTAGACGTGTTTTGAAATGGGGGGACGTTTCATCGCTTCACGCTCGCTCTTCAAAATATTCAAATTTGTGAGTATCTCGTCGAGAAATAATTGTTACCACCTGTCTAATTTGAGTAAAAAGTAATTTGTTTCTGTATGAACGCAGGTTTATTTGTTATACGCGTGTTTAGCTGCAGGAGATACAGGGCTTAAAGGCAGCAAGTATATTTATGCGTTTTAGTAACTTAAGCTATATAATAAAAAATATAATTTATTTGCAGTTTGGTTTAAATGTAACTACGCAATTAATTTACTTTTTTACGATTTGTAATTACATTTTTAATTTAATTTCAAATAATACTGACCTAGGTATATATTGAGGATAGCTATGTGTGAATACCTGACATAGCTATGGAATAGCTATGTCAGGTATTCGAACAATCCCTAATGTTAAACTATAGGACATGATAGCTTTTTTACTGTTATAAGCCAGTAAATTGCTATCGCTTGTGTTTTATATTGCAGGTTCTTTAGGGCACCGTCCCTTGAGTGTAGGTAAATTAAAAATATTTTTATTAAAACATTTTGTAAAATAGAAAATAGAATAGGTTTAATTATTTTATGCGAATATCATTAAAGAATAGTTTTATTAAGGACGCATAAAAACTCGAAAGTTACCCGAGGTCTAGTGGCGTCAAAGCAATTTTATTAATAATTAATAAAAAATACAATAATTAATTTATTAAATTTCAAATTTCTCAACAATAAATCACTGTATCCTTTTGTGAATTGCATGGAAGGAAGATTAACTGTTACATTCTTTGAAAATCGCAGATCAGCTCAGTAAACGAGCGTGAAACAAAGTAGCGAGCGCCAGTGACAAAGCAAATAACGTTCCATTACCAGTGCAGACTGAATACAATGTTTAGACACAGCACAATACCGGCACTGAAACAATAGGTATCAGTGTACTCCATAATCCACTCCATAAGCAATCAAGTTATATTATTATACATGTAAGCCTTTACATCAATATTACCCATAGACATTTCTTACGTCACCGAAGGGATGAGAAAAAAATTTAAAATATCTACGTTGCTGACGCATTTGGTCCTTAACTGCTGGCCGTATGAGGACGCTCAAAGTCGCTCAGTGAGCTATGGAGAGGGCTATGCTCGGAGTTTCTTTGCGTGATAAACTTAAAAATGAGGATACGCAGTAGAACCAGAGTGACCGACATAGCCCAACGGATTAGTAAGCTGAAGTGGCAATGGGCTGGCCATATAGCCCGAAGAACCGACAACCGTTGGGGAAAAAAGGTTCTCGAGTGGCAGCCTCGTACCGGTAGACGAAGTGTAAGGCGACCCCCCACTAGATGGAGTGACGACCTGGTAAGACATGCAGGAAGTCGATGGATGCAGGTGGCTCAGGACCGTGCTTTGTGGCGTGCCTTGGAGGAGGCTTATGTTCAGCAGTGGACTTGTGAAGGGCTGTAATGATGATGATGATGATGACGCATTTACCGAAATAAAGAATTATACTTATGTTATGGCAGGTGACACCCTAACACCGGTGGATATGATTCCCGTTGCTGTTAAACTATTGGACAAAGGTAATCATTGCTTCCATAGAAGTCGCCACTTGATAACTTGGATGCTTGGAGATGATGTCTCATAAACATCAAAATGTTTCCATTGTAATTTGTTGAGACTTACACGATACCCTTTTCTGACTTTTACGACATCCTTGATACAAAGTAGCGCTTGAAACGATACATCCTCATCATCAAAAAATAATTTTAGCTGATCTACTTACGGCGGATAAATCTATCAAAATATGCTGAGCTCGAATTGTACAGACTAGTGATTCCGTAGTATAATATAATATTAATCTGTGCTAGTGATTTAGAAGAGCATTATAAATGGGATAAAATAATCGTTCAAGTAATATTTCCATACAAGTAAACTAAGGTCAAAAGGTAAACATATTTAACTGACTGCCCCGGAAGGAATGCTAAGTTTTTCGGGTTTATATTTGCATGTATGTATATTATGTCATCATTATCAGACATGTCATTTTACTATTGAAAAAAAGACCGCAGTAAAATACTTAGTCAGGTTTTTGCTTTGAAATAATAATCCATTTAATTATTTCAGCCAAGGATTTGGGAGGTGTGTATAATTTCATCCATATAAATGAAAAATAATTATAACAGTTTTAGTGAAGTAGTAATTATCATAACTTATATACTGTACATAAATTTTCAGACGAAAGAGGTTTCGTAAGCTTAGCGAAAAGCCCCGAAAGTCTAGCAGACAAATTATTTGAAGCATTTTGTAGGTATCAGTTTTCCGTAGTTTGTACAACCTGCACACATATATATGTATGTGTATATGTATATGTATATATATATATATATATATATATATATATATATATATATATATATATATAGTGTGTGTGTATGCAATAGGCAGAATTAAAGTTAATATAAATTGCTATTACAGTTCAAACATCGGGTCGGGTCGTAATTCTCAGAGGTACTGTTTGAAGTTTGCTTTATTTCAATTGTCATATTTTTTCCAGTTTTTTATTATAGTAAGTATGTACGCTATTTATTAAATTAATTAGATACCGAGTAATTTTATAAAAATCTGTGTCTGAAGCGGCCTACCTAATCTCTATCCTCTATCTAATCGAACTTTTTATTTTTTTCCAAACGATCTTTTTAGAAAAAAATAATGAGGAAAAACAGATTTATAGATATTTTTAGACGTGGTAGAGCCACGCTGCAGCTATATTTTAGTTTTAGCACGAATGGGTTGGGTCGACCGGGGCAGGACCACGCTTTCACAGAATACCAGCATAAAATGGCAGCGTAATGCTGCTGCTACATGAATTCAGCCATTCGATCTTAGTCCTCAGGGGTGACAATACATCTGAATTTTGATTCTTAATTAAGGTGAAATGTCTATGGGTCACAGGATCCACACACCATCAGGTGGACTGTGTGCTCGTTCCCTATAAAAAGTTTTTAACAATTATATAATTATTTGTATTATTATTAATTATTCTTAAAAACAAACGAAACAAAAAAAAACAAAAATTCATTGTTAATTTTTTCCGCTAATGAAAGTTGAAAATTTTCAAAAATAGGGAAGTTTTTGGTTTCACGCCGATTTTCTAAAATCGAGTTTTCATCAGATCTCGACGTTTTGAGATCCTAGGAAGCTATTCTATCTATATCTACTTAGTATTAGTATTCGGACGAGTAGATTTTGAAAAATCACAAAAATAAAAACTTTGAAAAACTATTTTTTTGGAATAAATTTTAAACAGCTTGACGGATCGATTTCAAAATCGAATGCCGTTTGCAAAATAAAAATTGGTTCATTCGTTCGTGAGATATCGAAGGAGAAAAATTAAAAATAAAAATGTTTTTTTAACATAACTTCGATATTTCGCACCATAATTTGGTGAAATTTGGAGCGCTTTGCATTTTAAATTAGCGGGAAGTACCAGGGATGGCCTCCAGGATCAACCAATTTTAAACTATTTAAACTACTAAGAAGAAGCCAAATATTTACGTTAAGATTTTCTGTTTTAGGAGCCGATATACTTGATCTTGACGCCCTTCAAGCCATAGCTTTAAGAGAAGGTATCTAAGATGTTCATCAGTTTTGCAATGTTAAGCAATTAAATGACTTAATGTATAGTACTTCGGTATAGTTTTATCAATTTATTTATATTCATGACCTCATTTGTTTCAGAGACGAATGTTACAAACACACAAGAATCGTTCTTAAAAACACTTTTGCACGATGTGAAAGGTTGGTAGACGTCATAAGCTTTTAGCTTTATTCAATTGCTACAATAAGTTAAAATATGCGTAATAAAGTTTTAGATAAGACAATAAGTGTTTCAATTATTTACAGCAAAGTTAAAGCCTATATACGTCCCACAACTGGACGCAGACCTCTTCAGACGGAAAGGGTTTTAGGGCAAGGAAAAGTACGACGCGCTACCCCAATGCGTGTTGGAGAATTTCGCATGTCTTCGAAATATTGATTTTTATTTCTCAGACAAGCAGGTTTCCTCACAATGTTTTCCTTCACCGCTGAGCACGTGATAAAAAATACTTAAAATTGCAATTGCAATTTCATTGGTGCCGGCGGGGATCGAACCTGGGTAACTTGCGTACTGTAAAATTTACAGCGAGCGCTTGGTCTCTGAGTTAACACGGCTTAACTGATAACTAACGTACTTAAAATAATCTTTTACAGAGAAACAAGCGAATGAAACGAGCACGTGTAAATTTGATTGTAAGAGAGTTTAACGAATTTCATGATATAGTGTCTTTATTTTACAAGTTATATATTACAAGTTATAGCGAATTTATTGTATTTTATTTTACTTTATAGTAATTACAAAGTCGTTGGAAAACGAATTTAAACCGACACAAGGACAAAGGCGAGGTAATTTATTAATTATTTTAATGTATTTAAATAAGTTAAGTGTTTGTAAGTTAAGCGCAAGTAAAATACTCTGAGATTTTTTTGTCTTTGCCGCAGGTATAGCAATTGCTGAGAAGTTGAGGAAAAAACGTCGATTGGTAATAAAAAGTCAGCGCAGGAACTTTATGAAGGAAAACTCAAGCGATCCCAGAGGTGCGTTCAAAAATAATAACAGTCAAGTTGGTACTTTCAATAAGTTGAGAAAACTTCGAAAGAACGGTCCGAGTTATTAAGTGACATCCCTAAAGACCCAGTTGGTAACCCTGCTCCTTTTGCCGATGACACGGCACTTTTCGTTGCCCATCACAACAAAAGAATCTTCACAAAGATGCTCCAAGCAGCCGTCAACCACTTAGGTGATTGGTTTCGCTTATGGAGAATCGAATTGAATCCTGAGAAAAGTTTAGCAATATCCTTTAAAAAACTTCCACTTTCAATCGTTATAACACAAATCCTGATAAAGCGAAAGGTACGATCACCCTGTTCAGCCGACAGATCCCCTGGCTAGCAGTGGCCAAATAACTAGAGGTGACATTCCACCACGGCCTGACGCGATACATATTTGCTTTGTCCACAACCGTCCCAAATTCGTCACTAGTCGTGATCTCCATCCGCTAGTTAACAACAAGAGCAAACTGTCCTAAGTCATCCAAAACAGATTCATCCGCATAGCCACCGGTGCTCGCTGGTACCAGCCAAACTCCGACTTATACAGAGATTGCCAACTCCCGACAATCTCTGAATACTTCAAGGAAAAGTCTCAGCGCTACTTTGAGAGGGCTGAAAGGCATCCCAACCCATTAGTGGGAAAGGCTACCTACGAAACTCTCCGGAGGCCACGTAACACTTTAATTGAACCCTCTGTTCCGCTAGATTCCAACGTCCCAAGTGTCGCCAGCCATTCACACACGAAGACTACACGCTCACCTAGTGCAACAAACACTGTTAGTACATCGGATGGGATGCAGCGAGTCCACAAACAGGCGCGCCGCATATCCCTCCACACTGCGTACACACCGTACACCCGCGTTCCTGGGCGGTTCTCACCGCCCAGAACATCGAACGATACGAAATACCCGTCAGAGCTGGGGTCCACAACCCCGGTTCGGAGAGCCGTTAGATAATTCGTTTACGTGCACTTTTAACTGACGTAGGCGAGCATCGTTACTCAAGTAACGATGCAGATCGATGCAGATATTTTTAAATTTTATTTTAAGCTTGCGACCCTCAGGCCGTGAGCCCTGAGACCGATGAAGCTGTAAGAGCCGCATAGGCTAACAGCACCAACATCATCGAAACCAGTTGGCCAATATCTCGGTATCTAACAAATCTTACGTCATCGTCATCAATCCGTAAAAGACGACTGGTGGACATGCACCTCCCCGGCTCCCGTGTTTCGTACTTTCTGATTTGTCTTAATTGTAACGCTTTGCAATTGAATTGATGATCGTGATACCAGACGCTTAACACCATTGAATCTGCTGCTTTTCACTGTTCTATGTGTTTTACGAAATGGCTATTATGCCGTCTATCGAAAGTCATAAGATCTTTCTGACATATCTCATAGTCACCTCTTAGAACGAGAAATTGGGTGATGGAATCTCTTATGCCGTCACCACAAGACTTTAATTTTATGTACATACAAAATTTTTTTTACGGTATAGACGTAAAAGACTCTCGAAAGAAATCTCGAAAGTGTATATTTGACTAAAAAAGTGCCAAAAATATCACGGTTTTCAGATGTTCAGTGGAATAATCGTCAATCTCATGTCAGACTTAAAATACTAAGATCTGTGACAGGGAGACAAGACAAGGATTCGATAAGTCTTATATTGCCGTCGTCATCATCATCACCATTACAGCTCTTCACAAGTCCACTGCTGAACATAGGCCTCCCCCAAGTAATGCCACAAAGCACGGTCCTGAGCCACCTGCATCCATTGACTTCCTGCATGTCTTACCAGGTCGTCACTCCATCTAGTGGGGAGTCGCCCTACAACACTAGGCCTACCGGTACGAGGCTGCCACTCGAGAACCTTTCTTCCTCATCGGTTATCGGTTCTTCGAGCTATATGGCCGGCCCATTGCCACTTCAGCTTACTAATCCGTTGGGCTATGTCGGTGACTCTGGTTTTACTGCGGATATCCTCATTTCTGAGTCTATCACGCAGAGGAACTCCGAGTATAGCCCTCTCCATAGCTCGCTGAGCGACCTTGAGCGTCCTCATACGGCCAGCAGTGAAGGACCACGTCTTAGATCCGTAAGTCATCACTGGCAACACGCACCGGTTATACACTTTAGTTTTCAGAGATTGAGGTATACATGACGAGAAGATGTGTCGTAATTTCCCGAACGCTGCCCAGCCGAGTTGAATCCGTCGATTGACCTCTCGGTCGAAGTTGGACTTACCTAGTCGGACTATTTTTCCCAGGTAAACGTACTCGTCAACAACTTCGAGCATAGTGCTCCCAACAATTACCGGCATAGGTGTGACATGGACATAAAACATGATCTTTGTTTTGTCCATGTTCATCTTAAGACCTATCCGTTGGGAGACACCATTGAGGTCATTAAGCATAGTGCTAAGGTCCTCCAGTGATTCTGCCATAAGAACTATATCGTCGGCAAATCGAAGGTGAGTGATGTACTCGCCATTGATGTTAATACCGTATCCTTTCCAGTCCAGCAGCTTGAAAACGTCTTCCAACGCAGCGGTGAAGAGTTTCGGGGATATAACATCACCCTATCTTACACCTCTCTGCAGTTGGATAGGTTTCGAACCCCGGTTCTGTACTCGGAAAGCCATCGTAGCCCTACTGTACAAACACTTCAGCACTTCGATATACCGACAGTCAACTTGGTACCGCTGAAGGGACTGTAGCACCGCCCAAATTTCGACGGAATCAAAGGTTTTCTCGTAGTCCACATATGCCAGGCAAAGTGGCAGATTGTACTCTTCGGTCGCCGTATATTGCAGTCGCCAAGTGCTAATGTATCCAGCAATAGCATACAAATGAGCCAATTATGTATCAGATGTAAAATGAGTAATTCTAAAAAGTTAGTCCTTTGAAAAATCCTTAGTAATCTTATCTATCATATTTGCTTTCCTCGATATAAATTTTACAGTACACGATAAAACACGAAAAATATGCGATTTCCGCTAGCACCACTAAATTTGCTAATTGAAATTTTAAGTACTGATTTACTTTGTACTTTGATGGAAATATCACAAGGATTTAAATATATGCCCAAAAAATAAAATTTATATTACACGTGAAATCTGCATTACTATCCAAAACGCCCTGAAGCAGAATGGAGGACTAACGGCTTCATAAGTCATAATCCTCTCAGAAATTAAAGAAGGCTTTGTGCCCAGCGTAGTGACGTACCAACTCGTATTAAGGCTGTAACTTTATTCGTTTGTTTTTAAAATACATTTAATATAATAATGCTAGAATTTGCTGATATTTACACTTACCTGTTATGGGTATATACAGCTTTATTTAGCGTATAATTTTATCATCATTATCATCACAAGCATTACGGCCTATCACGATCGTTGCAAGTTCATTGCTGAACATAGGTCTCCTCCAAACAATGCCCTAAATCATAGTCTTGAGGTACCAGCATTCATCAACATGATATTCAACATCGTATAATTTATTTAATTCTACGTCTACCTGACTCATAAATGGGCGGAGACAGTAGAGTCCAAGGGGGAGGCATTGGCCGTTAGTTTGGACATTGCGAAGGCGTTCGATCGGGTTTGGCATAAAACGTTTCTTTCGAAGTTCCCTTCCTTTCCGAGAAATTGTGCAATTGGATCACCAGCTTTCTTGCAGATCGGTGCATCAAGGTCGTTGTAGACGGTGCAAGCTCCGATTACAAGCCTATTAATGCTTCCACAAGGCTGCGTGCTATCACCAACGCTGTTTCTTGCTATGCAAATGACAGCACTTATGATGCTCTGTACACGAGCCGTGCCAATATTTCTCGAAAAAACGTCTCCGAGTACCGGGACAAACTTGTGTCTGAAGTCGAGTCTTTATTGAACAAAGTCTCGGATTGGGGGCGACTAAATCTAGTCCAGTTTAACTCTCAGAAGACACAATTTTGCGTGTTAACCGCTAAAAAGAACCCCTTTGTCGTATCTCCTCAGTTTCAAGGTACTCCCCTTGTTACCTCAACAAGTATCGGAATCCACGGCGTCGATATATGCAGTGACGTGCAGTTTCGTGGTCACTTGGAAGAGAAGTCTAAATTGACCTCTAAAAAGCTTGGCGTGCTCAGCAGAGCGGGTCAGTATTTCATGCCGGCACACCGCCTGCAACTTTACAAGGTGCAGGTTCAGCCGCACGTGGAATACTGTTCCCATCTCTAGGCTGGGGCTCCACAGAGAGCGGCTCGAATCGCTCACCGTCACTCAGCCCCTAAAATATCGTAATAGTTTACATTTTATAGAAAGTATGGAAAAATCATTCACATGCCTTGTCCGTACAAAAATAATCATAATTCCCTATTGATCTATTAGCTTCCGGCAGTGTAGCCCTAAGATATACATGTCCGTACCGAATCTACCCCTTAAACACCACTGCCCTAAACTATCCTGTGGAACGCCCGCGTAAACCAAGAGTACCACGAATGAAACTATAGGCCTACAAGAACTATAAAAAGTTTACAATAAAATTACAAGTTATAATGCATCTAGTTTTTTATACGGACGATTGTAAGGAAATTTATATTAATCCAAGTGCATTTTATAAGTTGGTCGAATATTACTCGTTGAATTGGTAAGCCTTCTTAGCTGCCATAGTTTTACTTTCATTTAATTATATATACTTCCTATTTTCATATTTTTATTATACTATTTATATTATACTATTACATTTTTCATCATTACATATGACGAATAAAAAATACCACTTTAAAGCTAAATATTTCGCAAGCGGATCCCTAAATCGAAAAAAATGTTGTTCCATACACCCAATACTTTTGAAGGTCCTATTCAACAACACCCCACACGACGGAATAGACGGGTAAAAATCACCTGTACCTGAAATAGAAATGTTTTACAAGATTTCATTTTTACAACTTTAAGGCGTGAGTAATATTTATAACTACGGCAAATTACAGCTAGGGTCTCTGAGTAAAACCGCTGAAGGACGGACGGACATGTCGGTCGGCGAAGCTATGAGGGTTACTTGTTGTTTAACTACGGAACTCAAAATAACAGTACTATTATTTTTAACATATACTATACATAATATTATACTGCATAAGTGAAATTAATGATAAACAAAAGATACATTTAAGAAAACACAGCTATATTTATCTTTCGGGTTCCTGTTTGATATTTGAATGCGTTTCACTGCTAAGAAAAACAATCCTTTAATTTTATTGATAAAAGAACGGAGTAAGTCCGGCACGCAGTTATTAACAGGATAACGGTTTATATATTATTTTATTTCTGGATAAATTAAATAAATTTGGCGTCAAAATATCCTTAATCGCGTGTTTGGTGGCTCCTTGTGTAGTGTGTGGTTATAAACAGAATTCAAACGTTTATTTATATAAGATATTCTTAAAAAACAGTTATCAATAATACTTTTACAACCAGCATTTTATTTCACTGAGAAACTGTTTAATTTCATTCAATGATGATTTACTGTGTTTATAAAAGCGGATCTAAAAAAAAGTTTTACAGAGCGAACTCAAAAGCAGGATAATT
This sequence comes from Parnassius smintheus behrii, assembly GCA_036936625.1. Taxonomy (NCBI): domain Eukaryota; kingdom Metazoa; phylum Arthropoda; class Insecta; order Lepidoptera; family Papilionidae; genus Parnassius; species Parnassius smintheus. The sequence goes on along the minus strand of JAUPFT010000005.1, from coordinate 23,320,764 downwards.
ATTTGAGCTCATATTTAACGCATGCATCTGTACTTCTGAGTCTTTGACCTTTGAAGCTTTTAAGACTACTGCAGCATAAAGCCAGCAAGTATGAAATATGGGTTAAAATTATATTACGTAAGAGTAGAATAACATTTTCGTCTCTTAGTTAAGATAATATATTTTTTATTTATTCATTACAGTCTGTCAAAGCCATCGCCGAACAAAGGCCTCCCCAAAGATTGCCTTATAAGAAGGATATTTGACAAAGTTGCTACGTTTGGCAGGCGAGTTTGAAAAAAGAGAAATAAAAAATAAATTAGATGTCACATTTTAATTATTATTCAACTTCTTTATCTTAAATTCACAAAGGTTTCTTTGGGAAGATAAATCAAAATTACAATTAAACAGAAAATCGTTCTATTGAAGTTGGTAAAAATTACTTTGTTTACATCCGCTTAATGAAATAAAATGATGTGTCTTACCAAATCTGAAGGGCACCTACCACCCTCCCTCAACTGCATGCACTATCCCCATCACCACTAATCCTAGTACCACCACTCCAACACCACTAGGAAAGACACACCACCATCGACATTACGGCAGGTGTTGCGCCTCTACACGAGGCATCTTCAGGTGATGTAGAAGTAGACTGCAGTGGCTGATTGCTAAGTCAGGGAGAGCGGGGGGTGCTCTTCAATCTAAGTAAGCCATATCATTTTATTTCATTAAGCAGATATAAGTAACGTAATTTTCTCCAACTTTAATATAACGGATTTTCGCAAAGTAACGCCTGATTCTATTATCAGAAAATTATTTTTAAGTGTAAGGGGGAGCAATGTAACCTGCTATTTCTATTAACTACCTCACCTGCTGGTTAAAGAGAGTAGCTCTGATGACCTGCTGGTGTCTGAAGATCAATCCCAAACGCCGAACCCAAAATTCACAAATAGGGATAGTATGATTAGGGGTAGCATTACCGGTACGAGAATCTGAGCTTTGTGTTTTCACACTTGTTGGGTGGTGATGGGTATAGTCAAACTTTTGAGTTAATGCATGCCTGATATTTCTTGAAAAGATCTATGTCCACCAATATACTTAAGACTGATAATACAAACCTTTAAAAGCTCCCAAGAAATTGAAGACTTAATACTGCACTATTATTGTTACTAAAGACAGTTATTTAAATCAAATTTCAGTTAAATCCTCCGTAGATGAAGAGACAGAAAATTTATGTGAGTAAAAATCCATCGTTTGAATAAGTATTTTTTACACTGCAACTTTATTTTTGTCGTTATTTTTGATTGAGTGAACAGAACTCGCTCGATTAGACTCGCGGTTAGAGTTCGCTCAAAAACTTTTTCAATGAACTTTTACTGTCAAACCATCCGCAAAAAACAAGATTGCTCGCTGTGGTTACCGGAGTAAATAACTAAAACTTTTAACAAAAATAAATATTTTACAGTAAAACACCGACTATTGCATTTGAAACAACTCAATTTTCGTAAGTTATTTAATAGTTATTAAACTCATAAATATTGATAGCATTTATTTTAAGCCTTCATTAATTATTGTATTTTTGTATGACGTGGTATTTTAGTTGTATGGAAGTCTGGATCTTATTTTATTAAACAAGAAAGATTTGTAACCTTCTACATAAATATAGGTTTTACACTTTAGTTTTCAGAGATTGAGGTATACCTCAATCTCTGAAAACTAAATTGTATAACCAGTAAGTGTTGCCAATGATGACTTACGGATCTGAGACGTGGTTCTTCACTGCTGACCGTATGAGGACGCTCAAGGTCGCTCAGCGAGCTATGGAGAGGGCTATGCTCGGAGTTTCTCTGCGTGATAGACTCAGAAATAAGGATATCCGCAGTAAAACCAGAGTGACCGACATAGCCCAACGGATTAGTAACCTGAAGTGGCAACGGGCCGGCCATATAGCTCGAAGAACCGATAACCGATGGGGAAGAAAGATTCTCGAGTGGCAGCCTCGCACCGGTGGGCGTAGTGTAGGGCAACCCCCCACTAGATGGAGTGACGACCTGGTAAGACATGCAGGAAGTCGATGGATGCAGGTGGCTCAGGACCGTGCTTTGTGGCATTACTTGTGGGAGGTCATTGATGATGATGATGATGACATAAAAATATAGTTCAGGACAGTGTAGTGGCGGTAAAAGAATATCCACTGCCCCAAATACACAGATACTAAATGACTAAGTAAGGCTAAACAGCATGTTTAATAAATAATAATAATATAATAATAATAATATTCCACAACTATCACACAACGCCATCTAGTCCCAAGCTAAGCAGAGCTTGTGTTATGGGTACTAGACAACTGATAAACATACTTATATATTTCTAAATACATAAATATAATAGATAAATTACACCCAGACACAGAACAAATGATCGTCCTCATCACACAAACATTTGTCTTGGTTGGGAATCGAACCCACGACCTCCGGCTTAGCAGTCAGGGTCACTAACCACTAGACCAACAGGCCTGTCGATAAAAATATATCATAAATAAATAATATATCAATTTGCAATAACGTGAGGGATTGGCGAGGTCATTGCTAATTCTGATAAACGGGGATTTACTTGGTCTCACAAACGCAATACTATTAAAGCCCGTCCCGTGGGTGTCGTAAGAGAAAACAGGAGGAGACTAAACCAGGAGCCTGCCAAGGTCTACTCGTAAGTCCAGCTGTGGGCTTTTGACAGGCTGTAATGGATTAATGAAGGAGCACGACCTATCTCTGTGTATTTTACTTGTGCAGTTAATGTAAATGTCTTACATTCACTGGTCGTGGAAGTTTATTTAACGAACTTGTTAAATAAATCGTTAATATTTTTTATTTATGGGATAAGGGTGACAAACGTGCACACATTCCACTTGACGGTAAATTTCAGAATGCAGACGCGTTGTCAACCCTGAAGACTAGCATAGCTTCATTTCTAGTAATATTCTTCTCCGGTTCTCTACACTCACCATACGAAACACAGCATTCTCTCAACGAAAAACAGGAAGTGAAACAAAATGACACACCACAGCTTTTTACAGTCAATTAATAATAATAATAATAATAATCTTTATTCGCATAAAACATGGTAAATATACAGATGTTTTGCCATTTTGATATGTAACGTGGAAATTAAATTAAAGTCAAACAATTACAATTTAAAGAATATCTAAAATTGCTGAAATTATATTAAAAGTTAAACATTTTTATTCAAATCATATTTTACAACGTAAGTATACAATATTAGAATCTAGCTTACAATGTCAGAAATTAATTATTGTCATAAAAATATTCAGGTACAGTTTCTTTTAAATAAATTTATATTATGTAGAGTTAATTTCGTAAATATAAGCAGCAATTTATGCTAAGTGACGAAAATACCGACTTTGACGGGACTTTCACTGACAGATAAATGATATTATATGAAATAATTTCGGCTACTTTCACTTTAGGGCGCGAAAAATAATTAAAACCCATGAAACCAATCATAATAAATTACATGCGACCCACCACTAATGTTTAGTTCATTGATGGAATTGCAGAGCGGAGGGCACTCTCCGCCCCGCAATAGTAACCTTTGCGAGCAGGATATGGATTTGGGTTTTTCATACATAGATGCCTCACCAGAATTTCATTCATTAGCAGGATACACTGGAAGAAAGTAGGCGAGATTGGAATAAGTTGTATATTTTATACACCTTCTTTAAAAAAATGTTTCATTATAGACGACAAAGTTAGAGAAACAGATAGTCTCACTTATTACATTAATGCTATTTTACTGGCCAAAAATAACAGTTCGTTTCCGTACTATTATTATTTTATAAAACCTTTTTTATAATATGCACTTCTAATTTTTGCAAAATGTATATTGTCTTCACATATCTTTTAATGATCAAATGTGCTAGTAATAATTGTGGTCTGTTTAGACAGCAATCATATAAGTTTTTAAGTTGTCAAGCTAAAATTAACATTTTATCAATTGAATTTTTTTTAACTAAATATTTCAGAATTTCCGCAAGAAAAATCAAATTCAACCGCATGAAGAATTAGCGACTAAAACCTTAAAAGGTAGATTATAAATAAATGTAATAAAATATTGTAAACCAACTTGGCTGTTTATGGTTTAATTTAATCTATCTACTATTTAAAAGCCACCCACTCTAGTATCATTCACATTAAAGGTTACACGCGCCATTCTTGATCGAAGTACAAAAGGTTGCAGTTTCTAATGTCGGACAAGGCCAGTACAAACAAACAACAATACAGTCGTCCCGGAATCGAAAGACACCTATCACATTCTCCAGTCACATATTTTCTATAGTCTAACGTCGCTACTTTGTTTATATTTATTTGTGTTCGCTGTTGCTCCTTCAGAGCACCTCTGCTGTCAAAGTCATTCAGATATTATAAAGAAGAATTGATAAAGAAAATATAAAAAAACTATCCAAAAGTTCTATTGATGTTATTCGACCCGTGAAGGGGACTTCTTGGAATATATTCTAAAGATCCAATTGGCGAGTAAAAATATCAAAATATTATAGGAATGTTTCCCATAAAGTACAGAAAATAAAATGTGTACTTGACTGACTTTTTTTCTATTTGAAAAAATATGGATGTAATAGGTGAAAAAATTTCAAGCCTACGTGGCATTTCTAATTTCGACAAAAATATCAAAAAAAAGTTCTTAAAAAATCTAATCGTGCCGTAAGTAAATTTGCACAATGATATGCAATCTAATTATAGGAAAATATTCTATATATTTAATTATATAAAAATAAAAATAAGTTTGTGTAGTTGCAAAGTTTATTTTTATTTAACTGCTAAATTATGTTTATTTTTCCCGACTAAAGAATAGAGCCTAATTTGCTTTTCTTACTTATTTCTACTATCGGGTAGCAATGCACCAATTATTGTTGAGGGCATGCTCGAAAACTTAAGATAACCAGCCTATAGGTTCTGTTGTAGCCCCCACGGGTAACAGCTGAAAATGCAACTATAGGCTTCTAGTTGGATGATGCTGACCGCAGTGGCGACTTAACATCTGGTGAATTACTAGCTTTGTTTGTTTTATAAAAAGTAAAGTTAAGGTAACTTAGACATCCAGAATATTTGCGGTATATATTAATATTATTAACTCCTTTCTAAAACCAACGCACCTGCGATTCCCCTGGTGTTGCGGTTGTTCATGTGCAGCGGTAGTCACTTACCATCAGGTGAGTCGCATGCTCGTTTGCTCCCTCTTCTACAAAAAAAGTTTGCTGGCTACCATACGGTGATAGCATCGTTTAATAGTTTGTTTATTCACTATTAAGTGGATGTTTGTTATATTTAACATACACCTATATTACTCTTAACCTCTCAAATTTGACCGCCTTGATATTCCGTCAAAATTCAAGCGGTCAAATTTGACAGCACCCACCCACAGCACTTTAACCCATAAATACTTATGTTTAGACACTGCTTTTCTATGAAGAATTTTGACATTATAGAATCAATATAAAATTTGCTATCCTCTATTGGAATAAGAAAACAGCTAGTCTATGGATATTAATTTATATTTTACGTATATTACGTACGCCATTTTCATTTGGATGTTGTGTTGATTTTTTGGATTTTCTAGTATTTTATTAGTGTTTTACTATTGTGTATATTATAAAATTGTTATAGAAGTTTTTGTGTAAATATATAATTTAGCTTTTTACGTAAATAATTTTGAGTAATATATAGAAATAATATTGATTTTCACGCTGCCGACATCCGCTTGGTATGTTTTTTTTTTGTTATCAAAATACAATAAAATGTTTTTGTAATGAAGTAAAACCTGACTTTTGTTAAGACCACGGGATAGAGAATTTTGTATAGATTTTGTAATGCCAAACTTCTTCATAGAAAAGTAGTCTCTAAATATAAGTTTTAATAGTTTTAAGTGCTGTGAGTGGATGCGGTCGCATGCGACCGCTCGAGATTTGCAAGGCGCATGCGACTGCATGGGAATTTTATGGAGATTGAAGGGTTAATAAGATAAAGTGATCGATTGTACTGTAGTAACGACTCAATTAATAAAAGCTTCGTTCATTCGAAAACTTCTGACTTCCGACTAGGCACCATTTCTAGAAAATTAGCATGTCAGTTTGTTAGAAACTGTCTCCCGCATTGCTCTATCGATGAAAACTGACTTCATACACACATTCAGTGTAAACCGACCCTAACAAAGTCAAATTGAAATGTCAATCTATCAAATTACTCATGAATATAGTGTGCACTTGCCTGTGCGTTTATTAACTGCCGGCAACACAATTTTGTGTTATGATACTAAACTGGGTATTCGTTTTTGTATTAAAAGTTGTACCTATAAAAAGTTTAGAAGTTTCAAAAAAAGTATAAAAATACAATGAAGTAAATTAAGGGGTTAGAGTAAGTCAGCTCAAAATCTAATTTCATCCCCACTTGCCCGCGCGTCGTATGCTATGTACCGACATGTTTGTAATCACCAATACTGTAAGTAGAAAGGTCGGTAGACACTTATTTCATTAGGTTTATCATATTTATGCCTGTTTCTTAACGCCAAGCCAGTCGCTTCTTATTTTTATTACGGTTATTTCCCATTTTAATTTTACGTCGTCCTGTTGCGTAATGTATATTCTGATCGTAAGAGACACAACCTCCCCGTTCAAAGGCCGAAGCGAAGTGACCGTGCGGCAGGAATCACGCTTCAAAATTCAAAAGGCCGATAGTTTAGGTAATATCTTTTTACAGTGAAAATAATGGTATTTCAAAAAAAAGTAAATAGCATAAGCACCGCTCTATAGTTAGTTCAGCAAATTTTCATGATCTTATTTAAAGTATTTTATGAGTAACAGCGGTTTATTGTTTATTTTGGAGGTAACTTTAGACTTTTTTTCTAGCGAATTTTTTTTACGAAATCGTGTTTTCGTCTAACGTAATCCTTAACATTAATCCTCAACTTTACCATATATTTATTTCAAAATTAATGTTGCAATATTTTCGGCATAACGAAGGATCTTGCTAAGCCATTTGAGATTACAGGCCACCGCACCTCACCGCTCCGGTCCGCCGTCGCGCCGGTGACCAGTGTTGTTTTTATGGTATTACTCTATTGAATATATCCTCCATAAATAATTTATAAAATTAAAAAATTCTACAAACAACTCCAACATAAATAAAATGAGAACATCATCAATGTAGTCGAAGATAACACAAAAACTACTTGTCATATCTTGATGAAATTTATATGAGGCCACATGATAAGCATCAGCTTTCAAGTAAAAAAGAATCACATAAAAACACAGTCAAGTTGAGTAAATCCTCCTTTTTTGAAGTCGGTTAGAAATAAGCATAATATTTCGATATTAACGAATGATCGAATGAACCGCCGTAATGCTAAAGCTTCTCTTTGAGCTTATTAAAATACAGAACATTTCCCACACATACTTGCATTGCTTTTTATGTTATTCATTTACTTTATTTGAAAACATGCCGTCACAATTATTCGCTTCTGCTAGTAATTGAAAATACTACTAAAAATCTCTTCACACCCTCGTTGGACGTACCCTGAGATTATGAAGGTTGCAATTTTGATGCGTACTTCACAAACATTTACTTGGACTGCATTACACAAAATATTTTTTTAAGTTAACTGCACTCAATTGAATTTGTACATTTTCATTCGTCATGTACGCCTGTATATCACTGGATAAAGTCTCTCTCAATTTTTATTTTAATATTCTGTAAAAAGTCTGCAGCAGAATACATCTATGCTTCTGTTTAGGTTCTGCTGGTGAGCTGGGAAACTTTTACGCTGGGAAACTTTAATTTAGTAGACGATTTAACGATACGAAATACCTAAGATGCCGCACGCCTCGCACCTTCGACACCGCTTTATCCTCGCAGCAGTTGTATATTTTTCTTCTTCATCAGTTGAATACCTTTATCTTTTAAAACGTCATGATTGCTGGAGACTGTTATTCCTTCATTTTTTGGATACAGTGAATTTTCTGTTATTTATGTTCTTTTCAATTTTACAGCACTCATGGAACAAAACCATGCTCGATCTCTCATGCTCTCACCACATATATCCCCAGTATAAAATTTAAACAAAATATGTAGAAACTAGGAATGCATATACAAAAATAATATATATTTAATACTAATAAACACTTATGATATTCAATGAATATCGAATACTAGACTCATATTTTATTTCGTTACATGATTAGATAAGAATGATCTTTTAAGTGGAATAAAGAACGGACATACTTTCGTTTGTTCAACATGTCATACAAAAATATTAATATTAAAAGCTGGCAATTCTTGTAATATTTGGCTATAACGAATAAGATGTAAATACATTTTCACATGAAGTATGAGCTAAGCTCGGTCGCCCAAGTACTATTGATAGTATATTATATTTTATACGCCAGTTAATAAAATCATTGTCTCCACTAGTATCCAAGAAATTCCTGTTTCGTTAGCTATTAACGCAGATATCTTGAAAATTTTGCAATATTTTTAAATTAAATTCTTATTTCTTCTTAATTTTCAGATACGACAAAATACTTATCATTTCAATCTAGCAGTTATGATTATAGACACAAGGCAGTTTGTCAGAAAAACAAAAGAAATATTCGTGTTCGGAAAAGAATAGGGCAACGCAATAGCAGTGTGTATATTTACACGTTCCATTTCGAGCCACTTCCGAACGCCCCATAACTCAAAAACAAACAGGCCCAGGCACTTGTATGACACTTTTAAATATCGCATGTCTAGCGAATAAGCCTGTATAGCTCTTGAGTTAAGGTCTGAAAAGTGCCATATTTATCACTCACTGAGTCACTCATCAAAAACCTAGTCTTCTAGCTGACTTAGCAGTTTAATATCAAGATAGATAGATTATCAAGCGTATACAATAGAAAAACTGTCCGTTAACTTTTTAAGTTAAAAGTACAAGAATACTTTTTTCCGCTTAACTTTTAGGGAGTATAAAATAGTTGCATTACATATTTATAGTATAATATAAATATCATTATTATATACACTTCTATACTACATAACTAAAGATCCTATCCTTTTGCACTTCCATTTTTTTATTTTATTGTTATTGTGATAACATGACTCTCGAACATATTTCTAATGTTATAGCGTACACATTATCATTGCGGGCGAGTTCAACCTCAATGGGCTTTGCTGAAAACCAACGCCACCGCAACCATGCGATAGCATTATGTTACGTCCGTGCCCTTTTCAGCATCACATCACCATTCAGCAGACATCAAGTATTTCGATTGTATCGAAATATTTTATGTCTGTTTTATATATTTATCCGTGATGTTTTTATGTATCATTTTATTTTATGTATAAAATAAATATGAGTGTAAGTTGCTGAATAAATGTAGTCTATGTATATGTTTATGTATAAAAAATACGTGTGGCACTCGGGGACTGCCGCGGTAAAGCTATTGCATAGCATTTCTATCAACTTACGCAATTATAATTATTTATTTATTTTATTTATGCAGTATTTTTTTCTATGTTAGCAAAAATGTTTGCTCCATGCGGGAATCGAACCCGTGATCCGCGACGCTGCATTTGGGTGGTTCAGCCTCTGCGCCAAACGTGCCATCAAAATAATATATAAATTTATAAAATATATTCAAGTATAAAGTCTGTGTTTAATAAATACTCTAAATTCACGAAAGTTGCTAGCATGACTCATATAAATCCAAAGAATATGCTTCTTGCAATAAACTATATTATTGTTTAAAATATTTTTAGTATGTTACAATACATGCAACTAGTCTACATGCATACGTCTAGTCGCACGCACACAAACCAAAAACCGTGCCGAAGTCTGTTGAACTGAAACGACGTTAGACGATGTTGGGTTTTGGGGTTTTAGGTTTATTTTCGTTACGGAATTTCTTGATTCGTCGCCTAAGTGATGCATTCGCATCACTTAGCCCATCTTCCGCCTTTACTCAGGTCTTTTACACATATTCAACCCTTGTAATAAGCCCGTTTTCAGACATTAACCTCGCCCATAAACAGAAAGATTGAAAGCAAACGCCACAAAGATTGAATGTAACATACACCTACAGAATATGATAAATACGACAGCCATATGTTATATTTCCATTGGAGAAATGTTTATTCAAAGCTTCTGATACAACTCTATTATTCAATATTTCACAAAAGCTTAACAAAATTAAAAGATCAAATTAAGAAATAAATCCAGTCATAAAATTTATTGTTACATAACACTCATTTTTTACACTAAGATTTTATCTTGTATCGTGGAGGTTTACATACATAAATTGCACGCCGACAAATAGTCAGACCCGCGACAATTATTTGTCAATCAAGCACTTATGCCCCGCGGGTTTAAACCCGCGGCCCCGCATCGTAGCAACCAAATGCATAGCCACTGCTCTACTGAGTCGTATTTTGTGTGAAAAATTTTAAATTTTAAAAATCATATAATATTAATAATTACCAATATAAGTAACTGCTATCACGTTATAGTTTTGCTAGTTACCTAAAATGGTCTTGTAATAATATATTTACAAAAAATATAGGACTCGAGAAAATGTTTAGCAGAAACATTTGGATAAAACCTTATCGCTGTTGGTGAATTGATATAAAAAGTAACATCAAGCCCAGTGATTTGGCCAGTCAAGTTTCAATTCAATCTGACAAAGAAGTTCTGATAGAACGCGTGAATATCCCACTGTAGGCAGTCTCAGAATAAGGCGATGTAAATTTTTTAAGATTAATCGTCACTAATTTCACTAAAAGTAGGCTTCTCACCTTTGTTTCTACTTTCTAGGATGTATAATTGAAATACACTAATTGAAGGCAATTATTACAATTTAAGACTACCTTGAACATCGACTTCCGGCGTTTCATTAAGTCTCGTAAGCAGCCATAAGGAAGCTAGGCGTCTTAGCAAAGATGCTGCGCTATTTATTCTAATCCTTCTATAATTTTTTAGCTTCTAACATTATATAGAGCGTAAGTCCGGTTGATCGCGAAGTAACATAAGCTGGTGTGTAAAATACCTAGCAGCTTTCTATTTGGTGGAAAGATGTGAATAAGTTTATCGGTAACCTTTATATGATTTAAGCTAATCTAGCCAGACTCAAACACAGGCGCAGAGTAACCAGCAAGTCTGGGAGAAAAAGAATTAATAAACATTTTTTTATACCAATCTTTAGTCAAAAATCTAATATCATGAAAAATTAAGAATTGTGTAATATATTTTGCATTTCATTTGATTGATTTTTTAAAATATGTATAGCGACATTCAAGGGACGTCAATAAATTAACCGATAACGTGAACGCCATATGAGGATCGTTTATTTCATAATCTGCATTGCGACAGGTGAGTTGGTACACCCAATTACGGTTCGATCAGAGAGCAGTGCCCGGTGCTTGCCCGCGGCGCGTGCGGTCGTCCTAACCGGATTATTGGTCGTCGCCAGGGGTAGAATGGGGGGTAGTACGGCGACCTGCCACCTCGCGCATAATTCGATAGAGATTCATCAACGTCTCGACAACTTTGAGCTAGGACTAAGTAGCAACATCGTACGTCCTTAGAAGATACAACGTGATCTGGTCTATATTACTTTGGATTACATCACTTAACCTATCAAGTCAAGTACGTTAGAACATAACCTTCATGATGAATACAAACATCGTAGTTTTAATATTAATTACGGTCGGACTATATCTTTCTCCAGAGATAGTAGTTCTAAAAAAACGATTGCCTCATTACGAGGTACAGAATAAATTAATTATAGTTAAAAATATTATGGTACCACTAAATTTGAAAGTATTTACAATGCTCGTAAGTACTAAGGGTTGTTATTGGGCTTTAATGTTATTGACACTTAGATAATGAATGCTCCGAATAGAATATAAACTTAAAATAATTTAGACAATATCATATCGGAATTACTAATGAGCTCTTGAAGTGCTCGTTTGTTGTGACACCTGGTTCTTCAATCGTCCTTTTACGCAACACTCTATAGCCAATATTCAGTTATTATCTAATTATTACAGCAATAAAACAGTGGCAATAGGAAATGAAAGTCTATGGTATTACAAAAAAGAAAAGTGTCTGCATGGAACAGTAATAAACGGCCAAGTGCGAGTCGGTTTTCGGTCTATTATGACTCTGTGCTTAATATGACCAATTAACTTAAAATCATGTGCAATTGAAGATAGAAATGCCTATTAAAAGGCGACAAATATAATTTTTAGTAAGGTAAAATTTATTAAATTGAATCCGAAAAATATTTAGTAGGCTTTTATTTCCAAGTGCACACAGTTTTTGTCCAGGGGATACGTAGTTAAAAAAATTGGTTGTAATATGTACGAACCTTTAATAGCGCAAGGTCCGACTCGCACTTGGCCGGTTTTTCAATAACATGTATAATACGTCAACATGGATTTTTAATGCCAATTGAATATAAATTGAACTGATGTGATGTTCGTTAGATGTTAACAATTAATAATAAGTAAGATATGCGGAATAAGTATAATACGACGTCTCTTACGTATGTAGTTTGAAGAGAACCTTCCGTTCTTCCTTAATTGACCGTACCTCCTTCATGACTAATCTCATCACCACTACTTCCATCACTATTTCACCAGAAAACACATCGCAATCGATAATACGACACGTGTTTCGCCTCTAAACTAGAGTATCATCAGCTGAAAACCTAGCTGACCGCTAAGATCAGCCACCGCAGAGTCTACCTCCTGATAATGCTTCTTTCAGAAGCGAACACATGTCGTAATATCGATTTCACATATGTTATAAAATGCGACAGAGAGAAACTGGCCCTATGGCATATATACCTTACACTCGAAATAAAATCGAAACTAAGTAAATTGAACACTTACCTATTGACTAAACATACCTCGCATATTTAATAAATAGCATTCCATTTCATTACTCTGAATTCTCCAACTTCTTTTACTTTTTACATTACTCTACAGGCCACTACTGTGGAATTTCTTGCTTTGAGACGTCGGAAAAGCGTCAAGCGAAAGCTGTTTTAATAAATTAGTACAACATGACTACTTTGTGAAACAAAACGATGTTGGAAGATGTGAATAATGAATAATTATGTAAGGTATATTATTTACAGTCTAATTTTGTAGCTTTGGGATCATGTGTTCGTCGTAAATTTCACAGTGCCCGAGATATCTGGGTTCAATCCCCGCCTACACCGAAATTGTTAATTGCAGTTTTAAGTGGTGATTTACAACGTATTCGACTGTGAAGAAAACAATCGTGACAAAAACCTGCATGACTGAAAAATATAAATTTTCTAGGAGATATGAAATCCGCCAGCCAACACGCACTGAACTAGCGATACAGATTAACAGTCTATAAACGAGGAGGTCTACGCCTAGCCGTTGGACGTATATGGACTGTAACTTTACTTATTTAGTTTATATTCAATTTATATGTATGTATATTTGTTAAATGTGTATACTGTATGTTTATGATATAGTATTTAATATGTGTAAATTTTACGTCTATTTATAAAATATTTATGTATGTTTCGTATGTTCCATATTCTTGGAGCAAGAAGATGAAGAGAAAACACAAATTTGATTAATCATTATGTAATGATTGGATTCGAAGTTTTCTTTGTATTAATATTTTTTTATAGCATTGGGTGACAAACGCGCTACATTTATTCTCGATTAAGAATCAAAACGCCGATGCGTTGTCACCCCTGAGGACTAAGATGGAATGCCTCGGTTCCAGTATAACGGGCCTTCGGTTCTATATACGCACTCACCATACTAAACACTGCACCCCTGAGCTCCTACTTTATGCTAGTATTCTGTGAAAACGTGGTCTTTTTACGGTCGAGCCGACCCATTGGTGCTACAACTATAATATAGGTTCAGCATGACTCTACCACTCTATCACATAATATTGCAACAGCTACGATTATACTTCCCTCTAATATAAAAATAATTATGTAGGTATCTATGGGGCACATATAATATTAGATAACACATTGTTCTTGTTTTGTTTTCTTACTTGCGTACAAAAATGATGTTAGTTATATTTAAAAGTTCAGTTAACGGGATTTAAACTAAAACTTAAGAGAAATTCACTGCAGTTATTCATACAGGTATCGTTACACTTACATTAACACTTACTTATTATTTATGTTGTTAGAGCATTATTTGTATTTGATAAAAATAACTTAAATTTAGAGTAACGACCTGGTAAGACACGTAGGAAGTCGATGGATGCAGGTGACTCAGTACAGGGCTTTGTGGCATTGCTTGGGGAGGCTTATGTTCGACAGTGGACTTGTGAAGGGATGTAACGATGACGATCACGATAAAAAAGAACAATCGTCATTTACGTAATGCACGACCTGTTTCTTTCCACACCAATCATTTTGTTTGTCATTTGTTGTCAATTCCGTAATAATATTGGCAACCGTCTCAATTCCATACATTGATCATCATAGTTCGCATCAATGAGTGTCATTCACGATATTGAAATTCGCAAAAAATATTTTGCAACAAAATCTAAGACCATCGATACATTCAATAACTCCTTATATTTATTGAGCTATCGTAAAGTTACGTATACTGATTGAACTATCGTAAAAGTTTTAACGATCGCCGTATAAAATTTACAATAAGCAGTTCAATAAATTCCGATAGGGTACTTGATTTATCAACGACACAAATGGAAAGGTGGATGGAACTAGATCATTTCCTTCGCAGGAATATTTTTTATTATTATTATTTACTAGATGGTACCGGGCGCGTTGCTACCGCAGAAGAAACATTTGTTGAAATATCGTTTTTTTTTAAATTGGAAGAGTTATATTTTTTAAATACAAATGATAATACATTCATTAAAATCAAATGCTGTACTGCTGTGTTTCAAATAAAATGGTGGTCGGTACAACACGCGCGCTATCTACTATACGTTAATTCTATTGTATAACCTTCGTGCAAGTGAAAGAAATAAATTAACGAAGTTTTACTGCAATCTAATGAACGGTACGAGTATGGCAGCCTCGCGAATCATCCTTGGAAGGAATCGGTGTTCTTTAGCGAGGATTTGTGGTCTATCAAATCTGATGTAGTGACGGGGGCGATCTTGTACATGTTCACAGACTGCAGACGCTCCGGGAAGTCTGGATGATTCGCGAGGCTATTGAAATCAAAAAACATCCTAATTTCAATAGAGAAGATGGCTGGGTGCTACCATCTGCTTGGGATCCTATAATAAATAAAATTAAATCCCAACCCAAGCATACAACTGCAAGACTCCATGATACCATAAGCTCATACTGTGTAGATCGGAACAAAAGTTAAAATTTTAATCTATGGTAACCGCTGTAGCGTATAGACATTTATAGTTGTGTATAACTCTGTCGTCTCGAGAAGCGCACGCGCGGAATCGCGGGGCGGGGCGGCACTGCCCGACCGACCGCCGCAGGGAGAAGACGTGGACGCTTACTGCGAGCCGATATTAGTGTAACTTGTAATATTATGCTACTTACAATAGTGTGACTTGTGCTTCCTAAATATCGATCCCTGGGATCTACAGTACATTACATGTGGCGACGAGGTAAACTGTGAGTATTTTAAGAATTAAAATAAAGGAAAAGATAGATAAACATACGTTACATTACAAAATACATAAATCCGACTACAATCGTTGAATAAAACTACCAAGCTTTAATCAAGTGATTATTATGTGAGTAACCTATAAGTTACCTACCTTCTTGAGTTGAGTCTCAGTATTTATAACCCATATAGCTGTATAAGATTTTATTAAGTAAAGTAACCACAGAACCTCTGTTCCTACGGAGATGGGACACAAGGCTTTATTGTCATTATAATTAGGAGATTGGAAAGTAATACAGTGGTTATTTAAGCTATCTATATGCGGCGTTTTGTAGTTTTAGATTGTAAATAACTAAATTATTGCTTTGATCATAGATAATAGAAGTTTCATGCCATTGAAAACACAGACTACAGAATATAAATAGTACAGACTGTACTTGAGTTGTCTGTGTTGAATACGAGGCTTTTAGCCACCTTGTACCAGTAATAAGGGTAATTCTAATTTTAGTCTACAGTGTGTTTTGTTGTACATAATAAACATTTTTCTTTTTCCTTTCATTATTCTGAGGTTAATGAATTGATCCACAGTATTAATTAGTTACTTACCTATAAAATAAAAGTGTATTTAAGGTTATCATCGTTACTAACTGATGTTGACTGTATATAACATTTTGACTAAGGAGTATAGAAGGAAAAGTGAAATAACTAGGTACTCACTTGGCCGTAAGTTGTGTAGGTATCCTCCGTTCATACATACCTACATATTTGTCAACCTACCTTCCTCATTAAATTGCAGCTGGGCATTCAATTGCGACTGAGCATTTAATTGCGGTATGAGATAGATAATAAAAGCATTAAATTGCGGAGATTACCGGTATAGCATTAAATTGCGTGCATACCTACATAGCATTAAATTGCGTGCATACCTACATAGCATTAAATTGCGTACATACTTACATAGCATTAAATTGCGTACATACATACATAGCATTAAATTGCGTACATACCTACATAGCATTAAATTGCGTACATACCTAAATAGCATTAAATTGCGAAGTTTACACGGTTTCAAATTTTACGTTAACACTTGGAGCACCCATTCGCCGCTTGGCGGCTGCGCGCTGGGTAATACTCACGTGCAAGTGCCACAGTACTGCACAGTATGACTAGTAAGTGTCGTCATGAGCGCTGAACGTGTACTACGGGTGTAGATACGGGTACCTATGGCATAGTTACAGTCAAGTACACAGACAAGTAGACGATTTAGTACTAACATTAGATTGCAATAGCGTGTTATAAAATCTATAATATGCAACATTGTTACTACCTTGTCAACAGGTAGCCCCAAATGACACTGTACACCTTAGAGAAGTTCGAATGTGACGGGGAGGTTGGTTCAGTATCTGTCCGTTGGGAAAGATGGAAAAGAAGTCTAAACATTTACCTCGAAGCGGCAGGCATAGACTCCGAGGCAAAGAAAAGAGCTAGCCTTTTACATTTTGGTGGCCCCGAGTTACAAGAAGTCTTCTACAACATCCCAGGAGCTAATGCAACTGAAGGCGAACTTTTTAACATCGCGATCGAAAAATTAGACAACTACTTTGCACCCAAACAGAGTAAAGTGTATGAGCGACACCTGTTTCGTCTCATAAAACAGGAACAGGATGAAAAGTTCGAGAAATTTCTTATCAGACTTCGACTGCAGGCAAAGAAATGTCAGTTTGGTGGAAAAGAAGACGAACATATCATAGACCAAATAACGGAAAAGGGTAAAGCAGAAGAACTCCGAAAGAAGATATTGAAAACAGGAGACAAGATCACTTTAGATGAAATAATTGCGGAAGCGAATGCATTGGAAGCCATAGATCGTCAATTAGGAAACTTTAGTACGAAACCTGTGGAAAGTCAGTCAATCAATAGAATAGGTACTGAGACATGGAAGGAGAAGCAAAAAAAAAGAAGATTGGAATGTAGTAGATGTGGAAGTCCCAGACATTTGGCCCGTGACAACAACTGCCCAGCAAAAGGAAAGGCTTGCCTTAAATGTGGCATCTTAGGACACTTCAGAGATCAGTGCAGGACAAGACAAACTCAGAAGAGGAAATTTGAAGGAGGAGAATCATCGAACAGTCAGGGAATAAAGAAGAAAAACAGAACAACAAACAATATCGAGGAAACTGCAAACATAATCACAGATGAAAGAAAAGTCGACTACATTTTCAATATAGAGAACGACGCAAAGGTCATATGTAACATAGGTGGAACCAACGTGGAAATGTTGATAGATTCAGGCTGCAAGCACAACCTTATAACAGACCAAACCTGGGAAAGAATGAAGAAAAATAACGCTCAAGTTTCCAATCAAGATTCGAATCCTGACAAAACGTTCGTAGCTTACGGGAGTGCAACACCGCTGAAGCTGTTAGGATCATTTAAAGCCACGATAAAGCTCGCCGGAACATCACAGCACGTCACAACATTCTACGTGATCAGAAACGGTACGCGTGACCTACTTGGACGTGTGACGGCAACCTCATTGGGACTACTTCGGATCAATTTGGATATCAACCAGGTCGGTACTGACGCGTTTCCAAAATTTAAAGGCGTTTTAGTTACCATTCCGATTGACGATTCAGTGAAGCCCGTTGCTCAGCCGTATCGGAGAATTCCCATCCCACTTGAAGAAAAAGTAGAGAATAAACTGAAAGAGTTACTAAAAAGGGACATTATAGAAGTCGTGAAAGGTCCTTCTAACTGGATATCGCCTATAGTCCCTGTGCTAAAAAACGGGGGCGACATCCGATTATGTGTGGATATGCGCCGAGCAAATACGGCTATACAACGTGAAAACCACCCACTGCCAAGGATAGAAGAACTGTTGCCAAAAGTTCGAGAAGCCAAAATCTTAAGTAAGCTGGACATACGAGATGCATTCCATCATATCGAACTTCACCCCGACTCAAGGCATATCACGACCTTCATTACCAGCAAAGGATTGTATCGATACAAAAGAATGATGTTTGGTATCTCGTGTGCGCCAGAGATTTTCCAAAAAACACTGGAACGAATCCTTCTAGGTTGCGAAGGAGTCATCAACTTCATAGATGACATCTTGATATTTGGGAAAGACTTATTAGAACACGACTTAAGGCTTAAAAAAGTTTTGACAGTGTTAGAGGAAAATAACATGATGTTGAGAGAAGACAAATGTATTTACAGAATGAAGAAAGTTCACTTCCTAGGGCATGAACTGTCAGAACTGGGAGTCAAACCACTAGACAAGTATATCTCGGCTATAAAGGGATTCAGAGCCCCGACGAATATCGCTGAACTGCAGAGTTTTATGGGTTTAGTGAATTACGTGGGAAAATGGATCCCCCACTTAGCAACGGTAACAGAACCCCTTAAGCAACTGCTACGGCAAAGAACGGGAAGAAACACAGTCATTCAAGATGACTGGGGGGATGCCCAAAAGAAGGCATTTAGCGATCTCAAGGCGGCACTTATGAAGGTACCAAATTTAGGTTACTACAATCCTCACGATAAGACGGTGGTGATTGCAGATGCAAGCCCAGTGGGTCTGGGTGCAGTGTTGGTGCAAATCAACAAGAATGGGCCGAGAATAATTGCATTTGGTAATAAAACCCTCAGCAGCTGTGAGCGTCGTTACTGCCAAACAGAGAAGGAGGCCTTAGCCCTGGTCTGGGCAGTCGAACATTTCAATATATTCCTGTACGGTAAGGTGTTCGATCTAGTAACGGATCATAAGCCATTGGAAGTTATATTTGGCTCGAAAGCTAAACCATGCGCTCGCATTGAAAGGTGGGTATTAAGGTTACAATCCTACAATTTCAAGGTGAAATATAGTCCGGGGAAGACTAATATAGCCGATCCACTATCAAGACTCTGTGAAGTGGCAACAAATCCGACGACATTACTTGAAGATCATGTTCAGGCGATTACCGAATTGGCACGACCAGTAGCCATTCCATTACAAGAGATCACTGCGAGTTCTCTTGAAGATGCAGAGATACAGAAGGTTAGAGAGGGTCTTTACAACGGAAACTGGGAGGAAACGGTAAAAACCTATAAACTTTTTCAGGATGAATTATGCTTTCATGGCGATATTCTCCTCAGGGGCACGAAAATTGTAATCCCAACCAAGTTACGCAGAAGAGTTCTTGAAGCTGCGCACGAAGGCCACCCGGGGATAGTCGCGATGAAGAGCAGATTGAGGACCAAAGTATGGTGGCCTAAGTGCGACAAAGATGCTGAAAACATATGCAAAGCCTGTAAAGGATGCATCCTGGTCTCTGCTCCCAGCGCCCCAAACCCATTAAAAAGAAGAGATTTACCTTCCGAACCATGGGTTGATATAGCAATCGACCTCATGGGCCCATTACCTAGTGGGGACTATATCCTGGTAGTCGTGGATTATTATACCAGATATAAAGAAGTGAAAACATGCAGAACCATATCAAGCTCTGAAATAATTGAAATGCTTAAAGACATTTTTAGCAGACTTGGCAATCCAGTCACGCTCACATCAGATAATGGTAGACAATTTTCCAGCGAAGACTTTAAGAGTTTCTGCGCAGAGAGGAACATACGACTTTACAATACCATTCCCTACTGGCCGCAACAAAACGGAGAAGTGGAGCGCCAGAATAGGGACATCCTAAAACGCCTCAAGATCTCTCAAGTAGAGAAAAAGAACTGGAAAGAGGCTCTCCAGGAGTATATGGTGATGTACAATAGCACACCTCACACAGTTACAGGAAAAACACCTGCAGAATTGTTCTTTCGACGGCAATTTCGAGACAAACTGCCTATGATCCAAGACATAACGCATCCACCAGAGGATCTTGAAATGAGGGACAGAGATAAAGAACTAAAGGAAAAAGGGAAGGAATATACGGATAGGAAGAGAGGGGCTACTAACTGTGAATTGGAAGTCGGAGATAAAGTATACGTCAAGAACATGTCTAAACAAAACAAGCTGAGCTTAAACTATGAACCCGAAACACATACCGTCGAAGCGAACAAAGGAGGGGACGTAATTCTACGGAACGATGAAACTGGTCAGCAAATCAGACGGAACGTCGTACATCTAAAACGAGTGGAAGGGCAATGGAAGGTATTAGATGATGAAAATAATGCTAGTGGTGCTCAAACTAACGATAATGGTGACGTTAATCAATCACAACTAGAGTGAATAAAATTATGGACGATAATGACAAAATAATTGATGATCAGTGATTGAACATAATTTGAATAAGAACTTGCTGATTGTACTTGATATACTTACTTATGTAAAAAGGAAAAAATTTCATTAAACTACCGTACGAATAGGTAATTATGTATTTTATTTGTAAGTTAAGCTGATAGCAGTTCCTTAACTCGATATGGTTATTTATATTTGTATATATATATTTATATTAGAAAAAAACATTAATAAGGGAGGGATGTAGCGTATAGACATTTATAGTTGTGTATAACTCTGTCGTCTCGAGAAGCGCACGCGCGGAATCGCGGGGCGGGGCGGCACTGCCCGACCGACCGCCGCAGGGAGAAGACGTGGACGCTTACTGCGAGCCGATATTAGTGTAACTTGTAATATTATGCTACTTACAATAGTGTGACTTGTGCTTCCTAAATATCGATCCCTGGGATCTACAGTACATTACAACCGCGGTTAACTATGACAGCTGGACGTTGAACATCTCAGTCCTTCCCGTGACCATGGGTGCTGTAAAGCTCTCGAAACGTCGGGTAAAAAAGTTAAATATACGCGATAAATTCCGTTAAAACTAGTATTATTTCAATAGACAAAATTCAACTAACAAATTCGTCTACTAAAAAATAAATACAAATTAGAAGGGCCTGTATCCCAAGTAATCGGATCACATGCCCGTATTAGATAACATTATTCACATTAGACGCGTATCTCATTAACAAAATGTATTAGACGCTGCTAATGATAATCTGTTTAAATTATTAAGACTGGTGTTTAAACAAATAATAAATTCAATTACTTACAAAAATATAATTTAAAACACACACTTAGTAAGTATATTGTATATAATGTATATTGTATATAATGTATATAAAGTATAATGTATATAAGTGTCAAATAAAGAAATTATTATTAAAAATTATTATTATTATTATTATTATTATATTTTATATGAAATGGTAATTACGTAGGCTCTACTTGGTTTGTATACATGGTTAGTTTACAATAACCGGCTAAATTTAGAAAATTAGAATAAGTAATATAGGCAAATGGGTAAAAAAATCTCAAACATTCTGTCCTTTTAACGTTTAAATTCAAAATATGTGGTAGTTCATTATTTTAACTGATTTTACTGCGAACGCACACATTCGTAAGGGTCGATAGGTAGGCCAAAAATCAATTTTTTGGGATAATTTGAAATAAAAGTAGAAGCCTTATTTACTCGTATTTTCAAGAACTGCAATAAAGGTATATCATTATTTATATATTTGATCTTAAGTTTAGAATTTGGTTACTCATTGAAAAATAACCCTGTATAGAACAAAAGAAATTGAGACGGTAATTACGGATCTAAAAAACGAAGGACAAATTTTTCTACTTTCGTTTTTTTTTTCAATTGATGTAAAAATATTTGCGATATGGTAACTATTTCCAGTATTTTTAGCAGATATGCATTGCTTAAATTATTTTCATTACGAAAGAGGAATGTAAAGGACGTAAAGCATTATACGGATAGAGTTAAATTCTAGGCCGATAGCTTCACGTAAAAAAGAAACAACGTTAATTAAAATTTGAAGCAGAGATAAAGTGCAAACTCCATTCAGCCGAACGTGGAATTTCCATTCGGACGTTATGAACGGTGATCTGGTCTCGTTATTTACTTAACCTAGTTTACAGAGAGGAAGCCTGACATTTGATGTTGATACCTCGGGCACTGGACAAAGTGAATAAATAATTATAAGCATCAGTATGAAGTATATACAATTAAACTCTAGGTCGCACATAAATTGTTTACTTTTAAATAAGAAGATTTTAATGAAACTAGAAGAGCCTTATAAATACCCAACGTGATGGTTTCTTTTATAAAACTGAATATTACGAACACACTACTATACTTCACCTGATGGTATGTGCCAACTGAAGTCCATAGACACCTATAGCCATATTCATACAATGGAAGCCTCAGATGCGTTATCATCACAGAAATCGTAATGATAAGACAATAAAAGTCGCATAGACGCGTGACCTTGTCGCCGCTATTATGTGTTGACGAACATAATTCACTATTTTGTGATTTAGTTGCGCGGGGGACGTCGTACGTGAATTTTTGTTACTATAATGGTGAACTGCAGCATAATAGTAAAAAAAGGAGTAAAATCTCATTAAGGACGTGTAATTAAACTAATAAAGGCATAAAATTTCGTAAGTAAGTTGATTATTTACTAATTATCATTGTTTTAACTAATTTAAAATTTCGATGAATACTTTACTAATGATATTTAACTTTGTAAACTTACATTTTTTACTTTTGTATTGACAATTACCATTGCTGCTTTTGTTCTACTGTAATACGCGACGCACGCTACGTTGACAAATTCGCCAAGCAATGTAATGTGAAACATTGGATATCATTGTGCATTGCGTATGTTTATAACACGGCTGTAGGTGGCGACATCGGTTTTGGAAGTAATCGAGCGCTACTTCATTTCTATTGTCTTATTATTACTGTTTCTGTGGTATTCATACTGAACTACTGCCTACTTGGAATGCCTTACAGCCTGTGCGAGTACAGGTAGGTAGGCTCTCCCTTTATACCATTCAGAACAGAACAGCAGGCGTTCCTGGTTCAGAGGGTGGTACCTGCCCAGATGGACTCCTAGGCAGAGAAAAGTAAAAGGATATCGTAATTTTACTTTTTCAATCTTTGTGTGGGTTGTCAGTTGTCTCGCGGCTGCATAAATTGACGCACAAGTTAAGTTAGGCTTTTAAAATATTTAATCAAGAAGGGCGAGTTTTCTCTTGCTCCCGTGAAATGTAAAACATGGAAAGTTTCCCTTCAAATCAGTAGGCTAAGCACGCCAGCCTCATGATAAACAAATCAAGCACACTTTAATTTAATTCTAAGCGTTCTAAGCGTGCTTGTGACTGTGGCTTTGTAACGATATTTCATGGCGAGCACAATGTTAGAAATCGTTTGTTTTTATTTGCAATCATAAATTAAAACATATGAACAAATTATTGAATGAAGTGCGGATGTTTTATGATTTAAGACTTTTATCTCCCCATTGCGTCTAGTAGATTTCGTAAGAGATGTCATTGCGGTATAAACATCCCATTTAAGCTGCATGTAAAATACCCATAAAAGTGAGTATTTTACGTGTGTGTGTGTGTGATTGATGAAATCCGTAATTATCTTATCCACGTGGAAACGCTAACAACAGTAGAGTATCTGTCGCCCGAGGTTGCCAGAGCTAAAAATGCTGTCCCTCACCAATGTACCACTAATTTTCACAAGTATCTTAAAAAATGAAAAACATATAGTAAAATTTTCTATAGTATTTGTGTGCTTAACAACATAGTGGAATGTTTTGCACTTATCGCTACCCTAGACAAGTGTGTGTGTGTGTGTGTGTGTGTGTGTGTGTGTGTGTGTGTGTGTGTGTGTGTGTGTGTGTGTGTGTGTGTGTGTGTGTGTGTGCGTGTGTGTGTGTGTGTGTGCGTGCGTGCGTGCGAGCGTGTGGGTGGGTGTGTGTGTGTGTGTGTGTGTGTATGGCGTAGCATCAAATGTAGGAGACGTCTTGTGCTGCAGTCGCCAATCCGCCTATCAAGCATGGTGAGAATGGCAAATCCTTCCTACAAGGGACAGGCTAATTCCCAGCAGTAGTATACTTTACGGCCTGTTGTGGTTGTTGATGATGACGGTTATAGCAGCAAGAAAAAATTTAATACAGACACGACATAACTTTTGACATATATATATATATATATATATATATATATATATATATATATATATATATATATATATATATATATATATATATATATATATATATAAACACTACTCTTTGAAAGCAGCCAAGGCAATAAAGGCAACGCTTATAATAATTACATTGATATAGTGTGAGCCAGAAATTAGAAAATCAATTTCGTTATGAAAAGAGGTCAATATGTATTTAGTGAGAAGGAAAATAAACCAAATAGATTATACGATAGAGCTGAAATTGGACGATGTCTTGACAAAAAAATGATATAACAGAATGTGAAGCAAATTGATGTCTAATTCTTATTATTAAGCATGATTGGTACAAACAAAAGATACACGATAGATGAAGGAAGTTCAGAACAAAAAAGGTATTATATTAGTAACTTGCCGGTGGGGTTGACGGCTCGTTATGGTATTATAAATAAAATGTGTCTATGAAAATAAGTCCATTGTTAAAACATTATTTAAAAAAAAATGTGTCTATGAAAGTAAGTCCATTAAACATTATTAAAAAAAATCGACTGCGTAAAAGATTACCTGAAAAAATAAAATTTCTAATTTTACCACCTCTATGTCACATCTAGAATTAAAACGAATTTAACGACACCACATATTATGTTAAAATACATCAAGCCGTGTAGGCTACAGAGTGTGATACATTCAGAGGCAGTCAGATAAACAAGATATAAATTGTAACTGGGAATGTGATACGTAAGGCAATCTTAAATATAACGAACGTAAGGGGTGGTCACCTTAAGCTTTGCCTTTAAATAAAACCAAAAGTAGGAGGAAGACAGAGACAAAAATACAAAGTCGTATACTACAAAAAAATATATTTCAAAAAAATTGCTAACAAGCTTTAGCAATAATTAGGAACACTTCCTAAAATCAACTTAAATTTAACTTCACTAAACAATACTAATATCGACTAACATATTTACTATATTGTCGACTGTCAAAATGGCGTCGATAAAGCAGCGCCTTTTTGACCCTTTATTATTTGATTTACTGATGAAGAGCTATCGTATCATAGAGACTTCTATGCAAACAAGGCTGTAGTTTTTAAATATTCAAAATGGGATGAACGTTGAGCCTTCGGTGTACTTGCAGACAATACAATTCTCTGCTTAACCATATCTTATTCTTATGTTTTATATGGTAGACTAAAATCAATAATTAGACAGTATTTAGCGCTGTGGCTGAACATTTGGCTGCGGCCCCATGTGCTGCTGGTTTCGTTCGTACATGGAACAAGATAGGTATGGTCAACTAATATTATTGTTCCAGATCCAGATGTTTGTATTAATGCAACATAGTACGCATTAAAATGCCTCTTTGTTACAAATAAAATATCTAGTGTGGGATAAGATTTTTAATAGGTTGTTTTCATGTTTGGGTGTTTATTAAAATAAAGGAAAGTGGGGAAACGTTTTACATAACAATTTCCTAAATCTGGAAATGGAAGGTCACATGTTTTTATTAAGGCGGGATGAGAAAGGATGTAATATATTGCAGAAGATAGCGTTTTAATACATAATACATTAGCGTTACGTGGCGGCGATAGTTCAGCCCTCTGACCGCACAGGTAGTGAGCCCTGACCGCGAAGCGAACAATATATCAATTCAGCACTTACCTACGTTCGTGTATTGTGTGATTAGCTTCAAAGGCGACTGGCGGAAATTTAATAGAGTATCGGATGTGGAAATGGTTAATCTTGTTTATATATATATATATATATATATATATATATATATATATATATATATATATATATATATATATATGTATATATATATATATATATTTATATATATATATATATATATATATATATATATATATATATATATATATATATATATATATATGTATATATATATAATAATATTCCACAACTATCACACAACGCCATCTAGTCCCAAGCTAAGCAGAGCTTGTGTTATGGGTACTAGACAACTGATAAACATACTTATATATTTCTAAATACATAAATATTATAGATAAATTACACCCAGACACAGAACAAATGATCGTGCTCATCACACAAACATTTGTCCTGGGTGGAGTCAGGGTCACTAACCACTAGACCAACAAGCCTGTCAAATATATATATATATATATATATATATATATATATATATATATATATATATATATATATATAATAGTGGCTGTGGTTTGGAAAGTACAATCCTGTATCAGAATTTATAAAATAGTGGAAATAGAAATTAGTTATACGATCAATTTTACAAACATGCGAGAAGTCTGGTACTCCAATTGTCAATTCCATAACAAGAGAAGTTTTCCAGACCCTTTTACTTTTATGAACAAGAGTTATTTTCCGTCAAAAGTATTAAAAATTTTCTTTACTATGAATTTCCTCGCAATGTTGTCGAAAACGAATTATTTTTTGTTCATTTGTTGATTACCGTCTATACAATGCCTCTTTGTTACAGATAAAATATCTAGTGTGGGATAAGATTGAGTTCGGAGATATTCTATATATATTGTTTATGATTCGGAATTTTGATAGTGCGATTTAGGCTTCGGTGTGTTTCGCTTGTGGCGCAACTACAGCGCCGCCACAGATAGATGTCATACTTACACAATATGTTTATTTTGTCAAGACGATGGTTTATAGATAGGATCCGCCAATTCTGTATTTATAGACTAATTGATTCTCATGAATTCATATTCACAACATGTTATATATATATATATATATATAACATGATATATATATATAAATGTATATATCTAGCCCCGATAGGTAGCACTGTGTTCTAGTTATTATTAAATTTTACATGTAAACATAAAAGTATTTAGCGAATCCGAGCGAAACCCAATGATCCAGCTAGTTAACAATTAACATATTGTCATGTAGCCGTGAAAGGGAAACGCGAAATTTCCCGCCGGTCAAGGTGTTCAACCTGTGAAGCGGCCAGAGCTTATTGTGTTAATTCGGAGCTGTTCTACATATAGCGTTATAGCGTCGGTACTTTGATAGTGCGATTTAGGCTTTTGTGCGTTTCACTTGTAGCGCGACGACAACACCGCCACAATATCGTAACCAAAGTGAAAACACTATTCAACTATCATTTAAAAGTTTCGTTTGAAGAGGGAGTAGCGGTAAAAACAATCAACAGTAGAGTGGAATTGACAGAACGAATAATTATCTCATTCCAATTAACCTAGTTCGGCGCGGGGAGAGAAAAAAACCCGAATATTTATTTTAAGTCCAAATGACGGAAACAGGCGCGCAATAACGGTAATACGTTGAACACTGTTTGACAGCCTCTAATGACGGCCTGACTAATATAATCGATTACGTACCTTGATTAATCGGCAGTTGCAAACAGCAGGCGACCTGAAACGAAATAAAAAAATAAATAAAAATACGGAATTGGTACCAAAGAAGTTTTTGAAAGATTTGAAGATTCCTTTATTATAAAGCTCACGTTTTTATAAAGCTCACGTTTTTATAGTAATAGTGCGCGGTGAACGATGGCGAGAATACAAAAATAGCTTAGTAAACTAAGGCAGCCAAACCGTAAAATTGCGGTGTAAGAATATTCACCAACCCATATCGCCTTATGGTTGTGGTAAAAGACGACATAGGGAAACTAAAACATATCTCCCTGGAAACGTGGTTTTAACGGGGTAGAGCCATGCTGCAATGCAACTATACTACTAATATAACTAACTGCATTATGTTAGTAGTATAGTTGCACGAATGGGTCGGCTCGACCGGGGAAGCACCACGCTCTCACAGAATAGCAGCGTGAAATAGTAACTTAATGCTGCTGTATTTCGTATGGTGAGTGTAGAAAGCCGGAGACCCTTTTTACTAGAAACGAGGCATTCCATCTTAGTCCTCACGGGTGACAACGCATCTGCATTTAGTTGCAATTGAGGAAACATGTAGATGTCTATGGGCCGCAGCAACCACTTACCATCAGGTGGACTGTGCGCTCGTTTGTCACTCTATCCTATAAAAAAATTTTATATGGCTTAAGGGTTTAGGAATTTATTTTTATTATTTCTTTTATATGGTTTAAGTTCTAGTAGCTTATGCTACTTTCGCTTACTAACACCGGACGCTAGCTACTTTGCCGATTTCATAAATTAAAATTGTATGAAATTAAAAATGGCGTTTTGTACTTTTTTAACTGTGGTCTTAAACTATCGATAACTCAACATACGGTAATTTTCATATTTATATGCGATTTTCTTGAATCGTTTACCGATTAAATCATCTTACATAATAAAAGTCATATGGGGAAACAGTTTTGATAAGTTCAATATGGTCGAAAAGTCTTTTCATATTACGTACTTATACGTTAGACCATGTGAGTAATAAAATATGTAAATATCTACAAGCAATATAACGCGAATGTAAAAGTTTTAGAGTAATTTAGGTATGCTTTTAAAAATTCTTTAAGTTGTATCGCATTATTAAAGAAATAGAATATCTGTTTTTATTTTTAATCGAGGATATATGTCGACATTTATGGGCCACAGCATCCACTGATTATCAGGTGGACTATGTGTTCATTTGCCCCCTTATTCTATAAAATAAAAAATAAATGTTAAAGCTGCTTGTGAAATGGCTTTAGACGCTTTTTCTGAACAAGGGATTCCCTTTAAATAATGGCTACGTAGATTGAGGATCCTGTTGGGAAGAATTGTAATGTAGAGTAATATTACACATATTAGCTTATTTGTTATATTTTGCGGACAGACTTTGTACTGTATGTATTTTTGGAACCAAGTAAAACTCCCTCGCTTTCAAGTATCTATGTCAACTTATATTCTTATGCCTATATAATCTATGAGGGTCTCGGTGAGACTTCATCAATATCTGTCACCAGAGCCGAGAAGCCAAATAAAATTATTATGAATAGCCTGGGTATCGCTTCGTGACGTAAAGGTTCCTGTTTCAATCTCATATTACATGGTATGACCTAATTCGCTAATAACGTTTTTGTGTTATCGGCAACATAATAGGATCGGTTAATCATAATTTTTATTGTGTTCTAATTGCTTTATATGGTATTTTTTATACTATCTCTTAAATAATCGTGGCTACAAATTCAAATAAACAGCACTGCTATAAAATTTTAAATAAAGTTCTCAATACAACATAGGCCTCATGGACGCTGATATAAATAGACTTTTAACGTCAATTTTTACCTTTTCGAGTGGTCTAAGCAATGTCATAAGATCAAGGTAACAACACTGTCATCTATTAGCTACTTAAAAACTTAACCTCTTATTTTTCTATCCTTAGGGCTGTAGCTTTTTGTTCAAACTTATACCTGAAGTATGTTCATTTAATAAAAAAGGAATTATTCAAATCGTTTCACAATTGACAAAGACATCACGTAATATACAAAAACAGGACAAAAACTTACAGTCAAAATGAGAACCACCTTTTTATGAAGTTGACTAAATATAGTTTTACATTAAATATGTTACAAACATGCAACATTTTAATATGAATATTATCATTCATACAATAAAAGTTAGGCAATTCCTTAGCTCAATTTTTCACTCAAATGTTATAAAAAAAGGAATTTTACAACGTAACTTCACTATTGTTTAAAAGGCATGTGTTGCGCTCGACACAGAGATATTGACTCTTGTTGACGTGTACTCTGTAGACTTATATGAATTGCCTCATAGCCAAACCACTAAAATACTATCGGACAGCAAACTTAGGTACTTACAGAAAGGAAGAACTTTAACCTTTTTTATAGGAGAGGGGGCAAACGAGCATACGGTTCACCTGATGGTAAGTGATTACCGCCGCCCATGAACAACTGCAACACCAGGGGGATTGCAGATCCGGTGCCGGCCTTTTAAAAAGAATAGGCTCTTTTCTTGAAGGTCCCTAAGTCGTATCACTCCGCAAAAACTCTGGTGTTAGTTGATTCCACAAGGAAGTTGTGCAAGGAAGAACACTTCTATTAAATCGCACAGTGGTGAACCGCCAGTCATCCAGATGGTATGGATGGTATCGAGAGTTTTGTCACGATGTGCGATTGTGAAATTGTGCGGCTGGAATTAGTCCGAACAATTCCTCAGAACACCCCGTGGTAGATGCGATAAAATACACAAAGAAATGCATCATCTCTTCGCATTCGCAGTGCCAGTGAGTCAAGCCGATCAGAAAGAGCTTGGTCGCCGACGATTCGAACTGCTCTGCGCTGGATGCAATCAAATGGAAGGAGCTGACACTGGGGAGCCCCAGCCCAGAAATGGGAACAGTATTCTATGTGCGGCCGAACCTGCGTCTTGTAAAGTTGCAGGCGGTGTGCCGGCATCAAATACTGTCCCGTCCTGGTGAACGCAATGCCAAGCTTTTTAGAGGCCAATTTGGCCTTCTCTTCCAAGTGACCACGAAGCCACCTATAAACATATACCAGCAGCTTATAAAAACATGGTGATATAAAACATGAGGATGGTAGATATACAAAATATAAAAAATATATAAAAAATATTTCAAGACATGTGAAGATGCAAACATGCACTATAACAGCTTTGCAGATTTTTCTGCACCAAACCTTAAAAATGGTGCCCAACGGAGACACGTATGGATAGTGTTATTGTGCTTTATTTATTTTACCTTTAAATGCCAAAACCTTCAAAAACCTTCATAAAATTATTTAAAGTCACAAAAACGTTATGTATGTTTTTCTGTAAACGGAACGGAACTTTAGAGTACTTTTATTTCTATATTTGTAAATAGTACGATTAAACGATGGTACTATGTTATGCATTGATTGTACTGGTTATTCCTAAACGAGAAATAATTCTGTATTTTAGTATATCACTATAACTTTCCACACCATTTCACAATATAAATTTTAAGGCAGGTTTACTATAATTATATAAACTTGTGTAATTTACTTGAATAAATGATTCCTAATGAACAATACAATTGATGGTGGTGATGATGATGATTTTGGTCATATTACAGACGAGAAGCAAGATATTCGTAATGTTTTCTTGCTAACGAGTTTTTTCTGTAAACGGAACGGAACTTTAGAGTACTTTTATTTCTATATTTGTAAATAGTACGATTAAACGATGGTACTATGTTATGCATTGATTGTACGAAAGTCTTCCGAACAGACGGTATATTTTTTATATAGCAAGGTGCTCGAGTAGCACTGGTGACGTAGTTGCGCCCATTATAGGCAGATTTTTCAAATATAAGATAACAGTTATTCATGGTATGAAAAACAACATAAACAATTTTTTTATAGGGGTAGAACCATGCTGTGCATGCTTAATGACGGTTGAAGCACGACTGGGTCCGCTCGACCGAGGAAGGACCACGCTCTCATAGAATACCAGCGTAAAATAACAGCTTAATACTGCTGTGTTTCGTATGGTGAGTGTAGAGATCCGGAGACCCTTTTTTACTGGAAACGAGGCATTCCAACTTATTCCTCAGGGGTGACAAATAACTGTGTTTTGATTTTTAAGCGAGGATAAATGTAGATGTCTATGGACCACAGCATCCACTTACCATCAAATGGACTGTGTGCTCGTTTGTCACCCTTATTCAATAAAAAAATTACCGTTTTATGAATAAAATAGTACTATCGTTTCACTTTTATATTCAGTCAAGTTGTAGTCTATTTGATGGATACATTCTATTTGATGTTTGAAAAATCTGCTTTTCTACTTATAATATTACCCCAATTATTATATCTACAAAATATTATATCTACGAAAGTGTTCCAAATTTAAAATCTATCTTTAAAATGTTTCAAATGAATTTCTAATTGTAAAACGGTCAATATGAAGCGCAATGTTACGGGGAAAGTGATTATTAAAACAATTTTGTTGCAGAACTAATCGGATGGTAACAGCTGAATCCAAAAAATATTCTACGGATGATTCGTAGAAATTTCCATTAAATTGCAGAGTTCTGAATATAACGCTATTTAGACGGTTTATGAGTGCTCTGTAAACTTCTAACAACATGCAACGCACCAAACATTTGCTACTGGGAATTATAACGTAGTAAAACTTGGAAACTACACCAAAAAATAATTTCACGTACGCATGTTGTTTCCTACTTTGCTTTTAGGACTGGCCTATAGCAGTAGTTTAACTCTTTACTTTAGAAGCTTTTTGGTGGAAATTAATTACATCATATTATTCATATTCCGAGGAGCAGAAGTAGCATTTTATAATACCAATAAAAAATCGTTATTTATCTCAACGTTTTGTGTATTTTTTATAAAGATAAGCCTACGTTTACTTTGACGTCAACATTTTTATTTTATTAAATGTTATCTTGACATAATTTGTCCATTTTGATAAAGTCGTTTCAAACTGTAGGCAAAATTTAAAGTTCCCGTCTTTTCAGCCAAGTCCCCTTCCATTAGTGGCTTCAAAAGCCCGTGCAACATTCAGTGGATCGTCATTTTACAAGCTGTTCTATAAAAATCTTTTAGGATGTCGCTTCACTGCCCTACTAATGTAAGTAGCCTCTGTATAACAAATATCCTTTTAAGCCAATAAAATCTCTCTTTTTTATTCCTTTGATAGGAACTGTATAAATGATTTTCTAGGAACATGTAAGTATCCAAAAATTAATTGCTCTAGTAAGTGGTATTAAAAAAGTCATTGAACTATATTAAAAGTATTATATTCCATATTTTTGCCTATCAGGATTGCTTGATAAATTGCTATATTATGAAATATCTAATAAAAACTATCAATGGACTTAAAAAAATCGTTTGTTATCGGTTTCATGATTTAACCTCTCAAACGCCAAGCGTCCAAATTTGACCGCTTCGATATTCCGTCAAAATTCAAAAGGTCAAATTTGACCGCACCCACCCACAGCACTTTAACCAATAAATACTTACACGTAGAGACTACTTTTCTATGAAGAAGTTTGGCACTATAGAATCAATATGAAATTTTCTATTCTCTAGTGGATTAAACAGTTAGGTAGTCTATGGATATTTATTTATAATCTACGTTCATTTCATACGCCATTTTCGTGTGAATGTTATTGTGTTAATTTTTGGATTTTTCTAATGTTTTAGTATAGTGTTTTATTATAAAATTGTAATGAAAGTTTTTGTGTGAATATAATTTATCTTTTTACGTAAATAATTTCGAGTAATATATACTGAAATAATTGTGATTTTCACGCTGCCGACATCTGCTTGTTATCGTTTTTTTTTTTGTTAACAAAATACAATAATATATTTTTGTAATGAAATAAAACCTGACTTTTGTTGAAACCACATGGCAGAGAATTTTGTATAGATTTTATAATGCCAAACTTCTTCATAGAAAAGTAGTATCTAAATATAATTTTTAATGGTTTTAAGTGCTGTGGGTGGGTGCGGTCGCATGCGACCGCTCGGGTTTTGCCAGGCGCATGCGACAGCATGGGAGTTTTATGGGGATTGAAGGGTAGTTTTGTTTTTACTTATTTCTATTGTTATCCGTCATTGATTTTATTTTTATTTTACTGACAATCATTTGCTCCTCATTGTTGGCATTGAGACTTGGTGTTTCTTATGTTAGAACTGAGAAACATGTATCTGTTTGATAACTAATCACTGCTACTCACTAATATTCCAACATTAAAAATTTAAGGTGCATTGCCAGTTTTTTTAGAAAGAGTTGCCAGACTTAGGCACATAAATATAAATATTCGACGATGAGATTAAGTGAACTTATTTGTGTTCCTCAAATTAAATTATACTAGAGTTCATTATTTTGACTACATTTAGGTACTGTCCTTTATTTCACGTAGCTTATAAGTATCAAGTAAATTGTATTCACAGTCAACTAAATGTCAACTTTTAAAACGAATTTTAAATTTACATAAAAATATTTAAGTTATTGCAAAATTATTGGAATTCACAACTTGGTTAAAAACTTCTAAAATATGTACTATTGTGCAATTAAACAAGTTCCAAATAAATTATCATGAATTATTACTAGGTTAGAATGAAAAATAACATCTTGGCAAGAAGCCAGAGTTCAACACGGCTAGAGCAACAACACATGGCTGTTTTATCGGATGCGCAGACTGCCGGATAATTATGTTAATTACTGGTACGTTAAAAATATACATAATATGTTATCTGTTTTTACGAAATTGTACAAGTTAATACATTATGGTTTTAGATCATGAAGAAAGAATGCTATTACAAATCACATTTTTTATTCCATATTTAAGATATCGCACATAATGTCTTTGCCGTGTTCAAAAAATTCATTAACTTTTTTTTCTGTTACAAGCCACAGTGCTTAACTAGTATTTTATAATAAATAAAATTAAATCTCAACATATTCATACAACTGCAAGACTTCGTGATAACATAAGTTCATACTGTGTTGATCGGAACAAAAGTTATATTTTAATCTATGGTAACCGCGGTTAACTATGACATCTGGACGTTGAACATCTCAGTCCCCCCGGGACCATGGGTGCTGTAAAGCGCTCGAAACGTCGGGTATTTAAAGAGTTAAATATATGCGATAAATTCCGTAAAAACTAGTATTATTTCAATTTTAAAAAACTGTTTTTTTGGAATAAATTTTAAATGGCTTTACCGATCGATTTCAAAAAATAATCAGCTCTTAACCTCAAAAAATGACGTCAAATGCTGTTTGGACAATAAAATCAATTCATTCGGCAAACGTCCCGATATCATCCACACCAACTGGATGCTTGGCAGTCCCCCACTGTACGTTTCACATGGAGAGGAGGTTGTACGCGGAAGAAAACTCCATGTGAAACGTACAGTGGGGGACCGCCAAGCATCCAGTTGGTGTGGATGATATCGGGACGTTTGCCGAATGAATTGATTTTATTATCCAAACAGCATTTGACGTCATTTTTTGAGGTTAAGAGCTGATTATTTTTTGAAATCGATCGGTAAAGCCATTTAAAATTTATTCCAAAAAAACAGTTTTTTAAAATTGAAATAATACTAGTTTTTACGGAATTTATCGCATATATTTAACTCTTTAAATACCCGACGTTTCGAGCGCTTTACAGCACCCATGGTCCCGGGGGGACTGAGATGTTCAACGTCCAGATGTCATAGTTAACCGCGGTTACCATAGATTAAAATATAACTTTTGTTCCGATCAACACAGTATGAACTTATGTTATCACGAAGTCTTGCAGTTGTATGATTATGTTGAGATTTAATTTTATTTATTATAAAATACTAGTTAAGCACTGTGGCTTGTAACAGAAAAAAAAGTTAATGAATTTTTTGAACACGGCAAAGACATTATGTGCGATAACTTAAATATGGAATAAAAAATGTGATTTGTAATAGCATTCTTTCTTCATGATCTAAAACCATAATGTATTAACTTGTACAATTTCGTAATAACAGATAACATATTATGTATATTTTTAACGTACCAGTAATTAACATAATTATCCGGCAGTCTTCGCATCCGATAAAACAGCCATGTGTTGTTGCTCTAGCCGTGTTGAACTCTGGCTTCTTGCCAAGATGTTATTTTTCATTCTAACCTAGTAATAATTCATGATAATTTATTTGGAACTTGTTTAATTGCACAATAGTACATATTTTAGAAGTTTTTAACCAAGTTGTGAATTCCAATAATTTTGCAATAACTTAAATATTTTTATGTAAATTTAAAATTCGTTTTAAAAGTTGACATTTAGTTGACTGTGAATACAATTTACTTGATACTTATAAGCTACGTGAAATAAAGGACAGTACCTAAATGTAGTCAAAATAATGAACTCTAGTATAATTTAATTTGAGGAACACAAATAAGTTCACTTAATCTCATCGTCGAATATTTATATTTATGTGCCTAAGTCTGGCAACTCTTTCTAAAAAAACTGGCAATGCACCTTAAATTTTTAATGTTGGAATATTAGTGAGTAGCAGTGATTAGTTATCTAACAGATACATGTTTCTCAGTTCTAACATAAGAAACACCAAGTCTCAATGCCAACAATGACGAGCAAATGATTGTCAGTAAAATAAAAATAAAATCAATGACGGATAACAATAGAAATAAGTAAAAACAAAACTACCCTTCAATCCCCATAAAACTCCCATGCTGTCGCATGCGCCTGGCAAAACCCGAGCGGTCGCATGCGACCGCACCCACCCACAGCACTTAAAACCATTAAAAATTATATTTAGATACTACTTTTTTATGAAGAAGTTTGGCATTATAAAATCTATACAAAATTCTCTGCCATGTGGTTTCAACAAAAGTCAGGTTTTATTTCATTACAAAAATATATTATTGTATTTTGTTAACAAAAAAAAAAACGATAACAAGCAGATGTCGGCAGCGTGAAAATCACAATTATTTCAGTATATATTACTCGAAATTATTTACGTAAAAAGATAAATTATATTCACACAAAAACTTTCATTACAATTTTATAATAAAACACTATACTAAAACATTAGAAAAATCCAAAATTAACACAATAACATTCACACGAAAATGGCGTATGAAATGAACGTAGATTATAAATAAATATCCATAGACTACCTAACTGTTTAATCCACTAGAGAATAGAAAATTTCATATTGATTCTACAGTGCCAAACTTCTTCATAGAAAAGTAGTCTCTACGTGTAAGTATTTATTGGTTAAAGTGCTGTGGGTGGGTGCGGTCAAATTTGACCTTTTGAATTTTGACGGAATATCGAAGCGGTCAAATTTGGACGCTTGGCGTTTGAGAGGTTAAATCATGAAACCGATAACAAACGATTTTTTAAGTCCATTGATAGTGTTTATTGGATATTTCATAATATAGCAATTTATCAAGCAATCCTGATAGGCAAAAATATGGAATATAATACTTTTAATATAGTTCAATGACTTTTTTAATACCACTTACTAGAGCAATTAATTTTTGGATACTTACATGTTCCTAGAAAATCATTTATACAGTTCCTATCAAAGGAATAAAAAAGAGAGATTTTATTGGCTTAAAAGGATATTTGTTATACAGAGGCTACTTCCTATCAAAGTATGTGTGTACGTAAACTGTTAAATAAATAAATAAATAAATATAAGTACCACATATTGTTATTAAGGAGTGTGAAACGATAAACTGTTGCGTTGCCGACAAACTGGCTTACAGTTTGGCAAAATTTAAAACGTAAATAATGGACACATTTATGAGAATAAATTAAAATAGATGGCTAGCGCTTTCTGTAAATTTCTCAGTACGTGAGCAAACCGGGTTCGATCACCACCGGCACTAATGAAATTCTAAATTGCAATTTTAAGTGCTGATTTAACACGTGCTCGGCGGTGAAGGAAAACATCGTGAGGAAAACTGAATGTCTGAGAAATAAATAAAAAAATATTTCGAAGACATGTGAAGTCTGCCAACACGCATCGGGGCAGCACGGCGGACACTTCCTTACTCAAAAACCCCCAGAAATGAGGCGTATATAGGCTGTAACTTAGTTATGAATAATTTAAATACTTATTGTCTTATCTATAACTTTGTTATATAACTTTGTTAACTTCGATCTTAAGTGCTAATTTACCGCGTACTTAGCGGTGAAGGAAAACATCGTGAGGAAACCTACATGTCTGAGAAATAAGAAAAAAAAATTAGTCGACCCTGCAAGCCATCCCTGAAACTTCCCGCTAATTTTAAATGCAAAGCGCTCCAAATTTCACCAAAATTATGTTCTCGAAATCTGGAAGTCATGATAAAAAATGTTATTTTCAAATTCTTTCTCCTTCGATATCTCACAAACGAATTTTATTTTTATAGAAGAGGGCGGTAGTTACTTAACATCAGGTGAGCATGCGGCTCACCTGATGTTAAGTAACTACCGCCGCCCATGATCAACCGCAACACCAGCCGGGCTAGCATAAGCCGGAGAGAATATATCCCCGGAGAGAGGATATAATTTTTATCCCTTGCTTAGTTTTATCCACCCTGCGAGCATGGGCAAGAGACAAAAATTATATCCCCCGATTATATCCACTGACAAGAGATAAAATTGTCTTATCCCTATGTCAAAGCTTTATCCACCCTGCGAGCATGGGCCTATGGTGGATATAATATCGACAGTAGATAAACTTATCCCCGCGCATAGTTAATATACCATAGTATAAAGCTATAAACTATACTAGCTATAAACTAGTTTTAAGATTAAGTAGATTTACATTAACTTATATTTTCTTTTACCTTTTGTTTATTATATTGCTAAACTGTTCATAATTTTTGTTAAACAATATGTCATTTATAATATTTGTTATATTTATTTTAAGCGTATTTCTGCCTTGTTTTTATTTTTTCTATTATTCTAATTCTTTCTTTATTTTCTTTTGTATAATATTTAAGTTTTACTCCAGGTAGTCAGAGTGTGCACTTTATTAAAATATACAATACAATACAAATATACAAACCTCCATATATGTACATATACACACACACACACACACACACACACACACACAAAACACAAAAAAATATAATTCAATATATTATATTTTAATGTTACATATATGAATATCTACACACCACGAATTCTTCACTATGGTGTGATTGATAATGCTCTTTAACAAGTCTTAAACAAAGACACCGACTTAGCGTCACGAATCCTAAAGGGAAGTGAATTCCACAATCGTACTGCGTTAACAGTAAAAGAATGAGAATAGAGCATTGTATTGAAAGACGGAAATCTTAACAGTGTTCTAGTATTTGATCTACATGGAACATCTGGAGGATGAACAAAAGTAAAGCGATTTTTAGATATAGCGGAGTAACATGGTTATGTAGAATATTGAAAAGAAGACAGAGGATTTGAGTGTTCCGGCGAAGGTGGATGGGGAGCCATTTAAGCTGCTTGCGATAAACAGAGATGTGATCGAACTTCTTTAAGCCAAAAATGTATGGAATGCATAAATTTTGCAAGCGCTCGAGTTTATTAATTTGCTCCTCGGTAGCATCCAAATAGCGGACATCAGCGTAATCTAAAATTGTCAATATAAGAGTATGGACTATAGATATCTTAGTAGACAAAGGTAGAAAACTTTGAAAGCATTTTAGAGAATGAAAGGCGTGAAATATTTTCCTGCTTACATCCGTAACATGTGCGCCGCAAGTCAAATTGCAGTCGAAAATAACACCTAGGTTCTTGGCAGTATCTGAGTAGGGATTGATTCGTAGAGTTTGAAGAGAGGAAAAATCAAGCGTGCCACGCGCATGTCTTTTACCTATTATCAAAGCTTGGGATTTAGTTGGGTTTAATGTGAGACCAAATGATCTCAACCATTTGCTAATCTTATTTAAGTCGTCATTCATAGCTTCAATCGCCAAGTTGGCTTCGAATGTCACAAAATTACGATATAACCGAAATCGTCAGTATAAAGGCGGTAGTTATCTGATATGACCTTGGTGATACAATTAATAAAAATGGCGAAAAGCAGAGGAGAGAGGACTCTATCTTGAGGTACATCCGCAGTTACATTATACCATTGGGAGTATATTTCACCTGAATGAACACATTGTGACCGATCACGAAGATAGGAGTCAAACCATTGAATAACAGATTTAGACACATCTTAAGGATACTTATAAGGATATCAAAATCAATAGAATTGAATGCACTGCTGAAATCTAGTAAAACCAAAACTGTTAAGTATCCATGGTCCATATTCCAACGGATATCGTCAGTAACTTTAAGAAGGGCGGGTGTAGTACTATTTCCAGGTCGGAAACCAGATTGATATGGACATAAGATATTATTTCTGTTGAGAAATGCTGAAAATTGCTTGTGGACAATGCGTTCAAGAACTTTAGAAAGAAATGGCAAGATTGAAATAGCACGAAAAGGAGAGTAGTGTAGTGTTTGCTAATTTCCATAACGATGGAAAACAACATGAAGATAAAGAGAAATTAAAAATGTGTGTAAGAACAGGAAGAAGAAAAGAGAGGATAGGCATTATAATATTGGAGCATACGCCGTCATTTCCAGTGGCCGTTGATGATATAGCTAAAATTTATAGTTTGATATCGTCTTCAGTGACTACAGTAAAACCAAATGTGTCACACTGCAGAACTGGGTGCGTATCCAATTCTAAAATTGACCCAGCTTTGTCACGCGTAGAGATAGAGACAAGAGGGCAAGAAAAATGTTGGTTAGGAATATTTAAGTCTATGTCTCCACTTAAAAGTGTTCGTGACTTACCAACACCAACAGTTTTAAGAAATCTCCAGACTTTTGGATCACATTGAGTTAGAGAATTATAAAAGTAACGTCTAACGCACAAACGGTTGCACCGATTGCGTAGGATCTTATAATTTGTTAAATTACTCTCCAGCGGAAATCGCTTGTATCTTCTTTTAGCTTTGTCTCTACTTGCTATGAGCGCCTTTAAAGCTGAAGTTATCCAAGGGCCAGGATTATGTTTTACTTTAACACGTTTAACCGGTGCGTGAATATCATATAAGTTGAGAATGATATTGATAAAGCTGTTTACTTTGTCATCTACTGTTTGGCTAACAAATACCGGCGTCCAATTTATCAAACTAGCGTCACGTCTTAAAGCCTCCAAATTAATGCCCCTGTAACTTCGAAGGAGTCGAAAGTTATAAATACACAAAAATAATTAAAGAAACATTTACCACTATGGTGATGAGCTATCACGGCTCAGATGGTGGTTAGCGCTCGCTCATATATTATATTATAATTTAAGTCGTTATTCAAAGCGACCCAAATGTTTTAAAGAACAAGTATTTTTCCTGGAAGACAGATACGGCAAAGAAAATACAAAAGTATGACAATGTTTGATAAAAATGACCGAGTCGTTAAAACTTTTTGCATTTTATACGTGTAAGGGATAGGGCTAGTCGCTTTTCATTTAGAAGATGGATTTCAGTTAGACAAGAAAAACAATAAAAGGTTTGTTAAATAAATCTTATTAAAGCAAAGAATATTTTTTAAAGTAAAAATCTTATTTGTTAGATTACACTGCAGTAATATTTTAAAACATTTTTTATCTATGTTGAAAATGAATCACTAGAGTAAACTGGACTTATTTAATTATCTATGTTTTACTTAGCCAGAACATAGTTAACTAGTTTTCTGCAGTGGAATTTTTATAACACATACTGTTTCACAAACAGTTTTAATTTAAATAGCAAATAGTTTCACATCATAAGATAATATTACTGTCTAATTCATTAACGAAACTTTGTAAAAATAATAACATGGTTAATAAAATTTGACTAGGATTTTGTCGTTAATTATGTAACAAGTAGTGTAAAATTAAGTAAAAATATACGTCCCACGGCTGGGTGTAAGCTTCCTCTCATCAGGAAGAGGGAGAAAGATTGCATACGTGGTAAAGCCACGCTGCAGCTATATTATGCTTGTAGCACGAATGGGTCAGCTCCGACCAGGAACGACCACGCTCTCACGGAATACCAGCGTAAAATAGCAGCTTAATACTGATGTGTTTCGTATGGTGAATGTAGAGATCCGGAGACCTTTTTTTACTGGAAATAAGGCATTCCATCTTAGTCCTCAGTTTTGATTCTTGAACGAGGATAAATGTAGATGTCTATGGGCCACAGCATCCCTTTACCATCATGTGGATATTGTGCTCTTGTATTCCATAAAAAAGCGGGTTTTTAGAGAAAGATTTATTCCAGCATGCTGCCCCAATTCGTGTTGGTTGTGTGATGGTTGGTTAATATCGATTTTTCCCTGCACATGCACTAGCGTTGTACACGGTTATACGTGGTAGAGCCATGCTGCTAGCTATATTATAATTGTAACATGAATGGGTCGGCTCGACCCAGATAGGACACATCACACATCACAGGACAGACCCCATAATACCAGCGGAAAATCACATCTGCTGTTTTTGTATGGTGAGCATAGAAAACCGGAGACCCTTTTCGATAGAAACGAAACGTTCTATTTTAGTCCTCAGAGGTGAACACGCATCTGCATTTTCATTCGTAATCGAGAAGCGATGTAGATGTCTATGGGCCACAGCAACCACTTACCACCAGGAAGACTGTGTGCTCGTTTGTCACCCTGATCCTAGTTTTATTTATTTATTTATTTAGGACAACCAACAAGACATACACGAACAAAATGTAAATACTAGAAATAACAGGAAAGTTTATATCTAAGTGTCGTCTTAATTAAAGGTTGCCACGGCATGCAATGTGGACAACAATCCTATAAAATAAAATATAAACACGTGTTAAATAAATGTTTAAAATTACTATTAATAATCGAACTCTGTTTGTATAAAGTATATATTAAGTACTATACTACTCGGTTTGTATAAAGTATAATATATTAAGTAACGATATGATGTTTTCCTGGGTGATATCAAAATCAAAATGGCGTCTATGAAAGATGCCTTCTATGGCCTTCTAATGCTTTATCGGATGTTGTACTGAAGACATCAGGGCAATTAAAAAACATCATAAAGTCCAAAAAAGCTAAAATTTGTGTTTTTGCATATAGCACCAGCAACTTTAGTAGTGAGATAGTCTGAAAGCTAGAGTTAGAAATCCTCGAGAGCAAATATTTCCTATGATGTTTAAAGTGGACTGATTGAGATACTTTCAACTGGCGGTCCGTAGGGGTTACATCTACATTTTGAGTCTTAAACAACGCTGAGTAAATGTCTATAGGTCACAGCATCCACTAGCCATCAGGTAGACTGTTTGCTAATTTGTCACCCTTATTTCTGTTAAAAAAATAAATCACTTTTTGAAGCAAGATTTCGATTATAACCAATATGTTTTGTTTTATAGTGAGTAAAATAACAAATGGAATTCTTTTTCAATTAAATATAGATGATAAAATTAACTATCGTCGTCATTACAGATAAGTTCACTGCTGAAAGATAATAAAAAATAAAGATTTAGCGTTCTAATAATAAAACTCTTATTTATAATTTAAAAAAAACACCTTCTGTGGGAAAGTTACAGCAGTTCATTGTAAAAAAAATAAATAATAGTAAATAACTCCGACAATTATTTGTTATTTTCGGTTTTTTCTGCATGACATTGTCAAAAATTTTAAGGATACAATTATAGCTCTAAAGATCAAAGATCACTCACTAAAGATCAACTATTATGTCTAATACTAGAGAGAACCTACAGATTTAATAAAAATATTATATTCTTCTCTAATCACGGAAGTTTAAAGAGTCGTGCGCCGCCATTACATGAATAGCTGTGACATAATATTTAATAACATTGAAAGACAAAGTCATTAACGACACAAAATGTAACCGAGCACGTGTCTGCAAGGGGTCGGTCATCGACCCGCAATTTCACAGCACCGTTAATCACTTTCGCGCTGGAATTATACCATGGCTCACGTACCTCCAAACGACTGCATCGCCCTCAATTTGCCTTCATATTAATATGCATTTACTTAACAACCATCCTGAACCCATAAAACAATTCACGGCATACCGGACATACAAGTAGACTTGGCAAACGTCAAAATGTTATATGAACGCCATATACTCGTATCAGGGATCAAGGATTTATTCTACAAGCGTCAAGTTGCGTGCAATGCAAACGAATATTGATTGACATGTTTTATGTCTAGGCCTGACTTGTGAATTAATTATCTAATACTCTCATGCCTATGCTTATAAAGTATGGATGTTTTTTTTATTAATGTGTACCGAGTAATACATAAAACAGTGATCTGAACAAAGAGATTTCTTTTGCCAAAGCTTAGGATATAGAGGTAAGTTCTACTAGATGGCAGACTTGTTTTCTATCTTCGTGTCCTTCTGGGTGGGTACCACCACCTACTTACGCCGCAAAACGGCCAGTGTGATTACAAGCTTTGATCTTCAGGGATGTCAACATATCTGTAGCCTTTTCTGTTTGAAGTTGGTTGCAGGTGTCCATGGACTGTATTTATTGTATTATATTGTTAATAAATGAAATATGTAGATGTCTATGTGCCACAGCATCCACTTACTATCAGGTGGACTGCGAGCTCATTTGTCACCCTTATTACATATAATGCAACGATTTTTTCAATACTTATCACTCTAGGCAAGTAATAATGTATAATATGGACCATTGGTCGGTCAGATCCTGGTTGGTTGCTAACCGGGTTGCACTAGGTGCAGGTGAGCGAGGCAATAGAATAAGTTAGTACCTACGTCACTCTTATACACTTAACAGTTATTATTCTTTGTTATTTTTTTAAGATTGAACAAGAAAAGTAAAGTAACGCTTCTTATATTGCTACAAGTATAAAGAC
This sequence comes from Parnassius smintheus behrii, assembly GCA_036936625.1. Classification (NCBI taxonomy): domain Eukaryota; kingdom Metazoa; phylum Arthropoda; class Insecta; order Lepidoptera; family Papilionidae; genus Parnassius; species Parnassius smintheus. Next base: position 23,275,812 of record JAUPFT010000005.1, on the reverse strand, counting down.
AACATACAAGTACCTACAAATAAATGCTGTTATCTAATCTGATATATAAAAATTAATATTTGTTTATTCGTATTTTATGCTCTGCTATACCGTTCATCAGATTGCGGTAAAACTTTACAATATATTGCTTACACTTGCGCGAACTTTATAGGTAGGTACTACGGTACAATTACTTACAGTGGATTGCGTCGTACCTACAAATTTATTTGAAAAACGACGACAAATATTATTTTTAATAAAACAATAATAACTTTTCCAAATTTAAAACGATATTTCCATAATTATTATTTTTGCTAGAGAGCCAGTTTCTAATACAAAATTTGGTATAATTGGAATGCATTCCTGTTAACAATAATTAAAGTCGTAGTAATAACGAATAAACGTAAAAGTATTATATTTGAAAAAGTGTGGACTGTAACGATACACAATGTTTTCTAAACTTTAATAAACTAATAACTTTCGATGGTTTTATTAAAAAACAGGTTTTTATATATTATACAGATTATGTGCCTAGTATATTAAATTAATATTTATTTTTAATTGTTGGCAGCACAGACAATCTTATAAGAGATATGTTTAAATTGTGTGGTTCGTTTTGTAAACACTTATTCAATAGGTAAAAACAGTATAACTCATAAACATATATTGAATTGTGAAGTATAGTAGCTGAATTTTAAGGAAATTACTTTTTAAGGAGTTAATTTATAGTATATATTAACGAGGATATATTAAACGTATATAATAATTAGAAAAGATATAATAAATGGAGTATATTAACGATGTGAAAACTAATTAACTAAGTTCCAGGTGCAAAAACATGTTCCATAATATCTAGATTGAAAAGCAACACTTTTTTGTGTTACTACACGAGACGATAATATGAACTCATATCTCGTTTGTATCTTTCTATCTAAGATACGACTACCAAGTCCGGATGCTTCTGAAAGAGAAATTCTTATACCTACGTATTGCGAAGTCTGCCTTCTTTCACACTTTGAAGGATCTTCATCTGTACATTATGTATTATCTGTTGTAGCTTCGAAACCGAGCGCACGCTTTTATATTTAACCGTCCACGTGCGAGCTCGAGCTTGATCGTTGCAATAGGATCACCAAAAATTTTAATTATTTCTATAATGGAACTAAATATCTGAACAGAAAGTATTTTTTTGTCTATACAGTATGCTGTATAAAAATGTAATCCTTATTTTAATACCTCATTCGGAAGAAGTTTAAATAATAAGTTAGAGTGCGGAGTTCGATTTGAAATTTTGCTCAAAAATACGTCGATCTTACTGCACTCTTGATAAGCATGGCACAAATACGGCCATAAAAATATGGATAGGAGAATAAAATTATAACAAAATAAAATATTATACTTCAACTATTGAAACTGCGCATACTGTTAGTAGCTTAATGGAATACACATACCGATTCTACATCTATTGCATGAATAAAGAAAGACTTAGGAAAGCTCTGGGGCTAAGATTGTACAAGGCAGAGTCATGCTACAGCTACATAGGTATTAAATCCATTTTCAAAAAGTTGAAATACTAACTAATACTTTAAATGAATCCTAGTGTGATAATGAACCACTATAATTTTTATATAACTCTTTTTTAAAACCGAATAGTGCCATAAAAATTATTTTTAATCTATCGCGTGAAAACGCTAGCCGCCATGCTGTTCTCCTCGTGACGTCATTGACCCAGAATTTCGCGAAGGAATAAGATACTTTTTAATGTTTAATAGTGAATTATCATCTATATAATTGATGTATTGTGTCTGAATGCAAAAATAAGAGCATAAGAACGCCGGGAAAGTTATGGATTCAAGTGCCAACTGATTTAAATATAAGAAATACTTGATTAAAACTGGCAAGAGGATACCCTAATGCATTGTCTACAAAAACTAGACTATTCTTCTGCGAAGCTCATTTTGATATAAGTATAACTTATATTTAAATATCGTTTATACAAATAAAACATCATGAGGTGAAAGGTATCGCAAGTCAAATTTTGTAATAAATTATGTTAACTTAGATATTATAACTAATGATTGCTAATGATTGTAATTATAGATAAACTAAACTATGGTAGCTACTAAACTTTGTTTTATCAAAATACACTACGACCTGGTACTGTGTTTTATATAAACAAAAGTTGGTAATAAGTACTTACATAGATATTTTAACATTCCTCAACTCAGTAGAACAAAACTTGGGATTGCATGCAAAAAATTTTGTCACTATCAATTTATTTGTCCTTGGTTAGTACTTGATTAGTACTTTCTGCTTTTACTTCGTACTTCTTGCTAGAATTCGTCTCCCATGATGCCTTTTCAATAAAATTCGAAATGAAACTCAATAATCGTAATGATAACTCGAAAAAAAAATTATAATGCAATTTTATTAATAGAAAACAATATTTCTCGTTTAATTTTTGCAAAATCTATCATTAATGTATATTTTTTGATTTTTTAAATGACATGGTGTAAAATACCCCATTGTGGTTGTAGCACGAACTGATCGGTCGGAGAAGGACCACGCTTTCACAGAATACCAGCGTAAAATAGCATGTTTATGCTGTTGTGTTTTGTGGGTCCTTTTTAATGAAAATGAAGCATTCTATCTAAGTCGTTAGTGATAACAACGCATTTGCATTATAATTCTTAACTGAGGGTAGATATAAATGTATACGGGCCAGAGCTCCCATTTACTATCAGGTGAACTGTGTTGTGCTCGCCTGCTACCCATATATTATGAAAAAAAAGCGCTCGACGTAATTTTTTTTCATAGAATAAGGATGAACAAATGAGCACACTGTGATGGTAAGAGGATGCTGGGGCCAATAGATATCTACATTTATCCTCGATTAAAAGTCAAAACGCGGATGCGTTGTCACCCCTGAGTACTAAGATGCAATGCCTCGTTTCCAGTAAAAAAGGGTCTCCGAATTTTTACACTCACCATACGAAATACAGCAGTATTAAGCTGCTATTTTACGATGGTATTCTGTGAGAGCGTGGTCCTTCCTCGGTCGAGCGGACCCAGTCGTGCTTCAACCATAACATAGCTGCAGCACTGCTCTACCGCGTACAATTATAAGCAGAACGCAAGCAACCCGGGTTCGGAGATCACCGGCGCCAATGAAATTGTGTATGCTATTCTTAGTGCTGATTTACCACGTGCTTGACTTTGCTAAAAAAACATATTGTGTAAAGTTTCATGTATGAGAAATTAAAAAAATTTAAAAAATGTCATGCATTGGAGCAGGGCAGCGAATATTGCCCCCGAAAAGTGAAAGGAGGCATGTGCCTAAAATTAGGACGCACTCGTTTATAGCTGATACTGTGTGCGAATGTTCGAGTCCCTTGTGCCACTCTCACACTACACGCTATGGATTCACACAACGTTTGCCGCGAATGAGATGTTCCCCTGAGTAGTTGGTACTCTTATGGTAAGATTTGGTGGTAATCGTGTTTTCCGCATGCATACACGTTAACCACCAAAGGGGGATGCCCATATTAGGCCATGGAACGCCCAACAATGTGCATTTGTTAAAAAAATATATCTTTATTTATGGTTATAAATCGCGGTATTCATTTATCCTAAAACAATGGGAATATTTTTGCACAAATTAAAAGTACCGAAAAGATAAAAATAAAATTAGGTAAATACGTAATTCATTAGTCTGTGAATAAAATAAAAAATGTTGCCAATCACAAAAATCATTAAAAAAATCGATTCCCCTTTTCGATCGATTACTTATGATGTCATTATTACAATGCTTATATAATTTTTCGATAATTATTACGATGTTATGATATAGGTTTAAAATAACCGTTGACAATGGATATTTATCCAAAGCAGTCGATACGCAACCGTTATTAACCAATTGTTTATCCGACTACAGACGAAAAAGGATGGTTATGTTTTTACTGTGTGTGCGGGTTAGGCTATGTTGAATCGTTTTTTGCTATGGTGCTTAAAACGTAGGATGCATTTTATTATTGAGAGCGCTACTATCAAGGAATATTTTATTCGCTAAACTCGTAAAGTACTTGACCAACTTTGAGAATTCTTTCACCACTAGATTGTTATGTATAATTTTAGATATCCAATATAGGGTTAATTTTATTATAGAGGGCGCTACTTTCAATGAATACGTTTTTTGGCTAATCTCAAATATTACTAGACCGATTTTGAAAATTTTTCACCATTACATTGCTAATGAGGGCGTTAGCTGTGTGATAAATTATATTATTACAATAAATGATTGTGAGATTAATATTTTCTAAATAAATAAAACTAAATACCTACCTAAGATGTTCAAATTCAATTATTATTTTTACAATTTAAGAATCGTATTTACACACTTTACTTACTCAGATTGATTATTATAGATAAAGAGGCAATAAATCTAAAGTAAAAGAGCTCCGCTTAAACGAAAACACTATTTATTAGAATAAAACTAAATGTTGAAAAAAAGTGGTTCAGTGCGAGTCGGACTCGCAGGCCCATGAAGAGTTCAGTAGTAGCAAGCATATATTTTAAATCGAGTCAAAATACCACTATCATTATCGCCAGCAACAAATTATTTTGTTTTTCATGGTGTTTGTATAAATAACAAAGTTGTTTTTGCGGTTCTTTAAAATGTGCTACTTGTATCTAAAAAAAAGGACTATAATACATTATGGGGGTTTCTGTGGTTTATTCATTACCAAAGAGAAAAAACTTATTGCGCAAAATAGGTTTTTATCCATTTCAAGTCATCAAAAGCGGCAGTCAACCGTTAAAAACTAAAACAACCGTTGTTATAGGCTCGGTTGAATTCATTGACAACCTTCACATTTATAGTTATGATAATTAAACAAGCGAATTACTAGCTGATTTACCAAGAATTCTTTAGAGTATAACAAAACGCTACTGCACAAGTTAACTGTTATTCTTATCTGTTTTTAACATAACATTTAAAATGGAATCATGTTATGATAATTCAAGAAGTTAATTTCCAGCTGATTTACCACGAATTCTCTAAAGCATAACAAAACAATACAGCACAAGCTAACTGTTTTTAAAAATACATTTGAAATAGAGTTTCAATAAATAAAGGAAATTATATTTTAAAAAGCGTGCAGAACTTAAAACGCGTCAAAGATTATTCTTTTTATGATATTATTAATCGAATAAAAATCGATATCATTTCATAGATTTTATGACAGTTAAGTGGCAACATCGAATCTGACATGTAGGCCGCTGTCACTGTTATGTCACAAGAATTCAATAACACGATAATTTTATTTTGTTGGAAAATGCAATTGTTGATCTCTCAACAATTGGTTCGAACACAGCAGGTAAATAGTTGGTACATATCACGATGTGGCATGTCTTCCTCTAAGAAATGCTTTATAACTGAGTTTACTTGAATAATATCAATATAATAATTGTAGCTTCTTTATTAGGTACAAGTTTCGAGTACAGTGAACGTGTAGTGTGGCACTCGCAAAATGCACCAATAGTTCGTCTTGAACATGTATACATCAGCTGTGGCACTGACAATTATGAGAATAAGATCACACACATTATTTGAGTTCGATTTTCCACGTGAGGAATTATTTGCGCTACGTGAGGTGTTTAACTTTTTCAATTTATTAAATGTGATCCATATATCTGATAATTATACATGTTTTTACACTGATTGTATATCAACTCAAGAACTTGTTTTATTTTTTCACATCTGCCCTAGCTATATCTGACAAACATACTAGCTTATTTATGAGATTGACCAGTTTTATCAACTACCAATAAAGGAGACAGTTGATTTTTCATTGTTTTTGGACTGCTGGTAGTCTGTCAGGCCTTAATTATTAAATAATATAGGGCATTAAATCCGTCCTTGTGCAGTAACATTTAACTTGATAAATATTTTATTTATATTTGAGTTTGAAATAAACAAATCTATTTTATTTTTATTTTTTCACTTTGACTTCATTTTTTGTATTTTACATTATTTCAGTTGTCATGCCGTGTATATCATAATTGCTGGCAATGAACTGATAGAATAACATCATGTTCAACTGCAGAACGGGAACCATCTGAATCACCTAGTCCGTCCTCGTTGCAATCTGAAGTGAGTAATGTATTGCACCCAGAACAACAAAGCTTAGATCATATATCACACAGTGTACTGCTAACTAATTATTTAAAAGCACAATGTTTTTTACCTGGTTGTAACAGTTCCATCAGCATTGCGAGTATGTCTCTTTTGTGATTAACTACATTTTGCGATAACAAACGTACATAGTGACAATTACTATGTATGTGTGTTATACTTGGTAGAGCCATGCTGCAGTTATATTAGAAGTATAGTTGTAGCATGAATGGGTCGGCTCGACCGGGGAAGGACCACCCTCTCACAGAATACCAGCTTGAAATAGTAGCTTAATGCTGCTGTGTTTTGTATAGTGAGTGTAGAGAACCGGAGACCATTTTTACTGGAAACGAGAAAATGATCTTAGTCCTCACGGGTGACAACGCATCTGCATTTTGATTTGTAATCGAGGATAGATGTGGATGTCTAAGGGTCGCAGCAATGTCTCCAGCAGATGGTGAATCTCAGTTAATGACAAGATATGCTAATAAATCCAGAGCCGTGACTATGTGTCGATATGGGTAGTAGAGGTGGTGAATGGCATTTTTAAAACTGAATTTAAAATATTTCATCAAAATTACTTTAACAGGACTTCTACACATTTGATGATAGACTGCTGTGGCTTCTGCTATAGTTAATAAATTCCACACAAAAATAAGGGACAGGGATGATGCGGCTCAAATACTTGAAATAGTTCATCAAAATATGGAGACAAATAATGATTTTTCTGAGTATGCTAGGGAAAACAATCTAAATAGAGCTAGGGCAGGCAGACTTTAGAAATATAAATGAAGACTTTAAAATGTTAGGGAATTTCCTGTTTTAACTTACAGCGACTTAATATTAATTGCTTGTGTCACATACCAATTAAAGCAAGCTCGCTACTATTATGGTGAGCATATAAGATTTAATGGTTGCTACCGGATAGAACTCTGTAATAACCAGAGGAGCAGCATTATGGAAGGAATAAAGTTAAGCCCTAGCTGATCTTTACTTAGGGCTAGAATTGCAAGTCATCACTATTAGTCGTAAAGTGTATTTTATTATATAAATTCTATATAATATCTAATATATAAATTCTTTTTTCAATAAAGAAGGAGGCTTGGTACTACCACCTGCTTAGGACCCTGTAATTAATGAAATTAAAATTAAACCCAAGCATACCACTGCAAGACTTCAAGACACAGTAAGTTCATTTTGTAGATCGGACCATAAATAAAAATTAAAAATCTGAAGGTACTCCGGGTTAACACTGACATTGGGACGTCGGTCATCTCAGTCTGCCGTAACCATGGGTGCTGGAAAGCACCCGAAACGTCTGGAATTAAAAATCAAAGAAATAAAACGCGATAAAGTCGATAAAAATAGTTGTTAAAAAAACTGCATTTGTGAAAATAAAAACTTCAAATATTTTCAAAACCCCGACTTTTTTTAAAGCAATTCCTTTACCATTTCATTGTTTTAATTACATATTATCATATCTATATGCTTTTATATGTGGGCACTCATGGCCGAAGTGTCTATGAAGAGTGGGCATTCCCCTTTTGTTGGCGTTTAACGTTTAATTTCGTGGTATTGGGTAAATGTATGTCAGCATCGATTATTAGTCGATGTATCTTTTATATTTAGTATGTTATATTAGGATTCTTACCAGGGTCACACGATTCACCGCCTACTGGAGTCCGTTCGTCGGCGAGTGCGGCTTACAATCCGAGCGCACTGAACGCTGTAAAATTAAGAACGTGTGTTTGACCTGCACACCGAATACCTTGGCCCGCCGCGAGCTCAAATACAACGAGCCTTCCATTTCTACACTAACATACATGACCTGCCATGTTATATGGTGTGGAATGCTGGGCGGCCAGGAAGAGCCGCGAAAAAAAGTTGCACACGAATGAAATGAAAATGCTACGATGATCAGCAGGCATAACGAGGGTCGATAAAGTGCGCAATGAGTACATCAGATGCTACTTTAAAGTTACCCCCATTGTAGACAAGATGGTCGAGAGTCGTATGCGATGGTATGGGTATGTAATGAGGCGGGATGAAAAACACCCTGTGAGGAAGGCCTTGGCAATTCCAGAGAAAAAGAAAGATAGAGGACGCCCATTAACCACGAGGTGGACAACCGTAACCAACGATCTGGAACGAGCACAACTTGAAACACAGACAACTCAAGGTAGAATATCTTGGCACATAAAAACGAGGAGAGCTGACCCCAAATAAAGGGATAAAGCAAGGAAGAAGAAGAAGAGATAAATAATCACATGAGACCTCAGTCAATTTAGGTATGAAAGTGTTAATTTTAGTACATGATAAAGTTCATACCCCGTATTATCAATAAATATATTTACTTCTAATAAAATTTCTGTTACATATATAATCTATACCAACCATATTAAAACTTTAAAAACTATTAATAAAAGTATATGCTCGTATTCATATAATGGCCATATTAAGGACTTATTAGCAGCTATTATAAAATATATATCAATTAAGCTTTCTATTAGTCTTTATTTAACCAAGGCTTGTTTTTTCCAGAAAATATTAGAAACCACATGCATACCGTTGCGTTCCATTAGGCGTTTTAACATTTATTACTGTTGCTTGCCATAGTTTGTTTTAATATTTACATAATAAACAAGCATTATATTAAGGAGTATGTTAGGGCTGAATCTGAACGACAGGGTAAGAAATTGTGTAATAAGAGAAGAGTGTGGTTTGCAAGATGATGTTGTGACCAGGATTAAGAAAGGAATGCTTCGGTGGTTTGGTCATGTGGAAAGAATGAATGAGGAAAGAGTGACAAAGAAAATTTATGTTACAGAAGTGAATGGCAGAGTCGGAAAGGGACGTCCTAGGCGAAGATTTATCGACCGAATTGGCGATTTATTGAAAACGGGCCAGATTAGGAGTACCCTTAACCGACGAGCATGTATGCGTAGGTGTATGGATGTGAAAGAGGCGAGAGAGGTGTGTCAGGTTCGTGCCAAATGGAACCTGCTACTGCTACTGCCTACCCCTCTGAGTGACAGGCATGAGTGTTTACGTTTTTATGTTTATTAGAAACAGTCACAACATTAATTATATGTAGACAGATAAAAATTGCAGCGCGTCATGTCATTAACATGCCTTTCAAGCCGCTAGCATAATTATTATTTGACTACGAATCCGCACTGAAACAAATAAAGTAATTTTTACGCACAAATAAGGATAATTGATACACATACGACTTAATTATATAGACAGCAGTATTGCATTTGGCAGTGAGAATCGTTACAACTCAAAGAAGGTCAGAAAATTACCATGCTAGCATACCGTTGCGTTCCATTAGGCGTTTTAACTTTTATTACTGTTGCTTGCCATAGTTTGTTTTAATGTTTACATAATAAACAAGCATTATATTTTTTTATTCAGCTTTATTTAAGTGAAAAATAAGTGTTTCCTTAAAAGGAACAAAGCTTTGTGCATTATGCCTGTAGCAAGAACCACGTTCACAGTATACTAGCGTGAAATAGCAGCTTTAACACTGATGTGTTTTTTATGGTGAATAACGGGAACCGGAGAACCTGTTTTCTAGTAATGAGGCATTCCATTTTAATCTTCAGGCATGAGAACGTATCCGCATTTTGATTTTTAATCTAGGATAAAATAGAGTATCCATGGGTCCCAGCATTCACTCACCATCAGATGGACTATGAGCCTGTTTCTCATCATTACTCTAATTGACAACTGTTTGTAAAGTATATTTCGATTATTGAATTGAAAAGCAAAATTACAGACTGGCTGAAAATTTTTGATTATGATGGCACGGAGAGCCTTCTTTTTACACACACACACACACACACACACACACCACACACAGACAGACACACATATGTGTATAAAAATAAATGTCTCTTTTTGAATTAAATACCTATCATATGATCTTGGACTATATCTATGGATCATATATCTTAGTCTTGTAGTGACTACGCATGTTTGTTGAAAATTAGCTGCAGGTGTCCATGGTTTGCAATAACCACAAATAGGTTGGACTGTAAGTTTGTTTGTGACTTCAGTTTTTTTTAAAAAAAAACATTCTTTAATCACAATACGTATAAGTAAATCTGGAACCGTGCTTCTAAATTGCCACAGTACTTGCCAAGTTGAACACTCATTTCACTCATTCACTCATTAGGCGAAGCCGGGGCGAGTCGCTAATTTTATAGTATGATAATAATAGTAACAATAATAATATAGCTAAACGTTGACATAAATCTTTTCTCTTATAATGTTTTTAAAAGTATTTACATGAAATACTTCGGCTACTGTTTCATTTCAACCATCGGAGCTGAATAAAACCAGACTTGTTCCGTAGACAGTTCACTCATTAAACATAACGCTATATTTAAAAAAAAAGTTAAAGTCAATTCGCTTTGACTGCCTCACGAAAGTTATACGACGCACGATATTCTCGAACGCAATTTTGCATCGCGTAAAATACTTATGGTGTATAATTTCAGCAAAAAAAAAAGACACGGAACAGGGGCAAACAAGCAGTCGGCATATCGGAAACTTGCCGACGATATTGAATGAAACTTTTATGGAATCTGCCAATTGTTAGAATTCTGAGTTCAGATATTCCAGAATTCAGAATTATGACAATTTTAATCACCTCTTTAATCTGACCTCAACAAAGCGGTATTTAAGATTGATTAAAATATAACTACACGGTAACAGTGGTCGGACCGCCGCTTTGTTTCAAGACCTGTTCCACGATCTTGAACGAGCATTTGTATGGGACTTTTCGTATGTTTCCGAACAAGAAATTCAAGAGTATTGGAGCCTAAATTGTGAAAGTTTCACTGTTGAACGCAGCTAAATGAGTTCGAATGCTAATTTTATTATGATACGTGGACCGTAGAACCCTAATATAAATTAAATTATATAACAATTTTCCTGACCAAGTAGCTTAGCCTCTCGGGAACAAGTTTAAAATATATATTTAACAAGTTGTATAATTGTATTCCAAGGCTTATTATACTTTGAATGATTATTTAGATGACAAAGAGGCTTGGGTTAATATTAATCCCCTTTAATATTTTACCGACTTCAAAAAGAAGGAGGTATTAAATTGGACTGTATGTTTTTTATGTAACACATAAAAAACATAACTTTCAGAACTCTCTCTGGGTTAACCGATTTTCATAATGCGTAATTAATTAACTTCGAATACATTGATTCGATCGTATTGAAGTCGGTTGTACAAAATTTTTAACTTAACCATTTGTGTATGTTACAGTTCATAAATACATATTATTTACTAATTAATTGGAATATGTTGAAAATGGACCCATGGGAAATCACAAGTATGCTAAATGTGTATTTATTATTTTTATAGCATATTGTGACAGCTTAGTGTACGTTAGACTCGGGTATGGCAAGCTGGATTAAAGGTCTTTTCTAGCAGCGGCACCGTGTACAAAAAAGTTTAATTTTTTCCCTAATAAAATTTAGAAAATGGTCAAGATGTTTGATGACTGTCACATGCGTCATACTTGAGAACAGGTGCTGCTTGGGACTAGTCTGCTCGTGTTTACAACCTATTTTTTGTAGTATCATTTTTGATTTCTTGTGTAATTTTATTATCGATCATGATGTGATTATCTATGGGTCTATTTCCTTTCAACTTTGATTATATATCATAAATTATTGGCTTATAAAAAAGACAAACAAGATGATACCTGCAGAGCTTATTTCGCAGTTATTTCTCCGGGAAGAGGAACCTCATTTTGAAACGGAAGTAGATAATAAAACATACTGACGTTTGACAAACAAAATTTTAATTTCTTACATCGAAAATTAAAGAGTTTTTCCATTTCATTTCAAATAGATGGTTCTATATGAAAAAAATAAGAATCATTACCGATCACCGCTTTACATAGGCTTTTCTTATAAAAGGTAAAATTTGCCTGTACTATTATGCAAATAACCTTAGACGTTACGCAGTAGGTAGGTACACAGTTTTCACATCTGTATGTGTAAAAAAACACCTTTAACGACTAACCTTAACTTTTTCTTTTTTGCTTTAAAAGTAGTTTTCAAGCCATTTTATTTTTATTTTTAATAAGCATGGAAATTATATATACTTCATAGAAATCAAAATTTCCACCTCCTAATGTTTTCCTAAGTACTTAAAAAAATTCCCTAAGTTGAGAGTGTTCTTTTAAACTTGTACATCCCCTGAGAGGGGCATTAACGTCGTGCGTGGCCATTTTGAAGGGCCATCTTAAGGAAGACCCCTATCCACCCTCCGAAGCGAAGTAATGCATTTTCCTTTATCACCGTGTGGACAGTTTGCGCGTACTTCGACGGGGGTCCGTTTTTACGATTATTGTTTTTACGCGTTACACACAATCTGCAATAAAAGTGCGAGTTTTAGTCGCATCTGATCGCAATGCTACAAGAAATAAATAATTTTGTACACTTTTTTATTTAGGTTCGTGTTTTTTTGCTTAAAATATTTCAGACAAATGTAGTTTTAGTTTTTGAAACAAGCTCAACTATTTTGTAAAAATGTTACTCAATTTTGCAGCAACGCGGACTAACGCGCGCGGTGGTAGTGTTTCTCTAAGCAAGTGCTGAGTACCTTCTTCAAGAAACACTAGTTCGAATATTAGACAATTACAAAGTATTATTGTTATAACGATTTCTTATTTTTTTATGCCATTACATCAAATTTAATAGTCCACAAATGATCGGTAAGTACTAAATACCCCTAACTCTAAAAAAAAACAAAGATTCATAAGACCATTGAAACTAAAGAAAAAACCCTAATTTTTATATGTTCTCTACCGGCGATCGATTGAGATCGCGTGATTTATAAAACTATTTCTAAAGCTAAACTAAAAATCCTAGATTTCAATATACCTACTGTACGCCTTGCTTCGTAAAACGGACGAAAATTTAATAAGTATAAAATAAAGCTCGATAAGCCCAATTTAACTGTGATATAATCACGTCAAACATCTTTTGTGATCCTAAGAGAACTTCTGTACTGTAGAGTAAAACCTTAAAAGTACATGAGAAAATTCACCCACTTCAACTACTACTAAAAACTGCTAAAAAGAATAAAATAATTTTATATTCAGATGCTGGTGCTAAGACTTATCAACACACTTTTTTATTAAAAGTTAACATTGTATCCATTTGATTGGATTAAGAAATATGACAATTTTCATATCGTCTAATTAGTTACTTTGAAAAATTCATCCCGTATTTACCCTTAAGCGGTGTAACTTTTTCTCCGAATTCCATATATACAATTTGCTCAATCAACCTACAACAAATGACAAACAATTGCCATTAAAACCAAAATTGACTTAAGAAATTCATGGATCGATGCACGTGCAGAGATATACGTCAGAGTGGTTTTTTAGGTAACGATTTCAGAACCAACAAGCGTAACAAAAATATGTATTTTTTTCTTTAAATAAAAAGCGTAAATGTAGGGCTTGATACTAATATTTTCGTATAATAACCTTTATATATGTAGTACGAATTAACATAACCCTGTTGCCGTGACGAAGGAAAAACGTTATCAGTTTACGACAATTAAAAAAATACTTTGCAAAGAGAAATGTATCGTCAGTAAAGAAACCACAGAGCACGGAATTGCCGTGCCGGCACCAATTAAATTGTTATTTGCTATCAAAAAAAGTTGATGTATCACCTTTTTAACACGTGCTCGTCGTCGTTGTAATTTTAAGTACATCGTTTGCACGTAAAAAAGGGATATCGCAACAACTTCGCAATATTAACTATAAATCTTAAAAACATATAAATAAATTTTTTTTCTGCTATATAGTTTCAAGAAAGATTTTTTTAAGTTATTAAACAAAGATTAAATTCCTAGAAATAAAGTATATTAAAGCATATTAATGTTATTTATGAACATATTGTTATAATATTATCGTATCGAAAACACATTCTAAATATCGTGTTGCGACAGTGTGCATTTCAACTTCACAAGCGCGACATTCAAAAGTGAACTGACGCAAAACGTAGCGAGCTAAAAATGTCAATATCGTGCTAACTCTTTGCCTTGGGAACAACACTATCGGTTGCATTGCACCGGAAACCGTCGGCCACGTTGAGCGTGAAATAATGCACCACATGTTAAACAACATCGGTAATTAATCGCATAAGGGAAAGCGCAAGTGTTCTCATGCGAGCGCTAAGTAAAAACTGCACATATTAGATAATAGTGTAGTTACTGGGAACAGCAATTAGCCAGGAAAAGTGTTGTGAAAAGGTCCTCAAGCTCAACCTCAACTTCTCTCAGTCGAATTTAATAACAGTACGTTGTCTGCATACGTCATGCATTCAAGAGTACTCCACACCCAAACTCAGCACACCTAGTCCTACAAGTCTAGGAGTTCCACTTGTAATCACCGAACTACAATTTCAGGTCACTCCATCAAGTCCGGTGGTAAGGTCTCATCATAACCTACAAAACGAACCCAAACTCGGCACACCTAGTTCTACCAGCCTAGGAGTTCCAGTTGCAATCACCGATTTACACCTTCAGGTCACTCCATCAAGTCCGGAGGTATGGACTCGTCATAACTAACAAAACGGAGCCCAAATTAGGCACACCTAGTTCTACTCGTTCAGAAATTCCAGCAGTAGTTACTGAATTACCCCTTCAGGTCACTCCACCAAGTCTGGTGGTAAGGTCTCATCATAACTAACAAAACGAACCCAAACTCGGCACACCTAGTTCTACCAGTCTAGGAGTTCCAGTTGCAATCACCGATTTACACCTTCAGGTCACTCCATCAAGTCCGGAGGTATGGACTCGTCATAACTAACAAAACGGAGCCCAAATTCGGCACACCTAGTTCTACTCGTTCAGAAATTCCAGCAGTAGTTACTGAATTACCCCGTCAGGTCACTCCATCAAGTCTGGTGGTAAGGTCTCATCATAACCTACAAAACGAACCCAAACTCGGCACACCTAGTTCTACCAGCCTAGGAGTTCCAGTTGCAATCACCGATTTACACCTTCAGGTCACTCCATCAAGTCCGGAGGTATGGACTCGTCATAACTAACAAAACGGAGCCCAAATTAGGCACACCTAGTTCTACTCGTTCAGAAATTCCAGCAGTAGTTACTGAATTACCCCTTCAGGTCACTCCACCAAGTCTGGTGGTAAGGTCTCATCATAACTAACAAAACGAACCCAAACTCGGCACACCTAGTTCTACCAGTCTAGGAGTTCCAGTTGCAATCACCGATTTACACCTTCAGGTCACTCCATCAAGTCCGGAGGTATGGACTCGTCATAACTAACAAAACGGAGCCCAAATTCGGCACACCTAGTTCTACTAGTCTAGGAGTTCCACTTGTAATCACCGAATTACACCTTCAGGTCACTGCATCAAGTCCGCAGGTGGGTAAGGTCTTATTATAACTGACAAAACCAGTTCAAAGTCCAGAGCTAACATCTCACTACCAGTAGAGGGCTTCCAGTGCCAAGCAGTCTCTGGAGCAGGTATTCGTATTTCGTATCGAAGTATTTTTCTGAGGTAGGTATAAGAAATGAAAAACAAATTCAATCTTTCAAATTATCAAAATAATTTCATTTAACTACGATTCCCACAGCCAACCGTACGTACACTAGTGTGTGTGTGACTTTTGTCAATGTAGTGCTATTCTATACCTATCAATTTTGTAAACGCGTCCTTAAAACTTTACTTTATTATTAATTATGCACTACTAACATTAGATACATTATTACTAGATACATTAATTTTATAGAACAATCGTGCCGAAGAAAGTGAGAAACTGTTGTAACTACAGTTTACAGAATCGTGCCTAAACAAAGTCGGTACTGATTATCAACACCCCAGTGACACACAAAAACCCACTGAGAATTGTTCCACTTTCTCGTTTATATCTTTTTACTCAAAACTAACAATTAAGTAAATAAGAAGGAAGTAATACTTTTACAAACTGCCAAGCTCCGTTTTATATTATACGTATATATGTAAAGTATATAAGAAATATGAAATTTCTAAAAAATTGTAAATCTAAAGCTGAAATGTTTTTGCAGCCTTTCCTTAAGCAATGCAATTAAAAAAATTCAGAGATTAAGCGATTCCACTTTAAAAATACTTATTTGATAGATTCATAGTCTCGGCTTTCAACATCTTATTTAGAAAGATGAGAATGCGAGGTCACGAATAAATGTGGCGGCGCGACGGCCAAAGGATTTCACTAGAAAGCTTCCAGTGACACTAGACACCGCGGTGAACACTCCGATCCATTTGAAGTAGTAAATCTCGATCAAAAGACCGCTTTCTATGTTGAATATACTATTATTGCATTCAAATATCGATTAGAAGTTTCTTATTGATGAATCTATTTTGTATGAGTCATTTTTTATTTAAATACTTATTGTACAAATATAATACTAAAATACACATAAACAAAAATGGTGTCAAATATCGTTATATATTTTCTTACGTTTACCCTTAAAACCGGATAGACTATGTTGACTAAATAACAAACCTGTTGTATGTCAAATGAACAATGCATGTTTAATCATGCACCTTACATACATACCTGAATAAGAAAACTTGCTTGTCTGAGTGCTTCCTTGCTAAGAAATTGAAAAACATTACAAATATATAACGAGTGAAAGAAAAAATGGTTTAAGCGACATCTTGGATATACGAGTATGTATATCTGCATATTTGTAATTAAAACCTTTTTCAACGTTAATTGGGCTTTTTGCTTAAACCAGTAAAAATTTAAACAGTATAATAGAGATAACCTAAGAGCCATAGAATTAGCCAAATATTAGCAACATTTGTCCTAAAGACTTGATTAAAATTTTAATTGAATTTCGCTTAGTGTTCATGATTTCCCATATGTATTTATTGTACGAAGTCATTTAAAACCTTTTTTCCCGTCGCTTCATTATTTGCAGTGCCCTTTCAAACATTTTACTTTACTCAAAATACAATAGAGATGTCGTTAAATACATTTAGCCTCTATCTAAAACAATTAGGGCATAACGTGTTAAGATTTCGCTTGCAACTGGCGCCTAATAAAAGGACTTCAATAATTTTCATTTTTTAACCCTTTCACTTTCGCGTGTACCACATATAGGTCAGTAGACAGTGAAAGTGTTGATAGATTGTTTTACTTGTTAGAATCCACATCAATTTTACAAAATATTGTTAATGTTTTACTCAAAATTTATCACTGGTTGAAATCTAGTCGCTTTGTTTGTTTTAATTTTGATTGCAACAAATGCATCGCAAAGTCGGACATCGAACCGGCACACTGGTGGCGCGGACGTGACCTCCGCTCCGCGTTGTACAACGGAACCCTTTGTTATTCAGTCCACGGACACCTGCCCTTACACGTAGGTATGCAATTTCATACCTCGCATTAAATTATGATTTTATCTTGAAAATATAATGTGTATTTGTTGTTTAAAAGCCTTAGCAGATATTTGTATTATGTATTGCAAAGTTTTGCACCAAAAAATTACGTAGTAATGTATGAATTACCAGTTTAAATGTATGTATAACGTTATATATAAAATTTATTACACAATAATCATTGTTGTTATTCAAATTTATACTAATTTATTACAGTAATAATATCCATGTACAATAATATCATGATGATGATAAATTAAATATGTATATAACTTTAATTAAATTGAAATTGTGAAGTGACAGAAATATAAGGTTCTCCGATCCGCCAGTGATAATCACAAAATACGCATTTGCATTTGCCATCCAGATCTTGGCGAATTAACATTGAGAACAATTATTTGAAATGATTTTCAATTGGACAATTTACATACGTACATACTTAACTCTCACTCCTTTTACCCAGATAAGTAAGAAGAGACTACGGACTTGTATTTGGAAATGTACCGAACAATTCTCTCGCTTCTATCACATCTATACACCTACGCATACGTATATATGCTCGACGGCTGAGGATGCCCTTAATTTGGCTCATCTTCAATACGTCGCCAAATCCGCCTAAAAACTTACAATTTCTCTTTGCTATCATTTTTGTTAAATTTGCAATATAATATATTGCTTGCTATAGAAAATAATGTTAACCGGTTTACGAAAACTAAACAACAAATTATACGCCTCTTTAGCATTTTAGCCACCACGGAAACATCGTTTAAAAGCGTCACAATAGTGTCTACTACTCTACTACACACAAGTGTGATGCATGCTAGCGACGTGTGATAAACGAACATCGCTCCGTCAGCCTGTAAGTTGACTGTCAGAAGCAGCTATTTGTATCTTTCTATACAACGGAGCCAGCAAAACGGCTATTAATCCGCTCTTGAAAATCTAATAATAGCGTTTAATAATAACAGCAACCCGATGAGGCGAGGCGTATTGTAGAGCTACCTCAGTAATATTTTAACAAACATCGATTCAAAACACATAAACGTAATAAGTTGTTTTTTTAAAATATAGAATAAGGATCATAAACAAGTACACAGTCTACCCAAGGGTAATTGGATACTGTGGCCCATAAACATCTCTCGTACATCTATCCTCAATTAAGTATTAAAATGTAGATTCAGACGCTCTCACTGCCGAGCGTAACTCGTCTCCAGTAAAAAGGCTCTCCGGGTCTCTTCATTGAATATACGAAACTATAGTTCATTCAATAACAAACACGTATTCTGTGAGAGCGTGGTCCTTTCCTGGTCGCACCGACCCATTCATGCTACAACCATAGCTGCAGTACGGCTCTACCATGTATAAACGTAATTTATATCAAAGCATGTACATATTTGAGTCTAATTCATCGTTAAACTGTTAGTTTTGATATCTTTTCTTTTCCGGGTATTTTTTTATAGGATAACGGTGACAAACGAGTACCGTCCACCGGTAAGTAGTTGCTGTAGCCCATAGACATCTGCATCTAACCTCAATAACGAAATGCAGATGCGTTGTCATCAGCGAGGACTAAGATGGTATGCCTAGTTTCCAGTAAAAAGAGGCTCTAGTTCTCTAGACTCACCATACGAAACACAGCAACATTAAGCTGCTTTGCGCGGTAGAGCCGACGCATTCGTGCTACAAATACACTACTAATCTACGTGCAGTATGGCTCTACCACGTAAAATGTCTTCCTTATAAGTTCGCATGGGTAGGTACCACCCTGTAACGTATTTCTGTTGCTAAGTAACAAAGTACACACTGCTGTTTTCCGGTCTGAAGGGTATGGAGTCATTATAATTACAGGATATAAGGCATTAGAGATGACAACACAATTATAGTCTTCTTTTATTGAAATGGGTTGCGAGTACTGCTGTGGTCACTTACCATTAGGTGAACTGTAATCTTTATCACTTTTGTTTCATTAAAAAAACATTTAAAAAACTCACTGTTAATTTTAGTGATTTTTTTATAAGAGAGGGTGCAAACGAGCATACGGCTCCCTGATGTTAAGTGACTACCGCCACCCATAAACAACTGCAAAACCAGTGGAATTGCAGGTGCATTGCCGGCGTTTTAGAAAGGAGTAAGCTCTTTTCTTGAAGGTCCCTAAGTTGTATTGTTCCGGAAAAATTGCCGGTGGTAAACCATTCCACAGAGAGGTCGTACGAGGACGGAAATTGCTAGTACAACGTTCAGCGATCGACCGCCAAGCATCCAGACGATGTGTATGGCGTTGGGAGCTTCGCCGCGATGTGCGTTCATGAAATTTGGCAGCTGGGATTAATTCGAACAATTACTCAGAGCACTGCCCGTGGTAGATGCGAAATAAAATGCAAAAGTATGCAAAATCTCTTCGCAATCGGTGACTAGTAAATATGACTGTTAACTAACTTTAATTACGCCGAATGCTTGTAAGGAGAGTTTACAACAGTATAATTGCGAATTGGAACCCACGACTTTAAGGTTTCGCAGTCCGTACCCTTCACTGAATACATTTCGTTTTTATTTCGTGACTTATTCAACGCTTTTCAATGTTTAAATTTTTATTCCGCTTAGGTAATTCAAACTGTACGAAGAAGCCAACATTGTGTTCTCCGAAGTAAAATCAGAAACCTCACATTTTATATTTTATCAAAAACGGGAACGGCAAAATCACTAGAGATTTCTAAACAAAAAAAAAACAAGTTCTACGTCTAGCGAAGCTCTGCATTAACTCACCCGAAGTTGGTATTGTTTATGAATCACATTATGGTAAATCATATAATTTCATTATTAATTAATATGGTATAAAAATAATCTGGCACAAATAATCCAAAAATAGACAAATACCTGAAAATAAAGACAGTTACTGTAAATTGTTTAACTTATTACCGAAAAAGGTGTGTCGTGAATTCAGACCAACAAAGAAAGATAGACAGAATACTAAATACAATTTAATTAAAGTTAAAACCAAACTGAAACCTTGCTTAACTTATTGTAAGAACCTCTAACGTACACATGCAACACGGATTTAGGTGCATAAGTATAGGTATGACAGTGGATTTTTATTGAGTGATAAAAAAAGATGTGTGCGTGAGTGTCATAAGTTGAGAATAGTTTTAGTGTTACTAGAAATTTCAAGTAGTGTTGGTCTCTCTTTCATTGATGGTACTGGTATTTTATACGTGGTAGAGCCATGCTGCAGTTATATTAGTAGTATAGTTGTAGCACGTATGGGTCGGCTCGACCGGGGAAGGACCACGATCTCATAGAATATGCAGCGTAAAACAGTAGCTTAATGCTGCTGTGTTTCGTATGGTGAGTGTAGAGAACCGGAAACCCTTTTTACTGGAAACGAGGCATTCCATCTTAGTCCTCACGGGTGATAACGCATCTGCATTTTGATTCTTAATCGAGGATAGATGTAGATGTATATAGGTCACAATAACCATTTACCATCAGGTAGACTGTGCGCTCGTTTGTCACCCTATCATATATATAAAAAAGATGGTGTGAGATTAGGCAAGAATCCGAATAGGGTCAAGTCAGAGCGTCGGAGTGTGACGTGCTCGATCACTGTGGTGTAAGCGGCAATCTGTCAATCACCACACGCCTTTTACAAAATTCATTCTATAAACGCTATCATATCAAGCATTAATCGAATCCATTTAATATTATATCGACATAAAATTAAATTATACATTTAATGCCAACCTCTTTACGAAGATACGCAAAATGTATTATTCATTAACTATTAACGCCTTTACTGGTCGGTTACTTACGTAAGTATTTATGATAAAAGACGTGAATTAAATTTTCTTTCACTTTTCATTATCTATTTTAATTCTATTTGTCTTGTCTAGTAATGTGAAAAAGTAAGTTTTTTATATTAGAAATGGGTTCACTATTGACATCCATCTGAACCGAGGACAAAGATGAGGTTTACGATGGAGCTAGTTCGCCGAGGAGAAACTTGTTCACACGCACCTTGGAACGTTTCTGGTTATGCGCACTCGGAAAAACAAACACCGGCCCAAATGATGAGTTTATAGTGCTTAATGCGAATATTCAGAATGTCAACCAAGTGAGGATCGTAGCGGGGAGTAAGTCTGGTACTCCGATAGGTAAATGGAGCTTAAAATTTCGTAGTTATAAAGTTTTCCATTGCAACGTCCGACTTCCTGGCAAAAGGAAGTGATTCCGCCACGCAGTGATAAGTTCGGTGAGAATTTTTTTTCACTAAAATTTATATTATTTTTAGGGAAAATAATGGTAGAAATCAAATTAAAATAACATAATTTATGATAAAAACCAAAACTTACCGCATCATCTTAATTAAATTTTATATTCAGTTACACAAAACTCTTCCAAGAACATTCTCGTTTTACTTTTAAACTGCGCTATCCGACGTCGATAGCTTTTATAACTGCATCTAGATGATAGATTGATGTTCCACTTTCCCGCTATATCGTCCACAAACTGCTTCAGATAATGTTTTATTAAAATTTTATTATTACAAGCATAGCTTATAGACTTTTGCGTAATATTATAAACATAAACAACGTCAAAAATCAATATACCTAATTAATCAATGAACTTTATTCAATATCAATTTTTTAGATAATGAAGTTTTCTACTATTCGGAGTATCGTATTTCATAAACATATGGACCGGACCGATTTTTATACGACATTTTTTATTTGAAGGCTAGTTTAACCGCGATTGTTCTAAGCTATTTAGACGAAAATCTGTTTATGAGTTTTATAATTATCAGGTCTCAGTTACTAAGTAATGTTTATTTTATTTCACTACTTCTATACTGCCAGCACGTCAGCAGTATAGTCAGATTATCAAAATCTCTTGCGAACTCAAGTTTCGGCTAATGTCATGATTTAGGAATGTCTAAATATATCATAAGAGCAAAAATATATAGGCAAAAATCGTCTAATTTACAAGTGCATGGAGTATGCAAAGTATAACTATGCCTTTGTATAATGATTTCTTATATTTACGGGAACATCACACATTTAAATAATACAGTTATGTTTTTACGGTTTTTGTCGCGTATTTTGTGAGTATATAAAAAAGTTAATACACGCAAGAAAATCCTTAAAAACTTGTATTATTTAAATATGCCTTTGTAATTTTGTTAGTTTTTATTACTTTTATCATACCAAATATAACAAAAATACTAGTGGCGCGTGCATTTTTAAATTACAGGAAATATAATATTGATTTATGGTTTTAACGCAAGGTATAATTTGAAAAG
Source organism: Parnassius smintheus behrii (assembly GCA_036936625.1). Taxonomy (NCBI): domain Eukaryota; kingdom Metazoa; phylum Arthropoda; class Insecta; order Lepidoptera; family Papilionidae; genus Parnassius; species Parnassius smintheus. Next base: position 23,252,929 of record JAUPFT010000005.1, on the reverse strand, counting down.
AATATATGTCTTTTACAAATCTACAATCATGGAGAATTTCTATTTATATTGTTAAAACAATACGAAAGAGGATATTTTATTGAGCAAACAACATTTTAGTTGACACAAACTGCGTAAATAGCATTAATTTACTAGCACTGAGATAATTGTCACATATTCTTCTTACACACATGCGAGGTATTTTTTACCGATAACTTCATCTGAAGTAATAGGTGTACTCACGTCAATCGCTCTATTTAAGAAAGCATGAATTATAAAAATATACAGTAATTATTAGGTTTAAAAAGTAAATTATATTCGTTTTTACGCCAGCAGCTGCCATATTTGGCACGTATACGCTTGATTGAGTTACAGTCTGCGGCCGGTAAACATATGAGATCATTGCCTATTGTGGCCTTGTCACACCTCACCAGAAGCTTGGTTAAAACATTTGTAAAATTGAATGTGCTAAAATTATTTCTGTGTAACAAACAATGTTGCGTACACGTCACGGACATTTTAGATTGTGATTTTGCAAAAGAGATTGGCAATAAACGACTGATTTCAACCCTGTCTATTACTGCATATTTCTTTAAAGTTCTAGAAATGAATCCAGTAAAAATCTACAATGAAGTGTTTAGAGAAATGAAGAAGAAATATACTACTTTTGTGTTCATTGCATCCTCATCCAAAATGAAAGTAATATTTTTCGACGGGTTACGAAAATGATAAACAATGGAACATCTAGTATATGTCCCACTTCCATTATCTTTCGTATTTAATTAAAGAACAAACGATCAGTACAGACATATTATAACAAGCAGGTCATTACTCGCTCCCGTAAATCCGCGGAGAGGATTTACCAAATTGTTTGCGGGAGTAAAGCATCACATTTTACAGCTCGGTTCCCCATTATAATATTATTTTATTCCTAATCCTTTGTCTTATTTAAATTTGATCCCATAAAGTAGGCAGGTTTTAATTAAACGATTACGTTATAATTTCAAATCCGTTTCCACCGGATGAAATTCACCGTTTCTTACTTGATAGAAATAAACTGGTGGTGTAACATTTTCTTGGTGATCAGTTCCTGTTGTCTACGACTTTAGTTTAAGTATCGGTTTCCGCGTTTCTATTTAATTTCAAACCTAAATTTGCATATAATCTCCAGGCGGGCGATCTTACATATTTTAGAAAAACATATTGTAAATTATGAACATAATATAAGAATGGTTTTCCATTCTCATATCAGTAGGTTTTAACGAGGCTGATTAACTGTTCGTAGGCCCCATAACATTACGGCTACAATATGCTGAATGCTTAGCTTGTTTCTAATACCGCTAGTTCAATGACCTTAATAGTAATTGCACGTGATAATTTATCATGTTAAGAGTTACTAGAGAAAAACTTTTGTGTGTACATTATGCACGTTACTTCTTGCGTGTCGATAATAACGGAAAGTTAATCGCTTCTCACGCTGTAGGTACAATAATATCGTAAATTGTCTCATATTTACTGGCACATGCATGGTCGTTATAAATACCTTATAACTTTATAAAAAAAGACTTGCCGAAATATCAGGAAACTGCATACTAAGTTATTTTCGTTGTGGTAAGGTTATTATTCATCCACATTATCATGAAATAAAATAATTTGGTTTACACAACGAAATTCATCCAGTTTCCATATGTAAAAGAATACGTTCTGGTTTCGGTTCCGGAACAGAATAATAATAATTATGCAAGAGTAAGTGTATTGATATAATCAGGGTAAAAATTACTTTGTTTATTTCCGTTTCCGTGTAGTGAAAACAGCATTAAGCCGAAATAAGCAGTAATTTTTACCAAGCTTAATGTAAGTTTCTCATATTCACCAGATTTATTAGGATCACTTGAGTATCTTTTACTTTACGCGAACTTAGTTAATATATATATTTAATTATATATTTATTTATATTAGCAAATTATGAATTAAAGTAATTTGGTATATATAACGAATTACACTCAAACCGGATCGTATTTCAAATAGAGATCTATTAAAAATACGATCCTGTTTCCGGAACAGGACAATAATTATTATGTAAGAGCTGTGTAAGTTTTATCCCCAGATTTATTTTGATCACGTTAGCATCTCCTTCTTTAAGCCAACTATTAGTTATATAAGTTAGCTTACTAACAGATGGCTTAAAATTGTCTTCTGTTCCTATTAAAGTCGTAGTAGATCAATGGTCGAAGTGTCGGCTAAATGGCATAGAAAGATTGTAGATTTTACAATGCATTATCACAAGCTCTGGCCATGAAGGAAAACAGCGAGGAGAATTTACATATTAACATATATATATATATATAAATTACGTGTTACGTTGTTACTAAACTACTTAACCAATTTTAATCATATTTGCACATTGTAGTTTGGTCCAACTTGAGAGATAGGATAGTTTTTTGCCCATGAGTACCCACAGTTTTTTTTGCGAATTTAAGGATTTTTAATAGGACTTGACAAAGGGCCGTCGAAAAGGGCAGAACAACGTCTACCTGGAAAGCTAGTATTTTTATAAATATAAACTTTACAGCGGATTCCTTCCCATTGTATTACCTTACAAAGTGTCAGGGAAGGTCTATGCCCAATAAAAACTTTAATAACTCAGTAAGAGGAGTAAATCATATGGAATAATTTTACAAAACGTTCTACATAACTCACTAAACTTTGCTCGGCTTTGCAACTCGCAATGCATTTTTAGGGTTCCGTAGTCAACTAGGAACCCTTATAGTTTCGCTATGTCTGTCTGTCCGTCTGTCCGTCCTCGCTTAATCTCTGTGACCGTTAGCACTAGAAAGCTGAAATTTGGTACCAATATATGTATCTATCACGCCGACAAAGTGGTAAAATAAAAATTGGAAAAAAATGTTTTATTAAGGTAGCCCCCCTATATGTAAAGTGGGAAGTGATTTTTTTTTTAATTTCAACCCTAACGTGTGATATATTGTTGGAAAGGTATTTAAAAATGAATAGGGGTTTACTACAATCATTTTTTGATAATGTCAATAATTTCGGAAATAATCGCTCCAAATTAAAAAACAATGTGTCCCCCCCTCTAACTTTTGAACCACAGGTTTAGAAAATATGAAAAAAATCTGAAAGGTAGAACTTTATAAGGACTTTCTAGGAAAATCATTTTGAAGTTGGAAGGAAACAGTTTTTGTACAAAAAAGACAAAAAGTTGTACAAAATAATTTCTGAACTAAGTTTGTAGTATAATCGTATATGCAAGCATTTTTTTCAACTTCGTTTACATATTTTATTATCCTGAACGTATCTTTTTTCAAACAAAAAACGAATTATTAAAATCGGTTCTCGCAATCCAAAATTACCACCGAAAACTTCTGGCACGTCTATGTATTAATTAGTAACCCAATTCCCCGAGAGATGGCGCTGTAGGTTCTTATTACATTGGGTCGGGTATTATCGAATTGTTCAGTTGGTCTCTCCATGGCTTCGCCTGCCGCGGAGCGTGCAATGTTGCACGCTCCATGTTCACGCACGTACCCACTACCGGGAGCAGTGCAGGAGCGCGGAGCGCTGCTGGAGCGCGAACATAATGGATACCCACCTTTAAACTCATAAGTGGGAACACTTATTGTGACGGACGGGAAACTACGGAACCCTACACTGAGCGTGGCCCGACACGCTCTTGGCCGGTTTTATTTCAGTAAACATTCGCGAGCGCGCGTATAACATTCTCTAAAGTTTCATAGTAGTTAGGTGAATGGTATAGAACAAACAAATAGTCATTTTTTTTTTTCAAGAAACTTTCGTAGGCGCGAACACAACTTATCAAAGTTTAATTGTAATCATTTTTTTCAATTCAATTGTAAAATTGTCGGATGAATATATATATATATATATATATATATATATATATATATATATATATATATATATATATATATATATATATATATATATATATATTATATGGTTATTTGTTTGACTCATATGAACGCGTATGAGTCAAACAAATAACCATATACATAATATACGAAGTACCCGGATGACCGAGCTTTGCTCGGTTTTTTTTTGAAATTACATTTAGATACAAATTACATACTGATGAATAATATTTTTTTGATCTTATTGACATAATAGAAAAACTGAACTGGTTACTTGAATAAAAAATCATGAGTGTAATTAGTTTAATTGAAATTTTCGTATTTTTTAAAAAATACTAAAAAAGGACTCGAATTAATAGATTTTCTCACAAAAGAAGGGAACTTGAAAAAAAAAAGGAAAAAATCGGACCGAAGACAGAGCGCGAACCGAGGAATTACGATTTCGCGACCGCTCGATATCCACTTGAGCTATTATGATCACTAAAAAAGTTTCAAAATTTACCTTCTTATATTGTAGCAGTTTTTCATTGCCTGAAAACACGGACAAAAGACATTTTCTAAAAATAAATCCCAGCTAGATCGATTTTTTGCCCCCAAAACTCCCTGGATACAAAATTTTATGAAAATCGTTGGAGCTGTTTCCGAGATTTCGATTATAATTAATATTAACTATTTGAGAGTACATTCTGAACTGGTACTTCGTAAATCACACGGCACGTGTAAATGACGATTACTAATGGTTGCCGTGGCCCATAGACATCTACATCTATCGAAAAATGCAGATGCGCTGTCACCCGTGAGGACTAAGGTGGAATGCCTCGTTTCCAGTGAAAAGGGTCTTCGGTTCTCTACACTCACCATACGAAACACAGCAGCATTACGCTACTATTCTACGCTGGTATTCTGTGAGATCGTGGTCCTTCCCCGGTCGAGCCGACCCATTCGTGCTACAACTATACTACTAATATAACTCCAGCACGGCTCTACCACGTATACTGGTAACAAGGAATTCCATTCTTAGAGGTTATTAACTCAATTACTATATAATTGTAACATAAACTAATATCTGCATGTTGATACTTAGTCGACGATATAAGTAGATGTCTATAGGCCACAGTATCCGCGCCGACCACAGCATTCGCTTAGCACTACATGCTCGTTCCTCACTCTTACATATAAAACAAAAAAGTTTTTTTTTCATAAAAGGAAGTTGGATAGGTAGAGCTTTTAATATAAATATTAATATGGAATACCATGAATATATCACGGAACATACAAAGAATCTGAAATCGATAGATTGGCTGTATTCTTGTATCGATAATAGATAAAAAGCCATGCATGATAAAACACGTAGCGCTCTGAAAGAGATGGAAACGGAAAGCCTTGTTAGAATACAAATAGAATAGTCTATTTGGATTATTTATTTTAATGTATAAATACTTTTTTATGGAAATATTTTGGTATCGGCAACTATCCGAAGCGCGTAGCGATCTGCATGGAGCGTAAAATGTGGGGCGACGCAGCTTACTTGCCGTTCACCAGATCGATATTTGATACGCTTATCGCGCTCCGAATGCTGCCGCGGTTGTATTTATCCAAGGCTTACGTTTTTCTTAAGGAAACGCTACTGTCGATTCCATTCACGTAGAAAAATCAATTGCGGTTCGAAATATTATGTTGCGGATAAGAAATAACAACGAACGTCGAACAATAACAAAGTAATATTTACTGTGTATTAGGATATAGGTTTGCCAGATCAGAATGCTAACATATCCTAAAAAAATCATAAGTGTGGATTTTAGGGTTCATTATCCAAATAAATAAATAATATTATTGTTTGCAAATGGAGGTCTAATCACATCACATACAGTTATATTGTTTAAATGAAACTGTAATATCTATTTTAATTTAACTTTACAGACATGTAATTTTAGTACGTCATGTAATTCTGTATTGTAATTCATAATCAATGTATACTTTAGCATTCATCGAGTTTTCACAAGTTAAGATTTAATTTAATTAAAACAATGATAATTTAATACAAAATACAATTAGAATAACTATAAACATTAACTAACATAAATTAATTCAATCATACTATAAATAGTATGAGTGTTGACTTTAAATAAAACTAATTTTACGGATTTTATCGCTTTTTTATTTACCGATTTACTTCATTATTTATTAAAAATATATTTTAATTAAAAATAATTTCCGATATTTCGGGGGCTTAACAGCGCCCATAGCTCCAATATCGTCAAACAATAATGCTGTTTTTACTCATGTTTTCATAACACAATTGCTTATACTGCAAACAAAAATAAAACATAGTAAGAGAAAGCATATCATTAAGCATTAATAAAAATAAACTTGTAGATAAAAGAGTGTAAGTTCGAGGTTAGTTAGTTTATCATTGTTAGCATGGCGCCGTTGACGTGGATCTGGGGCAGACTGACTACGCTACGCTCATCACATCAGTGCAATAAAGACGACTGTGGGCGACACTTTCACTTTTGAAACGGCACACACGTATCATAACACCCACTATTCGGAAATAACTTTGTGAAATATATTAACGAAATCAAGGAAGTGAAATTATTCATACTATGCTCAAATCGCATGACTGAAGAACATTTTCACAAATAACCAACAACACACTAAAAGGAATATTTTAGCATTCATCGCGTAATATCCGTGATTAGAGATCTTATTTTTCTTCATCAGTCGCACGGTGAAATCTCACAATGATTTACAACAGTCACGCGATTGCTTGCAAACAACTTTTAAAATTTACTTTGAAATAAAATAGAGTGGTGACACTCTATTTTATTTCAAAGTAAATTTTAAAATGATTGCTACATCCATGGTAATTTCATTCATACTATAAAGTTGATGGCGTTATGACTCTTGATTTAGGCCTTTAAGCTAGTCGGACAACATAATTACAATACCGTTAATACTTGCATCATTTAATGAAATTTCGAAATAATGTAATTAATAGATTTTGTTACCCTAAGTCGGCATCTATACAAATAAATAAAATTGATGTGTCCGTAATGTCAAAATAACAGCTTATAACTAAATACATATATATGAAAGTATACATGATACTTATATCAAAGTCGTCTATTTGCTCCGGCTAATCTCCAAAACGGCTGGACAAACTGGCAGGACCGATTTTGACGGGACGATTTTCACTGGCAGATAGCTGATGTTATAAGGAGTAACTTAGGCTACTTTTATTTTAAAAAATAATTAGGTTTCCTCGCAAAAAATTAAAGCCCATGAAAATGTGCACAAAATCTGATTTAATCAGGAAAGTATAAGAATAAATTACTAAAAATTATTCTATGCGAAGGAAGACGCGGACACATTAGTTTATAATAAGCCCGAAGCTAAGTTTAATAATGAGTTATACGAAATTATCCGGTCCATATTCACTAACTCACATATTATATAGTTCTTAGTATGGTTAGTGATAGGTTATTTTTTTAATAAATGCCTATCAGTTGGTGTAATTATAAGACAAATGATGATGATTTAAATAAAAATTTTAAAAGCATTTTATCCCTCCTAGGTTTTTTCCTATATCGTAGAGGCGTTTCACATATATTATATAGATAAATTGCACCTGGATAAACATCCACATCCAGAAAAAAATTGATTTGATATGAGATTCGGAACCGTGATAGCGTAAATTTTTCGGTACGCGAGAAACCTGGGTTCGATCCCCGCCGACTGCAATACTTACAGAATAAGTCGCGTGCTGAGTGTTAAATTAAGATATGGTGAGGAATAAATATATATTATTATTATATATTTATTCCTCACCATATACATTCAATATTTCAAAGTCATGACAAGTCCGCTAATACGTACTACAGCAGCGTGGCGGACTACACTCCATAACTTTCCATAAATGAAAGGAAACCGTATGTGTACCTATTTTACCTTTAATTTTTATCTGACTTGAAGAAAAAGTGGAGGTTTAAAATTCGACTGCATGTGTTTTTGTGTGTATTTTAACTGAGGGCTATTTCCTATACATTAAGTTGTAGCACTTTGAAGACGGTTTTTACTTTTATTTAAAGTGTCCTTTACGGTATTCGAATCGGCGATCCCGTTGCTAAATAATTAGCCATTGCGCTATAGAGCCATCATATTATATGTGTTAATAAAAACTTTCATGTTATTTGGAGTTATGATCAGGCAAAAAGTTAGTTTCAATAACAAATTCCAGTGCCAATGCTTCGTCACGCTTCGTCTTTGATTTTATCTCAAGCAATTACATCTAATCGGCTGTGTACCACCTTAAAATAAACGCTCTCACGTTTACGCCATGAAATGATATATTTTGTTTTTATATACCAAGTTATAAATGGTTTATGAAACAACAACTCAATCTCACCTTTAACTTTCTAGTGGATGTTAAGATATTCTATTCCATCATATAAGGTGCCTTAAGTCCACCTTACGTGATAGAACCACGCTGCAGTTATATTATGGTTGTAGCACAAAAGAATAGATTTGACCGGTGAAGGACCACGCTCGCACAGAACACCAGCGTAAAGTAGCAGTTTAATACTGCTGTGTTTACTGTTTGGTAAGGTGAGTGCAAAGAACCGGAGACTCTTATTACCGCAAATGAGGCATTTCGTGTTAGTTCTCAAGGGTGACAATGCATCTGCATTTTGATTCCTAATTGAAGATGGATGTAGATATCTATGGCATCCACTAGCCATCAGGTGTGTGCTTGTTTGTTACCCATATAGTAAAAATACCCTATTGCTTCTTCCTTAAAAGCTTTGTACCTAATTACAATACTCATAGGATAAATTAACTGACGGATTTCATTTATTCAATACAGCCATCAATAATCCGTACTGCTGAACATAGGCCTCCTCCATAGATCTCTCCCTCACAGGGAAAATAATTGCCATAGTTGCCACGCTTGTGTTGGCAATCGTAGTTTTTTATTATATTGAGTCAGGAAGGCGCTGCTGCCTATATCCTGTTAATTTCCCTCAGTCACCTCTTGCGACACCCACGTGCTGTATGGTTTAGTACACCCTCTCACGCCGCAACTACACGACGTCATTAATGAATACAAACATTATACATAAATATTTATGCGTGGTAGAGTCATGCTGCAGCTATATTAGAAGTTTAGAAGTATGGCTGTAGCACGAATGGGTCGGCTCGATCGGGGAAGCTCTCTCAGAATACCACCGTAAAATAGCACCTTAACGCTACCGTGTTTCGCATGGTGAGCGGTAGAGAACCGGAAACCCGTTTTGCTGGAAACGTGGCATTCCATCTTAGTCCTCACGGTTGGAAACGCAACTGCATTTTGATTCGTATTTGAGAACAGATGTAGATGTCTATGGGCCTCAGCAACCACTTACCATCAGGTAAAATGTGTGCTCGTTTGTCACCCTATCCTATAAAAAAACGGTTACTGTCAAATATAAAAGGGCCATTTTATTTCATTTCATTTATTTCGTTATTATTTGAACAGGATCAGAAAAAAGAAATGATCAAGTACGATCGCCACCATATGTGATAAATGATTTTGCGAACGTAGGGAAACTACATTGAAAAAAAAAAAAACATACTCAAAGATTAAAAGTTAAAATGTAAATCTATGCAGTGCAGTGCCACGTACCTGAATCATATGGTTTAAAAATGAATAGAAAAATCGCTATTCAATATAAATGAAAAATGTATATCGATTTGTCGATTTTGTTCAATTACAACGATGTAACGATGTATACTCTCATGGAGTTGTGTTTTTCGAATACTTCATTGCACAAGATTTCCAGATATGTTCCATTGAAGTTAATCTGTTTCAAATAATTTAACCTATATTAAGCTGAAACCTTATAAGCTGTTTGTTTTAACAACATTCACACGTGTGTGAATTATCTGACTTTTTTATAGAATAAGGATGTAAAACGAGCACACAGTCCACCTGACGGTAAGTGGATGCTGTGGCTCATAGACATCTATATTAAACTTTAATTAAGAATCAAAATGCAGAGACGTTGCTAGCCCTGAAGATTGAGATGGAATGTCTGGTATCCAGCATGATTCTTCCTATCAAAAATAATATTTTACGTGGTAGAGCGACACTGCAGCTATATTGTGGTTGTAGCACGAATGGGTCAGCTCGACCGGGGAAGGAACACGCTCTCACAGAATACCAGCGTAAAATAGCAGCTTACTGCTGCTGTGTTTCGTATGGCGAGTGTAGAGAACCGGTGACCCTTTTTACTGGAAACGTGGTATTCCTTCTCAGTCCTCAGGGCTAACTACGCATCGGCATTTTGATTATTTGAATATAAATGTAGATGTCTATCTATAAATTATTCCATCTTAGTTCTCACAACGCATCTGAATTTTTAATTCGTAATCGAGGATACATGTACATAGATATGTCGATGGGCCACAGCATCCACTTACCATCAGGTGGACTATGTGCTCATTTGTCACACTGATTCTATAAAAAATATGACTAGTGGTACTAGGTTCTAGGACTTCTCTTCTGCTTAGCAGTCTATCTGTGTAGACCACTTTACCTTCTTCTGTCGTCAAATAGCAGCAGCTCCACTGCTATATTCCAGGTCTGATTGGTGTAGAGAGCCGGTATGATTACAGGCTCTGAGGTATTCATCTTATTACTCGGATGTAACAATGTATTTGTAGCTTTCTTTGTTCGAAGCTGGTTGTAGTTGTTCATGGAGTGCAGTGGTCATATCGTCCGGTACTGTAACTTCGTTTGTTTCTTTAGTTCAAATAAAAATGCCGAAACGACTGCGTATGTTACAATAAACTAGTTTTTGTTTTTTATAAGTAAAAACAAAAGCTTAAAGAATCGCCAACTGATGGAGAAAAAAGGTTCTCGAGTGGCGGCCACGTACCGGAAAGTAAAATGTAGGGCCTACTAGACGGGAGGCCAACCTTCAGTAGTAGACTTGATGAGATTGTTATGATAATTATGTGGTTAATAATTGTAATTGTGTAATACTTATCTATGCGTATAAGGAATACCTATATACAGTGAATTTCGGTTATAAAGACGGCGGAGGGACCACTTTAATGTCGTCGCTATATCCGGAGGTCTCTATATCCGAAATAATAAAAAGTCATGTACATATTTACTTATCATTTATTTAATTATGTTATACACGGGTGTGATTGAAAAAAACGTGTTATAGTGCACTGTTTTAGTTTTTGTGCACGCTGTAAGGTGTATTCCATTTTCATAATTCCTTCAACATCAAAATTATTTTGGCCTTCACCAAATAAACAGTAGGTACTTTTTGGGCGTTGTTATAGCACATAATGCATCTCTAGTTGTTGGAATCTCATTTAGATTGCAATCTTCTTCCTCTTCTTCATCCTCCTTTTTTGTGTTTGAAGAAAAAACAAAGGATAAGAAAGCTTAATAGTTTTATGAATGAGTCTGTGCCTTTGCCGACTTAGTCGCAATATCCGCAAGGGATTTCTAGGAATCTGTCATAAATGGTTCATAAAAACAAGTCGCTATACCGAAATTAACGCTATAACTGAAGTCACTATCACCGAATGAATTTCTTATGAAAGTACGCTTTAAATTCAAGGAACGTAAGTTTGACTTCGCTATAACCAAAAAGTCGTTACAACCAAGGTCGTTATTAATGAAACCCACTGTATAATATATATTGTATATTGAAGTTTCTGTCTGTAATCTCGGAACGTTATTTGTATGCTATTAATACATGAATAAACATTTTTAAAATTTTTGTGTATCTATCCGGGCTAACCTTCGGAAATGCTGAACCGTTCGTAATGCAACTTCACGAACAGTAGGGATCAATGCCGGGAGTGGTCTATAAATTTTCTAATACTTGCGGTTTTTTTTTGAGAAAATGAAAAATTTATAAAATAAATATTACATGTTAAATAAAACTTTTTATTTTATTTACATAAGATTGAATTATACTATAATAAACAAAAACTAGAACTAATAGCTTAATTATCATACAGTCCTACTTCCCGTGGTATCGTGCGGGGAACGCTGGCTGCGTTTCCTCGCTAAATGGTTATACTTAGCCTTTGAGCGAGTAAAGAAACAGCCCTTTTATCATCAGCAGCAACGACCAGGCAAAAATGATCTTTGATGATTATCTTAATGCTAAATAACACCACATTTCATAGATCCTACGCAGGTGAAGCCGGGGCGGCTCATCAGTTAATAATAATGACCTATAATAGTTTACAGTTTTGATTAAAACCATCGAGAAACTATTGAGGTCATTGAGCATAGTGCTTACTGTTTTGAGTGTAATGGTTTCGCTATTAATGTTGTACAAATAATGTTGATACAGTGTGGAAACTATACTGCATCAGCATCCTTTTATTATTTCCATTCAGTATTATATTAGAGATATGACAAACGAAAAGCGGTTGTGAAACTTTACTTAAATTGTAATTTTAAAGATTGTTATGTTAGAACTTAAATTTACGTCCTAATGCTGTGTACAGGGCAATTTAGGAGCAAAAAAATGTTCGTCGCACTGCCTCAATGCGTGTTGGCGGACTTCATAAATTTTCAAAATCTTTTTTCATGCAGGTTTCCTCACGATGTATTTCCTTCATTGTCGAGTTCGTGGTAAATCATTTTAAATTGCAATGAACAATAATAATAATCCAAGTTCACAAAAATATTATTGTAATAAATTTTTTGGAGAATTCGGAAATTGATTAGTACTATTGATATTATTATTTACATAATATCACCTATGGGTGTCGTAAGAGGTGAAAGAGGGAAACAAATCAGGCGGGCAACACACCCCTCTTGACAAGCGTGGCGCAACTCTGGCAAATATTCCAACTATAAGGCAATCTATGCGGGAGGCCTATGTTCAGCAGTGGACTCTAATAGGGTGTAACGGTATCGGTATTAATATTAGAAGCCCCAGACAGCTTTCTGTCAAATAAAAAATGTATGATTTTGATTATTACCCCTCGTCAACTTTATTATTTTCTAGAAACATTATTTAAAAAGAGGCGCGAACGGGTGTTTTTTTATACGATAGGTTGACAAACGAGCACACAGTCCACCTGATGGTAAGTGGTTACTGCAGCCCATAGACATCTACATTTATCCTCGAGTACGAATCAAAATGCAGATGCGTTGTCATCCGTGAGGACTTACGTTGAGTGCCTCGTTTCCAGTAAAAAAGGGTCTCCGGTTCTCTACACTCACCATACGAAACACAACAGCATTAAGCTACTATTTGACGCTGGTATTCTGTGAGAGCGTGGTCCTTCCCCGGTCGAGCGGACCCATTCGTGCTACAGCTATACCTACTACTAAAATAACAGCAGCATATGGCTCTACCACGTAAAAAAATAAGTGTTAATAAGTGTTATGAAAATAAGAAAAAATATAAGCGCAATAAAGTCCGTATAATAGTTTTAATTAATTTGCAGTTATTTTAGAATCTTCTCTGTTTTAAAATTAGAATTTTTTTCAATTATTTAGTAAAAACCGTGGGTGAAGAGTGACTCTCACTTAATTACTATTTAAATTGCTGTGTATGCGCGACCTTGCGCGCTTTTCGCTTGACCGCGTTCACCAGTTCCGGTCTGAGTAAGTTTGAATGCGAAGACTCTAATTAAATATAACTTAACATATTTATGTTTACAACTATAATTAATAACTATTTTTTGCCAGCAGACAGGCTTTTGTTTTTTAAGTATACTATACAATATGTTTGAGTATACTGAAGCACAAAGAAATGTTTAGAGTAAATTTTCGATGCCGATAAATGCAAATAACTCAGAATCTTGGTCAGTGGCAAACCTTGAGGTAGACCTTTGCCAAGATGTTTTTTTGTGAAAGGCTGTAATTACGAAAGGAACTTGCCATTCGCCAAAGCACTAGGAAATACTGATAAGATTAAAATTATATAAGTAATTAATGTATAATGAAAAAAACAATGACGTTTTATTAAGTATTTCTAGGAAAATTCTTTGTAATACAGAGGCGAACTTCATCGAACACCGAATAACATAGAGCAGAGTATACCGAATACAAATTTTTACGGTCTATTATGTGACTTAAATTTGATAAAATTTTCCCAACAATATTGAAAATCACGTGTCTATTCGATCGATCTGTGCTTTTCCATTTATTAAAAATAAAATTCAATTTCTAGCTTTGAGTGTCTGTACTTTTTACCATATTCAAGTTGCTTTCTGTTACTGCCAAATAAATAATCGCTTTAAGATGTCATATTATAGTATTACTAAACTCTTTGCAATTCTGTTGTAAGAAGAGTATATTAATTTGTCCACAAACAACGTTCATGAAAAACTCACGTTTCTGTATTGCCAAACGAATTGCCGGGCGTTTTTCTGTAAGGTTTTAGAGTGAGGCTTATACGCTATTTGTTTTATTAACTACTGCTTCACCTGAACAATATATTGAAGCTTAACCAAGTTTGATCAATACTAATATTGTATAGAGAAAGACTTGTGACATTTTCCTCCCCGGCGGTCTTAATGGTAAGTCTTGTGGAAAAAAATATACAGTATCTAATCGTACTACCTATATATTACTTGTAAGATTACTTATAAGATTACTTGATAAGACTACAGCAAACGATCGGTAAAACATGATTTACCGTTAGATCTCCGGCCTCCAATGAAGGGCGGTATAACGGTCTCATATTTATATCTGATATAAATGTCTAATAATGATCGCGCATGAACTGGTAAGCGTGGTAAAGTGGTAAAGACAACACATAGTGAAGTATATGCAGACTAACGTCAATGAGAATGAAGACTTTGCAACCAACCAAGACCACCACCGTGTTACCTGTTACTGCTGCCAAATAACAGTGTCCGCATTTCTGTGTTCCAGTCTGAAGGGTTTCGAAAGCCTTTATAATGAAATTCAAGCGTGTTAAAGTGGTAAACACAACACATAGTGAAGTATATACAGACTAACGTCGATGAGAATGAAGACTGCCCAACCACCCAAGACCACCACCGTGTTACCTGTTACCGCTGCTTAATAACAGTGTCCCCACTTCTGTGTTCCAGTCTGAAGGGTTTCGAAAGCCTTTATAATGAAATTCAAGCGTGTTAAAGTGGTAAACACAACACATAGTGAAGTATATACAGACTAACGTCGATGAGAATGAAGACTGCCCAACCACCCAAGACCACCACCGTGTTACCTGTTACTGCTGCCAAATAACAGTGTCCGCACTTCTGTGTTCCGGTCTGAAGGGTTTCGAAAGCCTTTATAATGAAATTCAAGCGTGTTAAAGTGGTAAACACAACACATAGTGAAGTATATACAGACTAACGTCGATGAGAATGAAGACTGCCCAACCACCCGAGACCACCACCGTGTTACCTGTTACTGCTGCTTAATAACAGCGTTCGCACTACTGTGTTTCAGTCTGAAGGGTTTCGAGAGCCTTTATAATGAAATTAAAGGCTGTCAAGCATTCTATCTCAGTCCTCAGAGGTGATAACGCATCTGTAGTCTTTTTTTGAAGTTTGTTGCTCTTCACCTCCACTAGTTACTTAATATCACGTGGATTGTTGGTTTTTGTGTGGACGAATGTCACATCAGTTTAATTAAAAAAAAAAAACAATTACATAAATTAAGATCACAAACGTAACCGCCACTGTCCAGTCATGACGGATTAATAAAACTAATGAATTCAACCTCAACCTGACTTGTACTTTGACACAATGCATTACATGAATGGAGTCGCGAGTAAATAAATTAAACTTTGACCTATTATTAAGGTTATAATACCAACGAAGGTAGAGCCTGTTTGATTTAATAATTTTACGCTGGACAAGAAAGTCTTTGGTGTTTGACGGGAGAGATGAATGCGTTGAAAGGTAAAAGGGGAGGACGTTTGTTAAGGATAAAAAGAAAACGGACCCCTTGAACCATAAATAATAAGATGTAGACGTCGGAGGTCTTCTTTTTTAGAGCAGTTTTAATATAAATTGGAATATATTACTAACTTATTAAAATAACGAGGGGAGCAGGTAAATGTAATAAGGATTCACAGGAACTAAATTTGAATTGTATTCGACGTCTAAGACGGAATGTCCCTAAGGTGTTTCTTGATCACCACTTTTATCAAATTCTCAATCTTTGCATATTGTTTTCAACTAAATATCTTAATAAGTAGATAATTTGAGGAAGTAACACAATTAGGGAAAGCTTAATAAAAGTAAATATGATGATATATGTATAGATTCGAGAATATCGTTATTTATTAAAATTATCTCCTCTTTGTGTACTGGCAAATGACGGCGATGCTGAATAAACATGATCGAACTTTTAATCACTTGGCAATCACTCCTCTTTTCTAATCCTTACTTCCCTAATTATATACTACTGTGAGCTGTGAGACATTTCACACTATCCATCATAGGTAACAATTGATTCATTAGCCTTTATTTTATAAAAAAGTGTTTGGCCTTAATGCCCATATACTTTAACCTCATCGCCGCTCTTTTATTGAAATAAGAATACTTCGTAATAAAGAGAGATAAGTTAATATTTCAGAAAAAAATTCAAGGCAATCTTCATTGGATAAAACTAATAAATATTTTATCTCAACGATTTCGAAAAATTAACATGTACATTTACGTATCTTAATATTTTAAATATGTGCATACACCAATTAAATTAAATAATATTTGTTTCTGTCTAGTTGATAAATCTTTTAATATAGTAGAGTCCTTATGATAATCAACTTACGTAAGTATAAGCATTCATAAAATCAGAATACGAATTTAAAATTTCAAGCGTGATTGCGTGACTTTTGTATCTTCATCGTCTTCTACTTTTACTTTCTTTATCTGCCCTTTCTCTTTTTCTGTATTATTATATAGAAGTTATTTAAAATATTATTTCGCTAAATACTTTTTCGATATTTATAAAAACCCGTCTTTCTAGTTTATCAATACTGGCTCAAAAGTTGACTGATTTATGAGTGTTTTAACAGAATGTTTAACGTGTGACTTTTTCTGTATTATCTACGTATTTTAAAAATTAGCTACAGCTTAGCCATTAGTAGATATGTTATCATGTTGATCTGTGAAAGTTCATTGTTGAAAATCGACCAGTCCTATAATAATTAAGAATGCATATTACTACTTACATAATCTGTATAAAAATATCAACGAAGAGGCGTGCTCAATAAAACCGAATTAAAGGCAGACATTGAAAAACTGGTTCGAAATTTTGATACGGATCCTCATTTAGTTTAAAGGTGCTACTTTACGATAAGGTTTCATTTAAGGTGTCGGTTTTAAGATGACTGTTAAAAAGTACCGACATTTTTAGGCTTCAAGTCGGCGGAGGAAGACTCCCTGTCGTTGTAGTTTATTTTATTTTAATATTACTTCAACTTGACATTTTTTTACTGTTGATTAGTCAATGAAATCAAGTAAGTTAATGCTCGTTTCGCTCCTTTACCGATAAAATAAAGACGTCTTACGGTTCTCATTTAGGTTTTAATTTCAGTTGTTCTTAGCCGAACAGCTGAACGTTTCTTATCAGTATTTTTTTTAAAATAGGTAAAAAAACCCCTAGTTAGCATAACTCTTTTCTACATATATTTTAATACGTGAAAAGAAAAAATTGTAATACTTTTGAAGCACTTTGCATCATACAATATGTGTTACACATACATAAAAAAATAAAATAAAATATTATGTTTACGTTCATATAGCCAATGTCAATTGCCAAACACATAGATTTTGTCGTCAAAGTATTTTAAAATGTTGCCAACAAAATAATTACAAGCTGTTTGTATTATGAGTTATGAAATTTGTGTTATTTAAAATATTCCTTTTTCAAGTCTGTGTTGTGTATTTCAAGGCAAAAAGCGTTAATTTTTTTTTTTATTAGTCATCAATGTTTTATGTATTAACCCTATTCTTGGCACTGTGTACAATTTGATACGTTCAACTTTTCGAAAATCCCGCGACTTTCTCAAACGAATTTTTAAAACTTTTATTGTTTAAAATATTGGAAAATATAATTGTATTTATACTAAAAATACTATTTAAGTGCTTGCAACACCAAAAAGAGATATATAACGCAAGATGGCGGACCGATTGAATGCGTCTACGCATCGTAAGGTAATAATAATCATTATTTATTATATTTTGTTCAAAAAGTTGTCAAAAGTAGTCTAATTCGCATAGCTTATTATATATTCTAGTCATAAACGGTATTTTCCTTTACCTAAATGAATATTAAGTGCATGTAATCTTTTGTGTTTTACGAGTGTAGCAAATATGATACATTGCTAAATGGCGAACATCCCAGATATTTTTAGCTACGTATCAAATATGTGACATTGCCTGATTTGTATAGATACTACTCGGGTTTGATTCACAGACCGCGGCTATAGCTAGGCTACGATTAGATTGGTTGTTGTGGCCAAAATGTGGTCAAAATGACAATTTTATTACTACTATTTCTTATTTTCTTCCGCAGGTAGTTCCTCACCTTATTATTCAACAACAAAGAAGAGTTCGGCAACTCATAGCTCTTGTTCTAAAACCGGGAGCAAAATCGGATTTCGACGAAAGTGAATCATCTCCTCATATGGTATACCGATGGGTCTAAAATGGGCCTCGACGTTAGGCTTTGGAATTTACGGAGAACTCCCCAAATTCAAACTTAGCATGACTTTGGGTAGATACACCTCTATCTTTCAGGCAGAAATTTTCGCCAAACTTGGTGTGCGGAAATCAATCAGCAAAAACACTACGTCAATCATATAATTTACATAAACTCTGATAGTCAAGTAGCACTGCTAGCGCTGAGGTCAAACATAGTGAACTTGAAGCTAGTTGGAGACTGCGTGAACTGTTTAAACGACCTGAGATATAACAACAGGGTCGTTTTAAGATGGGTTCCGGGTCACGAGGGTATTTTAGGCAACGAATTTGCCGACAAACTTGCACGGGATGGCTCAAAGTGCACACAATTTGGACCTAAGCCATTTTGTGGAATCTCAAGAAGCCTAGCCCGATTGATCCTTGAAACTCTTTATCATAATAAATCACTTAAGATCTGGTCTGACATACCAGGCTTAAAACATTCTAAAACATTAATCCGGGCTTTTGATCGTAAATTCGCCTCAGAAGCCCTGGGATTAAGTAAAAATAAATTGCGCATTCTGGCAAGAGCCCTAACTGGACACTGTTGTCTTAAAAAGCACATGTCCATCCTGGGACTAAGCAACTCAAGGATGTGTCGGTTTTGTTCCATAACGGAAGAAACACCTCTACACATCCTAACTGATTGCGGACCCTTAATGCGCAAATGTAACACTCATCTGGGAAACTATCTACTCAGCCCAGAAGAAGTAAAATTGCTCACGGCTAAGCAACTCCTTCTATTCATTGAAAACTAGGGCTTAGCCGTGAACTATAGCCATAGCAGTGATCACAATAGATCTTACAGGTCGCAGTGATACTGGTCTCTTTCCCTAGACCTGCATAGCTGCTAGCACATAATAAAAATAAAGCCATTTCTGGCTTTATTTTTATTATGTACTGTCTGGGATAAACGAAACCAAACAACGAAAATCACTAAAAATCTTTAGAATGGAAATTTTTGAAAGCCGCAGGCCTGGCATGAAATCAACCAGGACTATACAGAAGCCAAAAACTGAAAGACCACCAGATGCTGTTCGGTATGATCAAGTTACTCATTATCCAACTATAGTAAACAGCAGAGGAAGGTGTATGTGTTGCACAAAAGGGCTTACTAAATTCTTTTGTCAAAAATGTAAATAGACGTTGTGCTTATTGCCGGAACGTAATTGTTTTATAGAATACCATACTAAAAAATAATACTTTATTTACAAAATAGTTATGATTTTTTTATGTCATTGAGAATGTTGACATTTTAGGCTTTGTTTTGTTACAATTATATTTAAAACCCATTTATTAACATTACTCAAACACTGGCAGTGTAACAAATTAGATACGTAGATTTTATAGCGTTGATTGTTAAGGGCCTGGCAATGTATCTAATATGACACGCTCAATAAATGCTGAATTACTTATATAATATTTTTTTTATTATTTTTTATCCCTTCAACAACCACCCTAGAACGTATTCAAAATTATTTTTTACAATATTTCTAAAATATTTTTTCTTGCGAAATATAGGGTTAAGTATTAGAAAGCATAAACAATATCTACATATATAAATATGTATAGAGTTAAAAGTGAAATACGGCTTGCTTATTGTTAAAAAAATATGAAGAATTACGGTTGAATTTCAACCAATGGACGACCACTAGTTTTCATTAAGTATGTAAAAAAATTAAACTGATTATAAATTATGCTGCAGAAGTAAGCGGTAGAGTCGACAAGGGACGCCAGAAACGAAAGATAATCGACTAAATTCGTGATATATTGAAAATGGTCCAAATTAAGATTAATCTTAACCGACGAGCATGTAAACGTACAATAATATGGATGTGAAAGAAAAGAGAGATGGAAGTCTGTAAGCTAGCTCACTACGTAACAAGTGTGAGAGTTTATGTATTATGTTATGTATGTATGATTAAAATTTTTGGAAACTAATATTTAACATAAATTCTCGTGATCGTGGGTTAAGAGAGCCTAGTTTTCTAGTATGAACGTTGAACAAAGTTGTTATTTCAAGAAAAATCTAAGTTGCCTAATATTGAAATAATTTTTTAAAATTGTATACTCCCAATTTAGCGTAGTGGTGTATTGGACCTACTTTATCATTTAATTAATTCTGTGTATCTTAAACATTTTATTTATTTGCACTTTTAATACTTAATAAAAATAATTACAAAGGGCGGAATTTAATGCCTTTTGACATTCTCTCGCAGTCAACCCGCGACGTGCGGAGATAATGTCATAGGTGTCAGTAATAAAAAGAAGTAAGATAAATATGCTAAATATATAACAGTAACAGCATTACGTAGGTACTGAATCAATATATCTATGCAAAGAGATACCAAATTTAATATACTTCTGTTGTTAATATATACATATTATTTTTTTTATTTTTTTATAAAGAATATTAACAATGCTATGAACATTACTAATATTCCCCTTAACCACTCGTGTTAAGCTTAAATTGCTTGTGTTACGAGAGGTTCACGCCAGTAGTCGAATGTCGGATTCGAACCCACGACCTTTTTGAGTTCGCGGTCCGCGCCCTGCCATTAGGCTACTGTCGCTTTATTAATAACCTGTTAATAGGCATACTCAGACATACTTACATACATTAATGTACGAATACAAATAAATATGTACGTGTTGATATATACTAATATATATCTTATGATGCAATTTGTATGCATACTCTTCTTACAACAAAAGTAACAGAACGATGACATTGACATAAATAATTTTCGTCTACATTGCAAATACAACACACTAATAGTAACGATGATTTAATCTTTTTGTAAGTGCCCATATAAGGGTTCTGTACGTGAAGTTATGCATCATACGTAAATGAAAATCGTCCATTATACTTTTTTTCGCTGTGCATTTTACGTTAATAGATTTTATTTGCATACTTCGCTGTTATTGCGTGATTCCTACTCTTACTGGTTACTTTCATTATCTATACATATAATAAAACAGTAACGAAAAAAAACTGTACATTGAGTATTTTCGAGAAAAAATAAGTGGCTTTTGTTAGAAAAACGTAACTGATGACAAAAAGCGACTTTTTAGAATTTTTGTCTGTTTGTCTGTTTGTCTGTGTGTATGGTACGGCTTCACGCCAAAACTACTGAATAGATTGATTTGAAATTCAACAAAAATGTTCTTTGTAAACCAAGGAAGGCTTTAGGCTACATATTATCACGCCGTATGTTATAGGGGGTAAGCAGTATTGATTTGAAAAGGTTTTTCTCTGTAATTAAATGCACAAAATAATTGAATGCACAAAATGATATGTTATTAGTTAAAATAAAAATAAAAATTTAACTCTGGGAACATAATAATCACGCTATTTTTATAATGGAGCGGGGCAGTAATATTATAAATTGCAAGGGAACAGCTGTTTAACAATATGTCGACCGTCAAAAATGTTTACCGCATTAAATGGTGCAAGTTTAAATCCCATAATATTGTTTTGAAAAATCGTAATTTTTGTTTAATTTTTGCACTTTTTATGTGCATTAGGAAATCCGGGAAATTTACATGTCCTATCTGAGTGTATGGAGAGTTTCACACCAATATTACTAAACAGATTGATTGGTGGTACAACAAGTTACATTGTCATGAAGTCAAGTCAAACTTTTGGTTCTAAGTTATCATCCTATAGAAACGGGGGTTACCTTTGTTGTCTGTGTTGGTTGATGTGTTTAATTTTCTTACGAATAATTATTATTTTTCTACTATTACGTACTTATTCGATAACTTTTCATTATTTTGAATATCGTTAGTATCGGATTAAGAAGGAATCTAGCTATGCCTTTTATAAAAAGATCAAATCTGTCTCGAAACTCAAGGGTTTTTAGATGCGCAGCTTAGTTAGTAGTAGCAGTAGTTTCTCTCGAACCCACGCAGAGCGTGAACAACGGCTAGGTGCTAACCTTGAGCGTAATGCACTAAGTTTAAAGCACTAGAATTTAAACGAGTCCGCACTACTGCTTCTCGATCTCAGGAAAGTGTGGAACAACGAGAATTGCTTTTAGCTATCAATCGGGATCATCATTCTTTGTCTCGCGCATCCGAAACGGTTACACAGAGGGATCAGAGGTTGAGTTTTCAGAATATCCGCTCTGAGACTGCTCGATCACTTGAGAGCAGTCAGGAGCGTGAGATACGACTTGCGCGTGACCGAGAACGTGGGCAAAGCCAAGGGTACAGCTATAGTTATTTGAAGATCTGGAACACCTGTTGTGGAACTCCAAAGCCCAGCGACATTATAACATATATAGGAATGACGCCTTAGCAAAAGTTGTTTAATCTGATGGGCATTTCGTGTTGACTTACAAAAATGAAAGATCTGGAACGTCTCGAATCGTCTCGCACATCACGTTGTTTTCCCGTCCCCGGGCTCTTAGAATTCGAAAACAGACGTTTTAGAACTTCAATTTTGACGACCCCGTTGTCGCTGGCGTAAGCAACATCATCCGCGTACAAAGTCGCGGGCAGCAGCTAGTCCATTATAAATAACAGAATTAGTTTCGCCTGCCAAACGTAGCAACCAAACCAACCAAGCCAAGTCGTTCAGCAGTGGACTATCGATTTAATGTCGTCTCATAAACATCCAATTTGTGTAATATTAAATATTAATAATCTACCTTCTTTATTTATTTTATACGTGGTAGAGTTATGCTGCAGCTATGTTGTGGTAACAGCATGAATGGATCAGCTCGACCGTGAAGGACCACGCTTTCACAGAATACCAGCGTAAAATAGCTGCTTAATGCTGCTGTGTGTTCGTATGGTAAGTGAGGAGAACCGGTGACCCTTTTTACTGGAAACGTGGCGTTCCATCTTAGTCCTCAGTAAATATAATAAAAGATAATGATGATAAAAACTATCTTGATAAAAATCTTTCTAAAAGTGATACAAATGTGTCGGTCTGTAATACAAATAGACGAACAGTACACATTTAGTATCCACATGTATACAAACCGTTCACATTTACATAGTCTATGCAATCCGAGTATTTACGGCTTTAAATCGATGGCATCATTCTGACTCATAGCTCGATGTGCTCACGACGCGGTAGTTTCGCCTTCGCTTCGTCTGCTCGTGTTTACAAACAGACGCGTGTTAAAATTTCGCATTTTTACAATTTAAAATTTTCATTCAATTTAAAAATATTTACAATTTTAACAATAATACATCAGTAACGGGAACATATAATGTAGTGCACCTACAGTACAAAAAGTTAGAATGAAATATTACCTATCTAGAAGTTTCTTTACTAAGGAAACGGGATCTTGTATATATTTACCAAATTTATTTTAATTTCCCGAAGGGCTCATGATATCCTTGAGAGCGACTTCTGTTCTTGACGCTGTTGGAAAATGTCTAGGGACAGTTTCATTTCAAATTCCTTTCCCGGTAAGGGAGATAATTTGTTTTAAGCTCTAGACTTATTTTAGTAAACTGTTTTCGGTTGAAAAATTATTTTATAACCGTATCGTGTTGCTTAGTCAGTAAGGTACTTTTACATACTTATATTGGCATTTAAATTTATTTTAAACTTTAACCTTTTTTATTAGCGGCTATGTACATAAAGAGCCAAAAGCTAGTCGAGCCCGTACGACGACCCCATCGCGACGCCATTGTGCTTACGACCGGTGCTCATGAAATATGAACGGATTGTCTGAAAAACCATCCATGCCCCTTACTTTTTTGATCAAAGTGGGTCTTTGATCAAAAAAGTAAGGGGCATGGAATAAGGGGCATGCTGCTACTCAAATGCTTTTATTGTAACAACATTTAACACAAAGATTAAAGACTGATTAACCATGCCCAGTTTGATTCTTTTACATATTTAAATAAACCAGTCTTCATTGTGAGATGTTCCCATAAAACCGACAATTACACGTTATGAAAATAGGGTTTCAAGCTTGAAGTTTATTAACAAAAGAAAATTTTAGTTACGCACTAAATTTACAATAAAATAAGAAACAATCATAGAAGGTTTCATTTCTATTCAAGGCAGTTACTTATCTTTGAAGTTTTATTTTTGGTTCATTTAAAAATTTATAACTTCTTAAATCCTCCTTGCAACAATATTCAGTAGGTACATTTAATTAGTGTGTTATGATTAATCATACTTCACGTGTACGTACATCTTATCTTATTATCTTAGTGTCATACCACTACTATATACCTACTATATTTTACACTCTACTATACTTTATGTAAGTATAGATATAAACAAGATGTAGGTATTTCTTTTACCCATATCTCTCTGAACAAAACATTGCTATTTTAGGTGAAATATTCAGAGGCTGCACCTCAACAACGTCTCCGTATTGCGATCACAATGCAAGCAACCACGCTCTCACAGAATACCAGCGTGAAATAGTAGCTTAATGCTGCTGTATTTCGTATGGTGAGTGTAGAGAACCGGAGACCCTTTTTACTGGAAACGAGGCATTCCATCTTGGTCCTCACGGGTGACAACGCATCTGCATTTTGATTCGTAATCGAGGATAGATGTAGATGTCTATGGGCCACAGTAACCACTTACCATCAGGTGGACTGTGTGCTCGTTTGTCACCCTATCCTATAAAAAAAAAAAAAAAGTTTCAAACGTAACTTGTGCAAATGTTTATGAGCTGTGTTTTCCAGTCATTTAGTCTTTTAAAATTAAAGTCCTTTGCTTCCACGACACGAAAAGTAAAATTTCTTTACAAAAATGTATCTGCAATTTTTTAAAGCTTTAATACAGACGACTAATTAAAAAACTTCATCAATACATGTACGTGTACGTATAATACGCTAATGTTTGATTTAATTTCTTTAAAACTAAAGTAGGGAGTGTAGAGAACCGGAGACCCTTTTTACTGGAAACGAGGCATTCCATCTTAGTCCTCACGGGTGACAACGCATCTGCATTTTGATTTGTAATCGAGGATAGATGTAGATGTCTATGGGCCGCAGCAACCACTTACCATCAGGTGGACTGTGTGCTCGTTTGTCACCCGATCCTATAAAAAAAAAGAGCGAGAGGAACGTTTTTCTTAACCTGACAAAGACATAATTTACTATCATCGTCATCATAGGCTTTAATGCCTAAAAGCATGGGCTCATCATCATCTTCCTGCATACCTCGCCAGCTCAGCAGGATGCCGCCGTACACTTCGCTTGCCGGTACCTACGAGGCTGCCACTCGTCACATTTTTACCGTCGGTGTTCGATTCTCCCTGATCTGTTTCTACTACAGGTATTCTCAATACGAGGTCTTTGACGACAAATACGAGGTCTTTGAAACTCTAAACACATCCAATATAAGTAACCGTAGTTAAGCACCGCATAGATTACTAAAGTTTTTTTTTAATTCGCAATTTCAATACAGTTCACTCTTGGTTTTCTCAACATACCTAAATGGTACGAAATTTTAAGACAAAAATGGAGCGTTCCACGCTATTATTGCTTAACCATTTCACCTGCAATAATTCGGCAATAAAAGTAATTAGATACTACTTGACAGGTAAGTGGGTGAGTAAGAAGGGTGGCAAAACTCTGAATTTTAATTAAAAACTTGCGCCTGTCCCCTTCGCCTTGAAGACAATTTGTACATATTTTTATTTTGTTACTTGACCAAATTTTTGTATTTATTCGTTTCACAATTCCTGTAAACCGTCTAATTAAAGTGGCTAAGCACTTAAATGTTTTTATATAATTTAAAGTATTTTTAAATATTTTATAAACACTGTTAATCATTTATAACAAAATAAAACATTTGTTTAAATAGTTAAATATACTTAAAAATACAGAAACAAAAAAGTAACGGCTAAGCATTCCACTCACCCTTATAGGGAAGTTACGTATTAACAGGAAAGTTGATAACCATGCTAAAATATCACAGAGCACTGTGCATATTCTCAAGGTAAACAAAGATTACGTAAACGCAATCCCACGCACGCACCCGATCGATTCCCAAACTTTTGAATACGCCCACTTATAATTTTACAAGATCAACGACTAGACTCACTCGTATTGCGCCACAACACCGCATCCAAAGCAAAGCACTACGGTGTCGGTCTCCGGTGCCCTTGAAGTCGTACAGGTTATGTTATCGATAAAGCACAACACGCGCACTGACAGTTCGGAAAAACAATCACAGGCGAAGTTAGTTGCCGGTTCCGTAAAGTACGATGAATTAAAGTGAGAAAGTTTAGACGTCCTGGTCGAGTCAGTATAAATATTTTATATATTAAAATTTTACAAACATTAAAAAAAACGGATAGTTTGTTACGGTTCCGACACAAAACAACATCCACACCCCCTCGTGGTCAGGTACAGACTGAACCGTGAGGACGCCGCCGACCGTATGGCGACTGGTGACTGGCGACCCCGCACTCCGCCGCGGGTGCCGCCGAGCGGCCTGCCTTCTGCGCGCGCCTCCCCACGCTTGATGATATCAAACAAAAAACATCAGGTTATCACTTTAATTCAATATATTTATCTTAAAGAGTTACTTAAACTAAAACTCAAACAGACCTGTGTTGTGTTGTGTTATGTTACTAACAACAATATTATAAACAAATACTAAATCATTTTTTCGATTACTTATTTAATTTTACTAAATACACATTTACGTACAGTTGGATAATTTAATGCTTCTTTAACAGGTTCCCTGTCGGCGATGTTGACACAATAGTTAAACAATAGAAATTTTCATAAATGACTCATAGGACAGTGAAAGGGAAAATTTCGTCAAAATACATCAATACGAAGAATTTATATACTTAGGCATCGAAAGTTCCATAAGTACCTATATAAACCAGAAACTGGTCTGACCGTCGGGTAGGTCTCATTTCGTCGACTATAATAGAGACGTCAGATCTGTAATTTAAAACAATTGTATGGAAGTAATCATTATCATCATCATCAACATTACAGCCCCTCACAAGTACCCTACTGAACATAGGCCTCCCCCAATAAATACATAAAAAAGGTTCTTTAGCCAACTTCATCCATCGACTTGCTGCCTATATTACCAGGTGTTACGCAAAGAAGATAACCAAACAAATATTCATTTTTTACAAGTGATGGTGATGCCATACCTCCATATAAATTAAGTTGTGCATGAAGCCTCTACTGACTTAAGACCTATTACTGTGGTACCAACACTTAGTAGAAATAGTCTTTTATTTTGTGGAATCCATACAGATCCGCGTGCAAATATAAAATTGAAGAAGCTTGGCAATACACAACGTATTGCCTAGTTTCTTCAAACTAGAACCCACCTACTAAGCCCAACACTACACCTCACACTGCACTAATCTATATACTTAGTAAGAAGTAAACACACTAACGTCTAAAATGCGACACCTTTTTTACATCTAAAACACTCATCGTCAAACTAAATTAAATCTATGAGATTATATTTCGCTTCTAAAAGAGAAATTGTGAAAAGATTTCACAAGATATTTCTAGATAATTTGAATAATGTTAAAATAAAATAATCACTTTCCTCTATTATACAGGTTTTAAAAGAGGTCATTTGAATTTTGAACATTAACACTACTAAACTACTAAAAGGGAATTAAAAAGAAATTGCAACTTTATTTGTGTAAATATATAAAATATAAAAGAAAACACATACACCGTTGCTAAACATGTGACGACTGATGTAATGGTAACCTATCCAAAACCGTCACTTGGAAATAACGGCCTACTCTCTTTTCTGACAGGGTAATGGAGCAGAAAAGAGTTTGCCTGGCGTTTCAGTGCAAATTGAAAGACTTCGCAAGTCCACGAAATATATTTTACAATCTTAGACATGATCTCTACACGATGTTAATCATTTAACCAGCATTTAAAATTGCAATTAACAATTTAATTGATGTCGATACTGATAAAAACATAATAATTGAAATGAAGAAGTAAAAAAATACACCTTTATTTGACTCTTTTCCAACGCCAAAACGTAATTGCACTTATGAATTATAATAGGATAAGAACTCACTCGAACGCGTTATTATTTTGTTTTTCTAAAGCTATTACAATAACTCCATTATTCAAGTGTCACTTGACGGAAGCGAGCTACATTTATCACAAAATATTCTTCGTGACGTCTTTTATTCCAGACGAAATCTTCATATGACGGTTGAGTTCATTTATAAAGAAAATGAAAAACTGAGAAGTAACAAATTATATTTGAACTCTTTTTTCCTAGAACCAATATACGCAATGATTGTCCATCACTGTACTAAAACTTATAAAATACTGTAAATACCTGTTATAACAGACTTTTTCCAAGAAATCCATTAACACATTGATCAAATATAACGTCTATATATTATAATATTATTTTATTGACAATGTGAATAGGGTTTTCGCAACAGTTGGCTTTAACTTTGCAAATGATATCATATCCAAACTTAATACTACTGTCAATGTCCTTCTACCTGACGGATTCTCAGGAGGTTTCAAGCGTCATCTGCAGTATTAAATCAAGTAACTCATCGGGATATAATTGTATTATGTCTAGAATTCTAAAAGATAGCTTAAACACATTTGAATATGGTGTTACCCCAAAATCTATAAAAATGCAATTGTCTGTCCCATATATAAATCTGAGGATAAATCTTCACTGACCAACGATCGCCCGATTTCACTTTTAATCACAATGTGTAAGATTCTTGAAAAAATATTTAAAAAGCGAGTAATGAGTTATTTAGAAAATAATGAGCTTTGGGATAACAATCTATTTGGTTATGTGCCAAAAGTTTTGCAGATGACGCTGTCCTTCAACTTACTACTAATATTACATGTTATCTTGATAAAAATTAAAAAGTGATAGGAGTACTCCTGGACCTTCAGAAGGCATTCAATACCGTATCTGCTTCTTCTTCTTCAATATTATTAAAACGTGTTAGGGTTGAGACTTAATTAAGTAACAATTTATCTCCACTTACGGTGTGTCACAAGGCAGTATAACTGGCCAAACCTTTTTTTAATTTACATAAATGATCTATGTAAAACTAATCTTAAGCTGATATTCAAATTTTTGCTGATGTTTTACAGTCATACTGTTTCATGGCAAGTCTTGAAAATAAAATGTACTGTTACATCATGGTTTGAAAACAGTTTCCTTAAGGACCTGCAACCAGCTTGTGTTTTCTATTACCATACGGATATATGTTCTCGTCTTTAAAAATTATTAATTCAAATTATAAATCAAAAGCTACTTAAGTTATAGTTACAATGCATGCCGTGTTTACTTTTTTGCTCACAATTTAATGAGGTCTTAGTTACATAATTATACGTTAAATGAAACTGGTATCATGTCAATATCACTCTTTGTTCTCGAGATACACGAGGCGAAAATTGAATTGCACATACATACATACGTACATGTGCACACACATCCACTTGAAAACCATACTATTTGACTCTAAGGACCTTGAAACGTGGAGATATGTTAAAATTTCCAATTTGCAAAATTGGACCCGTTACAATAACTTCCCACTGGGAAATTAACAAAATATATGTGTAATATTAATAATGTATAATATTAATTTACCCAAACCTTTTAGTTTACAAACTTATTCTTGTCCTTGCAATTGACAAGATAATATCGAGAATAAATCATGTAATTGCTCAATTATTGAAAGAGTAAAAGTTATAAAATATCTTGGAATAAGTATTGATAATAAGCTCAACTGAAACAGCACATAACGTCCGTTGCTAAAAGAAAGAGCTCGATCACCGACGATTCGAATAGCTCTGCACTGGATGCGATCAAATGGAAGGAGCTGGCACTGGGGAGCCACAGCCCAGAGATGGGAACAGAATTCCATGTGCGGCCGAACCTGTGCCTTTTAAAGTTGCAGGCGGTGAGCCGGCATGATATACTGTCCCGCTCTGCTGAGCACGCCAAGCATTTTAGAGGCCAATTTGGCCTTTTCTTCCAAGTGACCACGAAACTGCACATCACTCGATATTTCAACGCCGAGGATTCCGATACTGGCTGAGGCAACAAGAGGAGTGCTTTGAAACTGAGGAGATACGACGAAGTGGTTCTTTTTAGTGTTAAACGCGCAAACTTGTGTCTTCTGTGGACTAAACTGGACTAGATTTAGTCGTCAATTAGTTTATAGTATTTGTTTCGGAACTGACACTCTTAATACAAATTTATAAAGCACTTGAGGAATGTGTAATTACATACTATATATGTTCGTGGGGAACAGCATCTAAAACACATTTAATAGAACTTGAACGAGCACAAAGATCTCTCCTCAAAGTAATATTATACTTACAATTTAGGCATCCAACTACTACATTATTCAAAAGAGCAAATGTACTTTCTGTAATAATATAAATTTACTAATAATACCATAAATTTACGGTACCATATCTTCCCTCCACAGGAAAAAGACGTGAACGTTACACAGTTGAGCGAGCGATATGTAAGATTGCTCGACAGCATTATCAATTTTAGGCACCAAGACTTTACAATTACTTTAGTGTAAATAATAAAGTGAGAAACCTGTCTATGTACCAACGAAAATCGGAAGTTTTAGTCTTAATAAAGTTACGCATGCACGCACGCACAGTTTGTATACGGCATAGACAACACACAAACCCATGCACATTTTTATTTTTCTTCCATTTATAAAAGTCTTTCACTTATTTTGTTACCTCGTTCTGATTTGCAATGAGCTATTTTATGGTTGTAATTTAGTAAATATGGGAAGGAACTGAATCCCGACACACAGCTATTGCTAGTTCGGTAGTCGGGGCTTCAACTTTGTTGTATAAATATGGTTTTATTCAGTAAATGAATTTATTGTTATTATTACTTATTAATACAATATATTATTATGGATCATTGCGCCATGCAGTTCCCGTAGGTTTCGTTAGAGATGAAATTGGAAGATGAAACAGTAGATAGGCAATGGTAACTTCCTAATGACAACTCGGGATAATAAAATACTACGTTTCTTAACCCGGCAGACAATCTTGACAACTATGGCAATAAGTGATGAACGGTAAATGAATTGAGAAGCAATTTTACGTGCTGGAAGATTTCATAGGTCATCGAATAGGTTCATCTTTATAGTTTTCGTCGAGTTATTTTCGTAGTATGAAAAATGCGGCTGGTGGCCTGCTCCCAAGCTAACGCGACTTTTTTGAAAAATATTTAAACAGCGTTAAAAATATTGATACATTAAATAGATCATACACATCAAACTAAAAATAATGAAGGCATCAATAATAATAATCTGAGTCTTTATAATAACGCGTATTTGTTATTAAGCTGTAAAACGCCTTCGAAAGAACAAAAAGAAAGTGATAAACTGTTTCTACTTGCCACAACACCTCTCATTAGCGCTGAAATAATAATTCCATCCAACAACGCTAAATCCAAATTTGACACAACGCAGACTGGAGAAAGCGCAGCTATAGCAGTCATTAATCATTTACATCAGCGAGCTAAGTGTTAGCAAATCTTCCTGCTTGCTATTTGGAAAATCTTTAGCAAGAGCTACTTTTACTAATTAACTTTAAATAACAGTCAATCTGTTCTCTTTTGATAAACAAGTGTCTGTTCTTTTTTGACAAACAATAAACTGCTAGAGCATTTGTACGAGTAAATCCGTACATTTTTATATGCTAGCGTAATTGGGGCGCGTGCTCGTGTTTGACGCCATTTTAACGCAAATACACATATTGTTTTATAATAAAAAATCAGTACCATTAGCAAGGCGTTACGATAAACAGTGTTTTATTTAGCATCCTACAATCTCAGTATTTGAGTTGTAGTCCTCAACAGCATTGCATTGCATTGCATTACATACTTGCATAGTTGCACATACAGCATTCTCTCATTTTTGAGAGCAATTTGTAAGCTGCGCTTCTCCAGAAGAAGTTGATCAACACGATTATTGTATTTTCCAGACATACAGGTTTTCTCACGATGTTTAAATTCACCGCCGAGCATGTGGTAAATACAAAAAAAATGCAATTAACAATTTTAGTGGAGATGGAAGCCATACTTTGATGGAGTGTTTAAGTGTGAGGGTGGAGGAATGGAAGGGCGAGATAAGTATGGATAAAATTATAAAAGAAATAAAAAGTATGAAAGCTGGTGAGGCAGTTGGATATGATAAAGTAACATAAGAAATGCTGAGGGCTCTATGGAGGAGACATATCGGCAGTAGACATATAATAATAGGCTATAATGGTAACGTTAACGGTAACGCAATTTCATTTAGGACACAAAGCCGTTTTAGTTTCACAATAGGTATAAAGCAAAAAATTCACAGTAGGACTATAAAAGCTACGCTGAATCAACCTTCTTAGTAAAGTTGAAAAGCTTTTAAATAACTTTTAATTGTTGATTGAAGGAGTAATGAAAAAATTAAGATGCATAAGCTGAATTAAGAAAAGGTGAATTTAAATTAAAGATGGGGTGTACAGATCAGTTACTTTCGATACTCATGACCACAGTTATTGGCCAAAAACGGAAAAGGTCATTGACAAAATGAACCGAGTTGCATTATAGGAAGCAAATACCACGTTAGTGTTGATCGATGTGCTAATACAGACATTATATATCTCTATAAGAACTCTAGAACTTGTGTCAGGATCGACAGGGCTTAAACTAGTTTGGTATATATAAAGGTGTCCAAAAGGGTTGAATGTCACCTTCGTGGCTATTCAATCTCTTTATTGACAATTTTTTTAAAAAGTGAAAAATGAAAAATGTCGATTAATATTGTAAGCTGTGAAATAGCTGTAGTACGCCGACGATCAATTCGTATTTGCGTCGTCCGCAGACGAGTTGCAAATGATTAAAAGAATGTGGAAATAAAGAGAACGCAAATAAGGCAGAATTGATTTTTGAAAGAGAAAAAAGTAAAGCAATAAATTAAAAAAATTGAAGGGAAGTTAGATGAGCTAGTGGATGAGTTTGTGTATCAAATGCAGACATGGAAAGGATATTGGACGAAGAGTGAATGAAGGACACATAGCGAATGGGACTCTTCACTTTATTGTGGGAAGTGAGAATGTGTTAAAAAGACACATATGGCAATTTAACTAACAGAGGACTGTTAGTCCCTAGAATGTATATTCGTCCATCTTCAGTGAAAGTTAAGATGGATGATAATAACCCCTGGGAAGAGTGATCGCTACCAAGCTATTTCTAATTTATCTTGTGTTGTTAATTGTAAACATGATTGTAAGCTATTACTTGAAAAAATAAAAAATAGTCCCGCGGGGTTTCTTGCTAGTTCTTCCCAGGGCAGAAGTTTTTTTTACGAACCAGTGGTAAATGAAAAAAGTGACTTTCAATAAGTATTGTTTATAATCTACATTGAATAAAAAAGTTTCTGTTGCTGTTTCTGTTAGGTGTGGCGGAAGAAGCATTAGAATTAAATAGTTGCTGTAAAATTGCGGGCATTAAATGAAAATACTTTATTTAACTAAAGCAATAGTATTTACGGTGTTAATGATCAATTAAATCTATTAATATTTGTTCTCACATCAGACCTTATTGTACGTAGAAATTGCATATTATGACCATGATACATCCTGTAAATTATGAAATGAAGCTTGAAATGAATAATTCCTTAATCATAGATTCCTTCAACCTTGATTCACTTATTAGGAATATGTGCCTAACTGCCGGTCGCAACTCATCTGCGACCTATTTCCTGTTCAGACGCGGCTCAGACATCCCGTATGCTATAAATATAGTTCCCAAAGCTTGAGCAAAGCAAAGTGTGCATGATTAAATTTATCACTAACTGATTGCTTAATAGAAGCAAAATGCAATAATAAGATATGTTCTATCCTTCTTGGTATTAATTTAGTAACATAGATTAACCATTAAAACGTTTAATAAGTGTTTGGCAACATAATAAAATTTATTTTTTATTGTCATTAAAAATGTTTTAGATCCATTCATTTCAAATAAAATTTCACCTCGTATCCTACATACTACCTATACAAATACTTTAATTTAAATTCAAGTACTGCAGGTAAAACCTAGACCGTTTACGTTCGCTCTACAGAAATAAGTTGTTTCAAAACTGTTGTTGGTTCCATTGTAAGAGCACATGACTTTCATTCATCTTAAACCTTTTCAGACGCTAGGTTTAATGCTGGGCGAGACGATAGTGGCGCTGCGTCGCACGGGAGACAAAAAACGCTCATTTGCATTGGTGTTCCCACCGCGGTCTCGGTATTTATCCAGTGTTATCCTGCCGCATAATAAGAGAACACTGCTTTGACTGCGGCAAATCCGCAGAGTCGCTATAAAATTATAATCCTCTGAAGAAAAATATGGAATCTCTTTATAGAATAGGTACCGTTAATTAGCTAACCGTATACTAAATACGCAAAAGGACGCGTTACATATTAATAGCTATAGCTTTTGTTCAGTTGTTGCATTTCTCACGTTTATAAATAGAACGCATTTTTGTTGTGTTTTGTGTTAGTTTTTTAAATAGTTTATAAACCCTACCTTAAAAAAACAATTACAGCAGACAGACTAAACACCTCACAGCTGGCCTTAATTTTTTTTCTCATTTTCACAAGAGTAAGGGAATAGGAACGCTCCGCAATCCTGCTATCGTACGAATTTTCGGACTCTACACAACTTAAAATATTTTTTGGAATTTAAATCTTAACATTTTTTCATATATACAATTTTCCCCACGGCGTTTTATTTGCATTAAAAAACTGACGTCAAATTTTGTTTTTTCGCTTATTGTTAAATTTAAGACGAAGAAACTGCAAGAATTATCATACAGTATGAATCCATTTTCAAAAAGGGATTTTATAATCAAGATTTTAGTAAAATAAAAAGTTAAAGGTTTAAAATTTTGCATCCAAGCTCTTTTGTTAGAGTGTGACGTTAATTAACATTTTTTTATTATTTATTGCAATCATGTATAAATAATATTATTTAATAGAGGTGATATCCAGCAAGGGCGCAGCAAATATTTAACTGTAAAAGCTATGGAGGTTTATAAGTTAAGAGAACAATACATTATACAATCATAAACAAAAAATATAAATATAAAATCACGAAAAAATAATGCTCCAAACCAAAAAATTACTTTAAGACAGAAAGAGAAGAAAATACTGTAAGGCCGAAGCAAATATAAAATTTTATAAGTTAAGGTAAGGTAAGACAGCATTGCATCACACAGTCAAAGATAAAAATAAAATATTATAAAATAAAGACAAATTAAAGAGGCAAACACGAGAAAAAAAATTGTGAATTGCAAATATCATTGAATACGTTATGATTAAATTTTAAAAGTTATTATGGTCGCATGATTATGTGGCCAGGGCGTTCTATAATCTTCTTACATGTAAATAATATAAAAATCAATTGATGTCCATTCATCATCATCATCATCATCATTACAGCCCTTCACAAGACCACTGCTGAACATAGGGCCACATAGGGATACATAGGGCTCAGGACCGTGCTTTGTGGCCAAGTAATGCCACAAAGCACGGTCCTGAGCCACCTGCATCCATCGACTTCCTGCATGTCTTACCAGGTCGTCACTCCATCTAGTGGGGGGTCTCCCTACACTACGCCTACAGGTACGAGACTGCCACTCGAGAACCTTTCTTCCCCATCGGTTATCGGTCCTTTGAGCTATATGGCCGGCCCATTGCCACTTCAGCTTACTAATCCGTTGGGCTATGTCGGTCACTCTGGTTTTACTGCGGATATCCTCATTTCTGAGTCTATCACGCAGAGAAACTCCGAGCATAGCCCTCTCCATAGCTCGCTGAGCAACCTTGAGCGTCCTCATACGGCCAGCAGTGAAGGACCAAATCTCTGATCCGTAAGTCAACACTGGCAACACGCACTGGTTTTACGACTTTAGTTTTCAGAGATTGAGGTATAGCTGACGAGAAGATGTGTCGTAATTTCCCGAACGCTGCCCAGCCGAGTTGAATCCGTCGATTGACCTCTTGGTCGAAGTTGGATTTACCTAGCCAAACTATTTGTCCCAGGTAAACGTACTCATCAACAACATCGAGCTTAGTGCTCCCAACAACTACCGGCATAGGTGTGACATGGACATTAAACATGATCTTTGTTTTGTCCATGTTCATCTTAAGACCTATCCGTTGGGAGGCACTATTGAGGTCATTGAGCATAGTGCTTAAGTCCTCCAGCGATTCTGCCATAAGGACTATATCGTCGGCAAATCGAAGGTGAGTGATGTACTCGCCATTGATGTTAATACCATATCCTTTCCAGTCCAGTAGCTTGAAAACGTTTTCCAATGCAGCGGTGAAGAGTTTCGGGGAAATAGCATCACCCTGTCTTACACCTCTCTGCAGTTGGATAGGTTTCGAGCTCTGGTTCTGTACTCGGATAGCCATCGTAGCCCTACTGTATAAACACTTCAGCACTTCGATAGCACCGCCCAAATTTCGACGGAATCAAAGGTTTTCTCATAGTCCACATACGCCAGGCAAAGTGGCAGATTGTACTCTTCGGTCTTCTGTACAATCTGCCGCAGGATATGTATGTGGTCTATGGTACTAAAGCCTTTTCGGAAACCGGCTTGTTCGGGAGGCTGGAAGTCGTCGGATCTGCGTGCGAGACGATTCGTAATGAATCTCGAAAACAGCACGTAGACGCGGCTCAGAAGGGAAATCGGTCTGTAGTTCTTCAAGAGAGCGTTGTCGCCTTTCTTAAAGAACAAGACCACTGCACTTCTGCTCCACGCCTCCGGAGTAGTGCCACCATGGAGGACGGAATTGAAGAGCTTCTGAAGAACTTCAAGTACCGGTGTACCACCCGCTTTCAGAAGCTCCGCTTTAATTCCATCCTCGCCTGGGGCGCTGCCGTTTTTAAGGTGCTGGAGAGCCATTCTAATCTTGGTCAGACTGACGTCCGGGATAACATCGGAATGGTATCGGGTAAGACTTGCTCTTAGATCCTTACTCACACTTGCGTGTGGCTCCAACGATGATGTGTACAGCTGCCCATAGAACCTCTCAATCTCACTCAAAATCTCAGGCGTCCCAGAAACGATGCTGCCACACTCAGTCTTCAGCTTTGACAGTTAGCTCTTTCTGGTAGACAGATCTCTGGCAAAGACTTTGGAGCCCTGGTTCCGCTCGATCGCTTCTTTAATACGAGCAGTATTAAAGTTGCGTAAGTCTCGCCGCATACATTTGGAGATCTGTCTGTTCAGTTGCCTGTATGTTGTCAAATCTGTTGACGATTGCAGCCTCATCTCCCGTCTAACAGCCTTGAGATTAAGAGTGTGATCGGAGAATTTTTGTGTTCTTCTTCGGTCGGTCTTGCAGAACTTAGCTCCGATCGCATGGACAGTTTCCACGAGCTTGTCATTCATATCGTCCACTGCATTGCAATCTTCTAGGCACTGAAAGCGGT
Organism: Parnassius smintheus behrii; assembly: GCA_036936625.1. NCBI lineage: Eukaryota > Metazoa > Arthropoda > Insecta > Lepidoptera > Papilionidae > Parnassius > Parnassius smintheus. The sequence goes on along the minus strand of JAUPFT010000005.1, from coordinate 23,214,916 downwards.
TACGTAACTCGAGCTGAAAAGTCTCGGGATTCTGAATTAGAGCACGAGGGGGACGGAGCGTTGACTTCATTAGACGAGACCTCTCCAACTTAACGTTTAGGTTCAGTGTGCCTCTAACCATTCGGTGATCGCTGCCGGTTTTCACCCTTGCGATCACTGAGACATCACTGAACAGTTGGCGTCTGGTCGTCATAATTAAGTCAATCTCATTTTTTGTCGAACCGTCGGGGCTCGACCAGGTCCACTTCTTGTGGGGCCGCTTCTCTTTCTCTATAAAGTCAGCCAGCTGCTGGCCCCTACGGTTCCGTTGCCCTACTCCAAATATCCCTAACTTCAGCTCACCGCTTTCTCTTGTGCCTAGTTTTGCGTTGAAGTCTCCCATCAACACCGTGTAGTGGGTTTTGGAGGAATGCATGGCTCTGGAAATATCCTCATACATTTCCTCCACCTCCTCATCGGGATGTGCCAAGGTTGGTGCGTATACCTGTATGACCTTCAGCGAATACCGTTTGGTGATTCTGAGTACCAGATACGCGACCCTCGTCGACACACTCCCAATCTTTACAACGTTGTTGACGAGAGACTTGTGGACGATAAATCCGACACCTCCTTGGGACAGATGGTCGCCCTTCCGGTGATAGAACAAGTTGCCGGACTCGAGGATTACCGTGTCCTCCCCCTCTCTTCGGACCTCAGATAATCCGATAATATGCCAGCGCAACTTGTCTAACTCTTCTTCCAGCTCCAGTATCTTCTTGACAGTCCTCGGGGTGCGTGCGTTATACGTTGCCAGGTCGAGTCGTCGTAGGTGGCAACTGAACCTCCACCGGAGATTCTTAGCACCCCCTGCCCTGCCGTTACCATGGTCGCTACCGTAGCCAGGAATAGCGGGGCCGCCGGGGACTGGGGGCCGTTTATTTGCGTCGTTGTTCATGGGGGGATATTTGCCATAGTTGCCACGCTTGGCGAGCGGGTTGGCAACCGCAGTTTTTTATTATGTTATTGTTGTTATTAGGAAGATGCTGCTGCCCATCTCCTGCCTGTCTCCCTCTGTCGCCTCTTACGACATCCACGGGAAGATATGGGGTAGTGGATATTTTCAACCGCCACTACATGTTCATTAGTCTGGCTAAATCTTGAAAACGGCTAGAACAATTTTGATCATTTTTTGGGTGTATATGAGTGGGTCCCGCGATAGTTTTAAAACTCAATTGGAGCCGCTAAGTGGCGCTGTTGTTAAGATCTAGAAATCACCCGTACGAAGCCGGGGCTGTTTGCTAGTTAAATAATAAAATAAAGGTAATTAAACAGAAAGATAATTAATAAGAAAATAAAAATAAAAACTGCTACTACCAACTAAGAATTATTACATACCCATTTATATAATTTATGATATAAAACAAATAAATACTATTAAGATACAAATAGGGCTCCCACTCATATCTATAATAACTTACGTCTTTTAGAAAATATAGTTTAATAAATAGTAGATATACGTATATATCTCCGTCGGCTGCTTCGTTTCCGCATCCGGGCAATCGCTTAATTATAGGTCCCGCCTTTCCTATTTTTATTTGTACTATTAGCAAATGTTCAATATTATCTTCATTAAAAACATTAAAACTTTGTTCTCAATTTTGCCACTCTTAGGGCTGGAATTTTTCCTTAATTTTTACAGAAACACCCCTCAAGTATAACGTATTTATTTAAAAAAAAACTATTGCCAAAATCGGTTTATTGCGAAAAACATATATACAATAACTACAAATCAAATCAAATTGTTTTTTGAAAAAGGCTAATAATAATTTAGATGTGTGGGATTAATTTGAGTAGGTGTATATTTTTTAATTGATAAATAAAACTTAATATTTGTTTTGTAATACTCCCCCCCTTTACATGCGTGAATATGAAAATGGCCGTCCATGTAATAAATGAGTAACGAATGTAATATGTGCGTGTTGCCAGTGATGACATATGGAACTGAGACGTGGTCCTTCACTGCTGGCCGTATGAGGATGCTCAAAGTCGCTCAGCGAGCTGTGGAGAGGGCTATGCTCGGAGTTTCTCTGCGTGATAAACTTAGAAATGAGGATATCAGCAGTAGAACCAGAGTGACCGACATAGCCCAACGGATTAGTAAGCTGAAGTCGCAATGGGCCGGCCATATAGCTCGAAGAACCGACAACCGTTGGGGAAAAAAGGTTCTCGAGTGGCAGCCTCGTACCGGTAGACGAAGTGTAGGGCGACCCCCCACTAGATGGAGTGACGACCTGGTAAGACATGCAGGAAGTCGATGGATGCAGGTGGCTCAGGACCGTGCTTTGTGGCATACCTTGGGGGAGGCCTATGTTCAGCAGTGGACTTGTAAAGGGCTGTAATGATGATGATAATGAATGAAATAAAATTTACGTGAGCAGAATAAAGAAATATATATATTGACCTTTCCCAAGGATCTTTTTAAATGTTTAGTTCTAGGCCGTTTGTCATATTTATGGCGTGATAGTCTTAGTTAGGACCCTTATTTACGTTGTGCTTGTTTAGTAGCTTAGTTCTTTGAGGTGTCTCACCGAAGAATGAATATTCACCAATCAAAAGCTGTTGGTAGTAAGTACCTTATAATAATTTTAAGCTGAAGAACTACGTTCTCGAAGAGAGGGCTCAAAAAGGTTAAGAACGTTAAATCGTCCCTATTCCACTCGTATCAGGTTCAGATCAATCAATTCCTTATAAATTGATCCCTTCCCGCTTTGAAAAGGCTCACAATATTTATATATAAAATACCAGATGGCAAATGTGGGTGAGGCTCCACACGCGCCGTGTGCGGTGAGCGCCAACTAACCAACACGCTCCTCCCGAAGAGGGACGTTAAGTTGGAAACTGAACCGTAGTCCACAGCAAAATAACTGGCGAACCACTAAAAGAGAGAGGTCTTGGCGTAAGCACAAACATCAACCGAAGTCGATGTCGGACAATAGGCACAGACCGCCAAATCCAATGCCGCTCCTGCAGACGTGAATACATAATTGGCTGTCAACCTTTTTTGTACGAGGATCGGCGTCACCGGGAGCACACATATAAGAAATTGCGTCGTATTATCACAACTACAAACCCGATTCGCTGTTTTGACAGCCTGAGTGAATTTACACGTAGTACCTACCACAGGACCGCAGGCATTCACACTAAGCCTCCCACCACAGTTCCGTGCGTCTGACATCTGACTGAATCGTGTCCAGTTCATGTGCGAGCCGCGCAATGCCACCATTGGTATAGCCCGAAACAGACTCTGCTTTAGCCCTAGGAGTGTCTTCAACTCTTTATAAGAGGAGTGACTCCAAACACCTCGCCAGGCGATCGTCAAGCGGTCGATGTTGTAAGTTCAAGTGAGGTAAGTGCAAGGAATCACCACCGGTTGCATGGTGAGCACGGCAACTAACCGCAGGGCGTGTCAGGAGCCTACTGCTCACCTCAAGGGAATGGGGCCCCACGTTGCGCGGCTTTCGGCCGCAGCCTTTAGAGTCTCTTCCTTGGCATTTTTCAATCATGTTTGTCTCACCCACTAATAAGTTGCCTTCAAACATTCAAAGGTATATAAAACACCATGGAGGTCAGACAGTCTGCAGACCCGTCATCAAGGAACCCGACTTGGCCAAAGCTACTTAAGTGTGAGTCAAACCAAGGCGCAGAGTCATTGAGAATAGCGACCAGCCAAACAAACATAGTAGAGACTACTATCGTCAACTATCGTCGGTTTTATAACATCGCAAAGTCCTCCATACATTCCAGTAGACATCACGACCGGCATACCTGCAACAACCAAAACCGTAAGATGTGTCGAATCTGGCGCATCACACCCGTAGACCTATCACAAGATGCAATACTGCAACGACACTCCTACATGATCCCTATCGACTTTGGCAACAAAATTTGTACTGTTGTTAAATAAAAACAGCACCAACGTATGATACGTAGCACGCTACTAAGACGCCAGTAGCCAAAAATCCATGTATCATACTCAACTCCATGTCTTTGTGCAATAGCTCTAGTGCACAAAGACATGGAGTTGAGTATGTTTGTTACACTTAAAAGTGCTATCAAACACATCTTTGTCAAACACACCCTCCCTAATCCGAAAGATAACCGACGTATCCGTATCGACTCACTAATGTTGAGACAGCCAGATTAGTTTATTTTGGTTACTTCATAGCGTAAAGTCCTATGGAATTTTGCTATGGGGTAATGCGACTGACGTTGAAGCTATTGTAATGTTGTACGGTTGGTAAATAAAAGGGAGACGTGTTTCTCTACTCAAGACTTTAATTATACTGTCACTTAAACCTAAGAGTAAGTACATTTATTAACATATGCTAGTAGGGTGGAGGCACATACACTACACTATATTTGTTTTGCAAAATAGAGCCGTACGGGCGATTTATAACTTAAATTGTAAAAAGTCCCTTAAGGAAAACTTTAAAGAAATAAACATATTAAGTTAGGCATCGCAATATATTTGTGAAAATATAATGTACGTACATAAAGCATGAATAGCTTTAATAAGAATAAAAATATTCATTCTTTAAACACTAGGAACAAACATAAGCCTGTAATACCAGTTAATAGACTCCACAAAATTAGTAATTCATTTATGTGGCAATCAATACGCTTTTACAACTAATTACCAGAAGATGAACAAAAAGTGTCAATAAAAAAGTTAAAATGTTTATTCCAGAAAAATTGTACAAAAAGGGTTCTTATAAATATCAAAGAATACATACCTAAATGTAAATAACCCCTGGGAAGGAGGTGATCGCCACCATGTTGGTTCTATAGAAATTCATTAAAATATTTACAAATAAAATTATTGTAAAGTTAAATAAGTTTGAAAAAAGTCCCGCTGGATTTTTTGCTCGTCCTTCCTAGGACAGAGGTATTTTCCGAACCAGTAGTAAATGAAAAATGACTTTCAATAAGTATTATGCAATAATCTAAACTGAATAAAAAAATCATTCATTTCATTTCATTTCATCATAACGCTATGCACTCAGATGCCACCCACAATCGTAAGTGGTATGCGGTGTCCACGGACAAGTCATATTGCTACAGCAAAGCCGCTTACCACCAGTACTAAGTTTATATGCCTAGGATATATCGGTTAGCGAGTCCAAGTTTAACTCGGTCTCGGACACTGTGAAGCAATTTACACGCCACTATAATAATCATTTCAAGTCATTGCTTTTACATTGCTTATGCATCTAAGATACCTTCATATTAATGCCTTTGTATCATAGACCTTACTATCATAAGTCCCTAATATAATACTATACATTGTGCAACAACACTTTAGTAGTCAGACACCTGACCACCCCTTATATATATATGTATAACCAGGGGTATGCGTCTCCGGCAACTCCGCTATAAAAGCAATCATTACATGAATACCCTCCAGCTAGCATCATTACAAAAAACGCGCTCTACAACTTAGAAATTTTTTGACCAATTTTTCAATTATATAAAACTATATAAATCTTTATATTAATTATAATAATTCGCCGTCGATGTTTGTTTGTATTTTATGCGCTGCCATACCGTTTTATCAGATTGCGGGAAATTTTGTCATTTTGATTTTTGCTTGCACTTGGTCGAAGGTTGTAGGCATAGTACAATTAACTTACAGAAGGTGATTCGCGTATCATGCCGACAAATTTTTTTGAAATTAAACAATGTATCTCTTCTAAATTTAAAACAATATTTCCACAATTATTTCTTCTGCAGCAGCAACGCGCTTGGTAGCAGCTAGTATGTAACAAAAACCCCGTCCAATCTGTGTGTTCTATCTGTCCAATTCTTTTCGGAGAATAAATAAAAGAATTATCCCCCAAAAAAGAAATGAAATAGGGAAAACTTACATATCAAAATATGCGTCGCAACACTTTCGAATATACCGTCGCCAGATTTTATAAATTTGCTTAATTTTGAGTAAATTATAGTACAAAACATACTTTCAAACATAAAAAATACATTAACTTACATTCCTGTCATCTAAAGGGGTAGCGACGCCTTCGGACTTCCATAGAACCAAAGTAATCGACATAGCCCAACGGATTTAGTAAGCTGAAGTGGCAATGGGCCGGCCATTTAGCTCGAAGAACCGACAACCGATGGGGAAGAAAGGTTCTCGTGTGGAAGTGTCGTAGTGGTAGGCAAAATGTAGGGCGGCCCCCACTGACTGGAGTGACAAACTAAGACATGCAGCAAGGCAATGGATGCAGGTGGCTCAGGACAGTGCTTTGTGGTATTCCTTCGAGAAGAGCTATTTTCAGCAATGGACTTGTGAAAGGCTGTGATTATGATAATATATTCACATATATGCCCGTCGGTTAAGTGTACTATTAACTTCACCCATCTTCAATAAGTCGCCAATTCCGTCGATAAACTTTTATCTAGGGAGTCTATTACCGAGTCCTATCAGTCTTACTTCTGAAGCATAAATTTGCTTTGTCGCTATTTCCTCGGCAATTATTTCTATATGTGTCCAATTTTTATCTTCAGCTTTGCAACCTGTGCTGCGATCGTCAATCCGTCAGCCATACGTACGACTTCCTCCCTACAACGGGACTGTTTCATGTTGGGCAGTTGACATTTTTACGACCTGAAAAAGAGTTGTTTCATAGCATCTGTTGCTATATATTGAGTAGGCCAACGGTCTGTACTCAGTTGTAGAATGTCGGGCATGGCAAAAATTCAAATGCTCAAGAGGCAAAAACATTTTTGTATGTTCCATATATCTATAACATATAATGCTTCCTTCAGGATTCGATGAACCAAAAATTATATTTTAGCAAATTCCAGAAATGTTCCAAGTTTAAATCGCATTTGAAATTTAAATATATAGTATAAACAAAAGTTCTCTAGATCAGATTTAAAGATCGGATCTAATATCCAAAAAGTTGTGACGAGACATTTAAAAATCATTTATATTAAACTATTTTCTTTAGATACGCTTTTGTAATTCCTTTACGAACTAGAAAAACCTATAAACATTTATAGTTTAATTTTATTACAGTCCTTAACCGCTTAGAAATGTTTAATTTTATTAAACTTAACTTTTTATGATATTTCTCTTGGCTTCTCAAGTTATATTCCAAAGATTAGATTGTGAAACGGTAAATGATAAAAGAAGCTAAAAGATTGTCTATTAATATCTCTATATATCTAGTTTTTATTTATTAAGCGTTAATGATAAAGTAGTGTTCGTCAGGACCAACAAGTTAAGAACTTTAACGATAGTATAAAGAGTTTTAGAAATCAAATACACACCTCATTATTATTTCAAAGCCCAGGAACATCGTAGAATGGAATGGTGGCAACAGAAATATGACTGTCGGTGTTCAATTGATTTTAACATAGTGATGGTGGGCGACGAAAGTTGTCTCCATGCAGTATAAACCCAAAACTGAAACGTAAATCTGTAAAATGCCGAATTCGTAGACGTTGTAAAGTATAATTTAAGAAAAGATTAGGCCATTAACCGTACGACCGTTTTCATTTTTAATATTAGATAAAACTCTCATGACCGCGAAAGTAATTTCGGGGATCTCAATAACGAAGTGTGATAAGTAATCCTTAATGTCCTGAGGTTTACGATAACATAGCAGAATTCTGAATGGTCATTGAAAAGCTCTTTCGAAATTAAAGTTATTCCGAACACAATCATTTAACAAGATTCAATTTACAACATAATAAAATGATAAATATAGTTATACATTCTCCAATTTATATGTAGGTATAAAAAGAAGTTCTCAATTATCATGCTCATACCATTAAGTCTCGTAACTTTTTGTAAAACCTTTTGAGTGCCAGAATAATTTAATAAGGTCGTTGTGCCATTTTTATTTTCTCACACAACATTTATAACTTTGATAATAAATATTCTAAAAAAGGCATAACTTAAATAATAAACAAGCTGAAACTGAAAAGGGCTTTTGGTAAAAATCGTAAGAGAACTTCGTTTAAATTTTGATGAAAAAATTATGTCCGTTTCTGAAGGGACTTCAGTTGGGTTCAGAGATTTCACTAACGGCGATCCCAAACGCCAATTATACGAATTAAACACTCGGGCCTAAATTGTACTTAACTTTTTTTAGGTTTCTGTTATAATAAATTAAACCTGGGTTCATGGTAATTCAGTGGAAGATTGACAGGTTTGTTTTTAGAAAATAATTTTATACCTTTTAGATAATTATAAATTAACATTTGAATTTAAAGTGGGATAACTGTTTATACCGTGAATCGACATCCCTAGTACATACACAAGCTTATTTCATTATTTTGGGACAATGTAGATAGCAATTTAATGGTGGGTCCTGGATTCAATCGAACGCGCCAATGTGAAAATTATAAAATATTGGTTTCTGGGTCTAAATTTATGTCTAATACCACTTGGTACAGGCGCGCTGCAACTGTATAGCTTCAGCACTAATAGGTTGGCTGTATCGAGGATGGATCACGTTCTCATAGAACACCAACTTAAACTTGCAGGGTAACGCTGCTGTAACTTGTATAGCGGCATACGTAAATCTATCGCCCTATTTCGTCCCGCAGAAATCGTGAAAAGCAGCTATGAGCAGTGCCAAAAAAATCTAGCGGTCTTATGGTTTCCGTCGGACGTAAAATACCCACTCCAACGAGAGGATGTAGCTTCGAAAATACAATGTTTTTTGTTATATAGTTTGTACTATACCATCCATACCATCTGATGACTGGTAGTCTATCACTTTGTGATTTAAAAGAAGTTTTCTCTGTCGACCTCCCGGACCGATACGACTTAGAGACCTTCAAGATGAGAGCCTACTCCTTTTTAAAAGACCGGAAACGCATCCGCAATTCCCCTGATTTAGCAGTTGTTCATGGGCGGCGGTGATCACTTACTAGTGAGTCGTATGCTCGTTTGCACCCTCTCCTATAAAAAAATATATCAGGGGTAGTCCCATATAATTTTGGACAAAAATATTTCGCCCCTAAAATGGCACAAGAGAGGTGAAGTTTTTTAATGTATTAGAACTATATTTCGATTGTGTTAACAAAAATTTAAAGCCGACTTCAAAGAACTAAAAGCAAAAATATAATTTTCATTCCAATGCCGGATTTAATTCTTCTATGTGTTTTTTATTTTTATTTTACAACAACATACTAAACAATGTTAAACCTATAAGTATAAGATTTTTCTGCACACTGCAGTTCGCCGTCTTTCGAGCGCAAACATTTTAATATTATTTAGAGTAAGAAGGTAGTTCGCTCATTTCTATACAAATAACATGTGTATAAGTTGTAGTGGCTATTTAGTTAGAGTAGTGGTTACCATCGAACTATTTTAATACCTTTGTCAAAATGAGTAATGTCCATAATTTTAACACGCGCAATAAATCTATACAGGCTGTTCCATTTTACAGACTCAATAAAACTAGCGGATCGTTCTTGTTCGTTCGTTCGTTCGTTGTTGTGGGTACATCTACACCCACTATTTCTAACAAGATGTTGTAGTAATCTCCGTAGTATTGATTCAGATTTTCATTAATTTAAAGTGCATGTAAAAAATGCGTTTAAAAGATAATAAATGTGTGGACATAATGACTTTCTACTTTTCTTTTACTCATGTATATATTTTATAAGGATATTCATTAAATAATTTCAAATTAAAGAAAAAATACAATTTATCAATTAAAGTGCGTTGTACGATCTATTAGGAACTGGTGCTTGGCATTCGTTCAGAGCCCAACTGTTTTGTTGAAACCATGAATAGATACCAATATCAAGTAAAAACTTAAATTTATATTAATATATACCAGGTTTTTTTACAATAACCTGCCAAATTTGCAGAGATATTTCAAAATAAGTAAGTTAGGCAAATGGTGAAAAAAATAATTAAAAAAATCTCAAACATACCATCCATTTTATTTTTTAAACTCAAAATGCATTATTTTAACTGATTTTACTGCGCACGCACAAATTCGTAAGGGTCGATCGGTAGGCATGAACGTTGTTACCCACAAACCACATTCAATTTGGGACAATTTCAATAAGAGTAGAAGAAATGCTGCTATGTTACGGTTGCAGCACGAATGAGTCGGCTCGACTGGGGCAGGACCACGCTTTCACAGAATACCAGCGTAAAATAGCAGCTTAATGCTGCTGTATTTCGTACGGTGAGTGTAGATAACCGGAGACCCTTTTTACTGGAAACGAGGCATTCCATCTCAGTCCTCAGGACTGGCAACGCATTAAAAAAAAGAATATTAACAATACTATAAACGTTACTAATATTCCCCTCAACCACTCGTGGTAAGCTTAAATTGCTTGTGTTACGAGTGGTTCACGCCAGTAGTCGAATGGCGGATTCAAACCCACGACCTTTTTCCATGCCGCGCCCTGCCGTTGTAATATATATATATATATATATATATATATATATATATATATATATATATATATATATATATATGTACATAATTGAAAATAAATGTAGATGTCTATGGGCCACAGCATTCACTTACCATCAGGTGGACTATGTGCTCGTTTGTCACCCTCAGTCTATAAAAAAAATTCGTATTTTCAAAATCTGCAATAACGGTATAACATTATTAATACAATATTTGAACTTAAGTTTATAATTTGGCTACTCTTTGAAAATTTATCTATACGCATATATAATTTGATCGTGTCAACCTAACTGCCCATAACTCACTCTCTGTTTTACCCAAGGTTAGCTGGTATAGAATGCCATAATAATTTGCCATTAAGTTTGCCTTCTGTACAAAATATTTGGTGCAACAATGAATAAAATAAATAAACAAATTCATGTTCTTAAAAAAACGGAACGGAAAATTAAAAAATAGGCTTTAAAACAATTACGGAAACGTTTGAAATATGCTTAAAACTTAAAGTACCATAAAGTGCTAATCCTTGCGGTGTAGTTTCTAATATTGAGCGTAAAAAGAACCAGGTCTTATAATCACCAGCGGCGACGATAGATCACGGATACAACGCACAGTTTGCGGCATTCCGCCTTTTTAAAATCATAGACAAAGTTTACACTGATTACACGTGAATTTTAATAGATTGTCTTAAGTGCTACCTAAACACAAACAAACATTACACAATATCTTCCCTATGAGTATGTCTTAAAAGGTTAATAAACTCTTAAGACCAACGCAAAGCAGCATAAAGCTTATCTATATTTTAATTACAAGTACTTATACATAGCTTTGTCCTAAAATAGTCTCAACTAATATAATATACTGCAAAAATAAAATACGTTTACTTTGTTGCATGCTCGTTTGGCCCCTCTTCTACAAAAAAAAAATGCTCTTCTTATTAAAGTATTCGATTATTTATTTTCCATAGCACACAATACATGTTATAATAACAACCCTCTTTACACAGAGAAAAGAGAATTTCGGTTAGATAAGAAACAGACGTTTATGTTAATTGATGTCTAAAATGAAAGTCAGAAATAATTATACTGTTACCATGTTCGAAGTAAAGTGCCATAGACGGTAAATGCAGGCCGCCATTGAAGGGCCGACTGAAGTATTTAATTATCAAGACACGGCTCCGCATCGTTCGAGGCAGTCTTATGCTCTCGCTCTTTTCGCATTTATTTTAGGAGCTTTCGTCACTTCCCATAAAGGACGTCCTATTAACTTTTTTTGAATGGGTTATATTGCGTTACAAAAAGTTACAGGAATAATTAAGTTTTCAAACAAAGTAAAAGTTTTACCTTTACCGTCCGCTTGTTAGGACCACTCTTAAATGAGGAAGCGCTAAAGTAAAACTTCCATACGTAGTTGGACCTGTGATCGCAGTTGAGAGACTCTCGACACGGCCGCAAACTGGCGCTTCACGTCGGATGCGATCCCTAAACTGATTTTCATCATTAAGGAGGCTACCGGTGCTTACACCTCTGACTATGACTTATGTTTATATGTGTAGCTTATATTTATGTATATTTTTATATAAGCATTAACCTAATATTAATGATTTATTTCAAATAAGTGTCTTTGTAACCATGTCGTTAGATAGAAACTTTACTGGAACTATTTTTACTAGAAACGAAGCATTCCATTTTAGTTCTCAGGCGTGGCAACGCATGTGCATTTGGATTCTTAATCGAGGATAAATATAGACTTACCATTAGGTGGACTGTGTGGTCATTTAGCACCCTTATTCTATAAAAAAATGGTTAATCCTGCAGGCCATCCCTGGAACTTCCCGCTAATTTCAAATACCAAGCGCTCCAAATTTCACCAAATTGTGTTGCGAAATCTTGAAGTTATGTTAAAAAAAAACGTTTTTTTTTTCAAATTCTTTCTCCTTCGATATTTTACGAACGAATGAACCGATTGTTATTTTCCAAACGGCATTCGACGACATTTTTTGGGGTTAAGAGCTGATTAGTTTTTGATATCGATCGGTAAAGCCTTTTAAAAGTTATTCCAAGAAAAGTTTTCAAAATTTTTTGTTTTTGAGATTTCTCAAAATCTACTCGTCCGAATCAGTTCATATTATCACCAAATATATTCCACATAGATATCGCAAACCGCATCTCAATCGATCAAGACGTTCAAAAGTTTCGAAAGATTTACATACTTACACAACAACTCCAACAACAATATGCTATATAATAGATTAAGTATGCAATAAAGAATTTGAATTTGAATTTACACAGACACACATACATATGTATGTAACATACATCCGTATGGACGTCCACGTGAAATTAGTCAGAATAGCTTCCTGGGATCTCAAAACGTCGAGATCTGATGAAAACTCGATTTTTGAAAGTTGGGGTGAAACTTCCTTATTATAAAATTTCAATTTTCTTAGCGGGAAGTTGAAAAGGCAGAAACTTCTTCTTATGTGAATACTGTTCATGAAACATGTTATAATATATGAGACGACTCAGCAGCCCAATGGCTAAGCGTCCGGCTACGGCGCTACTTAGCCGCAGGTTCGAATCCCTCAAATGTTACCACGTTGCTCTACTGCAGTTAAGTGGACAACACAGCCTCTTCTAGGGGGTAAGTATTTTTTATTTATTTATTTGGTGCACCAACAAATGCTACACTAATACATATCATCGACTTATCCGTAGAATGAAGTCCGATCTGTAGGGTTGATAGTTTTCAGTAGAGGTTAGAGAAGTTGTTGAGTTGTGTAACTCTTAAACAGAGAGACTTGACATTTAGATTTTTTGGTATGTTGTAACCACGGCCCATCCTATATAAATGCTATGTAGTGTACATTTTTTATCCTTTTATTTTACGAGATGGTGAGTTTGATATCAACATAGGACGTTTTATAAGGGAAGAGCGGGGTCCGTATTGAACACTATACGTTGTTTAACGGAGATGTCTGAATTAAGTAGCGTTCTATATCAACATTGGTCATTTTTTGTGAGTCCTTTGTGAACAACCAACTTTTTGAAATTTTACGTACACAAACATTAAATTAGTTGAGTACTTGTTATAATTAATATTGTTTCGCTTAATCAGTAGGAAGAATTCGGCTCCAAAAAGAAGCAGCAAAAAAGAAAATAATGTATCTAAAATATTAATTATTCCGATGGGTCATCATCCGATTCTTCAGAAACATCAACAGTGGTGTGATGTGGCAAAGAGTTAAAGTATGGATGATAATCTGACGGAATTACTTCTGAGCAGCACATATCCGTTAAATATATATTTAGCCACAGGAACCATAATACTGAGTTCAGAATATGCAGGTTTTAGTGCAGTTTGTACTAAGTTTCTCGTGTTGTCGCGAATCACTAAAATATCATAATCAAGTTGAGTCGGTTCATATTTTAAAAAAATGTTTGAATCACTACCGTCTGCAAGAATATATCTTAATGTCTATCATACAAACCTTATTATTAACAAGACATTTAAACACGTCATTCTGGGTTACGTTGCGGACAACTTAGGGTTCTCCTTTATTCTTGGCATATCTCACTCACGAGCTTGAGGTTCGTCACGAACCTCAAGCTCGTAACATTACTAATAAACGCCATTCATGAGGGGTATACATAGTCTTGGTTTAAAGAGCTCTCTCGGTGATAGAGTGGAAACTGTCCTACTCAATTTGGGTGTGTCCCTTCCGTAAAAACCGATTTTATGCATGTGTTGAACCTTTTTGCGGCGTAAATATACAATGAAAATACAAAGCGGTTACGATTTTGGCCAGCACAATTGTCTGACCAAAAACGAAAATCTTTGGCCCCTTGGTCAACATTAGCCTCGATAAGTGCTTACATTATTTGCAACACGTTTTGTCTCAGTTTTATCCCACATATATCTATATTTATCTCTATCCACATATAGCAAACGGCTTTCCTTTTCCCCGTCTCAAAAGCCGTGAAGTTAAAATAAAATAAAATATGTTTATCTTTTCATGAGGACACTGCAATACTTTTTCAAAATCGAACACAGCAGTAAACATGTTTCCATTTGAATTCTCAGCGTTTTTTTTCATTTTGGCTTTTTAAATCCTTTTCGACCTTTTTACTAGTCTGGTGTTGTTGAAAAGTTTATTTTTCTTGGTCCGTTGGATTCTTTTTCAACCGGAAAACGTGATCGTCGCACTGATCTTTTTTGGGAATATGGAAAACTAGATTGACGTTTGTGTTAACAATGTCGTGATACTGGCGTTCTTTTGTAGCCTTAGAGGTGTATTTCTTGGGGTTGAACCATTCAAGATACAATTTGAACATTTGCCAATACTTAAGTCTCCTTGTAGGTAGAGTTTTGGCTATTCTTGCGTATATAATGCGATTCATTGCGTAATCTATAATGATCTCATGATTTTCGTGCAAACCCGTCTGTTCTCCTCTAAAATAGCACTTCCATCGTACTTATTTCACGCAGCCTTTACGATACTTTTGAGTTGAAATGGCCAGATTATGCCTCCTCGCTGATTTCTTCACCCTTTGCGGTTGGGCGACGGTTCCTGCCTACTCGAGTGCTCAGACGCGGTGGACGTGAGCGCGGCGCTCGGTGCGGGTTCGTTAGGCGGTGACGATGGTTTCCGCATGGGGATTTGGCTGAAGGCGGCGATCTACGACCGCTCCGGATTGAGTAGGTCCCTCGCCAATAGGGGCCTATCTAGTATGCCTATTCAATCCCGTGGTGAGAGCGGTGTTCAGTTACTCTAATACGTTTCCTATCTATTCCTACCTAACGAGCCGACGACAAATGCGGTGAGACGACGTGAGACGCGATAGGTGTGGGTGAGAGAAGGTGGTGAGCTGAAATTGAACGTGCTTAGTTGGCACATTTGTGTGGCTGTCATCTTGCTTGTCATAGTAGAAAGGAATATGGGTAATCAGTAAAGTGGGAAGATGTACGTATTCCTAATTGAGGATAGATGTAGACGTCTATGAACCACAGCATCCACTTACCATCAGATGGACCGAGTGCTCGTTTGTCACCCTTATCCCTAAATAAATCCTGACTAGTTTTCTACTGCCGCTGCAAATATTTAAATACATTACTCATATCTTGTATACACCAACATCCTTCAGCAAGGAAAAGACAAGATTATACATGAGATTGTAAAATGGAAACAATGGGGATTTTCAGCATGGCAATTGTTTTAACGCCATCTTTACACGGCATTGTAATAAATACTGTACGTTATCATATAATATGAATTTTTTAATTTTTCGAAATAAACAAACATTAATATTTTTTTTATTTTTTACTTCTTATAAACCTTATAAATAGATGATTTCGGAAACTGTGGCTCGGGCAAACAGTGTACAAAAATTTTCTTTTTATTTTATAATTTTGAAATAACTTTGAAAAAAACAGCAACGCCCGAGACCCCGCCTCAAATAATAATCCTGCTTGCATCCTTCTGAATGAGTCCAGGAGTAGCACATTTTTTACTGTCCATTTATCAATAGGTGAACTGTGGACACGTATGTCGCAATGTCGTTAAAGTAATAATTTGCTAACCTATTGCACCTAAATATACTTCTTTAATTAGAAACATTTTACAAAATTCAATTCACGCAATACCAAGACGATCCGATTCTATTCAAAGAAACAAATACACATAAATAATTCAAGGTCTTACATAAGATATGAATACACAAAAAATAATCTATTAGTATAGTCGAAGATAAACAAGTATTGTAGACACTTGGAGATGGGGCAAATAAGTGAGGAGTCTACACAAAGGCAAGTGATATCAAGTGGAAGTGGATACTATGAAATGAAAGTTGAGAATCACACCCCCGCTCGTTACTTACTGAATGCCTCGTAATTGAGACTACTTCATCCTCGCTTCTTTATAAAATTACAGCTATTTGGTTACTGTCATCATAAAAATAAATTACAAGATAACTTTTGTAATTCTAAAAATAAGTATGTTAAAATGAAACGATAATTTTTATAACAAATTCTCTTTTATGTTCCTTGCTTAAAAAAACTTGAATGTTAGTTATAACAAAAAAGAGCTGATTATCAACAACAGCCAGTTATATCCCACCGTTGGACATAAGGTCTTTCCCCTAGAGTATTCATAAACACAGCTTGCTTGTGTATATTCTTAGGCCTTTTCAATTTTAGGGATGGCCTTACCGCAATGCTTGGCAGACAGATTAGCGATCACAGTAACAAACCAGCATAAAACGGATGGTTACAACGCCATCTATCGGATGCCATGAGATTTGACATGAGAATTTTCGAATAAATACACCTCATGATTAACTTGAATTTTCATGACTTAAACTTCTTATCATTGATTTTATCTAGCTACGAGATGGCAAACTACAATCTTCTATTTCCCTTTTAATTGTAGAAACGACCATCAGACCATCACGATAGCACTAAGCCAAGCAGTCAGCAGCACAACAAAACTCCTTCGCGCATTCCAGTATAACTTCTTAGCAATCTCCGTGATACTAAATATCATATAATGACTGTGTGGGAGCAGCACAAGAAAAGCAATTACCTCATAACTTCTTGCCGTTTCGTAAAGACATCTAAAGTATTATACTTTACTATAGTCAACCAAATCTAAGAAATACGTTTTGACAGCCGTCAACTTATTGCACCAAGCATGGCAACCAAAAAACGGTAACGTACAATATTCGACTCTTAAAAAATCAATATCGATTATTTAGAGTCGGTAATCATTTACAGTTGGGTTTGAATAATACCAGAATAAATTTAAAACGGATAATTTAAAACACAAGATTTATCAGTTTCTGTTTTTGTTGTTATTGCTAATTTCTACTGCACAGTTACAAAATTTAAGATTGAAACTAGAAATAAATTTATTCAATCACTTTCAGTACAACTAGTAGAGATGTTGTTGTTTATATTAATTATTATTTGATTTTCAATAATGCAGTCAAAATTAATGTCTCTCAAAGTCATCCATAATCAATTTTTTTGTTTTTTCTACCACTTTTGCCCAATCATCCTTTGTGACATTGGCACATGCTTCAACGAATATAGAAGAAACAGTTCAAAAAATTAAAGCAGAGTCACAAAATAAGGAGACAGACACAAAATCACAAAATTACGCACAGTAAGTTTTTTATTTTTATAGAAGAGGGGGCAAACGAGCATGCGGCTCACCTGATGTTAAGTGACTACCGCCGCCCATGATCAACCGCAACACCAGGGGAATTGCAGGTGCGTTGCCGGCCCTTTAGAAAGGAGAAAGCTCTTTTCTTGAAGGTCCCCAGGTCGTATCGGTCCAGAAAAATCGCCGGTGGTAAACTATTCCACAGAGACGTCGTACGCGGATGAAAACTCCTTTTGAAACGTACAGTGGTGGACCGCCAAGCATCCAGATGGTGTGGATGGTATCGGGACGTTTGCTGCGTAGTGTTTTCACGAAATTTTGCGGCTGGGATTAATCCGAACAATTTCTCAGAGCACTCCCCGTGATATATGCAAAATAAAATGCAAAGAGATGCAACATCTCTTCGTAGCGTCAGTGAATCGAGCCGATCGGAAAGCACTCGATCGTCAACGATTCGAGCTGCTCTGCGCTGGATGCGGTCAAGTGGAAGAAGTTGGCACTGGGGAGCCCAAGCCCAGAGATGGGAACAGTATTCCATGTGCGGCTGAACCTGCGGCTTGTAAAGTTGCAGGTGGTGTGCCGGCATGAAATACTATCCCGCTCTGCTGAGCACGCCAAGCCTTTACACAGCGCAGTAAGCTCTCGAAACAGAAACAGAAACTTTTTTATTCAATATAGATTATAAATAATACTTATTGAAAGTCACTTTTTTCATTTACCACTGATTCGCCAAAAAACCTCCGTCCTGAGAAGAACGAGCAAGGAACCCAACGGGACTACCGTTCTTCTCTCTCGTTT
The DNA here is from genome assembly GCA_036936625.1 of Parnassius smintheus behrii. Classification (NCBI taxonomy): domain Eukaryota; kingdom Metazoa; phylum Arthropoda; class Insecta; order Lepidoptera; family Papilionidae; genus Parnassius; species Parnassius smintheus. The sequence goes on along the minus strand of JAUPFT010000005.1, from coordinate 23,196,526 downwards.
AAAAAAAGAGCTTACAATTATGCGTGTTACAATTAACAACACAAAACAAATTAGAAAAAGCTTGGTAGCGATCACCCTTATCAGGGGTTATTATCATCCATAAATTCCTTAATATTAAAATAACCCTTTCTATACAAACCTAGTTTATTAAAGTTTTTGAACTTCGTGTACTTACGTCAAATTTTATACATTTTCTGGGATTTTGTTGTAAAAGCGTATACATCGCCCCAAGAATGAATTACTGACTGTAGAGTCGAGCAACTGGTACCGAAATGAGGGGATATTGAAATGTAGTGATTTTTTCAGCGCGGCCTTTATGTGTTTTTTTGCCTACACAAATTTACTTTGACAAAGTAATAAAAAAATTAACTTGTTTTATGTACATAATTCATGTAATTTAAGGAGTTTTGAAAATACAAATTATATTAAACAAATAATACATTAAAAATAATGATTTTATTATTTGAATATTTTTACCGATTATTTCAATATTTTGCCGATTATTCGCATAGCAATGAATTTTAATCATCCAAACACTACGGTAATGTACATAGCGACATTGGTACCACCGGGGATAGAACCCGGGTTGCTCGCGTACTGTGAAATTTACAGCGACCGCTAACCATCTGAGCTACAACGGCTCTGACGTATATAAGACACCTTAATTGTCAAAATCAAGCCAGCTGTTCGGAAGATACGAGGTAATAAAAAATTTACAAACAAACACATACAAGATATATAATATACATACAACATACATATATACATACATACAAGATACGTGCGAAAAACATAACCCCTCCATGGCAGTCGGGTAAATATGCTCAAAAGATCTCAGAAAACAACGATTCCTACCAGAGTTACATATTCGCACTGCAGATTTAAAATAATCAGGCCGCTGTTGGAAAATAAATATAAATAACAATGGTTATATCCAGCAGTAGACTGTTTACATCTAACTAGAGGAGAAGTTTGTAAGACAACTCACGAGTTGATAAATACTTGAACCTAATGATGCTGCCCACCAGTCTGTGGGATTTGGATGCGACATTTTCAAATAGTAACATGACATTATAGTAAAAATAAGAATGATAGAATTTTACATGGTAGAGTCACGCCTATATTAGGGCTGCAGTACGAATATTATGTCAGGTACGACTACGCAAAATACCAGCGTCATATAGCTACATGATGCTTGCGTGTGTCATAAGTTTAATTACTGGTGACACATTGCATTTTATCTCGTAGGGCTGACAACGTATCTGCATTTTGATTTTGAGACATTAAACGTAAGTGTTTATGAGCCACTACATCCACTTACCATGGGGTGGACCGTTTGTACCTTTGCTACTATTACTCGTTAATAAAAGGGCTTTTAAAACTATTCTTACATCTCTCATGTGTATAATATGTTTTGAATTTTCCAGCCAACAAAGGCGGGGTTACTAGTTTAACATATTCTAATGTATTCAAAGGGTATGCAGTTCTTTAGTTTACATATTTTAACCTGGTGTTTTATAACATGCAAATGAACAAGCAATGTGTTTGAAAATCAGGGCTTAGTGGTTTGACATTAATTAAATTGCCATTCTTGCAATTCTTAATGGGGGGCGTCATGTCATACACGTAGCAATAATAAATAAGAGCCCTTACGTTTGCATCTATCGACGCAACGGGTCGGACGGTGTTATAATACCTAATCTGCTACCACTGCAACTGCAAATGCAATGTGTTCATTTATATTAAATGGTTTGATTAGCAAATGTGTTCAAAGCAGCTAATTATTAACTTTACTGTCGAAAGTATATTTTTTATGGGTTAAATCTACTTGTATAGCGTTATGTTATTGAGGTACTGTAGATTTATCTCCAATTGCAGCAAATAGAAAGCTTGATAAAATGTTTTTGAAATCAAAACAAGAAACATTACATTACATTATCACATTTCACTTTACTTTGTTCATCAGTTTCTCTAAACTAAGTCCGAATAGTAGATCTCCTGCCACTCATTTTTATCATATAACTCAGAATAACACTACGAAATACTTTTTTTCTCACAAAAATAGTTAAAACATAAGCATGTGCCGGCAATTTGTTTACTACTAAATGATGAGCGAGGAGCGGGGTCCGGCGCTAATCCCACGCACCTTATGGTAACAAGTCTCGACATAAATTGGTTAGGTACCGAGGCGATCCTGCCGAATAATGTTCGGCCTAATATTCGTATTCTGTGAAATCCATACCCGGTCCATCTCGAGTAAAAACGACCTTGATTACATCTGCTTAATCAAATAAAATGATGTGTCTTACCTAGTTTGAAGAGCACCTCTCGCCCTCCCTCAATTGCGTTCACTATTCCTGGCTATAGCTGACCGCCCACCAGTCTACTTCACTTGAGGTTGCCTCGTGTAGAGGCGAAACACGCGTCGTATTATCGACGTGATGTGTCTTTCCTAGCATAGTGACGGTGGGATTAGTGGTGCTGAGATTATTGGAGATGGGGATAGTGCACGCAATTGAGGGAGGGCGGGAAGTGCTCTTCAAACTCGGTAAGACACATCATTTTATTTCATTAAGTAGATGTAAGCAAGGTAATTTTTACCAACTTTAATATAATGGATTTCCGCAAAGTAATCAGGCGCTACTTTGCGGAATCTATAAAGTATAAATATTGAAAGTTGTTTGTATACAGTTATTTTGATCTTGTTCTTTATCTATTTTTTATCAGCTTGTAAAAAATCACTGCATAACATGAACCTGTCCTGTTGTAGGGAGAATTTGCCTAAATTGCCAAGCATAGCAAGCGGATTAACAATCGCAGCTGCGGCTAACAAGATGTCTATACCACCATTTATCGGAAGCCATGATCTTTCTGGCATAAACCATTGTCTCTAAGCCGGGGAACTGGCCGCTACATTGACTAATATGCAAACACCAAGCTACAATTTTGTATATTGTTAATTTAATTAGTTAAAAGTTTTTAAAGAGTTAAATATGAAAATTGCCTAAAGTTGTCTGAAAGTGTGGAAGTATTTCGTAACACTTTACTTCAATACATGGCTGAAATCTTAAAGAACTTCTTAGGGATTTAGTCGTTATTGAGACCCTCCCCCGTTCCCCTCCTTCCTTATATTGGTGAAGAGGACTTAGGAATTGAGAGTGTGAGAAGACTGTTGGTTGTCGTTGGAGCCGTAGACTAGATCTGCTACCGGGGTTGTTACGTGAGTCGATTGGGAGGTGGTGTGGGACTCAGACCAGTATGGTACTCCGGAACTAAAGGTTCTCTTCTCTTCTCATCCTAAGCCACTTCTGAAGAATCCAAATATCACTAGAATATAGTTGATAAATTGAAGTTGAGAATCATTTTTCAACTTTACGAGTAGGCACACCAGAGAAGTATCTTATGATACTTTACATGATATATCAATAGAATAGCCTTGGATCCTTTTAAATATAAATATGGGTAAATTAAAACATATTTAAGTGCCAGGGTAATAGCGCGCCAACCAACAAGAAGCATTTTTTGTGCACTTTTTGCATTGTTGTAACACGAATGGGTCAGCTCGACCGGGGAAGGACCACGCTCTCACAGAATACTAGCGTGAAATATTAGCTTAATGCTACTGTGTGTCGTATGGTGAGTGTAGAGAACCGGAGACTCTTTTTACTGGAAACGGGGCATACCATCTTAGTCCTCACGGGTGACAACGCACCTGCATTTTGATTTGTAATCGAGGATAGATGTAGATGTCTATGGGCCGCAGCAACCACTTACCATCAGGTGGACTGTGTGCACGTTTGTCATACTATCCTATAAAAAAGGCAGTGTCTTCAGAATTACGACTAAAAAAAAATATTCCACAACTATTACACAACGCCATCTAGTTCCAAGCTAAGCAGAGCTTGTGTTATGGGTACTAGACAACTGATAAACATACTTATATATTTCTAAATACATAAATATTATGGATAAATTACACCTAGACACAGAACAAATGATCGTGCTCATCATACAAACATTTGTCCCGGGTGGGAATCGAACCCATGACCTCCGGCATAGCAGTCAGGGTCACTAACCACTAGACCAACAGGCCTGTCATAGTCAATCAATCTAAGTTTGTTCAACGAAAACTTTAAATTAATGTTTAATGCTTAGTAAAAAATGACCTGATGGTCAAAGTGAAAAACACGAAACGGGCCACCTGCAAAGTAACCTTTCAAGATAATTAAGGAAGTACAGGCTTAACTGGCAAAAAGTAAAATCCCACTGAAATACTTAAAAGGGTTCTGGAAGGAGGCTTACTCCTTTTCAAACTATGAAGGCATTTTGAAATTATTACAATTATTTCATTACTCGCTACAAGCTTGGATTTAGTGCGTCCCATTTTACTTAATGATGAGAATTTCTTAATTATGTAAACTTTTGGTTTTCATTATAAGCTTTAAAACAATAACTAACAGGAAGTCTGTAATAAAAGGATTTATTAAATTCATATAAATTTACATTAATATTTCAAAAAAAAAAAATACATTTTTTTAGTCACATTCTCGAGTTAGTGGCGGTCCACTAGTATGTCTGGCAATGAATTACAAACAAGAAATATACAAAATTTACGAATGAATTTATCGGTCAAGCTAAAAGCATTTTTAAGACCTAGTTATCAGTACCTGACTACACAACGAATTCTGGACTTAAGTTCCAGCTATGTCTACTTACTTACTTACTTACTTATCTTCACGCACAATCCCTAACGGGGTAGCCAGAGAGAACAGATCGCCAAGTGTCACGATCCTTACATACCTCTTTCGCTTCTTTCAGGTTCATTAACTTCTTCATACATGCACGTCTAGGTATCCGAGTACTCTTGACCCTCCCCTCTTCGAGCAATTTGCTCACATGGTCTTCGAAAGTTAGTCTCGGTCTACCTCGACACCTTTTAATATTAACTTTCGCTCTATATATTTTCTTCACCATTCGGTCTTCACTCATTCGTTCAACGTGCCCAAACCATTGGAGTACGCCCCTATCAATTTTTGTGATAAGGTCATCTTTCAATCCTGCCATATTGCGAATCTCTTCGTTTCGCTTTCGGTCGGCTATGGTAACGCTACACATTTTACGAAGAGATCGCATCTCCACTGCATTCAACTTGCTTTTATGCTTCTTCTGGCATACCCAGGTTTCGCTGCCATATAACAAAGTCGGTACCAACACTGCGTTATGTAAGTACCTATGGGGGAAGGGGCTATGTTCAACAGTGAACTCTTATACATTTATTACGCCCACATGAAATTTACGTCGAAAAAAGTTTCAAAAAGTTATATATATATATATATATATATATATATATATATATATATATATATATATATATATATATATATATATATATATATATATATAAATCCTAAACTACTTAACCGATTTTAATCAAATTTTCAGACTGTGTGCAGTTTGGTCGAACTTGCGACATAGGATAGTTTTTTGCCCATGAGTGACCCAGAACTTTTTTTCTACGAATTTAAGGATTTTTAATAGGACATGACAAAACGTCTGCCTGGGAGGCTAGTATATATATATATATATATATATATATATATATATGTATATATATATATATATATATATATATATATATATATATATATATATATATATATATATATATATGTCACGTTGTTTGTCCACGATGGACTCCTAAACTACTCAACCGATTTTAATCAAATTTTCAGACTGTGTGCAGTTTGGTCGAACTTGCGACATAGGACAGTTTTTTGCCCATGAGTGACCCAGAACTTTTTTCTACGAATTTAAGGATTTTTAATAGGACATGACAAAACGTCTGCCTGGGAGGCTAGTATATATATATATATATATATATATATATATATATATATATATATATGTGATGGTAAGTGGATGCTGCGGCCATAGACATCTACATTTATGTTATGGGCTGCAATGATATTGAGATAGGCATTTTTACGTGGAAGAGCCACGCTGCAGCTATATTATGGTTGTAACACGAATGGGTCAACCGGGGAAGGACCACGCTCTCACAAAAAAACAGCGTAAAATAGCCGCTAAATGCTGCTGTGTTTCCCCTTTTACTGGGACTGAGGCATTCCATCTTGGTCCTCGGGGGTGACAGCGTATCTGCATTTTGATTCTTAATTGAATGTAGATGTCTATGGGCCACAGCATCCTCTTACCATCGGATGGACTGTGTGCTCGTTTGTCACCCTTATACTATAAAAAAGGCAGCAGCATCTACCTGGTAACAACTGAAAATAATAAAACAACTGCGGTTGCTAACCTGCCTGCCTGCTAAGCGTGGTAACTAAGTAAAATATAAGGCAATCAATAGAGGTGGGTCTTGATGGGCAGTGTTGAGAGCACGGAGCAAGTGGTCAAAACAGTTTCCTAGGTTGAGTTTTATTTTATTTTATATTTGTTTGCAGGATGAGACAAAATATAGACACTTACGCAATTTCATTATTTTGTTAGTGTAGGTAGTTTTAGGCAGGCTAGTAGCTAGTAGCTAGCAGGATTTGCTTTGTATTTGCTCCGTGGTTGAGAGGCTGTAACGGTGCCGGTAATGAATTGAGTGGAATCCACAGGCATATAAGCAACAAAAACTTTGTGTTTAACAACAAGGCTACCAAATTCTATTGTTGCAATTAGTGTTAGCTTATTAATATTTAAAAGTAGCCAATGAATCTGCGAAGATATTTACAGTGTCGCTATAAATGTTTACTGACTTCAAATACGTGGTATTGGTAAATTTCTTCTGCTGCCACAAATATTCCACTATTCACCAAAATTCTGAAACTCTGAAGCAGTGGCATGTCGAAAAGCTGTCAACAAAATGGCCGGCCCAGTGATTAATTTTACACATTTTTTAATTGATTCGAATCGAAATTGGATAAATAGATTCACAAAAGATCTAAATCTTAAAGATCAATTTCACAAAAATCTATCTTTTTTGATTTGCGTTAGAAGTTTATATTTACAATATCAAAAGATACAATAAAATACAGATAACATTGAATGTTTGAATTGAAAAACTGTCATTCTTTACGAGTTGGGGTACATTCAACTAATTGTAAATAATTTTATAAATCTTAATAAAACAGAAAAAGATTCTATCTTGATCCTCTAGGGTGAAATTTCGATTCACTAGATTGATTCAGTACTATAGTACCTGGTTGACCAAGTTTTGCTCGGTATTTTTCGCTCGATTTTTTTTAATTCGTGTGTTTTGGAAATTATATTTAGATACAAATTACATACTGATGAAATATAAATAATATTTTTTGATCTTAGCGACATAGCAGAAAAAACGGAACTGGTTACTTGAATAAAAAATCATGAGTGCAATTATTTTAATTTAAATTTTCGTGTTTTTAAAAAATACTAAAAAAAAAAGGGCTCGAAAAAATAGATTTTCTCAAAAAAGAAAGGAACATGAAAAAAAATTAAGAAAAAGTCGGTCGGTCGGTCTGGGCTCGAACCGGTGGTAGGAAGGTTATACGAGGTATCTTGGATATTTTGTTAGTACCTATAATTACTGATAATTTATTAAAAGCTGAGACAATCGATGCCGTTATGTAGTAATTTAAATGGAAAAAGTTATTAGAACTGTGATGTGAAAATGGTTTTATAATTTTTTGAAAATTAAAGTGGCTAATGCCCAAATACATTACGCTGCTCAATTTTAAGTTGCCTTTAAGTCTCATGATGTCTCTATCATTTTAAATCAAATTGACAGTTCACGACATCTTAATATTGAGTAGGGTTTGAGTATTTGGCCATAAATCCATTAGAATAAGATCTCAGTGACTTTACCTATTCCATGTTGCAAATCTAGTGCCCAAAAAAAATCGTTTTTGTATATTTTTATATATTTTCAGTCTAATGAAAAAATTAAAAATGAAACAATGTTGAATTTCCTCATAATTTTTTTTTCATGAAATATACAATCTCATAACATCTAATTTTTAACTACACCATAAACTACGTTTATTTTTAAAAGTGGTTTGCAATATGTTTTATAAAAAGTTATAATCACCTCATCAACATTCTCAAATACTGTAAATGATTCAACCTAATCTTTGGTTTTCAAAGTGTGGGTCATAGAATCAACTTGTAAAAAGTAAAAAAGTAAAGTTACAGCCTATATAAGTCACACTGCTGGGCACAGGCCTTCTCTCATTTCTGAGAGGGTTTTAGGGTAAGGAAGTGTCCGCCGCGCTGCCCCAACGCGTGTTGGGAACTTCACGTCTTCGAAATATTTTTTTTATTATATTTTTTTCAGACATGCAGGTTTCCTCACGTTGTTTTCCTTCACTGCCGAGCACGTGGTAAATTAGCACTTAAAATTGCGATTAACAATTTCATTGGGGCCGGCGGGGGGATCAAACACGGGTTACTCGCGTTCTGTTATATTTACAGCGAGCGTTAACCATCTGAGCTACCACGGCTTTCAATTTGTGTAAAATTTAAAATATACTCGAGCGAAACAAATTAGGAAATGGGCAGAAGCGTCTTCCTTTAAAATTTCCGAAAAATAAAAACCTGTAGTTGCCAACCCCCTTGCAAAGCATCGCAACTATCAACCCTGTGACTCAACCTGCGTTGGTGACCGATGTTCAGCAATGGACTTTAATAGTCTATAAGAGTAACGGTAAAAAAATCTATTTTTCATGTGTGTGACTACGTAGGCTCTCCTCTTGTGCCTAGAGGCACAGAATAAATAATAGATACTAGAAATCCGTGTGTCGTTATTTTGAGCAGTTATGTTTCTATCGTCTTTTATATTTATGGAATGATATGGGATAGTGGATTTTCTTACGCTGTAACTACATTTTACATTTAATAAAATACATAGCAATCAATAGTGACCGATTTTGAAAAAGTGATTCTTAGAAGAATAAAGGAGGGTGTAAGGGAAGTAAGATTATTCTATTTTTTGCATAAATTTTGGGCGGGACATTTAGTGAATATTTACTATTATTTAACATATTATAATAACTTCTGAACTGACTACCTCATTGATCGATCGCAGATCACGAGATCACAGCTTCGAATCCCGAGTTGGGGCAAAATCAGTTATTGACTTTTTCTATCAAGAAATTCTGATTAACTGCCTGGAGTTAACAGAAGTGGCCAGTGTTTGATCCCCGTACTTCGGAAGGCACGTACGTAGCTGTTTGTCGAGCGCTTGATCTTCTTTCTGTTGTGTCGGATTGCCATCACATCAGACTATGAGAGTGAGAAGTAAAGAGAGTGTTTAGAGTGTATAGTAGAGAGTGCACCTGTGTTTGCGCACACAATTTCCGTTTAGGCTGGCCGCCGTGACTGAAATTTATTTTGGAGGACATTATTAAATATTGGAATGTGGAGCGTGAAAGCTCAAGGTTCAAACACATATGTAAATGTACTTACGTAAATAAATTTTGATCAACAACAGATCGCTATAATCAAATCTTTTTTCTTAACTATAATTTACGTTTTAGGCATTTTTAACCTTAGGTAATATTTAACGTTGTTGTTAAGAAATGTACATTTTTTATTTTTAATATCAACCAATATTTTTGTATAGTTAGAAGTGAGTGCTACACTCAATGAGCTATAAATAAAAATCAAATATTTAAATGCATCATTACTCATATTTTGTTTACACCAACATCCTTAAGCAAGGAAAAGACAAGATTACACATGAGATTGCAAAATGGAAACAATGGGCATATTCAGCATGGCGACGACGTAGCATATTTTGTGAGGCGTGCGCCCCGTCAGCGGTGTAGTGGCCGACAAGAAAAATGTGGGGCGGGGGCGCCGTGCTGAGGGGTCGACGACCCCTCGGGCGCCGACTGCATAGCCTTCACAAATCTTATATTACATAACACACCACCATCCACGGTCTGACAACTGTATTTGCACATAATACAAAGCGATAAACCTACTTTCGTTTATTAGATGCGAATAAGATGGTAAACATATGGGGATGTGTTCTTCTCCCCTTTAGTTTATGTTACGATCGGCCTGCATTGTGTTTCCTTTGAAAGCGACATTAGATATTAGTAGAGCTAGCATTATATATTTGTTAAAAATATACAGATGAATTTAACATTAGTGTTTGCCGAGTGGTGATGGCATGAAAGAATAGATCCCTTATTTTTTTATAGAATTATGATGACAAGCGAGTACACATTTCACTTGATGGTTAGTGGATGATGTGGCTTCAGGACACCTACATTATTACCTACTATCCTCGATTAGGAAACGAAATGCAGATGCGTTATCACCCCCGAGAACTAAGGTGGAATGCATCATTACCAGTGAAAGAGCTCTCTGGCTCTCTTCACTCTCCATACGAAACACAGCAGCATTATTCTGCCTTTTCTTGCTAGTATACTGTGGAAGTGTGTTCCTATCCCATTCAAGCCGATCCGTTTGTGCTGCAGCCATAATATAGCAGAAGCTTGACACTATCACTTATAAAGTCATTTTGCCTTAAGCCGATCATAATAAAACATGACATAGTTCAGTCACATCACTCCACAGTGATTCCCACCGACACATGATTTCCAGGAAACTCCGTGGCGCAGTGCCTTAGCAATGAGTTGCAGCGCTAAAGGCCGCCGATTCGAATCCCACTGTATGGCCTACAAATAATTTTTCCGGGTCTGGTTGTTTGTCCTTATGAAATTTATGTATGTAAACTGCACCCACGATACAAGAGAAAGTCATAGTGTGAAGGTAACTTTTTTTTTAAATCTAAAGATGCAAATTACGAGATGGTGAAGCGATATAATATACCAGAAAATACTGACGAAGAAGATAAGCGTATAAATTGCGAGTCGTGCGAGCAGTGAGATTGTGTAACTTTGCTGGGAATTGTTTGCCCATTAGAATCATTCCGCAAGTACACTATGTTTTATCATTATGATACTATTTTTTCACCCGACTTTAAGACAAAAATATTTAAAAAAATATTCATTTATACCTAATTGATTCGTAAATATCTACACAATGAAATAAAACCAAACATAAAATGTCTAAGCGAAGTCATCCACAATTCCCCTGCTTGTTCACCAATTGACAATCTAACGGGAGAGACCAAAGTTCAGAAGTGGACTTGACGAAACAATGAAGGAGAAAAAGTTATATATTACAGTATAATACAATGATGGTAGTAAGTATCTTGAGTAATGGCCTCGAGATTGGCAGCCTTCTTTTTCAGCATTTTGGGAGACCCATAACAGGTGGAATGACGACGTGATGGAACGTGAGGGTAGTTGACGGGTGTAGAGAGCTGAGTACCTTGCTTTGTAACGATCATGGTAGTAGTGACTTATTTTCAGCGGCCCTGTGAGCGGCTTGGTGATGATGTGGTGATAAATTTCAAATACTTACATCGTTACTAAATGCTAGATAGCCCTCCATACAGGAATTTCACAGCGAACAAGTTTTATTTTTAAATATTGAACTTTAAATATAAGAGTTTTAACACTGCAGCGAACCATAAATCTGTCTCTAGAGACTTTTTGTACCCAGAGCTATCAATTATTCAGTTGGACAGCCGCAGCTTGAGGTGTATGACAAATGATAGATAACATCTTGTGGGCGGACAAGGTAAATATCTTTTAAATAAATGAATATAACATTTTAGTTTAAAAGTTACAGACAGGCTTCAGACGACCATCTTATTTCTGAAGGGGTTAAGGAGCAAATTGACTGGCTCGCCGTCCTAGTGCGTGTTAGCGGACTTCACATGTCTGAAAAATTGTTATTCCTATAAGTCATGCAGTTTTCCTCCGATGTTAACGTTTATCGACGAGCACATAGTAAATCAGCTCTTAAAGTTGCGGATAGCAATTGCATTAATGGTATTAATGGCATAATTCAAAGACAGTGCTTTTTTAATCCTAATTTTGATATATTTATGTAACTTTATTCATATAAGTCACCGTATTTAAATGTATTATTTTTACCAATTATGTTATTTTTAAGTCTCATATAAGTGAATATTTGTTCTTTTTTGGGGATAATAAACTCTTTAAACTTATTAATGCTGCCGGGAATCAAACCCGGCTTGCTTGTATTCTGGCTAAACAACGGCGAGCGCTAAGCTTCTTTAAGTTTCTTTTAAAAGTTAAATAATTTTATTAAAAATTTAAAAATATTTTTGTTATTGTTTTTAAATACAACGACAATGCTTGCCTTATTCACGCCCGACAAGAGGCTGTTAAGCAGTTTTGTCAAGCGTGCCAAAAACAGATCACGAACTGATTGTTTCATCTTCGTTTTGTCGATAGCTATGTTCTATGACTTATCCAGCTATGGGTATTATTTCGGTGTACCTAGATATTTTACCCAACTTATAATTTTTAATATAAGTTTAGACTTAAATATCTTAGCTTAATACGTCGGAATAGAATTTAGGGACTTAAAATTACCATCTTCAGTATCGTAATCTGTCAAACTCTCCTAATTATTCTCCTTTCGGTCGCTGTCCTGTCCAACCCTTCAAATGAAAAGTTTGGCAGCTGTCACCGCAGTTATGTTACGTTGGATAGATTATAAACGCCTATCTCGTTCGGCAAACAGACCGACAATAAACTGTCTGACTTCTATGCAATCAGCCGTCGGCCAACGATAAAATCCGATAACAGCGTCGACAGCTATTTGGGGAGAATTCGACAATTTGCCCTTTAAAATTATTAATGTCACTCAAAAGTGCACGCTGGTTTATTCTTCTTAAACGAATAAGCATGACTTACCATATTTTTTATTTTTACTTTGGAATAAGACATACATTTATCTATACTCAAAACAAAAGTATATATTTTGTATCTGGTTACTTGACCTAGTTTTTCACAACTCACTTTTTTTGTCTAAAAGTGCATGCTATTGGCCCTACGGCCTCATTGAAATAGACTCGTAAGCGAGGACTTACGAGCTATTATTTGCAACGATTCAGCCGGCCTGCCGGCCGACTGCAGTTCCGAAGCATCCCGACCTCTGCTTTTGAAATGAGGCTCCTCAAGCTAGGGGTGCTAGATGTGATTCAATAATTCCACATAAGAAGGTATGAACCTCGGCTTGAACTACCATCTCAATGAGGGAAATTGGTCGAAAAACTGAAAACGCTTCGTATCACGGACTTACGAGCTATTGTTTGTAACGCTTCAGTCGACCTACCGGTCGACTGCAGTTCCGAGGCATCCCGATCTCTTCTTTTGAAATGAGGATCCTCAAGCTAGGGGGGCTCGATGTGATTCAAGGGTTATAAAAAGGTATAAACCTCGGTTTGAACTACCGTCTGAATGAGGGAAACTGGTCGAAAAACTAAAAACGCCCCGTATCACAGATATTGAACCTCATGTACGGCGTGGGTCTGTGACCTCGCAGTCGGCGGCGAGCACGGTGTGCTGCAGCGTTCTGCGCTATACTCCGGCCGCTGAGTTATTACCGATTTGACACATGACGAATTGACAATACTAGTGAAATGACTGAACCAGTAACCCTAATTTCATTTGGGAAACAGTTTGTTTTTAAATATTCCAGTATAGTGTGTAATTAAATAAAATCAAAACAATAATAGTTAAAGACACAGGTTCTTTATTAGGTGGAGTGTCCTTGATGGGCGTAGACAATCATTCAGACTCTGAACCAGATTCGCCAGAGCTGTCATCGCTATCAGTCACTTGTATGAAAATTTTATTGTCTATAATGGTGTCCACTCTTATATCGCGTTCATAATCTTCTGTTATTAGTTTTCGAGTCTTTTCGACAACCTTGACCCAATCTTTTTTCGTTATTTTGCTGCAAGCATCTTTTAATAGACCCATCATTTTATTAGTACTGAATGGCGGAGTCATATTATTACGAGCTGCGTAACCTGTAATGTAAACATTAAATAACGTTAGTTTATTACATTAAATAAACGAAATGTTACACAATTACCTACATGTAAGGGACATGAGATATTTATTTCTTAGTTATGTATCATTTTACTTATATGCTGAATATTGGATGTTATAATAGTACAAATTATTCATATTCATAACTTATGCGATAAAAAACAATACCTTTGATTTGTGCTCAAGCTCAATGGCATTGTACTGGCAGTGATAAGGCGGAATTCGAAGTAACCGATGTCCATGTGCTAGAGCTATCTCATCTCATAACGGACTCTTGATGTTTTATTTTCGCGTACAAACTTTACTAAGTCAGACTTTAGCATTTCGGCAGTAGTTTCAATTCCATTTTGGTGTAGCCATGCTACGAGATCAGCTTTCTTGTCGGCCTGAGTAGGCGCTTTATTCACTTGTTTCGAGTGATATAAAGCGTTGTCCATTATTATGATAGAAGGCTCTGGCAGGCTGGGTAATAATTGATTTTCGAACCAATTCGTAAAAGTGTCTGTATCCAACTCCTCGTGGTAATCGGAAGTACTTTTTGACGCGAAAGCCAGCAGTCCATTTTCAAAGAAACCACTTCCAGCAGAACCGGCGTGACAAATTATCAGTCGCGATCCTTTTCTAATTGGAACCTTTGAGGTTGATGCTTTTGTTTCGTCAGTCCAAGAGCGTGACACAGTGTGGTTCGCATATAACCATGTTTCGTCAAGAAAAACGACGTTGTCCCAAGACTCGATTTTTCTGGCTTCTCTTAAAAACTCGCTCCTTTTAATTATTAAATCAAATCTTTCCATTAATATTTTCCTTTTATTCTTTTTTTATATTCAAACCCAATTTCGTGCAATAGTTTTGACAACGCCGTTTTACCGCCTTTAAACAAGCCAGCTTCTTTTAAAGAGACCAAAAGCAAACGTCTAGTTGGAAACTCGTTCCTAGTATAATAACCATATTATATGTGGTTTCTTATTGCATCTGCATCAAAAACATCAACACCTGTCACGGGCTTTTGTCTTCGTTTTTTCTTAGGAGTGCGTAAAACATTATCTTCACTTCCAGAAGCACCAAATTTTTCTTTATTTATATTATATAGTGTTTTTGCACCAATTCCAAGAGCTTGTGAAACCCGATCTTTCACTTGAGTGACAGGAATCAAAGGGCCGCCATTTTGTGACTCACGCTTAAAGTAATCCTGTAGCTTTAGTACAAGCTCACGACATTGACTATTCAATGTTTTTCCTCGTTTCGGCATTTTCAACAAAATTACCAAACACAAACAAAATTAGTCCAATAAAGCGCAACGATAAACAGGAGAAAGCCGAGTCAAAAAACAACGGTTACACAAGAGAACGTAGTCTGTGCGCACGAGAGTACGGAAGACGACTAAACAGATTAAAATAGCGGTGGTAAGGGTGTTGCCAGAATAGTATCGCCAATTACTTAAAAAAGTACACCCATAACATTGCTTAATTGAGGGAGAAAATTATATTTATTAAATGTTGTTTTATATATTATGAATGTTAAAAATTATACATAATCATTTTAATTGTATTTATTTTTATTTTTATTAGAAAATTCTGTCTTTGGATCACACATAAATCTTAAAAATCATAGAGATACTGGCAACACAGTGCAATTAGGAGACGCAAAAAAATGGTAGCATTATAGTCTAGTTGCTCGAAGGAATAAAAAAATAAAAATATCCAAATAAAATAAATATCATATCTATTCCAATGAATTCGGACCGAATACTATCAAGCACATCACTATGAAAACTAGACGCACGATGTAACTTTGTACAAGCGCGCCAAAGAACAAAAAATAAATGTTTTCATATCATTTACAAACTATTTTAAGTTTTGAAACAGAGTTTATTGGAAAATTACTTGATTCTGACATTTTGACATAAAGTTTTATATTAAAGAGGTATTCTAAATCATTCGGCAAATGTGTCGCTCGTGCAAGGTTATATCGATTAATTTAAGAATAATCTGTCAAATCGGTAATAACTCAGCGGCCGTACTATAATACTATGTCTAAATGTGTGTGTAACAGTTTTTTGAATCGGTTTCCCCCTCCTGGGGCGAGAGCGGGGGGGAGGGGGGAGGAGCATCCCTCTATATATGGGGAGTACGTACTCGCCTCTACCTGCAACACATGTTGATAATCTTTAGTCAAATCGAAATATATAAAGTACATTTCTTCAAGATACGAATGGTACTCGTATAGTGGGCAAGTCGAGATCACGGTGGACTCACACGTGCGATTCACTTCAACATAAATTACTACGTACTAGTGCTAATGTGGTGTTATCTTTAAGTATGTCGTGTAGGCTTTGTTACAAAAAGCTCTTCATCATCAAATATTATTTTTGTTTATGTCATTTATTTTTTATTGTTCACAGAATTTATAATATAAAAAATAAAAATGGTTAAATATTAAATCAGCAAAACAGGAAAAACTAAAATAACAAAATAAAATAATTAAACAAAATAACCTGAAACAGAAATGGTAACAAAAAGAAAACAATAACGTTACCATATGAAGAGAGAAAAAAAATATAATTTGTCCTCTAGTAGTACCGAGGAGTACGTCGCGTCGGCAGCAAAACTGTTTATAAATAATACGAAATACGTAATACTCGTATTTAGTCGTAAAATAGTTGAGCACAAATTTCACATAGTGAGTAAACCTTAGATTTTAGATTGGTTATCTAAATATACTACATATTCCTATATACCTATAGAGTTGACATTTATCTTAAGACTATAAAAATTATTTTAAAATATATTTTAAAAAAAACTTTTGGTAAATCCAAATGTGCTTTTTTCGCTCTTCATTTTATAAATAATAAAAATAAAAATATAAATTAGTTAGTTATTGTTAATAAGTACTGTTCTGTCTCTTCATTACTCTTGTTTTGTAGGAAGGAGTACACAGCTTTCTTACATTTGTAATTAGATAGTTCATAAATGGATATATTAGAGTTCAGTCCAAGTACCAGCGAAGAAGGTAAGGGCGGTGTCATCAGCATATAAAACTATCTTAGAATTATTGACTTTAATATTACAAAGGTGGTTAATGAATATCAAGAAGAGAGTATAGGTCCGAGTCCGAGTATACTACCCTGGGGCACACCGTAAGATATAGAAAGTTCATTACTTATATAGTTACCTATCTTTTGCTTGATACATACGATTGCAGAGTAGTGGTCGGTGATAGTTGTATCAAGTACAAAAGTTAAATTTTGTTCGAAGATTATGGTCAAGGCAGTTCTTAGCTCTTGTTGGGAACCCATGAAAAGCAAGAAAATTTAAATACTCATGTGAGTGGTTATTGAAGGTTTTAATATCAATGTTAATGTCTCCAGTTAGTATAACAACTTTGTATCTTGAGAGTAACGGGAGTATTTCGTTTCAGGCAGATAGAAATGACTAATATTTTCATTAGAAGGTGATTGTTGATATATGCAAATCACTACTATATCAGAATTGATTTTAATTATTAGTCCGGAGGCTGATCCGTTAAAGTCTGGCTCTTCGCCGATTGAAAATAAAGACGTTTTATGTATACAAGAACACCATCGCTTTGATTAAGGTGGCTAGATGTATTGTGAATGGAATAATTGGGTAAACTGGGAATATAGTGGTTAGTGGAACAGGATAACCAACATTCAGTCAATGTCAAAATATCACAATCAAATGCAATACTCTGTAAACTTGTCTGTAAATTTAAGAAGTTACAGTTAATAGACCGAATATTTTCGTTAATTTTTTTATATATTGTTTTGGGTTTTGCAATATTTGATTTTTTTTTTCAATATTTTAAATTGATGATTGAATACGTATTGTAATGAAAATCTGTGATTATAAAAATAATAATAATATCTTACCTAGGTCAATTTTATTAAATTTGGTTTTTGGAATATTTTGTATTTCTACAGCGATTGGGGCGAATAACCGAAAATGAAAATAATACGAATATATATATATATATATATATATATATATATATATATATATATATATATATATATATATATATATAACTAAGAATGTACTCTCTTTTCGACATTTCTAATATAAAAAATGCCAACTCTTTAAGTTGAAAGGTATCCTAACAAAGCGATTTCCATAAGAATAAAAGATACAAAATTCCTTTCACGTTAAATAAAATAGAGTGATTAAGTTTCCAAAACTCTTTAAGAATTACATTGTTTTAAACGAATTGATGTCTGACCTATATTTGCATTTGAATAAGAATTTGCTTCAGAATTCCGATAACTTTAGAACAATCGTTTGATCTTAATAATTTTAATCGAAGTTTGAATGTAAACAGAGCTGCAGTGCAAGGATTAGAGCGGTGATTTGACAAAGTTTCCCTACTTGGCTCGGCGGGGCGTGCTGTCGACGAGATATCATCAGGCATTTGAACTGCCTGTGTGAACTGGGGCAAACAGAAATTGAATTCAAGAATAATGTATTCACTTATTACTCGAGCCGTTCTGTAACACAATCCGGGTTTCGCAAGTTTTGTCTTATTGACATTATATGTGTAATGTACGCACACAATAAAATACTGCGGTGACAAATTTTCCTCCCACACGGGAGTCTATGTTAAGCAGTGGACTTTTGATAGGATGTAATAAATGTAATACAAAATTAATAATTTATTATTAATACAATAATTTTGCCCGCATTTTTAATACCATAGTGGCCCTACCACGTAAAAAAAACTATAATTTTTTTTACGTGGTGGTGGTGGTTTCACCGTGGTGTGGAGACGTAACGCGCTACTAAGCCGTGGTATCGTCGTGGGGTAGAAACTAAGCTCCTACATGACTTTTTGGGATTTATTACAAATTTACAATTACAATCACTGATAATTCTACGGTCACACAAAATGTATACTACACACTACAATCAATCAAGTTTGAATCCCGCCTAATCTGAAGACTTATTCAGATTGAAATAAATTGTTGAGACATTTGTTTAATAATTATAATAAAAAATATTGAATTTGAATAATACGTTATAAAAAGCAATTTCAAAATAATAAGTTACACTATGGATGAAAATGTAACAGCCAGAAACCGTAAACGAATAAATCAATGAATGATTCTAGTACTTCGTCATTATTTGATTGCACTATGACAAGCCTCCCGGACGACACTCGGTCCCTAGATTATAAGGATATAATAGCACTGACTGAGACTATAAAAAAGCTAACCTGTGAATTACAATCTGCGCACCAGGAAATAGATAATTTAACATGCGAAAATGTACAACTCAAATCAGACTTAGCAAAGGAAAACAAAACGATCAAATTATACAAAAAAGTTACTATTGCGAGTCCAAGACTTACACCACGATTTGACCGTAAAAAGAAAAAGAAAGATTGTTTGAGTAGCCAAATGATCCAACATACAAACATACATTTACCAAATGATATGTTCTCAGACAAGGAAGAAACATCTAAACAACTTGAATAAAGAACAAAAAATTGCAGTGATATTGTCAGCAAACAAGAATCAACGAAAACTCGCCAAATTATTATTAGAAAACAGAAACTCTATATTTTAACTAATTTTAGTGTGAAAGGTAAATTACAGGATATTGAATCCACATTTGCTGAACAATTTAACTACTGTCGCTATATCACACAAAACTGTGGAGTATTGGCAGTGTTGGCAGGTATTAAAACAAAGCTGCGAAACTGTACTATTAATGACTACTGTTTAGTACTGATTGGAGAACATTACTTTACAAAAATTGTAAATTGTTCTGAGCTTGTCAAATCTATTCAGGAATATTTACAAAGAATATTTCATACAAATATAATATTATGTGTTCCTACATATATATGCGGAGCCTCCATATTTAATTATAAATATATATGGAGGCTCCGATTTCCTATAGAAATGTTTAATAGCTTATTATCCATGAATGTACAATACCATAAATATGCATATATTTTTGATTCGAATTATAATCTCTCGTATGACATGTTTTCTTACAAATCTGGTAAAGTCAGCAGCTATGGATTACAGAATATATATAAAAATGTTATGCAACGAATACTAGTCGACATATCAATATTTCCATATTACACGGACACTACGTTTAGCATTGATGAAGCAAGTAATATTAATAAGCAAATTGCAATGAATTCTATGGGTGACGCTCGGCCTGATACACCGGAATTAAACACCTGTGATGACCATGTAATTACAGAACAATCTAAAACATTTTTTCGTTAACTGTAAACATATAAATATATTACATCAAAACATTAATGGCGTTATAAGTAAGTCAGATCTTTTAACTTTAAATCGCATATCTCTTTTGGAACAGGGTATCCTAGTTGATGTAGTACGTTTAACTGAGCACAATATGTTGAAAGGTGACACCAAATTATTATTCATAGAAAACTATATACTTGCAGCCTCTTTTTGTAGTAAAAACCGTCATGGCGGTACCTGTATTTTGATTCACAATCATCGTGAGTTCAAAACATTAAATTCTATAGAAAAATATGGCGTTTCGGGTATAATTGAGTGTTGTGCCATAGAACTCACAGTGCATGGTATGATAATAGTATGTATTTACAGACCACCTAGAAACAATACACAAAATTTTGATCAGTTTTTTTGCTATATTTAATAACATACTTGCTGCATTGCGCTTCGCAAGGAAAAAAAATAGTTATATGTGGAGATTTCAATATAATCATTTTAAAAAAGAGCAAAGAGGCTAACATTCTAAATCAAACAATTATTGGCTATAATCTTAAATTAGCCATTAATAAGCCAACTCGTAATGTAAGTGGATCTTGTTTAGATAACTTTATACACAATATTAGAGGAAGTAAATATAATATTTTTGAATTCGCTCTGTCTGATCACTCAAGCCAAACGTTAACTTGTAAAGTCAAAGAAACTTGTTCTCTCTTACATTGGTTAATAAAAGGTAGAGATTACAGTAAAGAAAACATGAAAAAATTCAATGAATGCTTAAAATCACTTACTTTTAACGAAATTTACAATACAACTGATCCAAAAGATGCATTCGATTATTTTCATGAATTATTCATATTATTTTATAATTTATGTTATCCATTTATATTAATAAAAAGAACACTTCGGAAAAAACCTTCCTGGATATCGAAAGGTATAAGAATATATGCAAAACAAAAAGGAAAATTACTTTGGCAATATAAAAAAAACATCCGACTAATCACAATAGAAATTTGTTCAAATGTTACACAAAACGTTTAAACAAAATAATAAAGTTAACACAAAGGGCACAGAATGACGATAAAATCAAAACAGCTTCAAACAAATCTAAAGCTACTTGGTCAATCATCAATTATACCTCACCGGCACGGAAACTTGGCCAAGCGGTTATCTCGCGATAGCAAAAGCTTTAAGTGTTTCTGTTGAATGTTTGTTATGCAAGTATGTCAAAAAATGTTTACCCTCAAGTTCAAGAGGGTAATAAAAATGTTTACCCTCAAGTTCAAGAGGGTAATTCATTATGTTTAAGTGCACCATGACGAATTCTTTAATTTTTAGTTGAATCGGGTCATTTGAGCGACTAAGTTCAAATTTTAAATTTGTGTGTTGTGAAAAGTTTACTGTAAGGTTATTCAATTATTGTGATCTTGTGTCTTAATTAAATAACTAAAGGTGCTTTAAAGCCAATAAAAATGCCATTAACACCAGCACAAGTTGCACAAGCAGTAGCATTTATTGACCAAGGGCTGACACAGCGTGAAGTTGCTATTGTGCTTAACGTACCACGGTCCTCAATGCAGTATTCACTGAAACGATACCAGGAGACAGGCTGCTACACCCGCAGGCCAGGCAGTGGGGGCGTAAGAAGCACATCGGCCCGGGACGATCGTTTTATTGTTATGGAGATTTTGAGAAACCGCTACCTGACCGCTGTTGAGATACGCCAGCGGCTCCAAATCGCAAGAGGCGTTAATGTTAGTGAGCGTACGGTGAGAAGACGAATGGAGGAAGTGAATTTAAAAGCTCGTAGACCAGCACGAGGTCCAGAACTTCTCAGACAGCACCGAGTAGCCCGACTTCAGTTCGCAAGAGAACATGTCAATTGGACCCACGAGCAATGGGATAGAGTGTTGTTCACAGATGAGTGTCGAATAGCTTTACGTGCTCCAGACGGTCGAGAACGAGTGTGGAGAAAAAGAGGAGAGAGGTTTCTACCCATTACCACCACCCATACTGTGAGTTTCCATGGAGGCTCAATAATGGTATGGGGAGGTGTAAGTTCCGACGCACGTACAGAGTTGGTCATGGTCGATAATCGGCTTACAGCTACTCGATACATCGAGGAAGTTCTTCAGGAGCACGTAATGCCTTATTCGGGATTCATTGGACACGACCAATTCCTCCTCATGCACGATAATGCACACCCGCACGTCGCACATTGTGTAGAGGAATATCTGGAAGAGGTTGGAATACAAAAATTACAGTGGCCAGCTCGTAGCCCGGACTTAAATCCAATTGAGCATGTATGGGGTATGCTCAAAAGAAAGATAAAGTCCAGCTCCAAACCGCCACAAACTCTAAATGAGCTCCGAAATGCAGCGCTGGCCGCTTGGGACAGCATACCGCAAGTTGATGTCAGAAACATCATTCAAAGCATGCCAGATCGAATGCAAGCGGTTATCAGGGCTAGAGGAGGAAACACCAGATATTAAAACTGATAGACAATAAAGAAACAGACTTAATTTTTAACTTTGTAGTGTTTTTAAAGTGACAATGGAAAGATGTTAATTTTAGTGAAAACATGTTATCTTGAAAAGAAAAATTTCGGTGAAGTAAACATTAAATTTCTATGTTCTAAAACCATTAGAGACACTTATTGAATGCATCTACCCTTAATTTACTGTTAAAAAAACGTTTCAGTGCAAATAATCAGCAAATTCACGAGTGGCCAAGTTTCCGTGCCGGTGAGCAGTACTTAACAATAATGTGATTAAAGAGGAAATCAGGCATATTAATAATAATGGGATTATCATTGATGACCCCAAAGATATCGCAGAGTTATTTAACAATTATTTCATAAGTGGAAATGACAGTAATCTAAGAACTATTAATGTTAACTGCAAATTACCGAATACTTATAACTCTTTTTTTATGGACCCAACGACTCCTTTCGAAATTAATAATATAATTAATTCATTAAAGAATACAAATAGCACAGGTTATGATGACGTTAGCACAAAGGTATTAAAAAGTGTATCAACCATCATCTCACCAGTGTTATCCTACATCGTAAATTTAAGTATAGCCTCTGGAATATTCCCAAATAAATAAAAAAACGGTAGTTCAACCTGTATTTAAGAAAAATGATAAGAGTGATGTTGCAAATTATAGACCCATAGCACTCATACCGATATTCTATAAAATTTTTGAAAAGGTAATAAGTCAAAACCTTAATGATTTCTTCGAAAAATATAAAATCTTCACAGAGAAACAGGTCGGATTTCGGAAAAATAAAAGTATAAATTTAGCTGTCTTTCAATTTCTACGTACTGTAATGTCAAGCCTTAATAATAATCACTTAGTATCTGCTCTATACATGGATTTAACTAAAGCTTTTGACCATGTTAATCATAGTATCCTCTTAAGTAAATTAGAAGCGTACGAGATCCGAGGAAATATCCTTAATCCTAAAAACTTACCTAATAAATTGGAAACAATGTACACAAATTACACGCATATGCTCAAAAACGTATAGACAAATAGTACATTCATCGTCATATCGTGAAGTGACTCAAGTAGTACCCCAGGGAAGTATTCTTGGTCTATAATAATAATAATAATAATAATAATAATAATATAAAGACAAGCAAACAAAATATCTGGACCTGGCTCACGAGGTGACCGACATGTGGGGTGGTCTGCCGACCGAAATTATTCCTGTAGTCGTCTCTGCAAACGGGCTAATCCCAGCCAGCCTCTCGGGTCATCTGAGGCGACTGGGACTACGTGGCGGACCGCTCCAGGCTCAAATGCAGAAGGCGGTGCTCCTCGATACCGCCCGCATCGTCCGCCGGTTTCTTTCCCTTTCCCCCTAACCCTCGGCCGTTTGGTCTCCCCTGCCGAGGGCCTCCATCTGGTTGGGCTTTTATTTATTTATGTATTTTTATATTTATTTTATGTTATTGATATTTATGTATATTTATCTTTTCATTTTCATTTATAATTATATATTTATAGCACCCAACCAGATGAGAAAACTATATAGATACCCCATAATAATAATAATAATAATAATAATAATAATAATAATAATAATAATAATAATAATAATAATAATAATAATAATAATAATAATAATAATAATAATAATAATAATAATAATAATAATAATAATAATAATAAAAATAATAATAATATAATAATAATAATAATAATAATAATAATAATAATAATAAATAGGCGTAGGGAAGTGACGACCCCATCGCCCGCTGACGTGACGGTTATGTGACAAAACCGCTACGTCCGCGCAGTCAGTCAGCACCTTGCCAAGAGGTGTGAGCGCCGTGCCTCGGCAAAAATTGATAGTGCAAGGGCCCGCTTGTGCATATGGCCTCACCATGAAACGGCGCCGGGTCTGGGCGTCTCCCGTTAAATGACGCCCTGTGTGGATGATGGAACATAGAAGATTGCGCAAAGGGTCGCTACCTGGAGATCGCCAGGGCGCGTCTGGAGCTGGCGCTGGACGCGACAGCATGCGAACCGCCAGCCGAGCGCGAGGTGCTGCACGACCACCCAGCAGCCCCTCGCATCCATCATCCCCACCAGCTTGCTTGGTGTCGGCAGGGTCTTCGCGGACCCAGCAATCGGCACCCGCCACTGGTGGAGTACGCCGCATGCGATGGACCATCAATATGAATACAAACGCATTACGGGCGTATTTTAGGGCGAAAGGGGGAGAAATTGGAGGTTTCGCGTATCGGGCTAGGATGCATCGTCTTTTTACTGAGCTGGAGCCATCTATTACTGTCACCGAGCAAAACCTGGCCGACCGAGTTCGGTATATCTTACGCTCAAATATATTTGATGGCGCCGAACTCGAACGGCTACGACGTGAGGCTGTTCCCTCATCAAATGAAAACGCTGCGACTGAGGGTGCGGTGCCACAAGTTGCAGAACAACCCGCACACGTGGATGCCGCCGTGAATACCCCAGTGGTTGCTGATTCAAATGATGATGGAACATTCACCCAGGAACTAGAAATAGAGCAAATGAGGAGGACATTGGAAGAGGCGATTATGGAAACGCGCAGCACGCCTCTCGAAAATCGACCGCGACTTCCCTGCATAGCCCTAAGCAAGCGGAATCGGGCTGTCGTGAGGGCTCTGAACCCAATGCTGGTGACCTATTTGGAAGCCAGCCGGGACCTTTGCGAGACGGACTCAATTCTCTTTGGCGCCGCACTGGCAGTCTGCCGTATTATAGGTGCCAAACTTTCCACGGCTGGACGCACTACTGGACAAAGTAGTGCTATCCCAGCCTGGAGAACAAGAATTGAAGAACGTATCGCAAAGGCTAGGGCTCTCATCGGCAGACTGATATGCTTCAGGTCAGGCAATACCAGGCCAAGGATTGTGCGCACCGTCAGGATGGCGTTTGCTGGGACAAATATTAGTTTGTCCCAGCCGGATATAATGCAAAAACTGACGGAGCGCATAGACGACCTGAAGCAGAGAATCGCTGCTTGGGGAAAGCGAATTCGGCGATATACCGAGAGGTCGACACGGTTCAACCAGAATCGTCTCTTCCAGAGTGATCAGAAGAGGCTCTATGAATCATTGGAGCGACCAATGGTAAGTGGAACGGGTCCAGCACCGAATCAGGCCGACAGTGTAGCATTCTGGCGCGGCCTGTGGTCAGAGCCCGTAAACCACAGCGAGGGCCCTTGGACAGAAGTTGTGGCGAGTCAGTGTGCGGGTATTACGCCCATGGAGCCCGTCATCATAACGCCGGATGACGTAGCTGAGGCGGTCCGTAGGGCCCCGAACTGGAAAAGTCCGGGGCTTGACGGGCTGCATCACTACTGGCTGAAGGGGTTCATGGTGTGTCACTCTGTGCTCGCCCGACAGTTTCAAGAGGCTCTCAAACAGAAGTCGCTCCCAAGCCTCTTCACTACTGGGATCACTCATTTGGTTCCTAAAGACCAGGGTACCACAGACCCGAGCAAATACCGCCCCATCACTTGTCTACCGACCATATACAAGACACTAACATCCATTTTGAGCGCGAGAATCACTTGTCACCTGGACTCAAATCAGGTGATGTCGCGCGCTCAAAATGGATGTCGGGGCGGTGGTCGTGGAACCAAGGAACCACTCCTCATTGACGCGGTCATTGGCAAAGTGGTGAAACGCAGCCGTCGGAACTTCTCCGCCGCCTGGATAGACTACAGAAAGGCATTCGACTCGGTGCCCCATACATGGCTAAAGAGAGTCCTCGAGCTGTACAAGATAGACTGTACAGTTAGAGACTTCCTCGAGCAGTGTATGGGGCAGTGGAGTACGATCCTTTGTCATCTGGGTGAGCGGATGATGGCTGCGGAGAACCACATAAGGATAAGAAGGGGTATCTTCCAGGGCGATTGTCTGAGTCCAATCTGGTTCTGCCTCTCTCTGAACCCTCTCAGTACCTTACTGGAGGGCTCCGGGAGGGGATTTCAGCTACGGAAAGGAGGGACAAAAGTGACCCACCTTTTCTATATGGATGACCTCAAGTTATTCGCCTCCAGTCGCTCCCATCTTATGGAATTGCTAAACATCACTTGTGAATTTAGCAATTCCATTGGAATGGAGCTTGGGACGGATAAGTGTGCGGTCCTCCATGTTGAGAGGGGAAGGGTTGCTAACTCTGAGGGCGCAGACTTATCTGTGCCCGTCAACTTAAGGACCCTTTCCGAGGCTGAAACATACCGATACCTGGGTATGTCACAAAACATCGGTATCGATGAGACTGGTATGAAACAGTCAGTTTGCGACGTGTTTTATGCACGCTTGACCAAAGTGCTTAACAGCCTTTTGTCCGGTGTGAATAAGGCACACGCATATAACGGCTGGGTCATGCCTGTCCTCATGTATACCTTTGGCATACTCAGGTGGACTCAGACTGAACTTAACGCCCTGGATAGAAAAGTCCGCACTACCATGACGTCCCATAGGATGCATCATCCGAGATCGTCGGTAATGAGGCTGTACTTGCCGCGGAAGCATGGTGGTCGTGGCTTCTTGAGCGCGCTCACCATGCACAATCGCGAAGTGTGCAGCCTCCGTGATTACTTCCTGGCGAGATCGGATGATCCATTCTATAAGGATGTCATTTCTTGTGATAAAGGACTTACCCCTCTATCCTTAGCCAACGAGCAATGGCAAGACCCGGCAGTGCAGAGCATTTCCGACCGGGAGACCGTATGGAAGGAGAAGGAGCTCCACGGGAGGTTCTACAAGGCTCTACATGAGCCTTTCGTAGACACAGTAGCCTCCCTCCACTGGCTACGCTTTGGTGATCTCTTCGGGGAAACCGAGGGTTTTGTCTGTGCAATACAGGATCAGGTTATTAAGACCAACAACTATCGGAGATACATCCTAAAGGATGGCACCGTCGACATCTGTCGAGCTTGTCGCCATCCCGGTGAGTCACTTAGGCATGTTATCTCCGGTTGTTCGGCGCTTTCTAACTCTGAGTACTTGCACAGGCACAACCTAGTAGCCAGAATTCTACACCAGGAGCTCGCTCTGAAATACGGTCTCGTGGATCGGAAATTGCCGTATTACAAGTACTTGCCGGAAGCCGTGCTCGAAAATGATCGCGCCAGGCTCTATTGGGACCGGGCCATCATCACAGACAGGACTATTCTTGCGAATAAGCCTGATATTGTGCTGATGGACCGGGCACAGTCAAGGATATTTTTGGTCGACATTACCATTCCGTGTGACGAAAACCTCGTGAAATCCGAAACAGATAAGCAAGCAAAATATCTGGACCTGGCTCACGAGGTGACCGACATGTGGGGTGGTCTGCCGACCGAAATTATTCCTGTAGTCGTCTCTGCAAACGGGCTAATCCCAGTCAGCCTCTCGGGTCATCTGAGGCGGCTGGGTCTACGTGGCGGACCGCTCCAGGCTCAGATGCAGAAGGCAGTGCTCCTCGATACCGCCCGCATCGTCCGCCGGTTTCTTTCCCTTTCCCCCTAACCCTCGGCCGTTTGGTCTCCCCTGCCGAGGGCCTCCATCTGGTTGGGCTTTTATTTATATATGTATTTTTATATTTAGTTTATGTTATTGATATTTATGTATATTTATCTTTTCATTTCCATTTATAATTATATATTTATAAAACCCAACCAGATGAGAAAACTATATTGATAGCCCACACAAATAATAATAATAATAATAATAATAATAATAATAATAATAATAATAATAATAATAATAATAATTATAATAATAATAATAATAATAATAATAATAATAATAATAATAATAATAATAATAATATTATTATTATTATTAAACGCCGCCTGGATAGACTACAGAAAGGCATTCGACTCGGTGCCCCATACATGGCTAAAGAGAGTCTGAGCTGTACAAGATAGACTGTACAGTGAGAGACTTCCTCGAGCAGTGTATGGGGCAGTGGAGTACGATCCTTTGTCATCTGGGTGAGCGGATGATGGCTGCGGAGAACCACATAAGGATAAGAAGGGGTATCTTCCAGGGCGATTGTCTGAGTCCAATCTGGTTCTGCCTCTCCCTGAACCCTCTCAGTACGTTACTGGAGGGCTCCGGGAGGGGATTTCAGCTTCGGAAAGGAGGTACAAAAGTGACCCACCTCCAGTCGCTCCCATCTTATGGAATTGCTAAACATCACGTGTGAATTTAGCAATTCTATTAGAATGGAGCTGGGGACGGATAAGTGTGCGGTCCTCCATGTTAAAAGGGGAAGGGTTGCTAACTCTGAGGGCATAGACTTATCTATGCCCGTCAACTTAAGAACCCTTTCCGAGGCTGAAACATACCGATACCTGCGTATGTCACAGAACATCGGTATCGATGAGGCTGGTATGAAACAGTCAGTTTGCGACGTGTTTTATGCACGCTTGACTAAAGTGCTTAACAGCCTTTTGTCCGGTGTGAATAAGACACATGCATATAACGGCTGGGTCATGCCTGTCCTCATGTATACCTTTGGTATACTCAGGTGGACTCAGACTGAACTTAACGCCCTGGATAGAAAAGTCCGCACTACCATGACGTCCCACAGGATGCATCATCCGAGATCGTCGGTAATGAGGCTGTACTTGCCGCGAAAGCATGGTGGGCGTGGTTTCTTGAGCGCGCTGACCATGCATAATCGCGAAGTGTGCAGCCTCCGTAATTACTTCCTGGCGAGATCGGATGATCCATTCTATAAGGACGTCATTTCTTGTGATAAAGGACTTACCCCTCTATCCTTAGCCAACGAGCAATGGCAAGACCCGGCAGTGCAGACAATTTCCGACCGGGAGACCGTATGGAAGGAGAAGGAGCTCCACGGGAGGTTCTACAAGTCTCTACATGGGCCTTTCGTAGACACAGTAACCTCCCTCCACTGGCTACGCTTTGGTGACCTCTTCGGGGAAACCAAGGGTTTTGTCTTTGCAATACAGGATCAGGTTATTAAGACCAACAACTATCGGAGATACATCCTAAAGGATGGCACCATCGACATCTGTCGAGCTTGTCGCCATCCCGGCGAGTCACTTAGGCATGTCATCTCCGGTTGTTCGGCACTTTCTAACTCTGAGTACTTGCACAGGCACAACCTAGTAGCCAGAATTCTACACCAGGAGCTCGTTCTGAAATACGGTCTCGTGGATCGGAAATTGCCGTATTACAAGTACTTGCCGGAAGCCGTGCTCGAAAATGATCGCGCCAGGCTCTATTGGGACCGGGCCATCATCACAGACAGGACTATTCTTGCGAATAAGCCTGATATTGTGCTGATGGACCGGGCACAGTCAAGGATATTTTTGGTCGACATTACCATTCCGTGTGACGAAAACCTCGTGAAATCCGAAACAGATAAGCAAGCAAAATATCTGGACCTGGCTCACGAGGTGACCGACATGTGGGGTGGTCTGCCGACCGAAATTATTCCTGTAGTCGTCTCTGCAAACGGGCTAATCCCAGTCAGCCTCTCGGGTCATCTGAGGCGGCTGGGTCTACGTGGCGGACCGCTCCAGGCTCAGATGCAGAAGGCAGTGCTCCTCGATACCGCCCGCATCGTCCGCCGGTTTCTTTCCCTTTCCCCCTAACCCTCGGCCGTTTGGTCTCCCCTGCCGAGGGCCTCCATCTGGTTGGGCTTTTATTTATATATGTATTTTTATATTTAGTTTATGTTATTGATATTTATGTATATTTATCTTTTCATTTCCATTTATAATTATATATTTATAAAACCCAACCAGATGAGAAAACTATATTGATAGCCCACACAAATAATAATAATAATAATAATAATAATAATAATAATAATAATAATAATAATAATAATAATTATAATAATAATAATAATAATAATAATATTATTATTATTATTATTATTATTATTATTATTATTATTATTATTATTATTAAACGCCGCCTGGATAGACTACAGAAAGGCATTCGACTCGGTGCCCCATACATGGCTAAAG
This sequence comes from Parnassius smintheus behrii, assembly GCA_036936625.1. NCBI lineage: Eukaryota > Metazoa > Arthropoda > Insecta > Lepidoptera > Papilionidae > Parnassius > Parnassius smintheus. The sequence goes on along the minus strand of JAUPFT010000005.1, from coordinate 23,165,856 downwards.
AGAGTCTGAGCTGTACAAGATAGACTGTACAGTGAGAGACTTCCTCGAGCAGTGTATGGGGCAGTGGAGTACGATCCTTTGTCATCTGGGTGAGCGGATGATGGCTGCGGAGAACCACATAAGGATAAGAAGGGGTATCTTCCAGGGCGATTGTCTGAGTCCAATCTGGTTCTGCCTCTCCCTGAACCCTCTCAGTACGTTACTGGAGGGCTCCGGGAGGGGATTTCAGCTTCGGAAAGGAGGTACAAAAGTGACCCACCTCCAGTCGCTCCCATCTTATGGAATTGCTAAACATCACGTGTGAATTTAGCAATTCTATTAGAATGGAGCTGGGGACGGATAAGTGTGCGGTCCTCCATGTTAAAAGGGGAAGGGTTGCTAACTCTGAGGGCATAGACTTATCTATGCCCGTCAACTTAAGAACCCTTTCCGAGGCTGAAACATACCGATACCTGCGTATGTCACAGAACATCGGTATCGATGAGGCTGGTATGAAACAGTCAGTTTGCGACGTGTTTTATGCACGCTTGACTAAAGTGCTTAACAGCCTTTTGTCCGGTGTGAATAAGACACATGCATATAACGGTTGGGTCATGCCTGTCCTCATGTATACCTTTGGCATACTCAGGTGGAGTCAGACTGAACTTAACGCCCTGGATAGAAAAGTCCGCACTACAATGACGTCCCATAGGATGCATCATCCGAGATCGTCGGTAATGAGGCTGTACTTGCCGCGAAAGCATGGTGGGCGTGGCTTCCTGAGCGCGCTCACCATGCATAATCGCGAAGTGTGCAGCCTCCGTCATTACTTCCTGGCGAGATCGGATGATCCATTCTATAATGACGTCATTTCTAGTGATAAAGGACTTACCCCTCTATCCTTAGCCAACGAGCAATGGTAAGACCCGGCAGTACAGAGCATTTCCGACCGGGAGACCGTATGGAAGGAGAAGGAGCTCCACGGGAGGTACTACAGGGCTCTACATGAGCCTCACGTAGATACAGCCGCCTCCCTCAACTGGCTACGTTTCGGTGACCTCTTCGGGGAAACCGAGGGTTTTGTCTGTGCAATACAGGATCAGGTTATTAAGACCAACAACTATCGGAGATACATCCTAAAGGATGGCACTGTCGACGTCTGTCGAGCTTGTCGCCATCCCGGGGAGTCACTTAGGCATGTCATCTCCGGTTGTTCGACGCTTTCTAACTCTGAGTACTTGCACAGGCACAACCTAGTAGCCAGAATTCTACACCAGGAGCTCGCTCTGAAATACGGTCTCGTGGACCGAAAATTGCCGTATTACAAGTACTTCCGACACCGTGCTCGAAAATGATCGCGCAAGGCTCTATTGGGACCGGGCTATCATCACAGACAGGACTATTCTTGCGAATAAGCCTGATATTGTGTTGATGGACCGGGCACAGTCAAGGATATTTTTGGTCGACATTACCATTCCGTATGACGAGAACCTCGTGAAAGCCGAAACGGATAAACGAACAAAATATCTGGACCTAGCTCACGAGGTGACCGACATGCGGGGTGGTATGCCGACCGAAATTATTCCTGTAGTCGTCTCTGCAAATGGGCTAATCCCAGTCAGCCTCTCGGGTCATCTGAGGCGACTGGGACTTCGTGATGGACCGCTCCGGGCTCAAATGCAGAAGGCGGTGCTTCTCGATACCGCCCGCATCGTCCGCCGGTTTCTTTCCCTTTCCCCCTAACCCTCGGCCGTTTGGTCTCCCCTGCCGAGGGCTCCCATCTGGTTGGATCTTATTTATTTATGTAGTTTTTGTATTTATTTTATTTTATTGATATTTATGTATATTTATCTTTTCATTTTAATTTATAATTATATATTTATAGCACCCAACCTGGTGAGAAAATTATATAGTTCCCCCAAATAGTAATAATAATATTCCACAACCATCACACAACGCCATCTAGTCCCAAGCTAAGCAGAGCTTGTGTTATGGGTACAGACAACTGATAAACATACTTATATATTTGTAAATACATAAATATTATAGATAAATTACATCCAGACACAGAACAAATGATCGTTGCTCATCACACAAACATTTGTCCTTGGTGGGAATCAAACCCACGACCTCCGGCATAGCAGTCAGGGTCACTAACCACTAGACCAACAGGCCTGTCATGTTATTATTCCTTGTTTATATAAACGATTTACCAAAATATATAAATCAAGATATGGTATTATACGATAGTACAGTGATGTTTACAAGCACAAGCAAAAATAAAATGATATCTGACATAAATAAAATACTAGACATTATAATTCAATGGTTGTCAAATAATAATTTATTAATTAATCTAAATAAAACAAATTTAATGACAAATAATTTAATTAATCGTAATATATGCTACAACGGACAAAAAATTAATGAAGTCGAAAATGCAAAATTTTTAGGCTTCAATCTCGATTCAAACTTAAAATGGAAACCTCAAGCAGAAGATATTTGTACTAAACTAAACCAGTTCTCGTATGCACTGCATAGACTTGGAACAATTGTGAATCAATCTGCGATCATCACTGCGTACCACGGTTATGTAGAATCAGTATTAAGGTATGGTGTCATTTTTGGGGTAACTCTGTAGACAGTGATATGATATTTAGAGCCCAAAAGAGATGTGTAAGGGCTATTGCGAAGTTAAAAGAGACGGATAGTTGTAAACCATTTTTTATTGGTCTGAAACTGTTAACACTTCCATGTCTTTATATATATGAGGTAGCCGTCTTTGTTATTACGCATATTTCTTCATTTGAGTGCCTACACAGTAAACGTAATAATCATAAAATATGTTTTCCATCAAACAAAACAGCCCAATTTAACAACAGCATATTTTGTATGGCCCCTCGAATTTATAACCATTTACCATTACACATTTTGAGATGTTCCAACATAGATAATTTTAAAATACTATTGAAGCAATTTCTCGTTAATAGGGCATACTATGGTGTGAAAGAATATCTCGAAGATAAATATGAAATTCAATAATTGACTAATACATGAATCAGTATAACTAAACTGACTTGACTTATGTAATATTATCGAAATTGACATATCGCTATTAATTTTGATTTTGAACTCCAATTATAACTAAATCATGTTTAAATAATTTAATATAAAACTAATAAAATGTAATGAATATTGCATGCCAAATGGCGGAATATAGCTGTACTAAGTGTTTGTTCTCTAAGTGATAAACTATGACAATACCATCTGTATCAACCTATATTCGCAATAAGCGATTTGAATTTGAATTTGAATTTTACGTGGCAGGGCCACGCTACAGCTATATTATGGTTATAGCACGAATGGGTCAGCTCGACCGGGGATGGACCATGCTCTCACAGAATGCCAGCGTAAAATAGCAGCTTAATACTGCTGTGTTTCGTATGGTGAGTGTAGATATGGAGTCACCCTTTTTTACTGGAAACGAGGCATTCTATCTTAGTCCTCATGGGTGACAACGCATATGCGTTTTGATTCTTAATCTAGGATAAACGTAGATGTCTATGGGCCACAGCATCCACTTACCATCAGATGGACTCTGTGCTCGCTTGTCACCCTTATTCTATAAAAAAAATTCTCGCTGCTCCACTTTGATATTTTATATGTGCAAATAAAGTATTGGTTGATTTTTTCCATGTTTATACGTGAGACTTATAACAAAAAATAACTTGTCAACTATTTTACTTGCTTTTACTAGCATGTCGTAAAAGGCGACTAATAGGATATTGGGTTTGTGATTATGTAGGCGTGGCTAGCTAAACTATTACTTAAGTCACAATTGCCTTTCTAAGCACATAGTTGGCTAAGCTTTTTTATATTTTTTATTTTTTTGTATTTTTTTTCATGGAAAAGTAGTCAGTTATGTGCATTGAATTCATAGAATCCCTAAATGTTTATAGTTTGGAAAACTGTAAAACTTGGAAAATTTTAAAAGCTTGTAAAACTTTGTAAACTTTAAATCAAATTCGTCATTAAAATTTGAAAAATGTCGTAAATTCAAAACAAAAATCTATAAATATTTATTTATATTTATTACCATTTCTTCTACATATAGTGTGGGGTCGCTCAACACTGCGATTTCCAGTATGAGGCTGCTACCTTATGAACCTTCCTGCCTTCCTGTTGGTTCTTCGGGATAAATGGTTAGTAGCCTATTGCCACGTCAGCTTTCTGATCCACTGGGCGGTCCACTAATAGTTTGGGTGGCGACCTGGTAAGAGATGCAGGAAGTCGATGAATGCAAGTAGCTCAGGACCGTCTTTTGTAGCATTCCTTTGGGGAGGCCTATGATCAGTAGCAGACTAGTGATGGGCTATAGTGTTGATGAAAATGATGATAAAACAACCTATAAAATTTACCATTGTTAATGTTTAGTAAATTATACGAGTACATCGATGAGATACTCCATACTGTGTGCTGGCTGTCATATGGGTCTCATAGCAAATCATCCGTACCTAATACCTATAATATATGAATACAGGTCAATAGTGATATATTTTAGAATGGACTCTATTAGGCAAGCGTAATGTGCGACACACCAGGCACCGAACTGGACGCTAAAGCTTATGAGTTTATTTTATGTTATATTCTTAATATTTGCATGTTAAGGGGAAATATAATGTCAAATGGATTAGCAAGATCCTTCGTTATGCCGAAAATATTGCAGCATTAATTTTGAAATAAATATATGGTAAAGTTGAGGATTAATGTTAGTGATTATGTTAGACGAAAACACGTTTTCGTAAAATTTTCTCGATAGAAAAATTGGTTGCCTGTAAAGTCGGTATACGGGCGAAAGTTTTACGTGACAACGACTTTGAGTGGTAAAATAATTTTAATGTGAATATTCATTCCTATAGTAGGAAGAAGGATGAAATAACACTTTTTATGTCTGTCTCTCTCACTCTTAGGCGGGCTAACCATGCCCGAGTGGAAGGGACGCGTGCCTCTCACTCGCTCTCATTGTGAGCGCATAACGTGAGCGGAGCGTAACGCAGTTTCTTGAAGTGCCACCCGGCAAACCAATTTATAAGACGTTGTCACGTCAAAAAATCCAAAGTTACCTCCAAAATAAACAATAAACCGCTGTTATTCATAAAATACTTTAAATAAGATCATGAAACTTTGCATACTAACTGAACTAACTATAAATCAGTGCTTATGTTATTTACTTTTTTTTAAATACCATTATTTTCACTGTAAAAAGAAATTACCTAAACTATCGGCGTCTTGAGCTTGATTCCTGTCGTTCCGTTAGTATCGCTTAGGCTTTTGAAGGGAGAAGTTGTGTCGCTTACGATCAGAATATACATTACGCAACAGTACGACGTAAAATTAAAATGGGAAATAAACGTGATAAAAATAAGAAGCGGCTGGCTTGGCTTTAAGAAACAGGCATAAATATGATAAACCTAATGAAATAAGTGTCTAACGACCTTTCTACTTACAGTATTAGTGATTACAAATATTTCGGTACATAGCCTACGACGCGCGGGGAAGTGGGGGCGAAATTAGAATTTGAGCTGACTTACTCTAACCTCTTAAATTGTGTTGGAGATATAGTATATGTCAAAAAATAATACATATCAGACTTTATTTTGTTCTAATGTCCGACTATTTGGCCTTGAGCTGTTTAAAACTCTCTTACCACGACGAATTTCACGAAGACGAAGTCGCGATGTCTACATGTCTGCATGCAACGTAAGGGTGAGAATGGAATGAGATGGAATGCCTTGTTTCCTGTAAAAATGGTCTCCGGTTCTTTACCCTCACCATACGAAACACAGCAGCGTTGAGCTGCCATTTTACGCTGATATTTTGTGAGAGCGTAGTACTTCCCCGTTCGAGCCGACCCATTCATGCCACAACCATGTCAAAGCTGTAGCGTGACTGTGCAACAATTTCTGTTCTACTTTTCAAAGGCTGTGATGATGATGATGAGATTAAAAAAAACAATAAAGCGTCAACGCAAGTTTGACACATACGACGTTCGGGGTTGTCGGCCATCGCTCCATTGCCATAGCGTTATAAGAACGTCGTAATATGTACCGAACTGGGATTCATTATTTTACTATGATTAATTATTACGCGTAAATTACACTAATCTTAAACTAACCTTACTTTCTGCGTTTATTTGATACCTAGGTTGCAATTTTTGTTAAATATTTATTTCCTTAATAAAGTAAGTTACAAAACTTGAATTTATTCCATTTTATAATGATTACTAGATATATTAAGTGATAGTACATCATTGTTGGTATCATCCTCTTACGTTTTAACGAGCAGCAGTGCACCACAAAATGGATTTTACTGGCTACATAGTAGTATTAACCATAGCTTGTATGACATTTCACCTATGACTGAACGACAACGTGTAGGTAATTTACTCAAAGTTGGTTGCAGTTGTCTGTGAACTGCCACTACAACCAGCTGATGAGACAGTGTTTTTAACCGAATTCAAAAGGAAAAGGTTCTCAATTCGAGTGTATTTATTATATGTATTTTTATTATTATTTTTCTTGTATGGTTACACGACATCTTTGCAAATTGTGAACCTATTTCAATAGGCTATGTTATATAATATTAATATATTAAACAGGCTTTACCTCAAGCGTAGTCCCATTAAATTATGAAGAAAAAACACCGCACCCAAGGCTGGAAAAGAGGGGAAAATGTTTCACATCGGGCTATTATTTAAGGAATTACATATGATATCTTCGCAGATAAACAACTCATTTTTATAATCCTTGTCTTACTAAATAGGTTAATATATGGTACGTAGGCGGTCCCATAATGAATTGGCCTAACTATGAACCAATGAAGGAAATGAAACGAAACCAATTTTATTTTTCAATATTATCACCATGAATACTAACACACTTCTGACATCTGTGAATCAACATCTCTAAACCTTTATAAAAATAATCACATTTTTTATCCTCAAAATGACTGAAGACGGCCGCCTGCAACTCTTCATCGCTTGAAAATTTTCTTCCTCTTAAGTCCCGCTTTAAATTTGGAAATCAATAATAGTCGGACGGGGCCATGTCTGGACTGTAAGGTGGATGTTGAACTTCTGTGAACCCGCATTGACGAACTGCATCCTTCGAAACACCAGCGGTATGAACAGGGGCGTTGTCGTGGAGCAACAGGACACCTTTAGACAGCTTGCCTCTTCGTTTTTCCTTTATCTTGTCTCGTAATTTATATATTAAAGAAGCAGAATATTCGCCGTTCACGACTGTATTACGTTCTTTAAAATCCACCATCAAAATGCCTTGAAAACCCCAAAATATTGTGCACATCAGTTTTTTAGTCGATTGTTGCACCTTTGCCTTTCTAGGGGGCTTTTCACCCTTATAACGCCATTCCATTGACTCGCGCTTGCTTTGTGGATCATAATACAAGATCATAGTTTCATCACCAGTCACTAGCCGCTCGATCACAGTCTTTGGATTTTCGCCACAAAGATCCAAAAACTCCGAAGCGCAGCGCACTTTTTCTTGTCTCTGTACCGCTGAAAGAAGTTTCGGTACCCATCTTGCACTCACTTTTTTCATGTGAAGATGTTCATGGATCGCGCGATGAACGGTACTCTTAGAGAGCCCATGCCTTGCTGCAATTTCTCTAATCTTCAAACGGCAGTCACTCAGAACCTCCTCTTCGATAAGAGCAATCGTTTCTGGAGTGAGAACTTCCACAGGTCGACCGTCGTGGCCAAAGTCTTCGACGGTTTCTCTCCCGAGGCGAAACTCTTTCACCCAATTTTTCACTGTGCTATAGGAGGGGGCAGACTCCTTACACACGCCATCCGATCGTTCTTTTATTTGGGCAGGGGATAAACCTTCTTTAAACAGAAACTTTATGACACTTCGATACTCAGTTTTCGACATTTTGAAAAAATACGCGACTCTCGTTATTCAAATGCCTGTTAAACTAAGACTAAGCATTTCATGTCGATGCATGTTTATTATATTAAGTGCACGATAAACGTACTATTTAATGCAACACAATATGTAGCGACATGTCGCGTTGAACTATATCAGACCAGTTCATTATGGGACCGCCTGGTACTTCAACAGTGGTCCCATATAAATTCGGAGAAAAACTTCCACCCGTAAGGATTGCAAATAAATAACTTCTTATTTAACAATTGAAGTTGGTTTTCACTTTTTGTTAAAAGTTATAATTATCATTTGTCAAGGTTATATTTTTAATATTGTATTTTCTTCCGAAACACTGCAGCATTACGCTGCTATTTCGCTGTGCTATTCTGTACGAGCGCGGCTTTCTCCCGATCGAGCCGCCCCATTCGTGCTCCAGCCTTTCACGTTTTTTTTCTATAAAAAGATTTTTTCCGTTACACTACGTTTTGCTCCTGTATCATATGGGTGGTTTATATACACAATTTTTGCAAGTACAAACATCCAGGCCCGGGACAATTATTTGTAGGCCATAAAAATACTTTTTCGTTGGATTCGAACCCGTAGCATTTAACGCTGCAACTCATCGACCACTGTGCCACGGAGCCGTCACTATTTGGATATAATAGATATATTAATAATAACTATTCCCAAGAAGTCCGAGCTTTACGAAAAAGTCTATCTAACTTTATAAAAGTTCGGTAACCGTATTATCGCCTAAATGGAATTCCGCATACTTATCGAAACTGCAAATAATATTGTAGGCGAGGTTTACTTGACATTTAACTATATAAACGTTCATTTAACAAGCTGTAACATTACTTGGCATATCGGTGTTTTCGTAGTTGTCAACGGATCACTAAAACTTTCTTCCGATTAGTTGCGATATCGAAAGCGAAAGCGGAAGATTGAATTGATACGAAAATTTTGCTTTCGTACATGCGAAAACGAATTCTTGTTTGTTACGAGTTAGGATTATGCGCACCAACTTCCACAAACTTAAGCGTTTTGTTTATTTAAATGAACATGGTTTTTCTTATCACTATATTTAGAAATTTGTTTTTGTATGTACTAATAATACATATTTATTAGTACATACAAAACGGTATATCTCAAATATAATTAATATTTGAGATATACCGTGCAGTCGTGGCTTAAGTTAATCTATTGCTTTATTTTGTGTCGTGAGTGAAGATTATGAAAATTATCGAAAATATATTATGCTTACAATAGATACTAGCATACAAGGAGCAGTATTGAACGTGAAAGACGTCAAGTACTGAGCTACAACAGGGGAAGCTTATTTCCAACTAAAAAAACATAATTTAGGGGAAAATGAGTTGCACTGAACAAGAACAGATAATATTGATTATTGACAGCAGATATTCCCCCACCTTAAAAACAAGCTGCTCAGAAAGGCAAATAACAATGTAACCTTGGTGATAATTTACACTGACTTAGGATCAGCCGGATAAACGATGCCGATAAATCAGCTCCACCTTTATTGTCCTCCATCACAAAATAGCATTTTTATTTTCGCTCTCGTTTCGGTACATCTACAGCTAATAAATCTACGTGAATAAAAAACCATCATTTTAATTTTGATCTATTCGTGGATTGTATATTTATTTATACATATATACTGAATGTATAAACAAGTTTTTCTCGCACCGTCGGCGATTTTTACGAACCGATACGACTTAGGGACCTATAAGAAAAGACTCCTTACTTACTCCTTTTTAAAAGGCCGGCAACGCACTTGCAATGCCCTGGTGTTGCTGTTGTTCATGGGTAGTCACTTACCATCAGGTGAGCCGCATGTTCGCTTGCTCCCTATTCTATTTTTAAAAAAAATACAGGTTTGGTTGGAAACTGTTAATATTCCATAAGAATAATTTTTCGTCAAGAAAGTATCATATCTCATGACCATTTCATCTTTAACCCTTCAAGCGCCATAAAAATCCCATGCAGTCGCATGCGCCCGGCAAATCCCGAGCGGTCGCATGCAGCCGCACCCACCCACAGCACTTAAAACCATTAAAACTTATATTTAGAGACTACTTTTCTATGAAAAAGTTTAGCATTATAAAATCTATACAAAATTCTCTATCTTGTGGTCATAACAAAAGTCAGGTTTTCCTTCATTACAAAAAGATTTTATTGTATTTTTGATAACAAAAAAGCATACCAAGCGAATGTCGGCAGCCTGAAAATCACAATTTTTTCAATATATATTACTCGAAATTATTTACGTAAAAAGATAAATAATATTTACACAAAAACTTTCATTACAATTTTATAATAAAACACTGTACTAAAACACTAGAAAAATCCAAAAATCAACACAATAACATTCACGCGAAAATGGCGTATGAAATAAACGTGGATTATAAACGAATATTCATAGGATAACAGTTTTTTAATTGCACTAGAAGATAGAGTATTTCATATTGATTATATAAAGCCAAACTTCTTCATAGAAAAGCAGTCTCTATATATAAGTTTTTGTGGGTTGAAGTGCTATAGGTGGGTGCGACCTCATGAGACCACTAGGGGGTAAACTAAAAAGTAAAACGATTAAGTTAAGTAAAAGTCATATCTATTCATACTAAGCACTCTACTCTCTCTCTCTCTCTTCTGTCCATCTCTCTTTCATTCTTATTACAGTCGTTTAAAATTTGATACTTTTATATAAACATTGTTGTATATATATAATTATATAAATTCTGTCTGGAGGACACTACATATAATTATATACATATATGTAGTGTCCTCCAGACCGAATTTTGGCCACTGCAGCCTGCCTCGGACGGTAAACCGACAAAGTAAAGCAAGTATATAAGCATGTATATAAGCAAGTATATAAGCAAGAAAATAAGCAAGTAAATAAGCAAGTATATAACCAAGTATATAAGTAAGTATATAAGAAAGTAAATTAGCAAGTATATAAGCATGCATATAGTTAAGTATATAAGGAAGTATATAAGCGAGTATATAAGCAGGTATATAAGCAAGTGTATAAGAAAGTTAATAAGCAAGTATATAAGCAAGTATAAAAGCAAGTAAATAAGCAGGTGTATAAGCAAGTGTGTAAGCAGGTATATAGGCAAGTATATAAGCAAGTATGTAAGTAACTATAGAAATAAGTACATAAACAAGTATATAAGCAAGTAAGTATTCAATTAAATAAGCATGTATATAAGCAAGTAAATAAGCAAGTATATAAGCGAGTAAATAAGCAAGTATATAAATAAGTATATAAGCAAGTAAATAAGCAAGTATATAAGCGAGTAAATAAGCAAGTATATAAATAAGTATATAAGCAAGTAAATAAGCAAGTATATAAGCAAGTATATAAGTAAGTATATAAGCAAGTATACAAGCAAGTGTATAAGCAAGTATATAAGCAAGTATATAAGCATGTATATTTAGTATGTATTAAGTAATTATATAAGCAAGTATATAAGCAAGTATATAAGTAAGTATATAAGCAAGTAAATCAGAAAGTAAATAAGCATGTAAATAAACAAGTATATAAGCAAGTATATAAGTAAGTATATAAGCAAGTATATAAGCAAGTGTATAAGCAAGTATGTAAGCAAGTAAATAAGCAAGTATATTTAGTATGTATTAAGTAATTATATAAGCAAGTATACAAGAAAGTATATAAGGAAGTATATAAGCAAGTTAATAAGTAAGTATATAAGCAAGTATATAAGTTAGTGTATATTAGTGTATAAGCAAGTACATAAGTAAGTATATAAGCAAGTATTTAAGCAAGTATATAAACAAGTAAATAAGAAAGTATATAAGCATGTATATAAGCAAGTAATATATATATATATATATATATATATATATATATATATATATATATATATATATATATATATATATATATATATATATATATATATATATATATATATATAAATTCTGTCTGGAGGACACTACATATATATACATATATGTAGTGTTCTCCAGACCGAATTTCGGCCACTGCGGCCTGCCTCGGGCGGTAAACCGACAAGACCGGAGAGAGATCAGGTGCCGGACCAACGGCTTTACGTGCTTTCTGGGGCACGGGGGTGAGACACCGCCAACTTCCTGACTCCGGGCAGCTACTGAGAATTTCTTGACGGAAAAACTCATAACTGATTTTATTGGCCTGACCCGGGATTCGAATCCAGGACCTTATGATCAGCAGTCGCACTACTACAACCTCTAGACCAACGAGGCCGTCCTATAGTATACTCGTATTTTCCTGCGTTTAATTAGCTTTATTGAACTCCGCCATTGCCGGTCCCAAGCCCGGATGAGAAAGGAGGAGGGGACGGTTCCGCCGGAGAGAGTGGGTGTATCCGGGGGACTAACACACCCACCTGCGCTAGGACCTGCGCAGTCGAGCGCCGTACGCGGGGATGAAGGAGTCCTGGAGGGTTGAGCCGATCGTCGCTGGGGTATATAGTGGCGAGAGGCAACACGCCCTCTTTGGTCCGGATTTCAAGCTAAACGGTAGCCCTATCTGCTAGCCACAGATAAGGAAATGGCCAAGCGCCCCGTCAGAGGGTCGCAGGCGAGGGATGTGGGGGCTGCCTAGTTTTCCTGAAAAGGGGGGCTGGGTGGTGGTAAAGGCCATGCTGACGGAGCAAGTGACAGTTTATTTGGGTGGTGGGGATGGGCCTTGTCAGCCCCATCTACCAGCTGGATCGAGCTCCCGATGTCGCGCTGTGAGCCAACTTCACGTCCCTATATTCTCCCGGTAATCCTAACGCCTGAAATAGGGCGTTCCCAAAGGTGCGGGCTCCATGGAGGGTGGGAAGCCGGGGGGATGAAAATTTTTAAGAACAAATACTATGGACAATTTAAGGCCCAAAAAGAAAGAGGGAGAGGTGTCAGAGGTGCTTACCAGAGACACCAATGAACAAGGGGGAACCGTCACTAAACCGGCGGTTCCACGGACAGTACCGTCCAGCGCAGGTGCCCCCATCAAAAGGACAACTACCTCGCTGAACGTTTCCAAAACCAGTTCCAAGGAGCTGGGGGGGAAAAAAGAACAGGAGCCCGCGAGTGACAAAACTGCGGAGCCAATACGAACTGACGACCTTTTCTCTGCTGCCTGGCAAGTGGTGAGCCGTAAGGGGAAAGGCAAGGCACCCAAAAAGGTGACTTGCCGACCTGACGGACCATCAGGAGGGTCTATCCCTGCAGGCAGTAGTGGAAAGGCCAAAAAGAAGAACAAGAAGCAGCGGGAAAAAGGCCGAAGGGAACGAGCCGCACTGGCTGCTTCTGAAACTAAAACCAAGGAGGCTGGGCAAGCTACTGCGACTGGGGTGCTTGGAGCTGGAACCAGTAGCCGCACTGAAGCTGGGAAGGATAAAAATCCAGTCCAAGTGGAAGTCGCGGCCGCAGGAACCAGTTCTAGGACATCCGCCAGGAAGCAGCGAGCGGCCAAGCGTCCTGGGAAGAAAGAAAGAGCAGCCAAAAGGATGCTGGAAGAGTCCACCTCGCCTAGAGGGGAGCACAAAAAAGTGCGACTCGGACAGCAACCAAAGGCTGCAAATACGAGCTACGCTTCCGCTGCTAGAGCAGATTTGGGTGTGGCCTTAACGTGTGCGCGTTCAGGTCACATTACGAAGGAAGTAGCAGACGACATCCTCGTAGCAATACAGAGGAAGATAATCAGCGAGGCGTGGAGTAGTCAGGACCCGGATGCGTCGGGCCCAGTTTTTAGGGGCAAACCCGTATATACGGAGGGTGTCCTGAAACTGTGGTGCGACGATCAGAAGGCTCTGGACTGGTTGAAGGGGAATATTGCTACCCTCGACCTTAAATCCAACACCTTGCTGAATATAAAAAAACAGTCAGAGATACCACAAAGAGTCAAATGTGGTATCCTAATCCCTGATGCCCAAGGAGCCTGGAAAGACTCACGTGACATTGGTCGCGTGCTGGCGTACCAGAACCGCTGGGTTAACATCAGGGACTGGCTGTTACTCAAGGCTGACAAGCAGACGGACGGGTGGTTCCTCGTTGTTTCGGTGCCGGAGGATCACATCCCGACCCTGATGAAGGCCGGACGCCGTCTCGCATGCGTATGCGGGGCGGTATACGTAAAATTCCAGGGTCGTGGAGGTAAATTCTTTGATACTCCACCGAGCAAAGAGGTAGAAAACAGCCCGGAAGTCATGGATACCGGAGCCACGGTTACCGGTACAGTGGAATCACTGGAGGCCAAGCCCAGTGAAGAAACGGCCTGCACAACTGAGCCAAAGCCCCCAGTGGAGACCGGGCTCAGCGGCAGCTCACTGAGTGACGAAGAGGACTGCATTTTGCCGACCACTTCCGACTCGGTGGCTGACGAAGAGACCCGAGATCTTCTGGCAGGCCTATTTTTGGGAGGGGACGGGGAGGACGCGATCAATGATGGCGTGCCCTTCGTCCAAAACTAGCCTAGTGCAAGCCAACCTCCACCACAGCGAAACTGCGTCGGCTCAATTACGCAAGTGGTTAGAGGTTCAAAAGACTGCCATAGCCTTAATCCAGGAGCCGTGGGTTGGGGCTGGTAAAATTAAAGGCCTAAACAACCTAAAAGGTAAGCTATTCTACAGCCCTGAACACGACAAGCCTAGAGCGTGTATCTACACTACTAAAGATATCTGTGCACAACCATTAACAGATTTCTGTTCTAGAGACATGTATGCCGTGGCAATACAACACACACAGGAGAGAAGGTTAGTCGTCGCCTCGGTCTACATGCCGGAGGAAGACACTCCTCCCCCTCATGACCTCGGCAGGCTGGTGAACTTCTGCGAGAGGACCGGACTAGAGGTTGTGATCGGGACGGACTCCAACGCACATCATCCCCTTTGGGGAATGGAAAAACCTAATGAACGAGGTAAGGTTTTAGTTGAATTTTTATTTAGTACTAACCTAACCATTTTAAACATAGGTTCTGAACCTACATTCATAAACAAACGCTGTCGCACTATAATCGACCTCACACTTGCAACAGAGGGAGCAGCCAAACTAATTACGGAATGGCATGTGTCGAAAGAGGCCTCATGCTCAGACCATAGATGGATCTGCTTCGCACTACAGGTCGATATCCCCTCTACACCACCATGGAGAAATCCCCGCAAGACGGATAAAACAAAATACCTAAATAAGTTGACGTCTTCGCTCGCGGGTTCTGAGGGGATAAATACTATAGCAGATCAGTCGCTCCTAGAAGAACAGGTAGCAGCTGTTACTAAGGCCATGATAGATAGCTACCATGAATCATGTCCAGAAATCACTCTACCAAGGCATGCCGAGGTAAAGCAACAATGGTGGGGTGTAGAACTCGATAGGAAACGCAAGAAGGTAAGAAAAGCCCTAAACAGGGCCATGAATACCTCAATGGATGAAGACTGGCTACTATATAAGAAAGCTAAGTCTGAATACAAAAAATGTATCAGGTATCGACGCTCGACTGGGTGGCGTAAATTCTGTGGCAACATAGAAACCTGCAAACAAGCAAATAGGATAAGGAATATTCTAGCTAAACAGAACACGTCGGGATCCATGTCTCTAAAGAAACCCGACGGTAGCTACTCAACATCGCCGGATGAAGCCCAACGCATCCTAATTAAAACACACTTCCCAGGTTGCTGCTTAACCCAGGAGGCAAACCGGCATGACGACATACTGACACCAACAGTAGAAGACTGGAATTTAGCACAGAGAGTGGTAACGATGGACAAAATCCATTGGGCCATTCACAGTTTCCTCCCCTACAAGGCGGCAGGACCTGACGGCATATTCCCGGCACTTCTTCAGTGGGGGGGTAAAGCCCTAATAGTCAGACTTGTTGCCATAATGAGAGCCTGTCTGGCTCTAAAATATGTTCCTAGGGGATGGAGGGAAGTAAAAATCACATTTATACCCAAACCAGGTAAGAGCGATTACACTGACCCTAAATCCTACAGGCCCATTAGCCTCACATCCTTTCTCCTAAAGACGATGGAGAGGATGTGTGAAAGGGAATTAAGGGGGTCGGCGCTAATGAACTTACCACTACACGACAAGCAACACGCCTACAGTCTAGGCAAATCAACAGAATCGGCACTTCATCAGGTAATTACTAAGATTGAAGGGGCCATCCAAAACAAAGAAATATGTCTAGGTTCCTTCATAGATATAGAAGGTGCTTTTGACAGAACAAACTTCTCCAGCATAAAAGGTGCACTCAGTAGACATAAAGTTGAACCGGCACTGATTGACTGGATAGTTTACATGCTCAGTACACGAATAATAAAGATTGCTGGTGAATCTCAACCAATCCTAATTAAGAAAGGTTGCCCGCAGGGTGGGGTCCTCTCACCTCTCCTGTGGAATATGGTCATTAATGAACTCATCAGCAAATTAAATACTAATCACTTTTATACAGTAGGTTATGCTGATGACCTGACTATACTGGTCTCGGGAAAGACAGCTAGCATAGTGTGCGACCTGACCCAAGCGGCTCTCCGTATAGTGGAGAGATGGTGCAGGGAATATGACTTAACCGTCAATCCAAATAAAACGGTTTTAGTAATGTTCACACAAAAACGGATGCTGAATAACTATCACCTTCCAAGTCTTTTCAGCACAAAACTCCAGCTATCCTCTGAGGTAAAATATTTAGGTCTTACTTTGGACAGCAAACTTAACTGGAATAAAAACATAGAAAACAAAATCAACAAAGCTAGTATAACGTTCTGGCAATGCAGAAACATGATTGGCAAAAGATGGGGACTGACGCCAAAAATCATACTGTGGCTTTACAAAACTGTAATCCGGCCCATGATCACATACGGCGCTCTGGTATGGTGGACCAAGACCAATGAAGCCACCACAATTAAGAAGCTTCAGCGCTACCAGAGACTGGCATGTATGGCTGCCACAGGCTGCATAAGAACTACGCCAACAGCAGCCTTGGAAGCGATGCTGGAGCTAACTCCGCTTCATCTACATATACAACAAGAAGCGACTTTAGCTGCCATCAGACTCAAGACCCTAAATCTTTGGAGTAAGAATAGTGTCCCTCATACAGGCATAATTGATAGAATCTACTCAGCAATTCCTATCCTACAAGCCAAATACGATAGGATTCCTAAACAATTTGTTTTCGATAAGAAATACAAGATACAATTAAATGAAAACAACCAGCCGGAAGGATTAAGCCCAAAAGAGCTTAGAATTTTCACCGATGGTTCTAAAACAAAGGAAGGTGTAGGTTCTGGAGCTTTCTCTGAAGACCTCAATATTCACATATGCACACCGCTGAGTACCTATAACACGGTCTTTCAGGCGGAATGTATGGGTATCATTCAAGCGGCCATAGCAATAGATGCTAGGAAGGTTAATGACTTCCCCATCAGAATACTGACCGACAGTAGGGCGGTACTACAAGCTCTGAATTGCAATGGGGTGAACTCGGGACTAATATATGAATGCCATCAACGATTAAATGAGGTATGTAAAAACAACAATGTGACTCTACAATGGATAAAGGGACACAGTGGATCCAGAGGCAACGATGCAGCGGACGAACTGGCCAGAAGAGGATCGGCTCTGGCCACTATAGGGCCGGAACCAATCATACCAATCCCCTTTGGTAACGTTCGTTCAATGGTACGTAGACACTTCACTAATCAACACGCTCAGCTTTGGAAAAATCTAACAGACTGTAGACAAGCTAGGGAGGCCCTACCTGTAATAAACAGTCGCTTAACCAAAGTTCTAATGAGACTGAACAAGCCGCAGATAAGGATAGTAACTAGTGCTATCACAGGACATGGCACCTTTAACAAACATTTATTTACTATAGGTGTTACAGATAGTCCCCTGTGCAGGGCATGTATGGGGGAGGAAGAAACGGCGGCCCACGTGCTACTGAAATGTCCGGAGGTCGCTACGTACAGGGCTAAACATCTCGGCACGCCGGGATCACTCCCCGAAGTTGCATGCAACATCAAGGGACTGTTGAGCTTCTTCGGGGAGATCTCATGGCTCGAATAATCACATTATTCCTGCCCACACGCAAAATACGCGCAGAGACGTGGAGTTGCGGAAAACAGCCCGTTGCAAACTAACTAACTAACTAGCTTTATTCACGCTCTATCATGTTAGTACAGCTAAATGAAACGGTAATTTCATTAAAAAAATCATGAGCACCTCCCGACCTCTACCACTAATCCCAGCACCTCTATAACCACACGTTTATTAGCGCACGCAATTGAGGAAGGGGGTGAGATGCTCTTCAAACTAGATGAGACACCACATTTTATTTCATTGTGCGGATATGGGCGAAGTTATTCTTACCAAATTTAATATATAATGATATATTGAATTTCCGCAAAGTAACTTCTAATTCCATTAAGTATATACTCGTATATACATCAAATTGGCCACGCCAAGCAAAGGCTAAAGTTAATATTTCACACTTAAAACAATTGATGCAGTCAAAACAAGTTATTGTTAAAAGCTCATCAGCCTGTAAAAGTCCTTTCAAGGACATAGATCTCCACCGTTGTGGGGAGGATTCGTCTCAACTACCATTTTTTTATAGAGTAAGGGTGACATACAAGCACTCAGTTCACCTGGTGGTAAGTGGCTGCTGTGGCCCATAGACATCTACATTTATCTTCGGTACTCTAGACTCAGCATACGAAACACAGCAGTATTATGCTACTATTTTACAGTGGTATTCTGTGAGAGCGTGGTCTTTCCCCGGTCGAGCCATTCGTGCTACAACCATATTATAGCTGCAGCATGGCTCTACCACGTTTATAGGATTGACGATCCAACCATGATTGACGATCGCAGTAGTACTAGAGGTCGTCGTTCAAGTTACATTTGATGGTAGCAATGGTATTTACTGTAAGCTTGAAGAACTTTTCGACTTTGCCCTTAGTCTCCTATTATAACGACGAAACTGAATAGGATAATGGTTTATCTTACGATGCCGTCACACGAAAGGTGAATGACTATTAAAAAAATACATTTATATTCTTAACTATTGTTTGCTATTGTACTCACGCGTGGTAAACGCAGCATTTTCGATATTTTGAGTTGTTATCGGCAAGATGCTACTGGCCATCTTATGCTTCAGTATACCTTTGTTGTCTTCTACAATACCCACGAGTTTATATAGGGTCATCGATTCTCTAATGACGTCACAACTTACATATTATATCCTATAAGATCAAAGAAGAAGAAGAGGCTATCTATCGAAGAAGAGACTATCTATGTGGAGGCCTATGCTCAACACTGGATTTTAATAAGTAATAATGATGGCGATTATGATTAACGATATACGTGGATGACGCACAAACTTGTACTGACTTGGCAATATTTACGTATATGTTACTGGCTACTAAATTTCTATCAGGTAAAAATTTACACAACTGTAAGGATTTCTGGGAGTTCACGTATTTCAGGACGTTTAAAAAAACACGAAGGCTGTTCTTACCTGACTCAACTGAAAGGATTTCTGGGTGCTCAAGTATTTATAGGAGTTAAAAAAATAAGTAGGTTAGGTTAGGTTTAGTCATATCTTGACTGGGGAGGTCATTTTCCTTGCCAATTAAACATTCGGTGCAACATCCAATCCTAAACCCAACATACAAACATGTATAGAATGCCTAGGTAAAGTATGAAATAAATAATACTTTATACATGAATGTTTTACGTATTGTATAGAATACCTCGTAATTCTATAGGTTGGCGGTGACAATTTTATCGTGAAAAAGAAAACTTTTGCATGGTATAGCCACGCTACAGCTATATTATAGCTGTAGAGTGAATGCACCGGGGCAGCACCAAACTTTTACATAGTTTCAGTATGAAACAACAGACTAATGCTGTTTCGAGTTATGACTGAAGAGAACCGGAAACTCTTGTTACCGGTTATGAAGCATTCTATCCTGGTGCTCAGGGATGACAACGCAATTGAATTTTGATTCTTAGTTGGAAATAGATGTAGATGTATATGCAACGGCATTGCCTTAACTTATTCCATTAAAAAAAACTGAAACTATCTAACCACCGCTTACCAAATGTGACATAGGAATCGAGATAGAAGATGTAGCAATTAAGAGATATTATTATTTATGCTAATAGTAAAATGCGCAAACTAGTGACAGTGTGTAGCGAAACGTAATAAAAAAATAATGGAAAGTTGGGAGATTTTCTTAAAAATTCAAAAGCGACATTAAGTAGCTAAACGGAATAAGAAAATAATGTATGGTTAGGGGATTTCCTTAAAAATTAAAAAGCGACGCTAAGTTGCAAAACGTAATAAGAAAATAGTTGATAGAAAATTTTCTTAAAAATTAAAAGCAACAGGTAGAAGCAAAACGGAATAAGAAAATAATGGATAGTTAGGGGATTTTCTTAAAAATTAAAAAGCGACAGTGAGTAGCAAAACATAATAAGAAAATAATGGATGGTTATGTATATGGGGATATTCTCAAAAATTAAAAAGCGACGCTTAGTAGCAAAACGGAATAAGAAAATAATGGATATTGAAGGGATTTTCGAAAAATTAAAAAGCGACGCTTAGTAGTAAAACGTAATGAGAAAATAATAGGTAGGGGATTTTCTTAAAAATTTAAAAGCGATGGTAAGTAGCAAACTATGTAATAAGAAAATAATTTATAGTTAGGGGAAAAATTAAAAAGCGACGATAAGTAGCGAAACGTAATAAGAAAATAATAAATAGTTAGGGGATTTTCTTAAAAATTAAAAACCACGCTTAGGAACAAAACGTAATAAGAAAATAGTAGATAGGGGATTTTCTTAAAAATTAAAAAGCGACAGTAAGTAGCAAAACGGAATTAGGAAATAATGGATAGTTAGGGGATTTTCTTAAAAATAAAAAGTGACACTTTGTAGCAAAACGTAATAAGAAAATAATAGATAGGGGATTTTCTTAAAAAATTCAAAAGCGATAGTAAGTAGCAAAACGTAATAAGAAAATTATGTATAGTTAGGGGATTTTCTTGAAAATTTAAATGCGGCGCTTGGTAGCAAAATGTAATGAGAATGTAATTTATAGTTAGGGGATTTTCTCAAAAATTAAAAAGCGACGACAAGTAGCAAATAATAACCTTACCCTTAACATAACCCGTAATATAACCTTACCAAACTAATAGAAATAACTGCGATTACAGTTCCGTCTGTAAATTAATTCCTGCTATAAAGTGGCCCATATCAAACTGTTGACTGTTAATGGCCTAATGAGGAGGTTTATTTGATTTTACTATTCTGTACTTGCCACATCATTATATCTATGACCAGGTAGGTCTACTTCAAATAAGTAGCTTAATGAGTTGTGGGTCTTTTTACTACCGTTTAAAAATACATAAATACTTATCTTAGGTATATTTATTACAATAAATATCTCTATCAAAACACTTAAAGGAGAAAAACATATACCTATAATAAATACCAAAAACATATAACTGTATTTGAAAATTTTCAACAAAGCTGAGGAAAATCGATTAATCACTAACTATCAATAACAACAGAACATGGAAACTGCAATCGGTCATCGTTACAAGTTCGGTATCGCCGGGACGGAACGCAGCAAATACATAGCGCAGACTAGTAGTACATCGAGTAACTTTAAACAATCTGTTTCACATCTCATTTGTGCAACTAACTACTGTTTATATTTTATTAAATAAAAAACACTTTCACTAACTATTCACTTGAGTTCTGAATATATAAA
The DNA here is from genome assembly GCA_036936625.1 of Parnassius smintheus behrii. Classification (NCBI taxonomy): domain Eukaryota; kingdom Metazoa; phylum Arthropoda; class Insecta; order Lepidoptera; family Papilionidae; genus Parnassius; species Parnassius smintheus. The sequence goes on along the minus strand of JAUPFT010000005.1, from coordinate 23,144,136 downwards.
GGATAATTTTAAAGCATATATATATATATATATATATATATATATATATATATATATATATATATATATATATATACATATATATATATATATATATATATATATATATATGTATATATATATATATATATATTAACAGTCAACAGTTTGATATGGGCCACTTTATAGCAGGAATTAATTTACAGACGGAACTGTAATCGCAGTTATTTCTATTAGTTTGGTAAGGTTATATTACGGGTTATGTTAAGGGTAAGGTTATTATTTGCTACTTGTCGTCGCTTTTTAATTTTTGAGAAAATCCCCTAACTATAAATTACATTCTCATTACATTTTGCTACCAAGCGCCGCATTTAAATTTTCAAGAAAATCCCCTAACTATACATAATTTTCTTATTACGTTTTGCTACTTACTATCGCTTTTGAATTTTTTAAGAAAATCCCCTATCTATTATTTTCTTATTACGTTTTGCTACAAAGTGTCACTTTTTATTTTTAAGAAAATCCCCTAACTATCCATTATTTCCTAATTCCGTTTTGCTACTTACTGTCGCTTTTTAATTTTTAAGAAAATCCCCTATCTACTATTTTCTTATTACGTTTTGTTCCTAAGCGTGGTTTTTAATTTTTAAGAAAATCCCCTAACTATTTATTATTTTCTTATTACGTTTCGCTACTTATCGTCGCTTTTTAATTTTTCCCCTATCTATATATTATTTTCTTATTACATAGTTTGCTACTTACCATCGCTTTTAAATTTTTAAGAAAATCCCCTACCTATTATTTTCTCATTACGTTTTACTACTAAGCGTCGCTTTTTAATTTTTCGAAAATCCCTTCAATATCCATTATTTTCTTATTCCGTTTTGCTACTAAGCGTCGCTTTTTAATTTTTGAGAATATCCCCTAACCATCCATTATTTTCTTATTATGTTTTGCTACTCACTGCCGCTTTTTAATTTTTAAGAAAATCCCCTAACTATCCATTATTTTCTTATTCCGTTTTGCTTCTACCTGTTGCTTTTAATTTTTAAGAAAATTTTCTATCAACTATTTTCTTATTACGTTTTGCCACTTAGCGTCGCTTTTTAATTTTTAAGGAAATCCCCTAACCATACATTATTTTCTTATTCCGTTTAGCTACTTACTGTCGCTTTTGAATTCTTAAGAAAATCTACCAACTTTCCATTATTTTTTTATTACGTTTCGCTACACACTGTCGCTAGTTTACGCATTTTACTATTAGCATAAATAATAATATCTCTTAATTGCTACATCTTCTATCTCGATTCCTATGTCACATTTGGTAAGCGGTGGTTAGATATTTTCAGTTTTTTTTAATGGAATAAGTTAAGGCAATGCCGTTGCATATACATCTACATCTATTTCCAACTAAGAATCAAAATTCAATTGCGTTGTCATCCCTGAGCACCAGGATAGAATGCTTCATAACCAGTAACAAGAGTTTCCGGTTCTCTTCAGTCATAACTCGAAACAGCATTAGCCTGTTGTTTCATACCGAAACTATGTAAAAGTTTGGTGCTGCCCCGGTGCATTCACTCTACAGCTATAATATAGCTGTAGCGTGGCTATACCATGCAAAAGTTTTCTTTTTCACGATAAAATTGTCACCGCCAACCTATAGAATACCGAGGTATTCTATACAATACGTAAAACATTCATGTATAAAGTATTATTTATTTAATACTTTACCTAGGCATTCTATACATGTTTGTATGTTGGGTTTAGGATTGGATGTTGCACCGAATGTTTAATTGGCAAGGAAAATGACCTCCCCAGTCAAGATATGACTAAACCTAACCTAACCTACTTATTTTTTTAACTCCTATAAATACTTGAGCACCCAGAAATCCTTTCAGTTGAGTCAGGTAAGAACAGGCTTCGTGTTTTTTAAGCGCCCTGAAATACGTGAACTCTCAGAAATCCTTACATTTGTGTAAATTTTTACCTGATAGAAATTTAGTAGCCGGTAACATATACGTAAATATTGCCAAGTCAGTACAAGTTTGTGCGTCATCCACGTATATCGTTAATCATAATCGCCATCATTATTACTTATTAAAATCCAGTGTTGAGCATATGCCTCCAATATGCCTCCACATAGATAGTCTCTTCTTCGATAGATAGTCTCTTCTTCTTCTTCGATCTTATAGGATATAATATGTAAGTTGTGACGTCATTAGAGAATCGATGACCCTATATAAACTCGTGGGTATTGTAGAAGACAACAAAGGTATACTGAAGCATAAGATGGCCAGTAGCATCTTGCCGATAACAACTCAAAATATCGAAAATGCTGCGTTTACCACGCGTGAGTACTATAGCAAACAATAGTTAAGAACATAAATGTATTTTTTAATAGTCATTCACTTTTCGTGTGACGGCATCGTAAGATAACCCATTATCCTATTCAGTTTCGTCGTTATAATAGGAGACTAAGGGCAAAGTCGAAAAGTTCTTCAAGCTTACAGTAAATACCATTGCAACCATCAAATGTAACTTGAACGACGACCTCTAGTACTACTGCGATCGTCAATCATGGTTGGATCGTCAATCCTATAAACGTGGTAGAGCCATGCTGCAGCTATAATATGGTTGTAGCACGAATGGCTCGACCGGGGAAAGACCACGCTCTCACAGAATACCACTATAAAATAGTAGTATAATACTGCTGTGTTTCGTATAACGCTAACTATCAATAACAACAGAACATGGAAACTGCAATCGGTCATCGTTACAAGTTCGGTATCGCCGGGACGGAACGCAGCAAATACATAGCGCAGACTAGTAGTACATCGAGTAACTTTAAACAATCTGTTTCACTTCTCATTTGTGCAACTAACTACTGTTTATATATATATATATATATATATATATATATATATATATATATATATATATATATATATATTCTAACATGCATTACTCGTTAATTACTTATGATAAAAATCCAATTACTAGATTACTATGGTAAGTATACACCATGGCAACAGAGGTAAATAATATTTTGGTAAATCCAAATGTGCATGCCTTAAGCGCTTATTTTATACGTCGATTTTTTAAAGTATTTTAAATACACACAAGTGGTAACAAATAACCTTATTACTTACTTCCAATTTTTACGTCGAACTTCAATAAAGAAAAGTTTGGAAAATCTTGTTGTTTGTAAGAAAATTGTGTTGTGTAGAAAAAATTCTCAATCAATCAATGAAAAATGTTTTATTAATTTTTCGGTTATTATTATTGAGATAAAAAAATACTACTGTTAATTGAAAAACTTTTAACAGAGTTATCTTAAAACGATCAAAAATCAACTTTAATATTACTTAAATTTTTAGGTATTTGTACTCAGGCATTATCGTAAAAACTAGTATTTTTTACCTGACTCGTTAATATTTTTTTTCATAAATATTTCGTTTCCAAAAAGTTTTTCATCTAGTCATCATTTCAGATCAGTATTTTAATTTAGCATTTACCAAAGTACACCTTCAAGTCACTCCATAAAGTCCAAGACGTTGTCACGTTATTATTATTTGTTGAACAAATAAATAATGACATCAAAATTGTTTTAAGACGTTTAATACTTTTACTAATAAACTATATTAATATATGTATATTATACTATATTAATATATATACTTTAAAAAACTATACTAAAATACAGAACTACTAAAATACGATATATATATATATATATATATATATATATAAAAGAAATAAAATAAAATTAGAAGGTCGCGGGTTCGAAGCCTTTCAGGATCATAAGGAAAAGTGAGTACTTCCCTGACATGTCTGACGGCAAGTCCGGCGGGAGTGGTTGGGAATAAGTGTCCTTTTCCCACCGATTCTACTCGTGCGAATTTAATATGTATGAATCTATTTCATATATTTAATTATAACCTCCCACCCTTAATGTTGGAGAAATTAATAATATGGATTCACAGCTCCAGCAAAGTTCCCTGGAACACACAGCCGAAATCCTTAATTTACCTTGCAACCAAGGTTGAAAACATATACGTCCACCGCCAGAATTAACTGGGAGAGTAAAACTAATAAATTTGGTACGGCGGTACATGCTAGTAGCAAAAGAGGCAAAAATTAAAGTTATATCTACTAAGTACAATGAAAAGACATAAAAATTACATGACAAAATAACTAGCTTAAGACATAAATTTAATTTACATACTTAGTATGAATTGTTTATATATATTCTTTAAAAAATCAAACTAATGTAATTATTATACTAGTTATATTATAAATTTGCTCACATTTACCAAATATAAGGGGAAGAACATAGATATTTAAATAATTATCAACTTATTAGAAGCAATTAGCTATAATTTGCATAACGTATGTGTTTGGGATGATTAAAAAATGCATTTACAGAAATGCATTTACAGAAATGCATTTAGGCGAGTTGTGCGGTTACTGAGGTCACTGGCAAGCCACGCAAGCTATCATGCGTCCTCACTTGTCTCCGCACGCGAAGTAGATGACACATTATAATACCCCGCTGGCCACCCAAGGATTTTTATTCCCACAAGTAGAAAAATTCGCAAAAAAAAGATCCAAAGAATCCAAAAAAAAGTAAAAAAGCAATGTGTCACGGCCACGGCCCTAAATATTTACCGTACGTGTCCTCTAATTCGTACACTAGAGGAGACCTCTTTTTAGTTATACGGCGTTTAATAAATTTTGGTGCTAATTTTTTATTAAAATATTTGTGTTTGTCACTCAGATAGTAAGTGCGCTTAAACACAATATCGCCTTTGGAATTTTGGAATTTGGTTTGGAATTTTGTTGGTGATGATGCCGTAGTGATGCCTGAACTTTGTTGAATATGTTAGCCATCTGATATATTCTAGATATTCTGATTCTGATATATATAGATAGCCAGCCGATGTTTTCAGCATAAGCGTATCGCGGTAAGAAGACAATTTCGTCGCCGAGGTCGTTGTCAACGTAGTGAGAACCATATATTACTAATTCACGTCCATATACAAGAAATGAGGAAGTGTAACCAGTAACCTCGTTTACAGAGTTGTTAATTACAAACAGCATTTTTGGCAAATATACATCCCAAGAACGCTGATCTTTATCAACAGAGGTAGATAAACAGGTCACAATAGTTTTATTATAGCGTTCCACCAAATTAACCTGAGGAGTATATTTAGGTGTAAGAAAAACGTTAGGAATATTATACCTATTAACTTCTACGCTCTGACAGCGCGCGACATTGTTACACTCCCGTTCACTCGGGACCTTTTTGGCGGGAAAATTTCTAGGTTAGGAAATTTTTTGCAATATTGCAAATTTTGCTATATTTTCACTTTGAGACAATATTTATGGATAAAACTTACAGGAAGTCTTGTTGAATGTATAAACTATCGAATAAAATTATTTTTGGTTGCTAGAAATTGTAATAAAGTATATAAATTACACTGTATAGCATAATAGTAGTATAAACTTCAATTTTAGTGACAAAATTACTACTAATTTGAATTCTACACCTTTGTTTTTGGAGAAATTTATATGAAATTGTTTGGAAATATGTATATTTTATGTTTTATGTGTTTCCATTCGTTACTCATACCAAAATATTAAAATATTAAAAAATTAAAAAAAAAAAATAAAATAATATTTTATCTGTGACATTTCGAACAATATTTCTAAAATATGTTCGTGTGAATTTGAAATAAATACAACGTCATGTTATTTCAAAATATGTAGGAAAACTATTTTTACTTACATTTTACACTAAAAATAAATGAGAATTTGAAAAATAACACATTTATAACCCGCCCGCCAAAACAGGCCTTTCGGAATTTGAAGTACTTTTGGCAATTTACTTTTCACTTTTTATACCACAAATTATATATCTACGTGTTGACTATATTACAAGAAATGTAAAAAGTATAATACTTTCGTTTTTAGTCCAGACACAAATATAAAATTCTATAAAAAAGACAGAGCAACTTCATCAAAGTGACACGTGGAACGCCGGAAGTTCAGAGTGATTTCTTTTTTTTTTTCTAAGAAACATTGCCAGGTTATGGTTTAAAATAAAAGAGCATATCTTTGTCTTTGATACTAATATCTATTGCATAGTGTCTTTGGTTTTGTTTAAAACGAAAAAATAGTTTTTTCATAGGTAGACATGTTTACATAATTCTGATCTAATTCGATCACTACTTGGCGGGCGTAAGGTTGGTATTGCGCGATCGAAAGTGAGCATGGCTTGGCGTACAGGTTAAAGAGCGCAATGGTCTTCTCACAAATAAATTGGCTGCCATTATCCATGTACGCCGTTTGGGGAATTCCATGTGTTAAAAATACAGAATATTCCAAATGTTTAATTACTATGTCGGCTGTAGCTCTTCTTACCGGAAACGCTAGACAATATTTAGAGAAACAACATGTTAAGACTAAGATATAAGAATTTTGTTTTCTACTAACTGGCAAAAGTCCGATGAAATCAATTGAAATAATTTGGAAAGGTCTGCAACACTGTTTAGGTTGACCCATTTCTCCTAATACATTATGAGTAGGAGATTTATAAGATCAGCGGATGTCACACTTTGTAACAAATTTTATGACATCCCGATGCATACCTGGCCAAAAATACTGCAATGCTAAACGCCGATATGTTTTATGGACGCCTAAATGACCTGGGTCCGAAATGACCTGAAGTGGGTTCTGCGTGGTTCTCTTTGATAATGTGTTCTCGTAATTCTAATAGAACTACTTCTTTCCACGAAAATTCTGTAGTTAATAAACATTTGTTTTTAGAACACCGATATAGTTTTTCCTCCTTAGTAATAAAATTTTCAAATTTACCAGGATTATTCATACAACAATTATAAATGTCTAGATACCATTTATCGTTTGTTGTTATATCGCGTTTCTCGCGGTGTCGTAGTTTCTGCTGTGGAAATAGCAGAAACTACGACAGCGCGAGATAACGCGTCTGGAATGATATTATCAGCACCGCGTCAATGCTTAATGGTAAAATCAAAAGAAGATAGTCTAATGCCCCATCTTGCAAGCCTGCCAGTAGGGTTATTTAAAGAGAGAAACCACTTCAACGCTGAATGATCAGTGTAAATTACAAATGGTTGACCATTTTCAAGATAGCAATGTCAGTGTTCTAATGCTACTATTACGGCTAATGTCCCTCTCTCTCTCTCTCTCTCGGTAATACTGTAACTCTTTTCTGCAGCATTAAGAGACTTGCTCATATAGGCAACAGGATGTTCTTTGTCATTGACTGTTTGGGTTAACATCACACCTACTCCATAATTACTGGCATATGTGTGAACCTGGAAGGGCAAATTATAGTCAGGGCAATCTAAAACTGGTGCAAATACATTCTTTTAGCTTTTTAAAAGCTTTGTCTGCCTCTGGACACCAGTGAAATTTTGGAGCACCTTTGTGATTTGAAGTTAGTCTATTAAGAGGGCCAGCTATAGTGCTAAAGTTTGGCACAAAACGTCTATACCAGGTTGCTGTTACTAAAAAACATTTTACATCTTTTTTTGAAGTTGGTGTTGGATACTCTATAAATTGCTTTTACTTTTTCAGGGTCTGTTCTGAGACCCTGGGCGTCTATTACGTAGCCCAAATATTTTAGACGAGACCAGAAGAATTGGCTTTTTTCAAAGTTAATTGTTAAATTTGCTTTCTTTAATTTATTTATTACACGAGGTAATAAAGAAACGTGTTCATCAAATGTGTTGGAAATAACAATTATATCGTCGAGGTATGCAAATACCTTAAGATCAAATGAACCAAATAATAAATCTACAAGCCTTTGTTGGGTTGCAGGTGCATTGGTCCTTAGGCGCATTCGCGACAGCCCCAACAGTATCTTGTGTGCTTTGGCAGACCGTTGGGACTCGCCGATGCTTGCTCGATGGATACGGCTGCACGCAGTCAAGTAGTCATCTTGCGGGCAGGGCCGGGTGCCATATTTGTTTGTGTGGTTTTTCTGTTTGTCCTTGTTTTATGTTATATGTGTTATGTTTCAATAGTCAATTACTAACATTAGTTATAAGCTCTAAAACTGTTACTAACCTATATAGATCATGATGTCCGAAATAAACGTTTATTTTTATTATTATTATTGGAAAGACCGAAAGCCATACTCTTGAAACAGAAGGTTCCGCGACCTTGGACATAAAAGGCAGTTTTTTCGCGAACGCGTTCTGAAATTAAAATTTGCTAAAATGCTTTAGAAAGATCTATACTAGATATAAATTTTGCGTCACGCAGATTATCTAGTATTTCGGAAACATAAGGCAAGGAATATGCACCGCGTTTAGTTACAGAATTTAACTGCGACTGTCCAAGCAAATGCGTGGTTGGCCATATTTTTTAGCAACCATTAAGATTGGAGAGGACCAAGAGCCCTCAAAAGGCTGCTTTTAGGCGCTTTACAGGAGACAGTCTATAATAACGTTGTCGTATAGGTTTCGTGTCACCCGCATCAATAGAATGACATAAGAGAAGTACAGTCTAAACCCTTGCGTTTAGAAGAAACGTCCTTAAATTGTTCAATTAAATTGTTGCAATCAAGGGTTGTTTTCATTAAGGGATGCGTATGAATGTACGTGGGGATTTAAAATTGATTCATTTGTGTTTGAATAATGATCTGTAGGTTCTCTTTTATATTCGATGCTACTGATTTATTTTGGACATATGTTAAATTTTTTCCAGAAATCAATACCTAATATAAGAGAGGTCTCTATTTCAGGAACTACAAATGTCTTCAACGTATAATAATTGTTTTCAAAATTAAATGGGAGATTAATACAACCTAAGCAATTTAGTTTTTGTCCACCAGCTGCTGTTATAGAGATTATTTCATCAGTGTGCGTAGCAAATCCTTGATGTATCAGTAAACGATGTGCATTATTATCTAGCAAGGTAATGGCTGAGCCAGAATCTAATAACCCCCAAAACTAAATAAATAAGGTCGCACGTCATAAGGTGGTTTATTATATAGAAGTGTAGCAACGATGTAGCTATTAAAAAAAATATTAATAAATTTCAACCACTCTTTCCAGTCTGTATTATTAGAGTGGTTGGCGAGGTTGCTACAATTCTGCTTTATTAGTTTTTAGAACTAAACGGAAGACTTGTGCAATCTGGACAAGTGTAAAATGTGTAATCATCACGGCCACATTCGAAACAAAATACTTTGCGTTTCTCAGTGCATTGTCTTAAGTTGTGCGTCATTTTGAATAGCATCTATTGGTTTATTATTACCATAAAATTTTTGTTTTCTTTGCGGTTTAGTATTATTAAATAGATTAGAATTGGGAAAATATTTTTTATTAATGTTACTTGAAGGTTTATTATAGTTTGTATAAGTTTTATTATAAGTAAATTTGTTTGTGGTAGAATAGTACATTTTATTTTTCTCTGTTGAGTTTGTAAGTGGCTTAAATGCAAATTCGGGTGCTAATGTAGTTGAAGTTATTTTAGGAGGTTCATGATATTTAGAAAGACGGGACTGTACATTCTCATAATTTTTACAAACTGTACGTGATACCTCAATAGATTTAAAGTCAGGCACTGCAACTAAGGCGCTAGCATAACAAGGTTTAATATTGTGCATAGTAATTTCTAAATGATCTTCCTCAGAAGGTTTTTTTAAATAAACGGGAAAACATGCCTGTCATAATAGCTAGGTAAATAGTAATATTCTCAGTTTCGCTCTGTGTGCGAGATTTTATCTCGTCCAATAAGCGATAATCATGATTGGGAATAACAAAAACATCCTTCAGTAATTCGCATAATCTTTCCCAAGAAGTAACATTTGGTTTTACACTGCGAAACCAGTGTAAGGCATCATTAACGAAAATTTCTGATCTGAAATCTATAATTTTAATAGAGGGAATACCACGGGCTGTTATATAATCGTTTATACGTTAGATAAATGATAGGACGCATGATTTTCCATCAAAATTAATACTAGTTAAGTAGGAAGAATAAGCTCGATCACACGTAACGACCATAGGGGGCGGTGTAATTGTAATAGCATCTGTAAATTCCACGGAGCAAATATAACTCCGAGGTAATTTCAGACAAGGAATCCGTATCAAGCTTAAGATGTTCTAAATTTTTGAAATTTGTATTTAGCTTAAGCCTAAGGCTTTCTAAAATATCTGTAGACTTTTATCTACAGCATCCAGACGCTGGATCCTATGATATAATCGATTCAGTAAATTTTGAGTACGTTTATGTAAATTTTTATCATACTTCACTGATAATGTTTTTTAAGTTTGTTTCAACTTTAACAAAAGTTTCTCTTAGGTATACCCTCTACATCTACAGAAAACTCAAACCCAGATTCATTAATATCATCTAAAGGCATCGCATTGGCTAACTTGACTATCTGCCTGCGTAATTCTTGAACGTTTTCCCCAGGTGTGCCACCTCTAATGGCCACCTCATAGCTTAGCTCGTTTTTTTGTAAGGACAAAAATTGAATTTCGTATGACATAATTTCAGAAGTCGAAGAGAATCCTTATACTAGGTTTATGTGAGCCAGTATAAAAATCTACATATAACAAAACTTATTTGTATAAATAATAATTAATAATCGTCCGTACCGTTACAGTTTATATCATAGTATTCGTCTAAGTTTTCTATGTTTAGTAATCAATGATAAGATGTTCGAAAAATAAACTACAACAAAAGCAATTAAAAGGAGAAAAAAATGCAACTAAAAAGTGCAACTGTAGTATACTTGTGTTTTAATAAAACTTACTATTATAAATATATAATTATAAAACCAAAATACAGTAATATAGTGTTATGCTTGTATATACACAATGTAATAGACAAAACAAAACAAAAAAAAAAGAGACAATTCGATACAGTTATGAAACTTTTTACTTTATATAACACATACAACAAAGTAAAAGTTATGAAAAACATGGGTTTATAATATACACGTACACACAAACTAAAATGACTGATCCTGAATAACGAGTTGAGGCGCCAAATGTCACGTTATTATTATTTGTTGAACAAATTAATAATGACATCAAAATTGTTTTAAGACGTTTAATACTTCTACTAACAAACTCTACTAATATACACACACACATATATATATATATATATATATATATATATATATATATATATATATATATATATATATATATAAATAAAATAATTTTACAATAATATTTTTAAAAAAGAATATTAACAATGCTACAAACATTACTAATATTCCCCTTCACTTGGTTTTTGGAAAATTTTATACTTCTACAACGATCGATATTTTTTTATCACGAGCCGCTGTAAACAAACCATATAGTAACCCACTCTCGACGGCGGCCGAGTCCGAAGTAAGTCAAAGTGTATCTGTATTTAGTAAAATATGTTAGTACAATAAACTGCTGCTCAAGACAACGAAAGTTTCAGAATTACTCAGCCTAAAAAATTATTATAACTAAACAAAACAAATTTAAACTGCCATTTTTTCCATGGCTACCTACATGATTGATGAAGAAATTAAAAAATAGATTGAGTTGAACAATTGATATTTTCAAAAGTTATCGTATCTACCTCCCATTGGGAACTTGATAAATCTACACCATAAGCCACTTAAACGTTTTTTTTTTGTAAAAAAAAAATAGCAATTAATAAAAAAAAATAAGTTCAACAATAATTTATCTTTCTGACAATGTGCTTTTTATATCATTTATATGTTCAATATGATTGCTAGATACGATTTCATGCAACACATCATTGGATTATTGATTTTTAGGCGCTTGTAGAAGATACCTACGAGCTTTGCACTTAAGGCATGCAATTGAAACGGGAGTTGGGCGGCATCATCTGCCTAAAGGCAGCTCTTTACGTTGGCCAACATAGTGGCGAATGTTGTGGCAAAGATTTTAGCCAGGAGTTTGTGATGGCGTCCACACGCTAGAAAGTCGTCCAGTTTGCATCGGTTCAGGCCAATGTGCGGACGAATTTATTAAAATGAATACTGAGGCGCTAACAGCTGAAGCGGTTTATTTATTCATGGCATAACGCTATTACGTGAATGTGCATAAGAAATTATTATTTTTATCAGGATTTTTATTTTTGTGATTTTTATTTCTTGGGTTCCACAAACAATTTTCGGCTTGGCAAAGCTCTGTAATGCGAAAAGTTTCTTGATTAGTCATTGTTATTCCCATTTTGTAGATAGTAGTTACGAAGAGTGAATATAAATTTTAAATAAGGTCAGTGGCGTAGCGTGGGTTTTCGCCGCCCGGGGCCGCCCGGAAATTCACCCCCCCCCCCCTTTTTAATTATTTTAATTTAAAGTTTAAATATTTTATTCAACACTTAGTAACCTTTACAGGTATTGTAAAAAGCATACTTAGATATATTATATATATACTTAAGAGCGCCACCCATCATTTTATTTCTTTACTCCTAAATCAGATCGAATTAAAGAAATCTAAAAGTGACTTGATTATAAATTACCTGTTGAATTATTGGAATCACTTTTCGTTATTTTTACGCCAAAAGTGGCTACTTATAGTGGTTATCAACGTTCTCTTAACCAACAGCAATTCATAAAAACTTAGACAGAATAAAATATTTAAGTTACAGGTTGCCTAGTATTATTAATTATTTCTGTCACTATTAGTCTTAAAATTAGATTGAAAATGTATTTTTCGCATTTTTTAAGCAATATCATTAACACAATCGTCAATATCATCATAATGTGTGTCATGTTCCGTTTCCAGAATAGCTAAACTTGGTAGCATGGGCATGCAACTTAGAACATTATTTTGAGAACAAAATGATATTTTTTTTGTGCTGCCATCTACATTCCAAAGCACTAGACTAAATTAGACGCACCACGCCACTACGCAGTTAATGGTGGTCACTGATAGTTGAGGTTACTTTGATATTAATATTAATTTCAAATTATTCTGATTTCTCGTTTGTTTATATGCTTTCTTGTATTATAATAAATATTTGCGACCCAGTGTTTTTTTAATGTGTGCAAAAATGTCAAAAATGTGAAGAAGAAGAAAAATGGCAATGTGTTTTTAAATGTGACCAATTTGGTAAGGACTTTTTTAATATTGGAATAATTTCCATTTTTTATTCACTTGTAAACAGCTAATATCTCAGAAATTGAAGATTCAAGGCACCTCTACGGATTGCCTCATAGGTAGTAATTGCCATAGCTGCCACGCTTGGCAGGCGGGTTATTGCCCATCTCCTGTTTCAGTTTCCCTCTCTCTCCTCGGAATTAATGATTATATTTTATTATTCCAGATGTTTTACACTATTTTCCGAAACCAGAATACCTCACTAGAAAGGTTTCAGCAGTTGAAAAGGATAGCTGGAACATCTAAAATATAAAACCGATCGTGAATTTTACTATAACTACCGCGTTTGCTATCGGCACTTTGAGGACCGTTTTCTATATCCTCGAACTAAAAGACTTGCAAAAACAGCTTACCCCAGCCTTAACCTTGGTAAGTCTATTAAAAACTTTCTCATTCTCATGTTAATTAGCAAATGTTTTAGCAGTGCAGACTAAAGAAACTCACTTTCATGATTGTAATATTAGTAAAGGTGGGCAAGCAAACTTTTTGTTTTTACTTATTATAGGTATGTCAGTGTATAGCTTGACTGCGACAACTACTACATAGTAAAGCACTGTCTTATCAATAACTAAAGGATAGGATTGGATAGGATAGGGGTAGGAATAAATTCCATTAAAGTAAATGTTATTGAAGAACTTGAAAATAAATATCACGATTGGCACAAAATCTACAGACGGATCAAAGAGTGTTAAAGTTGCAAGGGGCAGCTTTTTTCGACCCATATCAAGCAGTTTCTAAATCTTATAAAGTTACTAATGACATTTGTATTATGACCCTTGAACTCATTGCAATATCCGAAGCCCTAAAGTATGCTGCAAGCTATAACTGAAACTAAATTATTATATACTCGGACAGGAAAACTGCTATCCAACATTTGGCTCGATCTGCCTCTGGAATCGTAGGTGTTTCGAATGCCTATTGCATACTTTCCCAAATAATATATCAGTTCAGTCTACGCGACATATGTGCAAGAGTGCAGTGGATTCCAGCACATAGACCAAATATTGGGTAATGACAAGGCAGATAGATTAGTGAACTCTGCTTGTATAAATGGTGTAGAATATAATATTAAACCTTGCTACTCAGAAGTACTACCAAAATTCAAAAATTAATGTCATAACAAATTGAAAGAATTTTTCAATGAACGCTCTAAAACGAAAGGTATTTGGTATAAAACAATACAGAGTGAACCACCTCGAATACCTTGGTTTGTAGATACAAAATTAAAAAAAATGCTATTAGATTAATATTTAGAATAAAAACAGGTCACATTCCATGAAAAAGATTTCTTATTTGATGAAAAGAACTGATTCCACCTAATGTGAAACTTGTGGAGTAATAGAAAACATACATCAGTTTTTGATGGAATGTGAACGGAAACTAGGGGAAAGGGAATTATTTGGAAGGACATATAAGATAAATGTGGACAATATAGGTATTACGCAGGGCATCCTACATGCCCCCACCTTGTATATTGCATTGAGTATGTGCAGATTAATAGCAACGTATAGATTTTAATAGGATTGACATGTTAAGTAACAAAAATCCCTAAATAAAATAAGAAAAAAAAAGCTTATTCACTTTTAAATTAAAGACAGTGGTATGTCAGTGTATAACTTGACAACAACTACTACAACTCCATCTGGTGGTAAATGGTTATAAAGCCCTAGATAGTAAAATATTAATATTTTGGATTATTAGCGTTCCTTACACACAACAAGGAAACCTTATAGTTTCTCCATGTTCATCCTAACGCAGTTTTACTCAGAGACACTAAGTGTTACAAATTTGTAATTTTGCATATTTTATAGGCATTAATCATGTCTACAAAACTGTGAAATAAAATCTTAAAAACATTTTTATTTTGGGTACACCTCCTATGCAGGTAAATGAATGATGATTATTTTTACCCATATATTCCATCCTGTAAGGTATTGTTGGATTGGTATTTCAAAAACATTGCGAGTATGGAAGAACACATTTACGATTCAGGGGTTTGTTTCCAAAATATTAAGCTTTAAAGTCGTTTTTTTCATTAGAGTTATGTGTCTCCTCTGCCAACTAAACTGCTATTTTTGGAAATGTGGAAAGTATACTTAATAGTAGCATACATAATGAAGTTAAAAGGAAAACTATCGCATCAAATTAGAATTAACAAGTTAACGGATTTTTAACGAGTAATAGTCTACCATTTTTTACGTGGTAGAGCCATGCTGCTGTTATATTAGTAGTATAGTTATAGCACGAATGGGTCGGCTCGACCGGGGAGGGACCACGTTCTCACAGAATACCAGCGTCAAATGGTAGCTTAATGCTGTTGCGTTTTGTATGGTGAGTGTAGAGATCCGGAGACCCTTTTTGCTGGAAACGAGGCATTCCATCTTAGTCCTCATGGGTGACAATGCATCTGCACCTTGATTCGTAATCGAGGACAGATGCAGATGTCTAAGGGCCACAGCAACCACTTACCATCAGGTGGACTGTGTGCTCGTTTGTCACCCTATACTATAAAATAAAAAAAATAAATACCAACTTATTAATTGAACTTGGATTGGTAAAAATTTCGTTACAGCTCCATAGAAAATGACATAAAACTAGCTGCATTATAACTTTGTATTGTTATTGTGAACTGTAAAAAATAAACATTTTATGAAGAAATCTTACTATTTTCGTTTATTTTTTAGTTGGTAGATATTGTTGTTTCAATCAAAGTATTCATACAATCAAAAAGCCTGATACAGTTTCATTCGTAATACTCTTGGTTTATGCGGGCGACCCTCAGGATAAATCATGGCAGTTGTAGTAGATTACCTAATCGGTATAGTTTTCGATTATTACTTATGAAATAACTTTAAACAATTTTAATAGAAAAAAAAGCATATATCATAATAAAAATACATGTGGAGTGTAACTTAATCTTTTTGCAAATTTTAAGTATTTGACTGCTTTATGCACACATAATAATCGCACATATCGGCATTTTTTCAAGGAGCACCATTTTTCATTTTTAGGTTTTAATGATTATAATGAAAATACGTTAATTTATTCCTTAATACTATAATAACACTTGACTGCCTCGTTGGTCTAGTGTCATAAATACAATTTGATCATGAGATCCCGGGTTTGAATCCCAGGTCGGTCCAAAATCTGTTTTTGGGTATTTCTATCAAGAAATTCTCAGCAGTTTTAAATTTTTAAGTTAGAGTTAAGAAATAGGAAATAATAATAATGACCAGTGCTTGCGCATACACTTTGGGCACTATAAAATTTGGTCTGGAGGACATTATTATTATTATCATTATAAATGTGGTATGTAGCAGTGTGTAAAGCAAGCCCAATAAAGAAAGTTTTGTGTTACTCATATACTTTCACCACTATTACAGGTTTACATGCTGAAGGATTAGAAATGGAACCCACACCACATATACTGAATGTACTTCACAAGATTCTGCCAAGTTTTTTTTTTTTTTTTTTTTTTTATAGAAGAGGGGGCAAACGAGCATGCGGCTCACCTGATGTTAAGTGACTACCGCCGCCCATGATCAACCGCAACACCAGGAGAATTGCGGGTGCGTTGCCGGCCCTTTAGAAAGGAGTAAGCTCTTTTCTTGAAGGTCCCCAGGTCGTATCGGTCCGGAAAAATCGCCGGTGATAAACTATTCCACAGAGAGGTTGTACGTGGAAGAAAGCTCCTTGTGAAACGTACAGTGGTGGACCGCCAAGCATCCAGATGGTGTGGATGGTATCGGGACGTTTGCCGTGTCGTGCGTTCACGAAATTTGGCGGCTGGGATTAATCCGAGCAATTCCTCAGAGCACTCCCCGTGATAGATGCGATAAAATACGCAAAGAGATGCAACATCTCTTCGCAACGCCAGTGAATCGAGCCGATCGGAAAGCACTCGGTCGTCGACGATTCGAGCCGCTCTGCGCTGGATGCGGTCAAGTGGAAGGAGCTGGTACTGGGGAGCCCCAGCCCAGAGATGGGAACAGTATTCCATGTGCGGTCGAACCTGCGCCTTGTAAAGTTGCAGGCGGTGTGCCGGCATGAAATACTGCCCCGCTCTGCTGAGCATGCCAAGCTTTTTAGAGGCCAATTTGGCCTTCCCTTCCAAGTGACCACGAAACTGCACGTCACTCGATATGTCGACGCCGAGGATTCCGATACTGGCTGAGGCAACATGGGGAGTGCCTTGAAACTGAGGGGATACGACAAAGGGGTTCTTTTTAGCGGTTAACGCGCAAACTTGTGTCTTCTGGGGGTTAAACTGGACTAGATTTAGTCGTCCCCAATCCGAGACTCTGTTCAGCAAAGACTCGACTTCAGACACAAGTTTGTCCCGGCACTCGGAGATGTTTTCCCGAGAAATATTGGCTCGGCCGGTGTAAAGAGCATCACCAGTGCTGTCATCTGCATAGCAATGAATAATAATAATGAAGCAAAGTTCACATGATAATCCTATAAGAGGTATTTAATTTATTTTTTAAAGGAGAGGGGGGGACGATCATGCAGCTCACCTGATGGTAAGTAACTATCACCGCCCATGAAGAACCACAACACCCAGGGCCATTTACAAAAGAGTAGGTTCTTTTCTTGAAAGATCATGTTGTATCTGTCCAGTAAATTCTCTGGTGGTCATACATTAATAATTAGTAATTACTATAACTATATTCTATAACTATACCAGTAAACTTTCCGTGTGATAAGTTAAAGATTACTATAATAGTAACAACTACGACTAATATGGTTCAAATGTAGAAAGCGGTTACAACTCTTGTATTTATAACTTCGAAAGGAGGATGGCCAAATTTCTATAGGAGCTGGACTTTTTTTCATGTCCCAAAACAAACTATAGTTACATTGGTTTGTTTTTATGTTGTAAACATAATCACGTTTAAAAATAATATCTAAATAGCCACGATTTTTTATAATAACGTCAACAATATTTTTAAGGCTGAATCAACAAATACCTCTTATTTTTTTATTTATTGACCAGTTTGATGAAATATAACATTGGTTTGTCAAAATTACAATCAATGCAAATGATATTACATTACATTAGATTATTAAAATTACAAATTAAAATACATCTACATTTACAAGTCAAGCAAGTCAAAAAATGAACATTTCATATATTCTTCTATATTGTAGAAAGCGTGATTCAAAAAGTATGTTTTTGTCAATTGTCGAAACGCGTTTAATGGAAGTCTTTATTTCTAAAGGCAATTTATTGCACATTTTAATTAATAACGAAAAACCTTGCTTGGCCGCTTTATCCGACTACGATGTAGCCTAAAAGTGTAAGCGATAAGTGAGGGGGGTAATTAGCGTTATTAATCAGTGTTTAGCAGTGGTTTTAAAAAAATGATGACGATTTATATTATTATATATTGTTATTTACCCATATATGGATACATTATCATGAGGGATAATAATATTAACATAATCACGTCCTTAAGTGGCAATTGCACCTCACGACAACGTCCTCGGTTCACGTCAGTGTTTGTGTGACACCGGCACTCCTGCTCAACATGTTGAATGTTAAATTAAATTAAAGTTGATGTTTCTCAAATTAATTGAATCCTGGTATTTTCAATAATCCTATAAATAACGTAACCTGATGATTACTTGTTAATTTTAAATTTTTGATATTAAAATTATGGTCGATTAATTATTTAACTAATTAATTAATTACTCAGTTCAGACTGCCTCGTTGGTCTAGTGGTTGTAGTAGTGCGACTGCTGATCATGAGATCCTGGGTTCAAATCCCGGGTCAGACCAAAAAATTAATTATTGAGTTTTCCGTCGAGAAATTCTCAGTAATTGCCCGGAGCCAGGAAGTTGGCGGTGCCTCACCCCCGTGCCTCGGAAAGCACGTAAAGCCGTTGGTCCTGCGCCTGATCTCTCTCCGGTCGTGTCAGTTTACCATCCCATCGGATTATGAAAGTGAGGGAATAGAGAGTGCACTTGTGCTTGCGCATACACTTGGGCACTATAATCCTGTCCCGCGCCTATGGCTAGCCTCCGTTGAGGCAGGCCGCCGTGGCCGAAATTCGGTCTGGAGGACATTACTACTCAGTTATTTATATAAGGAAAACATACAGCTTTTTAGTAAAATACATGATGTGTGTACAATTAAATGTGAGTTTTACATTAGCGAAACAATTTCCACAGACATTCAGTTGCACTTAAGCAGTTATGCACAGCTTAAGTACAAAAATACAAGAAATTGTCTAAGTTAATTAAACTATTTAATTAGACTTAAATATCAAATACATCACTGTAATGTTCCTGTAAAACTAACCCAATTTTTCGGAAAAGGTATCGATATGAACTCATTATATCTTATATTCTATTATACCGGAATATGCGGGAAATAGAGTAAATGGGGCCCTGCACTCTATTGTGAAGAGTCAAAATGTGTCGAAAACGGCACGTATGGCAATTCACAATGCTGTGTTGGTCCCTACTTTAACGTATGGTAGTGAAAGTTGGGTGTGGCAGAAGAAGCACGAGAGTAGAATGAACGCAGTAGCTTTGATTTAAGAAATTAAATAAAATCAAACAAAAGTGACTAACTTCAGTCGGTCAGTAATATCTGCAGTATCTTTGCTCTCTTGGGGTAATTAATAATGTTTTGAAAATAAAATCAAAACAAAGTTGTTACAGACAAATATTTATTTAACATTAGTTATTAATTTTTCAATTGTAAAGACTTACTTGCACAAAATCTTAGACCACCTGATACACGTTGGTTAAAATTCGTGCTTTACTCTTAAATTTAGGTATTTTGTCAGGTTACACTGAGGTATCTGTCAGCTTACATGTCCATCATTCAGTAGTTCATTTTCTCCCGCATTAATATCTAACTGTAATTATTATTTATGCTCCCATTTAGCAGTCTACTATGTCATGCCTGTAAATCTTAATCCTTCCATAAGTGTAGGATCAAATAAAGAGAATTGTTTCTTATTTTAAATTTCAAAAGCATTATTTGTGCCTTTGTTTTATTAACTTAATTATTGCTTACCTTGGTGTTAATTGTAAATTGATCATAAACACGGTTTATACTTGGTTCAATTAGTATTTATTTAAGGACATTTTTAATGTCCATCTTGAGGACAAAGTGAACAATTTCCTTAAGAATCTATATCTTTTAAGGCTTACATGTTGAAAGTGCTAAACAATTTGTCTTTAAAAATTGTATTATCTTCCACTACATTCACATTATACTGTACTAACTGCATATTCAGGAATATGTGGGTGTGCATAGTCAAAGATATCAGAGTTTTATTCAATTTTTTTTCTTGGTATTATTTTTGTTGCTTTATGTAGTCTTTTCCACAATTTATTAGATTGATTATAAATATAAATACTCTTTTTAAAGTTGTATTATGTATGAGTATGTTATGTTATAATATATAAAATGTTCATTTTGTTAAAAAATAGTATATTGATTACACATGTAAACAATGGTAAAGTAGGCATAAGAAGTCACTTGTAAATTATTTGTATTTTTAAAAGGTATAGTTGTTACACACATTACAAAAATAGTTATGTTACTAAAATATGATAACGTTATCAAGTACATATTTTAAAGATTAATAATGCTGCTCCAAAATGTATCTTTTTACATTCAAGTAAAGATGCACCACTATCAACAATTAATTGATACTAATTCATAAAATTTTGGAAGAGGAGCAAAACTTTGCAAAGGATTCAAATACTAACATGCTCTTAAATGGGAAGGAGTTTAGTCTTGTGAATACCACTGTTTTTCTCGGTATTACTATTGGGCTCATTCAACTAACATTGAAGCCATACTTGTTTTGTAAAATAGAGCCGTCGTATGGACAATTAATATCTTAAATTGTAAAGAGTCCCTTAGAGAAAAATTTTATGAAATAACCCGCATTATAATTATGAAAATGTAATGTATACAGGTACATAAAAACATAAATAGCTTTCATAATATATAATGAGAATAGAGATGTTCATACTTTAAACACTAGGAATAAACATAGCTTTTAATACCAGTTACTAGACTCCATTGAACCAGTAGTTCTTTTATGGGGCAATGTCTATACGCTTTTACAACAAAATCCCAGAAAATGTTACAAAATTTGTCGTTTAACAAGTTTAAATGTTTTATTAAAGGAAAAATGTACAAAAAGTGTTTTATAATATCAAAGAATACATCAATAAAAATAACCTCTGGGAATGAGGTGATCGCCACCATGCTTGTTCTATTAAAATTTATTTAAAATATACAAACAAAATTATTGTAAAGTGAAATATGTAGAGTCGAACCAGTTGTAAATAATACATGACATTCGATAAGTTTTATGTAATAATCTATATTGAATAAAAATTGTACTATGTATTCTATTCTCTGTAATATATCAACCAACCAGTAGGGACATTGTACAAAGAAATCAATTGATATTGTGCAAATATTGGTAAATTTAACACATCTAATGTTAATCAATAATTAAGCCAAGAATTTTTAAACAATAAACATTTTAAAAATAACTGGTTTTTATTTTTTTAGCAGAAACTAACAATTAGCACAAGAAACATAAACAACTATTAATTACATTGCAACACTTTTGCAATGTAATTGATTGTTGTATATAAAATATAAAATAAAAATTGTAAAGTGCAAGTAAAGGGCGAGCTTAAAGCACTATTTATTTAGCGCCATCTGTTATTCTAAGCACGTATCAATAACGAAAATAAAACTTGAGTCGCACATCTATCTTTAATATATACGCAGTAATCTATGCTTGGTAGTCTCAACGTTGACGCAGTCATTCTCAGATATTTTTTTTATTAATTTTAGTTTAAAAAAGTTTCTCTTGCAACTTGCATTACTATTTTTTTTATAGAATAGGGTGACAAACGAGCACACAGTCCACCTGATGGTAAGTGGTTGCTGCGGCCCATAGACATCTACATCTATCTTCCATTACAAATCAAAATGCAGATGCGTTGTCACCCGTGAGGACTGAGATGGAATGCCTCATTTCCAGTAAAAAGGGTTTCTGGTTCTCTACACTCACCATACGAAATACAGCAGCATTAAGCCACTATTTCACGCTGGTATTCTGTGAGAGCGTGGTCCTTCCCCAGTCGAGCCGACCCATTCGTGCTACAACTATACTACTAATATAATTGCAGCATGGCTCTACCACGTAAAAAACTACGGAAGATGTTAAAAATCCTCAGCGTTATTTTAATTTTTTAGTATTTTTATAATGGCAATGTCTGGTAAGTCATCTTCAAGTTTGGACTCAATTACGTATTTTAATAAACCCGGATGGATGGACTTAATAAGCCCTTTTTACAGTCTGGGTCTGTTGCAGCAGCAACGCACATAGACATGCGCGCTCCTGTTGGAACTCTTCTCCATTTATGTCCTAACCTGCTTGATCTAAGTTAAATTACTAATATTACTGCAGGCATTAAAAAGGCATATTTTTGCGCTAGATTTTGCAGCTGTTGGAATCGATCATGAATTTCAGCAGTTACTCTGTTTACTGAAGTAAACATTGTTCGCCTCAATTCGTTCTCGTATGATAACCCAACATCTACATTTTCGTCGCCAAAAACATGCCTCCTCTAGATTCGTCTTGGGGGTTCAAAAGAAATTCCAAGCTCTTCACATAAATTTTTAGCACACCGTAGTGAGTCGTTCACAAATTCCTCTCGTTTTTCTCCTAATACTATTATAAGAAGATGGAAATACAGCGAAGCTTCTAAAATCGGATGAAAACCCGGTAAACAAAGTCCTTCAGAAGCTTTTTTCCGTTCTTCTTGGTGGCACTACTCCGGAGGCGTAAAGCAGAAGTGCGTTGGTCTTGTTCTTCAAGAAAGGCGAAAATACTCTATTGAAGAACAGCAGACCGATTTCTGTTCAGAGCCGGGTCTACGTGCTGTTTTCGAGAGTCATTACGAATTGTCTCGCATGCAGACTCAACAACTTTCAGCCTCCCGAACAAGCCGGTTTCCGAAAAGGCTTTAGCACCATATACCACATACATACCCTTCGGCAAATTGTACAGAAGACCGAAGAGTACTAATTGCTATTTTGTCTTGAGTATGTGGACTAAGAGAAATCTGATTCCATCGAAAATTGGGCGGTGCTACAGTCTCTTCAGCGGAGCCAAGTTAACTGTTGGTATATCTAAGTGCTGAAAAGTTTCTACAGTAGGACAACGATGGCTGTGCGAGTACAGAACCAGAGTACAACCTATCCAACTGCAGAGAGGTGTAAGACAGGGTGACGTTATATCCCCGAAACTCTTCACTGCTGCATTGGTAGACGTTTTCAAGCAACTAAACTTGAATGGATACGGTATTAACATCAATGGCGAGTACATCACTCACCTTCGATATGCCAACGATATAGTCCTCATGGCAAATTTGCTGGAGGATCAATCACTATGCTTAATGACCTTAATAGTGTCTCCCAACTGATTAGTCTTAAGACGAACATGGACAAAACAAACGTCACATCTATGCCAATTGTTGTTGGTAGGACTAAGCTCGAAGTTATTGACGAGTATGTTTACCTGGTACAAATAGTCCGACAAGGTAAGTCCAACTTTAACCGAGAGATCATTCGACGGATTCAACTCATCTGAGCAGCATTCGGGAGATTACGACACATCTCCTCGTCAGGCATACAACGAAAACTTAAAACCAAATTGTACAATCAGTATGTGTTGCTAGTGATGAACAATGGATTTGAGACATTCCTTTACTGCTAGTCGTATTAAGCTCAAGGTTGATCGGGCCGGCCATATAGCTCGAAGAACCTACAACCGATGAGGAAGAAAAGTTCTTGAGTGGCAGCCTCGTACCGACAGGCAAAGCGTGGAGAAGTCCGTGGATGCAGGTGGCTCGGGGCTTTGCTTTGTGACATTACTTGGGCCTATTTTCAGCAGTGATTGTTTTGTTTGATTATATAACTGAGTACTCGCTGTCGCTTGTTGGTTCGTTCGCGTCAGTTCGCTGCCGCAGTGCCAGCCTGCCGGGCGCCGGGTGGTTGTCACTGGCACTTTGGCAGTATTCGACTTCATCTCGCCTCCACTCTTACGTAACCTTGCGGTTTCTCTTGGCATGTAACATTGTGGGCGTAGCTTGGAGTTAATTTTCTTCAAAAAATTGTGGTGCTTGCCGCCGCCCCCTTTTGTATGCCGCCCGGGGTCATGCCCCCCCAGCACCCCCCACGTTACGCCACTGAATAAGGTGCGTGCAATCATTCTGGGAGCTCGTAGCAAATTAAACGCGTGCCTAACGTGTGAACGCGGCGGCCAAATTCTGCCACAATCTTTTGATCTTTTGTAAAAAATCGACACCACACGGATCTCGCGCCAACTTGTGGCTCATCATTCCAATACATACCAAGGTAAGCATAACCAAACGCTCTACATGACGGCCATTCGCCACTATGTTGGCTAACGTGAAGACCCACCGTAATAGCAATTTAAATAACCAAGTATTCTATTGCCACTCCGCCCGCCAAGGGTGGCAACTAAGGCAAAATCTCCCATATGAGGTAAACTATAGAAGAGGCCCGTATTTAGCAGCGAACTTTTATAGGTTGTAATGGATGCACGTATAAAAATATGTAATATTTTCAAAAAAAGGTCTACGAGGCTAATAAAAGCCTTATATTGGAGTTCAGTTTTTTCTTTCCCTGTGTCAACATATTAAGATTTTTAATGTGATGGCCAGATATAGCCACTAAGCTATGGTAGCTAAACACTCAACGGGACTAAACGCGCAATTTAGTTCGATTTCTAATGCTCCGTACTCATATACGATTTTACTAGATCGAGTAAACACGTCGAATAAAAATCACGGTACCGGCTTTCGTCCACACATTCAGCATTTATCTTTCGAGCGGCGTACGACGTTCAGTATTCACTGAACCGCTCGAGCCAAAAAACGTCTTCGTTCAAACATTCAACAAAGGAGCCAGTGGCTGTATTTAACAAGTATAAGTTATTCAGAGTAACCTTTTGACTTGACATTCTATAAACAATCGCAATATTTATAAGTTTACAAATTCCACGATAACCCCTTTGGAATAATCTTTTAAATCTATACAACATTTCTGTATAAACACGCTAGAGTCGTTTGGACACGTACATACGTCCAAATCGAGCTCGACGGCTCGCTTCAAATAAGTGCAAAGGAAATTACATTTATTTAATTCCATCGAGCCGGCTCGAAGCACGCCTTCGAATTGTGATTTTTGCGGTCCACACGTTGAATTTTACTCGTTTTAGAATAAAACTATCGAGTAATACCGAATGTGAATATGGTGCTTAATACCAATATACCACGTGCTCGAAGGTAAAGAAAAATCTTCTTAACCTAACATTAACCGACTTGTCTAAGGAATATAATTTTCCCTCATGTAAAATCACTGAAGCAGCGCGGTTGACTAACTGCCCCATAACATTCTTTGAAGGAGGGTTGTGCCCTTCACTAAGATGTATATAGGTTGTAACATCGTTATATCACACATACCTATGTATTATATAACTTTGTATACATATACTAGCAACCCGCCCCAGCTTCGCACGGGTGCAATTTCATTGTTGTGTCATTTATGTTTCAAAACTCACTGTTTTGTCTATTTAGAGATTGTCGTTTTGGATATAGGATACGTCTACAACATCACCCCGTATAGTAAAAAGTTTCGTACAAATTGTAACAACCTGTTTGACCCTCTCATGGGTTGAATTTTTCAAAATACTTTCTTGGTGGATGCCTTAGTAATAAAAAGAAACCATTGTCCCAATCCCGTTTCTACGTCCAGTGATTTTAGACTTGGCGTCTTAGAAAAATATTTTTCATTCTTTTTCAAATATTTTGCATCTTTGTTTTAAAACATCAAAAGTATTTTTTTTAAATTCAAATAAGTGTTTTATTATTTTTAATCTAGTGTATTTGTTCTAGTTATTAGTTTTCTCCATATTAAAATTTGTGGTGAGCCCATTCCACATACAAAAATAAATTGTCTCCTTTGAACAGAACACGCTTTGGTAAAATTAGTATTCATTTATTTTTATCGAAAAAGAAATTTTAGTTAGTTTCGACTCAATCACCCCGTAAAATAAAAAGTTCCATACAAACTGTAAAATCACTTTGTATGTAGGTAATTTTATGTCAATATTTTAATAATAATCATTAAATATTTTTCAGAACTACTTTTCGTAAACGTCACATATTCATTAATAAATAACGCGGGAAATGTCAATAGCAGGTGTATCTCATACATCAAAACAATATTAAACAAACTTTCATAAATAGGTAAACTAGTATTTTTGATCACACCAACTATAATAATAGTTGTGAATTTTATTTAAAGATTAAAATATTTTCAAAATATTTCACATAAAATAATATTATAAAAACATTACGGTTTACGTAAATTGAATCAAAACGAATGAGATTACGGCAGGAACCTCGGTTGAAAATATCTTGCAAAATTGTCTCGAATCGAATTTTAAACCATACGCACACAACGTCGTACGTACTCCACTATGATATACAAATTGATGTCGATTGCTACACGGGTATACTTTACTTGGGGCGCTTATTTTTTCGGTGTTTTCTTCCTTCCTTCTATTTTTTTTCTATAATTATATCTGTGTGTAATCAGTACTTTTCTATTAGGTCCTAGATGATGTGATAGAACTAATTCAAAGATGATCAATCATTAATGATAACTTGTTTCTTTTTCCATTGCTTTGATACTTCTGCTATTGTAATCAGAAATCCTCCATCCTCCGCCTCGTCGAAATTAATTTTTTTTTCTGTAAAAAGTTACGGAGTGTATTTAGCTACATTTTGAAATCAGTCAAAGGTCTTTGAAAATATTCAATTAAAAAAAGTTTATTATTATTAAATATTTTCAAAGTGCTCTCCACTCAAATTTACAAAATACAAAGTTTCATGCATTCATGCCAATTTCCGAAATTCCAGTCCGCCTGTGACACATCGTAAGCGCCTTGTACGAACGCTCTAACGAATTACTACGTATGTTTTGGGGGGATACATGTGTTTTGATTTTCCTATTGGTAGTAAAGTTAAACGTACATTATAAAAGTGGAATTAACGGAATATGATTGATTTTTACACGTAGTAGAGCCATGCTGCAGCTATATTATGGTTGTAGCACGAATGGGTCGGCTCGACCGGGGAAGGACGCTCTCACAGAATACCAGCGTAACATAAGCAGCTCAATACTGCTGTGTTTCGTACAATGAGTGTAAAGATCTGGAGACCCTTTTTTACTGGAAATGAGTCATTCCATCTTAGTTCTCAGGGGTGACAACGGTTTGATTCTTAGTCGAGAATAAATGTAAATGTCACAGAATTAGCTTACCATCAAGTGGACTATGTGCTGGTTTGTCACACTTATTCTATAAAAAAAACCGGCCAAGAGCATGTCGGGCCACGCTCAGTGTAGGGTTCCGTAGTTTCCCGTCCGTCACAATAAGTGTTCCCACTTATGAGTTTAAAGGTGGGTATCCATTATGCTCGCGCTCCAGCAGCGCTCCGCGCTCCTGCAACTGCTCCCGGTAGTGGGTACTGTTGTTTCCGTCCAAGTTCAAAATGATTTTCCTAGAAAGTCCTTATAAAGTTCTACTTTACAGATTTTTTTCATATTTTCTAAACTTATGGTTCAAAAGTTAGAGGGGGGGGACACATTGTTTTTTACTTTTGGAGCGATTATTTCCGAAATTATTGACATTATCAAAAATGATTTTAGTAAACCCCTATTCATTTTTAAATACTTTTCCAACAATATATCACACGTTAGAGTTGAAATTAAAAAAAAATTACTTCCCACTTTCCATATAAGGGGGCTACCCTAATAAAACATTTTTTCCAATTTTTATTTTACCACTTTGTCGGCGTGATTAATACACATATTGGTACCAAATTTCAGCTTTCTAGTGCTAACGGTCACAGAGATTAAGCGAGGTCGGACAGACGGACAGACAGACATGGCGAAACTATAAGGGTTCCTAGTTGACTACGGAACCCTAAAAAGAACCCAAAGCAAAATTGAAATTTGCACAAGTTCAAGATCATCTTGTCTGAGATTTAAAACGATGTCTTGCATGCTGTAGTTTATCCGTTTCAGCTAATAAAAATGTAATCGAAGGAACGTTAGTTGTCGGTGGCAGTTCGTTTTATTTGTTGTCAGAGATTTAAATCTTTCATGTACATATTTTTGTCAATGATACCTTCTTTTAATTTAAGAATTAAAAATGCATTGCAAATAGTAATGATAAAATCATTTTATCGGATTTGATGGTGGTAAATGTTTAGAGGATAAGAAATGAAATTACTCAATCCAGTTCCACAGACTTCCTGCACTTTTTCTTCTTAAAATATTTTTCAATTCAATTTATTAATGTATTTATTTTAATGAAATCAAAGCATGTGTAACCCCCCATTAGTGCTGCCTCTGGCGGATCTTTTTTAAATCTTCAGAGGAAACCGGCTAATTATATCGATATCGAATTTAGTAATATACCATTTAGCATTAATTTCTTTTCGTTTTTGTAAAATAATTAATGTCCAATACCCCGTCAAAGCGAAAAAACTAGCGATCTCGATCTGCGCTTCTCGATCGGTTCTCATTGGTAGGCTTTGGTTCAGTTTTAAATAGCCAAACCATCTATTGGCGCTTCGTTTCTGGATTGTATTGAAAAATCCAATATTCATTACCGTTAACAATGTCGTAACCGCAACGGGTACTACCTACTTCAAAATTAGTTATCATGTCGCGGTACGGGGGCCGCTACTGAGCATCGGTAAGGTTGTGCGGCACCCATTGCGATACTATCCATTTACGTAATTCTCCTAATCTCTTTATTATTATTTTTCACTGCTAGGTCTTCCGCCACAGCCTTCAAAGGGCGACCAGTTCTTTCGTAACCTCTCAACCAGTTGAAATCTGTTATTCCTGCGGTGCACAGTTACTTTAGAAAGGCCTTTATCTATAAATGCCATTTAAAATCAATCAAACAATTCTTCCGGTATTTTTATAGGAGAGGTAGCAAACAAGCTACAGCTTACACCTGATGGTAATTATAAGTAATTTTAGGCGACATTTGAAATCGTAAAAATCATCGCGCGAAAATGTTTCCTAAGCAGAGGCATTTTAGAGACACAGAGGCAATTAAACACGATATTTCATTGTAATTTATCTCGAAGTTTGTCGACCAAATTGGCGATATACTAAAAATGGACCAAATTAAGAGTACCCTTAACCGACGAGCATGTATGCGTAGCTATATAGATGTGGAAGAGGCGAGAAAGGTATGTCAGGATCGTGCTAAATGGAAGTCTGTAGTCTCTGCCTACTCCTCTGGGTGACAGGCGTGAGTGTTTATGTATTTATGTATGTAATTTATCTCGTAAAAATGTGACTCGACTTTTAAACTGACCAGCATTTCGTAGGTTTGGTATAAAAATTTCCTTTAATTAAAAATAAAAATTTCATCATTGATGTACATGATATTGATGACCTACTTAACAGTTATATAAAACTTAAGGTTGTGTTTATCCGTTACGACTTTATAAAACTCTTTATCTTTAATAAACTCTAATAACCTTAAGTAAAATTCGCATAAATATGTAAAATATATAATGAAAACCTTTCTCAAAAACACTTTAAATGATTGTGAAAACCGCCAAATCCATCATATCATAAATTTTACACTCATAGACGAAAATAAACATCTTTGTTTTTCTTTACGCTACTCCGTTATAAGCTATAATGATTAATAATTAATAGCGTTATTATTTTTGCATTTCTTTTTACTTATTATGCAAAATATTATAGTTATGTAATATATATTATTATTTGAATTTTCGGAAATTTTGGAAAGAAATAGTGCGTATAGTATTTAGTAAATAATGCATATAGAATAGTAATAGTGCGTGCGTACCCTAGTCACGTCGATTGAACGATATGTAGTGTCTAATAGGATCATGACTCTACCGATGAAGCTGTCAAAGCAAACTGACTAATACCACAAACATCACTGAAACTGAATAAATCAAAGTAGTTTACGTAAAAAAGTTGTTTAACAGAGTAAATTAAGTTTCACCAAAGCTCTATAATTTCGAAAATATAATTAGTTATCATACATCTACAAACATGAAATATTTTTAAAACTGAGTTCAAAGTTGCCATCTCATATTTTCATTTAACACCAATTACATATAAAGCTTAGTTTACAAGTGCTAGAGCGTATAATATAATGTTAAACGTTTTTTACTGACAAACCAATTAATAACGTTTTATTACAGACATTGCGATTCTCGTTAGTAAAAATTGTGATGAAAATAAAACTAAAAATGATTAAACTCTACCAAAGTGCAGATTCCATGAATCTCTAGAATACAACGTATGCGAAAATAATTTGATAGATTCATGGTCATTACCTAGTTCTGATTAAACTTGTAGAAAACTTTAAAATGGGAGAATATAATACTGTCGCTCAGAACGCCCAGCTGTCGAAATTCGACAGAAATTTAATAAATGTGTTGGTTTGTTTATAACACAAATACCTAATATACAAAATATATAATAATAGGCCTTTCTTTACCTATGAAATTGCCGTTCTGCAGTACTGGCCATTTAAAACTAAAATATTATTTTTGGCTAAGAATTCTAATTTCAAATTAATTTTATTTTATAAACATAGAATCATTTTTTCAAAATTAGTCATTTATTTAACGATGAGCGCTATGTTTTCATCGCATTTGAATATTTTTCGTCATCATAGACACGCGGAATATGAGAACCGTCGTGACAGCACCGCGGCACAAGCGGCACGCAACATCAACGACGTTTACGGAGCGAATACTACAAACGAACGTATCACTTGTTATTGGTTTGTTCGCTACCGTTCTGGAAATTTCGCCCTGAAAAATGAACCCGTGATCGTCCAAAAAACTTTGATCGATAATGATGAATTGAAGGCGATGGAGGAAGCTGATGATACTCAATCTACGGCTGAATTAACAAAAACTTTCGACGTTAGCATCAAAACAATATTGGTCCTTTTGCGTTAAATTGACAAGGCAACAAAGCTTGACGAGTGAGTGCCTCGCGAACTCAATGATCGCCAGCGCGAAGTACTCGTCAAGACATGCCTTGCACAGCTTAACAGGCACACAAACGAAGAAATTTTGAACCGTTTTAATACTGACGCCAAAAATGGATTCTGTTTAACAATCGCAAGCGGTCAGCAAGTTGCTTTGATCTTAGTTCAGCACTTAAACAATGCCCTAAACGAAAACTTACCCTTGGAAAAGTGATAGTCACTGTTTGGTGGTCCAGCGCCGATGTAATCCATCACAGCTTCCTACCTAACAGGTTAAGCAATACTGCAGATGTGTACTGTGAAGAACAGAACACGATGATGGAGCGAAGCTCACACAACTCTAACAGCTTTGGTCAATCGCTCGTCCCCTCTGCTTCTGCAGATTTTTTGAAAAAAATTCAAGAGTGAGAGTCAGTGCAAGTTGCCTTTGAAGAATGTGTTCCCGTCCCGCCTATTTGCTCCCGTCCAGCTGATTTTTTTAAGAAGGGCATCAATAAACTACCACTGAGTTGACAAAGATGCATCGATTGCATGGGTGATTACTTTGATTAATAGAAATAAAAAATATAGAAAAAAAATATGTTAACTTTTTTCATAAAAACGGCAATTACATAGATAAAGACCTAATATTACTTACTCTCTCAGAGTCATTACATATACTATACATACTCTGAGGCATTGACATTATGAACATTGATATATATATATATATATAGTTTTATTTTATTTGATTTGATATTGTATTTTTTAAACAATATTAAATAAAATTTAAACTTGCTCTATTCTTCTCCATATAAAACTTAACTATGCAAAATCTAATAAAAGGGATACAATGTATTCTCTTCACGTATTAGTTATATAGAGGTTTTTAAATATTGAAAGCAGCAAAGCTTTTTTAATTTTATCAAACTTTGTCCACTCGGAAAACCTTCAGAGGAAACTAATATTGTAAAGCGTAAATATGCTTTTGTACCCGGAATGGATAACAGGCAGTAAAATTAAAATAGTAGAACAATACAATTTAAATGAGAGAAAAGCTTATTTTTATAGAATAAGAGTGAATAACGAGCACACAGACCACCTGATGGTAAGTGGATGCTGTAGCCCATAGACATCTACATTTAACCTAGATTAAGAATCAAAATACAGATACGTTATCACCCCTGAGGACTAAGATGGAATGCTTCGTTTCCAGTAAAAAAGGGTGAGGTTTCGTATGGTGAGTGTAGAGAACCGGAGACCCTTTTCACTGGAAACGAGGCATTCCATCTTAGTCCTCACGGGTGACAACGCATCTGCATTTTGTTTTGTAATCGAGGTTGTACATGTAGATGTCTATGGGCCGCAGCAATCACTTACCATCAGGTGGACTGTGTGCTCGTTTGTCACCCTATCCTATAAAAAAAATTTGAAATAAACTTTCGGCACCAAGAAAATAAAAGCAAAAATTTTGAACTAAATAAATAAATCAATTAAAAACTATGGAAATTTAAATAAATACGCACACAATGAGTAGTAAAATAGATAGATCAATTTCAAAATATGTTAAAAAAATTGTGTAATATCAGTGCCATAGGCTACTATTCCGTTTACCTGTTACACCCTATTTTTTCCAGACGGTAAAAAATCCTTCAGTATAATTAGTATCAAACATGTGGTATTAGTCCATATTTTCAATATTAAGCACTGGTTTGAATGTTCAAATTACTTGTGCTGTTAGTTTCAAGGACATTACTTGGAAATAACCGTAACAATAACTTTCTCGACACCGAATATCGACAATTTCTGGATTTTTTCCTTTGTATACACCTACTAATATTTATGCTAATTTAAACTTTCGAAGTAATCAAAAAGTGGTTAGTGATAATAATGGCATTTTTATACTTTAATAACCCAAAAATTACAAAAGATTTATTCGTGAAATTACGACTTAGTATTTATTCAATCGGCCGGCACAAAATTAGCGGCAGCCGAGCAATGACGGCTGGGTTCTCCTTGAGAAAACAAAATTACAAGGGTGTATGTCTAATAGTTTTTGAGTTATGGGAGGTTTGGCGACTGGAAATAGTTCGTGTAAATTTACACATTTGGACAGTAGACGCATAAGTCGCTGGTTCAGACCGCTGGAAGGACAGAAAACTTTGTAACTTTCTGGGTGAACTTGCAAAGAAATAACGCTGTATACATTACACTTTTTTGTATAAAATGCACAAAATTATTGGACACCAAGAATCTTAACAAATTCGTTATCAGAACGCGCGTACGCCCATTCTCTCTCGTCTCGTCTCGCATTCGAAAATCGGCTTCACTGCAGATGCGCCTGGTTTTCTTTCCTTAAATTGGCTGACAGAATGTCGTATACAGCAATGGACATAAAATTACTTTTAAAGAAGATGACGACTTTAAATCCACGCCCGACAAGTTCATTTAAATGAAATTGCTATTGTTTTAATTTATCTGTTTTTAAATGTTAATTATTATTTTACAATATATAGTTCCAATACATGTTGTAGTAAATCAAGTTAGAAAACTCGTGAAATTTTTGAATGACTCATTTAATGGCATTATTCAATTGCCCCACTTTCAACTGGTCACTCGATTAGCGAAGTGTCAATTAAGTAACAAGATTGCCAGCGTCCAGTTCGCTGAGCAGATTGCGATGTGTGCCGTAACTTACACCTAGAAATTGGTTCTCAGTTAATTGAAATTTAAACCTAATTTGAAATCACCGCTGCACTGCTTTACAAATTTTATATACTATGTAAGACATTACAGACAAAATAAAATAATTTTATTGAACGAGTTAATGTAGAATATCTATACAAATTATATCATGACCTTTAAATAACGAATCATATAAGGAATAAAAATTCAACGGTTTTATCGCATTTTATTTTAAAAAATTAATTCCCGACGTTTTGGACACTTTACAGCACTAATGGTACTGTCGTTTGTAAGACAAAGTTACTGCATTCTTAGATCACCTTAACTCCATAAACTCTAAAATTCAATACACTATGAAGTTAGAAGCAAATAATTCTTTAGCTAATCTTCCTTTCCTAGTTGTTTTAGTCATTCAAAATCCTAATAACACCACCAGTCATACTGTGTATAGAAAAAAGAATCATACTAACCTATATTTAAACGGTGAATCTCACCACTATCCTTCAAAGCTACCGTGGGAAAATCTTTGTTTCAGAGAGCACATGGGAGCTGTGACGGTAAACACCTGGCCGTCGAGCTCCAGCACGTCAAGCAGGTTTTGCATGACAACAAGCTTCGGGTCCCGCGCCTCCGTCATAATGACCGATTTAAACCGGCCTCAGTCTAGCGTGTGCCTGCTATAGTACCATATGTCAGAGGAGCACAGACAAGATTGGCTACATCTTAAAGCGGGATTCCATAAGAACATACCGAAAGCCGCCGAAGAATATTAGTACAGTCCTTATCATCGGTCAAGAATAATATCCCTCTATAAGATGCAGGAGTGTACAAGCTTGATTGGTGATTTATGGATCTCGACAACAGTGTCATCTATCCGGTCTTAATCTAAATCTAAACCATCTAGGGACCCACTTAAGCACAAAAAAATATTCATAATTTTGTATATATTATTGCTCGAACTATAATAAATTAATTTTTTTACTGTCAATATAAAGCCCCCGCAATCCCCTTCGTGAGTTCAAATACGTAAAATTCCTTCTCAGTTGAACTCAAGATGACAAAAATAATAATTTCGCCAAATTTTAAACCTGTAGAAGCTATATGGATTTTAAAAGCTTATTTTTTATTTTTAACGTCCCCGCACTGCCCTTGGATTCTCATAAACTCCGTTCTTGGTAATTTTAACATGCCAAAAATAATATTCTGGCCAGGTTTCATACAATATAAGCTATAGTTTGAAAATGTGATTTTTTTTTAATTAAATCCCCCGTAACCCCCGTGCGGGTTAAATTCCGTAAAATTAGTTCTTAGCTAACCTTCACTCAGCGAAAGGAATATTCCTACCAAATTTCAAGTCTTTATGGCCCTATTACACTACCCTGAATCATGGCCCTGAATGATGAAGGGTGGGCGTGACCACTAATTAGGGACATCAGTTATTACACTACCCTGATTTTACGCCCTTACTCCAGTGTTGCCGTATGAAAAAAAATGCACGATACCCTTATCAAAATTGCGCTATATTTGAAAAAAATTGGTTTCAAAAATCCACGAAATTCCGCTAAATTGTAACCTGTAAATGTAAAAGGAAATAAGAATAAATGCGATTATTTCAAGACATTTTTATTTATTTAAATAATATTAGGTACTAAATCAACTAAATTAGACAATTCCACTACGTCTTCATGGTCATCATCACCTCTAGATAGCTCCTGCCTACACCTGCTTCTGTTCTTTTTAACTGCTTTTTTAACTGCTTAACATTTTTTATTGATGACGTATACGACTATATTTATGTTCACTGTTTCATCTAACATACGCTTACGTAGCTTGCTTTCGACAATGTTCATATCGTCCAGAATCCGCTGTACTTTGGCGTTTAAATGTTGAAGCGACAGCACGCTGATGGCTTAGTCCACTAATTCCCGAAAGGCATTCATCCTAGCCGCATTTTATATCGGGAGACTTGAGCCCAAAATTTCACTATATCATCACCATCACCTTCATATTTGACCTATAGAATTCCACGCCATTGCTCCCACTCAGCTATATATATTTCTGGCTATAAGCCTACTTCCTCGGTGGCACTTTCATTTAAAATTTTCAAGAAATAATTAAAACTGAGCTAAAAGACTAGCACGAAACTCGAAAGTGGGAAAAACTAGTTCTTCCCAGATATTAAACCTTAGTAGATTAATATAATAAAAAGCGATACAGCTACATGTAGCAAAATGCAAAAGGGAGATAAAACAATTAACGCATCAGCAATATTTTTGTCGGAGAATATCCAAACGGTAGACTAGATAGGCTAGTGTTTTTATTACACTGTGCTGCCAACTAATACCATATTTTATCCAAATGCGCTAAAACGGCAACACTGCCTTACTCTGCCATAGGAATGGACAAGTGAAAAAAGTATATATATTTATTGAATATTTTTAAAGTAGTTGTAAAAAATCATTTACTGTGTTTCGTCCTGCTAACTCTAATTGCCTAACTCGAGTTTAATTCGAGTTGTGTGAATTTCGACTCGAGTTAACTCGAGTAATTTTTCTGAGTAAGCACATCTAGAGGATGCAACATCGCTCATAAAAACATCGAAGCTTATGTACGATATATCGATTTTTTTATCACCATTTAAATATATATATATATATATATATATATATATATATATATATATATATATATATATATATATATATATATGTATAATATAAATAATCATTTTGAACAGAAATGAAACAAATAAGTATAATAATCAAACATTATAATTGTGTTATTTTAGGAAGTTCTACACCATTTATTTTTATATATTTAATTTTATCGAATAATTATCGGAAAACAAGAATTAATTAAATATTTTTACTTTTACATTTATTTATTTTAAATTGAATTCTAAAATAACAATTTTGACAACCTGGCGCCTAGTAAGCGATTTCTCTCCTGGGTGATTGTAGATCCAGCCTCTGAAAATAACCGCTCACGGGATACCGACGTTGCCAGGACAGGCAATTAGATCTTATCTAGGTTATGAAGCGCGGGAAATAACCCATTCATGCCATCCCGCGTGTAATATATGAAATTCGTCTTCTACTTTAGTTTTATTTCTTATGGTGCGTAATTTTTTTATAATAGTTCCATATTAAGTCAGTTTCAGTATTATCTGTTGTGTTGTATATTCTGAATACATCTACAAAAGTATACCGAAATACAAACAGGTGATTAACCGTTCATCCATAAAAATCAATATTTTAGAAAAATGATTGTAAATAAATACGAAGTATCGTAAGCCGATAAAATATATGCATTACAAAATAACCATTCAACGAATACACAGCCCGAATAGACGCCACATGCGAGGCGAACACTTTTTGTCAACACATTAGACAAATACGTCTTACTTAAGAAAACGATCGCAGGATCTACTTTAGTAGCGACCACTTCTATGACCCGTGAACACCTTGCTCGTGAATTTTCAACAAAATAAAATACAACAGACGCGCAACATGGTTCCCTCTACAATAAAATAGTGCAGAAATAGTAGCCAAACGTGTAATTTCAAGAAAAATGGCATCACTTTTCATGAATAAGTGAATTTTAATTACCAAATTCATTAATTAAAATTAAATAAGAGCTCAACCCATATTTGTCACAAGCAACTCGCGTTGATTTATTCGGACATCTTCGGATATTTTCGGACTATGCATCCCTTTCTTTTCAATGCAGTTCATTGTTGCTATACTTTTATTTAATTACCGGCACTAGTGCTGTACCAGTTAAACCATAATATTGGTACAAGTAAATATTATGCATGTTATCGTGAATGTTTTACAGACGTATACTATTAGCGACATAGGTGTAAGCTGAATTTTTTTTTAGTGAATGTACGTTAATCCATATCTGAACTAATTGATTTAATAATTAAATCAAATTATTCAAAACTTCTTAAAAAATCATAATAAAATTGAATGAATGAAAGAAGAACACTATTTCGTAATAATTCGCATTTTAGAGTAAAATAAAATAAAGCGGTAAAAAAACCAATGAACGCTTTTTCATACCTTTCAGGCTTACGAATTTCTACAATCCTAAAAATATTTTTAAAGCATGTACTTTTTAAAACGAAATAAAATATTTTTTTATTATACTTGATGTAAACGTTATTTTAACCTTAATATAAATTATAAATCAAATAACTGTGTATCAAAAAGTTTATTGATTGTATTTATAAAAATCAACTATTTACATACATTATTATATACATTTTGTATCTATATTTTATTTACATTTAAAAACATTAGTTAGGCTTCTTTTATATCAGACAACTGTACCCTTCAATCACTTATAAATATACAGTATATGAAAAGGAATTCGGCTCGCGAGGACCAATTGAAAAGGACCTAACGGAATTCGGAAAATAATACTAAGAAACAGAAGGGAGGAATCGAGGCTTCTCTCGATCCAGCCTCCTATCGCGCCTACGTTGGGTTCGGGAACAACGTATGTGATCTCCGCAACGGAGTAACACACTAGGGCGATAACCTCTTTCCTTTTCAGCAAGTAGGTTCAGACGGGGATTACGGGTCTTCCGAAGTCGTCCCGGTCCCGACGCCTTAATTCTTCGATGTGGACTGTATAACTTAAGGGATCTTGGGAATGAAACAGCAATTATCTTCAAACCGTTCCGTGAGAGAGTAATCACTTTTCCCTATACTCTTCTTCTTGACTGCTGGTTTTCACTTTTCCCGAAGGATTTTCTTGTTTTTCCGAACTATTTTCCCGAATTATCTTCTTCCCCGAACTATTTTCTTTTCCCGAAGGATTTTCTTCCCCGAACGAATTGCAATAAAACCCGTTTACTAAGCTACCCCCAGAGCTAAACGCGAAAGTGAGCCGCGCATTTCGCGTGTCTGCGCAACTTAATTACATGAATTTGTACTATTACTCTCTCACGTTTCACTTAATTTCTTTATTTACTCAAGTCATATACAAATACAATTTGTCAATATAGGTAGTACAAAACAATATCTACACTATGATATGCATTATATCTTCATATTACAAAAAACCTTTTATTTATTAAACGAAAACCACCTATTTTACTCACAAATCCAAAATGCAAACTTCTTAAATATTTAACACAGAAAGTTAAAACAATGTTTCCTACTTGAATTTATACATAAGTTAACTAATACAATAGTTTAATTTACATTTTCTCTATTCATTTCACTATTTAAAACACTTTTAAATTTCTTATACAAAACTATCATTATTTCACTTATGCACATGAATTTTCACATAAAAATAACACAGAATTCACCTTTTTAGCACGTACAATCAACCTGAAATAGTTTACAAGTCATTTTTACATAAATTGCTGAAATTTCAAACATTTTAAATTTTTACATATTCGGCCTCCTAAGGGCGTGGTCAGCGTGCTTCCGTGAACTCACACTATTTGAACAACTAACTTTGCACGACTCTCGACTATCAGAAAAAATGAAAGTCTGAAATACACTTAATTTTAACAATATTAAATAGACAAGTGTTTCTACATAATTTTCAAACA
This sequence comes from Parnassius smintheus behrii, assembly GCA_036936625.1. Classification (NCBI taxonomy): domain Eukaryota; kingdom Metazoa; phylum Arthropoda; class Insecta; order Lepidoptera; family Papilionidae; genus Parnassius; species Parnassius smintheus. The sequence goes on along the minus strand of JAUPFT010000005.1, from coordinate 23,104,593 downwards.
GTAGGAAACTATTTCTGATAAGATTCTTACTTGTTATCATGCTTCTTATCAGATAACAATACAAGTGAATGTTTTCATTAATCAATCATAACAAATAGGCATTTGTTTTCGTACAAACGTATCAAACTTATACAAGACAATACTTATGCAATTAATTTCCTTTAATTCTGTCTATGCACAGAGTGATTATCTCGACCGGGGAACCAATCCGATCTTTAACTTTACTTTAATATTCTTATGAATTTACATCATTAGAAAGATGATTTCAACCGGGGAACAAATCCGGTAACATAATTTATATCTTAAATTCCTTACGAATTTATTAGGCGATATTACTTAGGAAAACGAATAAACTACTCCGGCCTGGGAGTCGAACCCAAGACCTTCTTATCATTAATTCGACATTTCTTTAAGATTTAACTAAGCATTTTCTTATCAGAGCGTCGTGGCTCGATAATTTGCTTTTCATGACTATGCGTCATCGGTTGATTTAATAAACTGAAACATTCTTATAGGCGCGTCGCCAACAATCTCCCCCCCGTGCGTCAGCACCATCATTTGGGAGGCGTCGCGGGTACCAGGACTATTATTCTGGATGTAGGTCTCCTCAAGATACCTGTGCTAGTAATGACGTCAACCACTCTGGTGTGACCGTCTGGTCCCGGTAACGTTCTACTAATTTTTCCTTTTGGCCACGTATTTCGTGGCAACGAATGATCTATTATCAAAACAATATCGCCTTCTTTAGGTTCCATGAACTTTCCGTTATTACCTGTTCGCGGTATTAAGGTAGGCATGTATTCCTTCAGCCACCTTGTCCAAAAATGGTCGGCTAACCTCTGTGCAGCTTTCCAATTGAGTTGACCCGTCAGATGCCGCTCTAGAAATAATCCAGGTGGTCGATCACCACATGAGCGTCCCAGAAGAAAATGATTGGGTGTCAAACCCTCTTCAGGACTATCCATACTGAATGTTACTAGAGGCCTGGAATTTACCGTATGCTCTGCTTCTAAAAGTAACGTATGTAGAACCTCCTCTCGTGGGTTCCTTTCCTTGAGCGTAGCGGTCAACGCAATTTTAATCGACCTTACTAACCTCTCCCAGGCGCCACCCATGTGCGGTGCTCCCGGAGGTATAAATTTCCATTTAATGTACTTCTTAAATGACTCATTTTTCATGCTCTCATAGCATTCTTCGCATGCTTTCAATAATTCTTTATTTGCAGCTTTGAAATTCGTCCCGTTATCGCTGTATATAACGGTTGGTTTTCCTCTTCTGGCGATAAATCGCCTTAACGCCATTATCATTGACGCTGGTGTCAATGAGGCTGCTAATTCCAGATGTACTGCTCTGGTAGTCAGACACGTGAATAAAACACCCCAACGTTTTTCGTGTCGCCTTCCTATAGTCACACTCATAGGACCGAAATAATCCACAGCTGAGCATGTAAAAGGTGGTTCATGATGAGCTATTCTCTCCAGAGGAATATTTCCTTGTGGCACGTTCTGCGGCTTTGACCTGTATGTCCTGCACCACTGGCAATGATGTGACACACTTCGTACTACATTACGTAAGTTCAAGACGTAAAATTTCTGGTTCACCTCATTCATCACCGTCTGGTGATTGGCATGTCCAAAATGATGATGAACTTCTCTAATCATCATTTTAACGATTTCGTGTTTACCGTCTAATATGACAGGTTTTCTACTTTCCTCGGTCAAATTAGACTTGAAAGGTAAACGTCCATTTAAACGGAGTAAGTTATCCTCTCCTATTTCCTTAGATAATTTACTTAAGCGTGAACTTCTTTCAACGCTTTTGCCTGCTTTCAAGCACTTTATTTCCGAATAAAAACACTCGTCTTGAACGAACTTCCAAATTAATAATTCCGCTTTTTTCAAGAGCGCTATGTCCAACGCGCCATCGGGTCCTTTAACCGACTTTGCTAAAACTTTGTTGGAACACATAACCGACTTTTCGGCTGCGTCGTCGGGTCCTTTAACCGACTTTCTTAAACTCTTGAATTTTTCTACCGCTTGCAAGGTGCGTGCAGTTGCCCCAAGGAATTTCTTAAAGCTGCTAAATCGTCCGTAGTCGGGTAGACTTAACGGTTCTTGCTTTCTTAACGCATTTACGCCCTTTGGCGATTTTAACAGGCGACTTTCAACCTGCGCTCTATTCGACGGCAAGCACTCATTGTCTGTGCGCCATAACAAAGCAGTCTCGTACCTATTATTAGGTATACGACGTACCGTTTTGTTCAAAATACTTAATGCTCGTTCTTCTGGGTCGTTCACGGGTTTTCTAGCCGATACTCCCAGAGATTCCAAGCTAAAGTAATCCTTGATTAATTTATCCATATCTTCCTCCTTCTTGGTGGAAATGTGGTTAACGATCTTGATCGGTTTAATACCACCCGATATGTGACCATGTAAAACCCATCCAAGTTTGGTGAGCGATGCTACAGGTAGGTTCTTACCTCCTGAAATTAATTCACGAGTAACTATGAGATGCCAATTGTCCTGACCAATTAATATGGTAGGTTTGGACCTCTCATACATCAACTCATCCTTAATCGGTGTCAAATGAGGACACCGTTGTAATAATTCTCGGCTTACCGACTGCGGAGAAAGGTTAAGTGACTTAATTGTTTGTACACTTATCTCTTCTAAGTCGCTCGAGTAAATGCCTTTTATCTTAATGTTTAAGCGATACGAACTATCGTCGTTAATTCGCTTTCCTCCCACGGCTTCGATACGTAATCCCTCTTTACGTCCGCGAGGCGCTAATTTTTGAGCCATCCACTCCTCTATAAGTGTCATGGTCGATCCCTCATCCAGAAGAGCTGTTGTCTTGACCTTTCCTCTAGGTCCATACAACTCGACCGGTATAATCTTTAAGTATGCACATGCCAGTGCATTCACTGTACTAACAGTTGTAATCTGAGCATCCTTACCCCCCTCGTCCCCTTGTGGCGAGGTTTTTTCAATGGGGTATCGGTGTAGCATTCGATGATGTGACATTCTACATCCCTCTACACCACATTTTTTCGCTTTGCACTCTAACCTCCTATGGTTAGGTGACAAACATTGGAAACATACTTTCGCCTTTTTGACCGCTTCCCATTTCTCGTGAATATTCATGTCCTTAAACTTGTAACAACTCACTATAGAGTGCTCCTTGTTGCATATAACACACTTATGTGTTACCCGACTTACAGGCTTATCCTGGGTTGTCATAACCACCTGTCGGTTGTGCCCTTTACTATTTCGGCGTTCTAAACGCTCGCTCGATTTACTTCGGCGCATATAGCGCTCGCTCACGGCACATCTGCGTACACCTCCCTTTGCAGTGTGTACAGTTTGCTTCCTGAATTCAGGACGCTTCCTTTTTTCAGGCGCATTTTCATTGTTTAAGGACGCTCCAAATTGTTCACTCAATAAATTTAAAAACTTGGCCATCTTTTGTAACTCTGGCTCCAAAGGATATTGAGCTCGATATTCAAACCATTTAAATTTAATCATAGTTCCGAGCTTCTCCACTATGCGGCTCACTAACTCCGGTGAGTACAAATACTGTGGTTGATTCAACGCTTGTATCGTGGCAACCACGTTCGTAATACGACTTGCAAAAGATCCTATATTCCGGCAATCTTCTGCCAATCTTGGCATACGCTTTACATTCTCGATTTCGGCTAGAATGAGCATCTCAACCCTACCGAATCTTCTTTCGAGAGCGTTCATTATTTCTTCCGGTTCACACAAAGTAAACAACAACGACTTAACCGCTTCCTTAGCGGTGCCCTTTAATGCCCTCCTAAGGCGTGCGACATTTTGCACCCCTGAAAATTGACTTCTCGTGTCATCAAACACCGTTTTGAAAATAATCCATTCACCCGGGTCTCCATCGAACACCGGTAATTCCTGGAGGAAATGAAGCTGGGAAGACTTATCTTTACCAGCTATTTTTATTGCACTCACAATCGCTTCGGTCAATTCTGACACCTCACTCGCGTGTGTTTTCTGTGCATTTCCTTGGTTGCGCTCGATCTCCGCCCCTTTGCGGCGCGATCCTTTACACGCTTCCTTATCAGTAACATCGGGTTGTGCTACACTAACCGGCGCGCTCATTATGGTCTGCTGAACCCAACTCCTTACGAAAGGTTCCACCTGAGTATTCCGCTCTTCGTCATCCTCACTCGAGTCGATCTCCTCTTCTCGATTGAGTCGTGCCAACTCCAATTGAGACTTGGCTAAGGCAGCAGCTGCCTGTGCTCGTTCGAGCTCTGAGCGTTCGAATTTAATCCGCGCCTCTAATTCGGCTTTCAGCCTCGCCGATCGCGATGACCTACTACCTCTTTGTGACCCTTTATCACTAGTGTGCCCGATTACTGTCCTTAACGATGCCGCTTCTTCGGTCCTTTGACCTACTTTTTCGACCACCGTTTCACTCCTGGATATAACGGATTGTTGTGCGGTGCTGGCTTGCGTACCACTGGTGTCCGTCCTGTTGCTTGTCGTTGCCACGGACGTCCCTGTGTCCCACGTGCATGTGGACGTGTCTGTGGTGGCTCCACTTGAAGGAGTTGCTCCATTCGACGCAGCAGCTGTGGTCGCTCCAGATGATTCCGCTTCTTTAGCTTTTCTTGAGAGCCCTGTCCTTGTCCTGCTCCCTTCGCTTCTCCCTGTCTGGTCTTGTGCTTTCTTCATCATGCAGGAAGGTGATTGTTGGCCTACGGTCCCTAACTGTCCCTACGGTCCCTACAACCCCTTACCTACAACCCTTCTACACCCCAACCTAACACCACTACCCCTCCCCCCCCCTTATCTCCCAACCCTACAACCCTACTACCACCCTAACAGCCCTAACAGCCCTATCAATCCTGAACGGGGCCTACCGAGGTGAGCCGTCCAGGGATGGAGTCGTGCAGGAATGGAATGGAGGAAAGGTTCAGGAACTGTCCCGCCAAGGAATATGACGAAACAGTCGAGCGGTAGTGCAAGCGCAGTCTCGCTCGAGAGAACTGCTCCACCCGAAGGTGTTATGCCAGAGCCCAACCGTTTGGCACCGTTAGGTGGTCGGGATGTATACTGTGCTCGCCGCCCAGTTGCCGGTGACGCCTCGTCCAGGCGCCCTCCTCCGGCCGCGATGCAGTCAGGTGCCCACGCGCACCCTCGCCCGGCAGCAGCAGCGGTGGATGCTTCTTGCACCCTGATGACCCGACGGGAAATGCCGGACACAGTTGTCCGACAGGAAATGCCGAGCACGCTTGCCCGACAGGAAAAATGCCAAGCCCTGCTTGGCCACGATGAGTGCCTTCACAAGACACCTGCGCCCGGCTGCGATACGTGCCCCATGCGAGCACACGCCCCCGGCCGCAATCCCGGTTTTCTTTCTTCCGGTAGTTCCAGGTCCCGTCCTTCAGCGCTGACGTCCTGGTCTTCTGGCCTTTGGTCCTATTGCTTCAGCTCAAACCTCCGGCTTCCTTCGGTTGCTGATCTTCACTCGGCTTCCGAAGGTCTTCTTTTTCCACAACCAGCAGTCCACAGCTGGTTCCTTGATCCAGCTGGCGGGGTTCGGGTGGTCTTTAATCCGGCTCCGAAGGTCCAATTGAAAAGGAATTCGGCTCGCGAGGACCAATTGAAAAGGACCTAACGGAATTCGGAAAATAATACTAAGAAACAGAAGGGAGGAATCGAGGCTTCTCTCGATCCAGCCTCCTATCGCGCCTACGTTGGGTTCGGGAACAACGTATGTGATCTCCGCAACGGAGTAACACACTAGGGCGATAACCTCTTTCCTTTTCAGCAAGTAGGTTCAGACGGGGATTACGGGTCTTCCGAAGTCGTCCCGGTCCCGACGCCTTAATTCTTCGATGTGGACTGTATAACTTAAGGGATCTTGGGAATGAAACAGCAATTATCTTCAAACCGTTCCGTGAGAGAGTAATCACTTTTCCCTATACTCTTCTTCTTGACTGCTGGTTTTCACTTTTCCCGAAGGATTTTCTTGTTTTTCCGAACTATTTTCCCGAATTATCTTCTTCCCCGAACTATTTTCTTTTCCCGAAGGATTTTCTTCCCCGAACGAATTGCAATAAAACCCGTTTACTAAGCTACCCCCAGAGCTAAACGCGAAAGTGAGCCGCGCATTTCGCGTGTCTGCGCAACTTAATTACATGAATTTGTACTATTACTCTCTCACGTTTCACTTAATTTCTTTATTTACTCAAGTCATATACAAATACAATTTGTCAATATAGGTAGTACAAAACAATATCTACACTATGATATGCATTATATCTTCATATTACAAAAAACCTTTTATTTATTAAACGAAAACCACCTATTTTACTCACAAACCCAAAATGCAAACTTCTTAAATATTTAACACAGAAAGTTAAAACAATGTTTCCTACTTGAATTTATACATAAGTTAACTAATACAATAGTTTAATTTACATTTTCTCTATTCATTTCACTATTTAAAACACTTTTAAATTTCTTATACAAAACTATCATTATTTCACTTATGCACATGAATTTTCACATAAAAATAACACAGAATTCACCTTTTTAGCACGTACAATCAACCTGAAATAGTTTACAAGTCATTTTTACATAAATTGCTGAAATTTCAAACATTTTAAATTTTTACATATTCGGCCTCCTAAGGGCGTGGTCAGCGTGCTTCCGTGAACTCACACTATTTGAACAACTAACTTTGCACGACTCTCGACTATCAGAAAAAATGAAAGTCTGAAATACACTTAATTTTAACAATATTAAATAGACAAGTGTTTCTACATAATTTTCAAACAGTAGGAAACTATTTCTGATAAGATTCTTACTTGTTATCATGCTTCTTATCAGATAACAATACAAGTGAATGTTTTCATTAATCAATCATAACAAATAGGCATTTGTTTTCGTACAAACGTATCAAACTTATACAAGACAATACTTATGCAATTAATTTCCTTTAATTCTGTCTATGCACAGAGTGATTATCTCGACCGGGGAACCAATCCGATCTTTAACTTTACTTTAATATTCTTATGAATTTACATCATTAGAAAGATGATTTCAACCGGGGAACAAATCCGGTAACATAATTTATATCTTAAATTCCTTACGAATTTATTAGGCGATATTACTTAGGAAAACGAATAAACTACTCCGGCCTGGGAGTCGAACCCAAGACCTTCTTATCATTAATTCGACATTTCTTTAAGATTTAACTAAGCATTTTCTTATCAGAGCGTCGTGGCTCGATAATTTGCTTTTCATGACTATGCGTCATCGGTTGATTTAATAAACTGAAACATTCTTATAGGCGCGTCGCCAACAGTATACACTAACTAAACAACGTCTAACACTAAATTAGGTCGCGCGATGAATAGCGTGCTACTACGATTAGATCAAATTTGCGTCACACGTCCTCTCCCAACAGCGCTGCTGCTAGAACTTGTTGCCGCTAGATATTAATACTAAATAGCGCCAAAGCGACATAGCGCAATAGCGCCATGGCGACTACTTACATAGCACGCGCTATGTTTTACGGAGAGATAGCGCGCTATAATAAGGCGCTATACGCTATATTAACCACGATTAGTTTCGACGCGATTTGCGATAGGTCTCACGCCGTGCGTATTTGAGAAAGCGAATGGAGCAGAACTCATTCCTCATTCTGCTTTGGGATGCGCTTGCGTGTAGATAGTTTGAGATTTAAAATTTTCGGTTGTAGTAGTTGTTTTAATTTTTATTAAGTTGGTTTTTATTATTGTTTTGTGACGTTTTGTATATTACCACTAATACGAAATCGGGTCCATCGAAATGATAATCTCATAAAAACTTTACGTCACTACGAAAGAAGCGGAAATTGTCGCATATTTCGGAAACCGAAAAAATAATGATTGTAAACATCTATAAATATGTTAAAAAACGTGGTTTAGTGACGTATATCTATCCAAAAGGGATATGAAAAAGAAGACTGCCGACATTTTAGGTTATAATCAATGTGACGGACTCTTCTACGTCTTCATCATCATAAAATGATTCTGAAATAGATACAGATGAATTGTCTGTCAAGTGACAATCTACTATAAGAAGTATTATGCATGCTTCAAGGTTGGCTGCTTAAGAATGCTTAGCATTAAAAGTTCGTCTCTTTACCTGACTGCTAAGAAATGTTTATGTTTTATATAACTACCTACCTACCTACTTATTAAAGTACTTACGTACTATTAACGTAATAATAAAAATTGTAATAACTCATGATTTATAAATAATAAACTTAAATTAATATTAATTTGCTTTTTAATTCATTTAGGTACAGGATAATCTTCTTTCTTTATAATATAATAATAGACATAGGGCCTGTAAAGAACTTCGTACTCGGCACCCTTATCTTTCACGCTGATGATGTATGTAATGATAAAAGGATAAAAAAATGAACCTAAACAAAAAAGATTGCCTACCCCGATGATATCGTCAAAGGTACTTTTACTAATGTACTTTTTTCCGCCTGCCCTAGAAACGTACTATAAATAATGTACATACTTAAATAAAACTTCTTTTGTTTTTTTTTGTACTAATTTATAGTAGAATATAATGCCGGTACTGTTTAAATAGACATGGTATCAATTTTATTAGTTAAAGTTCCCATCACTATTTGCTTATTAGCAAGTGTCGCAACCTTGATTTTAACCAATTTGCGTGCATTTCAACCCGCCTCCCCCGTACCGCTTACCTCAGACTTTTGACAGACGGGTTTGGATGCAAAAGTACTTATATTAGGCGTCTATTCGGGATGTGTAGTCGTTGCCATTATCTTATAAGACTTTACTTAAGCTATTGATTAAGTTAAAGCTTAAACAATGTAATTATTAACAAAGAAAATTATTCGAACAATTCTAATCCATTTTCTATATTTGTAAAATTATCTTAATTAATTATCACAATAAAAAACACAATTTTACATTGAAAATGGAATTACCAATTTAAAACAATTGCACTTCTGTAGTTCAAGTATATTAATTATTTTCGGCTGAAAGACCATTCACCTGTGTGTTCATTCGTAATTAAAATTTTAGGGATTGAGTTATTTCCGATAAATACTCGTAAACCTTCTTAAATTGTGAACTTTAAAATTTAGACGTTATCTAACTTTGACATATTTTGTTTCGAATATTCATTTTTCAGCAACATAAAATTCGTGATAATCATCGTTCGCAACTTTTAACATACGGAATTTTATACATTCGAAGAGTTGGTTATTAAGTAACCTTTGACGGCAAGCCAAAACATCGTTCGTAAAACATCGCTCACGAATAACCATGTTTATGAACGATATATTGATGTTTGAAGGAACTGATGCATCGTTTCCATGCCTAGGCGCACATCGAATAAGTGCCCTAACTTAGTGTTATTACACTGCACGATGGCAAGAGCACTGTAGACCGGGTCCACTTTGACGCCCTAATTAGGGACCCTTACTTCCTTTCTCTTATTACACTACCCTAAATAAGGGCGTAGGGACCCTGATTCAGGGTAATGTAATAGGGGTATTAGGCCTTATAGTTTCAGAGATAACGTGATGAGTCAGTACATAGGCGGAAATCTTTTATATATATAAGATCTACGGAATTTACGAAAGCAGCCCTGATCAGTGTTATTGACAAGGTCGAAAAAGCGCTGTAGGATAAAAATAGCTCTTTGTGGCTTTCTAGATATTGAGGACGTTCTCGAAAGTCACCACACATCACTGCTGGTTGGTGGCCTGACATGTAAAAATGTTGATCTCACGACCACTAGGTGGGTGAAATCGATGCTCTCTGACAAAGAGGCTAAAATAGCACAGTTTCTTACTTCGATTGAGGTAGCAACTACAAGAGGCTGTCACAAAGAGATGTATCCCTTCTTTGGACCAATATAGTTGACCAATTATTGTACGAGATAGTAGAAATTCACATTGACACACTGGGTTATGGTGATGACCTTGTGATCTTTGCGAGAGGTATTTGCCAAAGTACTTTATGACCAATCATACGAAAAACCCTAAACACCATAAATGACTGGTGTAGAGACAACAGTTTATCATTTAATGCTGATAAAACTGTTATAATAAATACCCTTTATCAAAACGAGATGGTTCGACAAATTAGCACACCGAAACTTAATGGTAAAGAAGTACCATTCTTCACTGATGTTAAGTATTTGGGCGTAACAATCGACCGAAAACTAACGTGGAGCTCTCATCTTAGCAACGTATGTCATAAGGCAAAAATTGCTTTAGGCACGTGCCATCGTATGACTAAGAAAAACTGAGGCTTGCGCCTTAGTATGATCCTCAAGCATGTATGATCATCATGGTCTGGTCCGATAAGGCCAACCAAAAGATGACTGTGGATAGACTAACTATTCTGCAAAGGACTGCCTGTTTAATGGCAACTGAAGCGACGCGATCATCGCCTGGAGCAGACCCTTTTTACTGGAAACGAGGCATTCCATCTTAGTCCTCACGGGTGACAAAGCGTCTGCATTTTGATTCGTAATCGAGGACAGAGGTAGATGTCTATGGTCCACAGCAACTTAATTCACTTCTATGCCTAACGCCCTATCTTTATTTAGACAAGGAGGTGAGTGGTAGTTTACATAGGACTAGTTGATAGCCGCTCGCTTCGCTGGGCGCACGATAACACCTAGATGTAAAATACTTAAATATCAAGATTTTTTTTTGATGGGGCTATGATAAAATCCATTCTTAGTAAGCGTTGACATCGCGAAATGAGTAACTATACTAAATTTCAAGTCAATCGAGTGTATAGTTTCAGAGATCTCGTGTTGAGTCAGCAGTCAGTGGTATTTCGCTTATATATAGAGCTTGCTTTCCTACAGATTGATATCCATGCTCGACTCATTGAAGGAAACACCTATCTTATGCATGATCACAGATGTCATGCGTCAACTACATATACACTTTTAATAAAAAGTACATAGTGGAACTACTCTCCAGAGAAGACTGGCTGAATGGACAGATTATCTGTGAATTCGGTAGCCTTATATGGTATACCGATGGTACAAAAATGGGCCTCGACGTAGGTTTTGGAATTTATGGGAAAGGCCCAAAATTCAAACATAGTATGAATTTGGGTAAATTCGCCTGTATGTTTTAATCAGAAACTTTTGTCATACTTCGGTTTGCGGGAATCAACCTGCAAAAACACTACGTCAATCATATAATCTATATAAAGTCTAATAGTCAAGCGACATAGCTAGCGCTGATATTAAACTTAGTGAACTCGAAGCTTGGGAGACTGCGTGAACCGTCTAAACGCACTGGACGTCTGGGGTGTAATAACAGGATAGTTCTAAGATGAGTTCCGGTTCATGCAGGATATTGCAGGCAATGAATTTGCCAATATGCTCGCACGAAAAGGCGCAAAGAGTACACAGTTTAGACCCGAGCCATTTTGTGGGATCTCAAAAACCCGACGACACCAAACTTAAAACATTCTAAAACTTTTATCTAGGCTTATGATCGTAAATTCACCTCAGAAACTCTTGGATTAGGTAAGAATAAACTGCGTATTCTGGCAAGAGCAAGAGCTGAGTGGACACTGTGGTCTAAAAAAGCACTTGTCCATCCTGGGACTAAGCAACTCAGGAATATGCCGGTTCTGTTCCCTAACGGAAAAAAGTAACACTCATCTGAGAAACAATGTACTTGGCCCAGAAGAAGTGAAATTCCTCACAGCTAAGCAACTCCTTCAATTCATTTAAGTTGACCAGTTTTTCTAGATCTGCATAGCAGCTCGCACAAAAAAATCACTATATCAGATTTGATAGATCACAAATATTCGCAAAAGAACTCCGATTCTTACCAAGGATGATTCGCGAGGCTATTGAAATTAAAACCATCCTATTTTCAATAGAGAAGATGACTGGGTGCTACCATCTGTTTGGGATGCCATAATTAATAAAATTAAAACCAAACCCAAGCAAGGCTTCAAGATACTGTTAACTTCGTACTGTTAACATCCTTAACTATGAAACTTCGATAACTTTAAGATCGGAACGTCATACACCTCAGTCCCACCGTGACCATGGGTGCCGGAAAGTGACAGAAAAGTCGAGAATTAAATAAGTTAAAATAAAACGGATAAAATAGGTAATATTAGTTTTATTCCACGTAAACGAAACTTATATTTATTTATTTATTTATTTAATATTCTTTATTGCACACCATATAAAAAATTACTAATTATATATACAAAAGAAGTATGCAATGGGCGGTCTTATTGCTGATAGTAATTTCTTCCAGACAACCAGTGAATGGACAGGATTACACAAAAATTACAAGGGTAGGGCACATTGGTGTGATGAAAAAAAAGGAGACACATTTCATATATTTATATATATATATATATATATATATATATATATATATATATATATATATATATATATATATATATATATATATGTATGTATGTATATATATAACAAAACATACATAGACTACAAACATATATACATACAAAAAAAAATATATTTAAATATTTAACTAAAAGCAATCAATGTACTACATATATATTATATTATATTATATTATATTATATTATATTATATTATATTATATTATATTATATTATATTATATTATATTATATTATATTATATTATATTATATTATATTATATTATATTATATTATATTATATTATATTATATTATATTATATTATATTATATTATATTATATTATATTAAACGACTAGTGTGGGAGCGAAGTGCAAGGTAATGGTTCTTTACTAGTTTTTTAAAAACCGGTAGGGATGGAGCGCGTTTGACTGCCAATGGGAGTTCATTCCATAAACGAACGGCCTGTACAGTAAAAGACTTGTTCATAAATTTACTAGTATGTAGTGGCATATACAATTTCAAGCTCTCTGCTGATCTCAGGTTACGCGAATGGGAATCACGAAGAAACACAAAACGATTTTTGAGTTAAGAAGGGTAAGAAGGATTAAAGAGGATACTATAGAGAAGATGAAGTATGTGAGCATTCCGATGAAGACGTATCGACAGCCACTTGAGCTTAGTACGAAAAAGAGAGACATGGTCATATTTACGTAATCCAAATATAAACCTTATACAGAAATTCTGAATTCGCTCAAGTTTATCAAGCTGAGCTTCGGTGAGATCTAGATAGCTGACGTCCGCATAGTCGAAAATAGGAAAAAGAAGGGACTTGGCAAGCGCAGTTTTGGTGTATATTGGAAGAAAGTTACGTAATCTACGCAAGGAGGCTGCAGAGGCATAAACTTTACGGTGGATCTCTTTGATTTGTTGGTCCCATGACAGATTTTTATCTATGTGAATCCCCAAGTTCTTCACTGAATCTCTGTAAGGGATATTAGTTTTATCAAATACAATTTGGGGTAGGTGATCAACTGATAACTTATTCAGCATTTGCGCGCTACCGATGATAATGATTTGTGATTTAGCTGGGTTAACGTGAAGGCCGTATGCTTTACTCCACTCGAGAATTCGTTCGAGATCTGCCTTAATGACATTGATAGCATTGGGGAGATCGTTGGGACAAGCTTTAGTATATATTTGCAGATCATCTGCATAAAGGTGGTAGGAAGAAGTTAAATTATTAGATATTGAGTTTATAAAAACTGCAAAAAGTAAAGGAGATAAAACGCCTCCCTGAGGCACACCAACATATACGTTACACCATGATGATAATGTATCATCGATGCGTATACGTTGCTGGCGCTCATACAGGTAACTTCGAAACCAACCAATCGCTGTTGGAGATACGTTAAGAGAGCGCATTATACCAAGTAGGACATCATGGTCAACGGTATTAAAGGCATTACTGAAATCTAATAAACAAAGAACAGTTACTTCGCCGCGTTCCATTCCTAATCGGATGTCATCGGTAATGTTCACCAATGCTGTGGTAGTACTGTGTCCAGGTCGAAATCCTGACTGTAAAGGATTAAGGAGAGAATTAGCACAAAGAAAGCTGTTGAACTGGATGTAAACAAGGCGTTCAAGGACTTTTGATAAGAAGGGCAGTAAAGAGATCGGACGATATTCAGAAAAGGACGCAGGATTAATTTTCTTTGGGATAGGAATAACTTCAGCATTTTTCCAAGATGATGGAAAACTACTTGTAGAAATGGAGAAGTTAAGGATATGACAAATAATAGGAAGAATAATATCAACAATATTATAGTTAACGTTTGTACAGTTGACAAACTAATATTTTTACGGTCCCAAGCAATTGGCTGATGGGCATAACAGCATGTCTTTTTACGAGCGATGCGTAAGGCAAAGATGGGTTACATCGCACTTACACTGACTAAAACCTGTGTTTCACTTCAACCAGGTTTTTGGCTTTTATTAAATATAAACAAAACAATTAGTATAGAAAATCTTTGAAAAAACTACAACCAAATGCAGATCCACTACTTCTGTTCTATTTACTACTAAGGCGGAGTGCTAACTAAATTGTAACTTTTACCCTAAGATCGTTAATGTTCTCTTCACTCTTTAAAACACAAATGCTAGACTTACTTACTTAATACAAGAATAGATTTTTCAACTTAACATTAGTCAATACAAACCATGATAGCCCGGAATAGCCTTTCAAAGCATTTCCCTAGTATAATATGGAGACTATCAAAGTCAGGGCGTAGTGATTGTTAAAATAAAATATTTTGAGGAAAATTGTGCCTAAGAGTTTTCAACTTTCCTCATTACAGCTTCGTTACTAATCCACATCGAGTGTTACTGAGCTGTCAGTGTCGCAGCTGTGATATAGTGTTAGGCATTAGTGAAATAATAAATAGGTATAAGAATAACTGCCCTTAAATAAAGTAAATGATTGACCCGTATAAATGACCCTCGCAACGCCACTCTTGTCTATTACACCGCGGAAGTATAACGAGCACACAGTTCACATGATGTTAAGAAATACTGTGGCCTATGGACACTTACATCTATATTCTATAGGTACCTGTTTAAGAAATAAAATAAGTGTGCGCTTTCAGCCCTGAGTACTAAAATAAAATGCCCCATTACGGGTAAAACGGATCGCCGATCTCGTCGATCAACATAATATGAAAAACTGTAATATTATGTTTATTGTTTGTTTTCAAGTCTTGGTGTTTTGTGATTGTTACCGTTTCTCTGCCACTGTATTTTAGCTAACTTCTAATCTTATTACCTTAGCATTACATTGGATACTGGTAGGTTTAGACGACTAAGTATTTTATATATTTATTATAATATTGATAGGTTCCCTTAATATTCGAAAAATGCTACCTAGTTCCAAGGTGGCTAGTAAATATTATGCACGATCTCGGTGAAGTCACAATAAGTGGACGAGATAGTGGGTAAGTCGACCGTAAAATCTCGATCGTTACTCAGAATAGACCCCATTAGCATTAAGATAAGTTTAATACTTTTTTTTAGACTACTAAACTCTTCAATATTCTTTAGGCCTTTTTTTATAGAATAGGGTGACAAACGAACACACAGTCCACCTGATGGTAAGTGGTTGCTGCGGCCCATAGACATCTACATCTATCTTCCATTACAAATCAAAATGCAGATGCGTTGTCACCCGTGAGGACTGAGATGGAATGCCTCATTTCCAGTAAAAAGGGCCTCCGGTTCTCTACACTCACCATACGAAATACAGCAGCATTAAGCTACTATTTCACGCTGGTATTCTGTGAGAGCGTGGTCCTTCCCCGGTCGAGCCGACCCATTCGTGCTACAACTATACTACTAATATAACTGCAGCATGGCTCTACCACGTAAAATGTCCTCTAAATTAATTTTCACTCTGCACTACAATAATAGTGTTTTTACAGTAACTGTAATTCAATACCACGGCACATGATCTGCCAGTATCCGAGTCTATCCTCTCTCAATCCCGGCATAAATCCAGCTTGAATCAGTTTTCCAAACGTAAGCTCAAAAACGAAAGCATAGTTAAGCTCGGTTTCAATGACCGTGATCTATGACACATAGCTCTTTCGTAATATAAATTTTATAATTAATATTAATCAAAGGCACATACATATATGTATGTTTTATAAAAAGTAATAAAAGTAAGTAATTGACATGCGTAAGAGTCAAATAACCGTCTTATTATTCATAAGAGTTCTACTAAGCAATAGTAAAAGTGTTTCTTTCTTCCTTCTAAAAAGCCGCACAGTTAAGTTTGCGACGCGATTTTCAAATCCAACCGCAATTATATAATCTTAATGGGCTTTAAACATTACAAATACTATAGATAAAGAACCGATATGAAGTCTGGCACTAAAATTACATCACGACAACCGTGAAATGCTTGGTGGAATCGCACTAAACCGTGTTTCATTCCATAGATTTATATGTAGGAGGCCACAACAAAAGTAGGTACTCAGAGATGATGACTCAGATACACTTTGCTTTTAGCCAACTTCAATAAAGGATTTTCAATTCGTCTGTACGTATATAATTTGTTTATGAATCGTTTTGTAATGATTCTTGTTTTACTAAATATTTTATACTTCAGGGGTGTAAATTTGAAAAAGCCTTCCCACCTAAGGTTCGAAAAGTAGGGGGCAAAGTTTTTAATATAGCTAGACAACATCGAAGCTTGTGATATTCCTTTTAGTCAACTCAAAAGTATGGATGGCTATTCTTTTAGAAAAAGATCGATTTTTAGATTCGAATCGAAATCTGATAAATCGATTTGCAAAAAATCTAGGTCTAAAAGATCGATTTCTCGAAGTCGATCTTTTTCGATTTGAACAATATCAAAAGATAACAACAAAAAATAAAGTGTTATGATTAAGAATCAAAACTCAGAAAGCGTTGTCATCCTGAGGACTAAGATGAAATGCTTTGTACGCTCCTATATTCACCATACGAAACAGCAAAAAAAGCAGAAAAAGCAGCATTGAGCTGCTGGTTCATTCTGTTATTGGTGGTCCTTCTCCGGTTGGCCGACCCATTCGTGCTACAACCATAATATAGCTGCAGCTTAGTTCTACTACGTTTAAACTATGTTACTTTGGTGGAACTAGATCTTAGTTGCACATACATAAACAAAAACACTCACGCTTGTCACCCAGAGGGGTAGGCAGAGACTACAGACTACCATTTGGCACCATCCTGACACACCTCCCTCCCACATTATATGAATGTGGATGAAGCGTTTTTATTTAATTTGGCCCTAATTTGGCCCATTTTAGCCTAGGACGTCCCTTTCCGACTCTTCCATTCTTCTGCAACATAAATTTGCTTTGTCACTCTTTCCATATTCATTATTTCTACATGACCAAAACCATCTTAATTGCATAAAATATTAGTACCCGGATGACCGAGCTTTGCTCGGTTTTTTTTTTTGAAATTACATTTATAAATTACATACTGATGAAACTTAAATAATTTAAAATAAAATTTTTTGATCTTATTGACGGTATAGAAAAAACTGAACTGATTATTTGAATAAAAATCATGAGAGCAATTACTTTTATTAAAATTTTCGTGTTTTTAAAAATTACTAAAAAAAGGGCTTGAAATAATAGATTTTCTCACAAAAAAGGGAACTTGAAAAAAAAAGGAAAAAAGGGTAGACTAGAGACAGGACGCGAACCACAGAACTCAGATATCAGGCCCTACCGACATCCCACCTGAGCTATAGCGATTGATAGTAATCTGTCGAAATTTACCTTCTTATATTGTAGCAGTTTTTTTATTGCCTGAAAACATATACAAAAGGACATTTTCTAAAAATAAATCCTAGCTAGATCGATTTATTGCCCCCGAAACTCCCTGGACACTAAATTTTATCAAAATCGTTGGAATAATACTAGTTTTCACGGAATTTATCGCGTATATTTAACTTTTTTTTTTCGTTAAAAATCGTTGGAGCCGTTTCCGAGATTCCGATTTAATATATTTATATACAAGAATTGCTCGTTTAAAGGTATAGGATATTGTATTTTTTCTAAACGTCATAACCAAATTCAAATTACAAACGTAATCTGTTCTTTGTTGTCATCTTTTGATATTGCGAAAAAAACTGAGCAACTGAGCACAGAGCTTTTGCGAGTTTTTGAATATACAAAAAGAGTTTGGGTATATTTAACTAACTTTAAATGATTTTATGGTTCTTGTGAAAACAGAAAAAATCGAATCACAATTTTTTTGGGTGAAATATCGATTCACTGTATAGATGCAGGTGAAAAGATCAATGTCCGATAAACTCTTCCACGTGAAATAAAAGTTAAATTATTTATTTGATAAGAAATCTTAATCAATAAAATAGAAGCAATAGTATTTTATAAATTCTTTTTATAAAAACTGCTGAAGATCAGAAGATTTTACCAGAATACGCGTCAAATACGCGTCATATCCCGTAGTCATATACGCGATAAGTTTATTTAGTTCTTTTGGGAGAATAAGATATAATATTAATAATAAATAATGTCCTCCAGACCGAATTTCGGTCACGGCGGCCTACCTCAACGGAGGCTAGCCATCGGCGCAGGACAGGATTATAGTGCCCAAGTGTATGCGCAGGCACAGGTGCACTCTCTATTCCCTCACTCTCATAATCCGATGGGACGGTAAACCGACACGACCGGAGGGAAGATCAGGCGCAGGACCAACGGCTTTACGTACTTTCCGAGGCACGGGGGTGAGACACCGCTAACTTCCTGACTCCGGGCAGCTACTGAGAATTTCTTCACAGAAAAACTCAATAATTGATTTTTGGCCCGACCCGGGATTCGAACCCAGGAACTCACGATCAGAAGTCAACAACCACTATACCAACGAGGTAGTACAGGCAGGCAACATAATTAGTTAATATTTAATAATTAAATTATTATTATTGCAGTGTTTTCGTCTGGTTGGGATATAAAAATATTTAAGAAATATGATAGTTATAGGAAGTAAAGTCGGGTGTGCCTCTCTATCATGAGCGGTGTGTGGAAAATCAAGTTCAGGTTAATTTATACATTGTTCAACGTTAAATACGATAAGAGAATTGAAAGTTACATAATAAAATAAAAAAATCCGACTAAAAGTAACACAAATTATGTCAGTCACAATCTGCTCTGCGAATTGATTCTGAAAATCGCGTTATTAAATTAACACGTGACGTGTTAAAACGAAACGGAGTGAAATGTAGGCTATAAAAAATCCCATTCTTTATAAATATCGTATTTCAAGTAAAATACTGATATGAATAACAACGTGCATGCTGCCCTCTTAAATTTAATTTAGGGTTCATCAACATAATTCCAAAAAGCTACTAAGAGATTTCACCACCCTATATTTTAGGCAGTTATAAATGATAACTAAAAGAAATGAAAAAACATCGTGTGACCTCTAATAAATAACTATATACAGCGAACCCCCGATAATCCAGCCCCTGGCTAATCCGTCCCCCCTATAATCCGACATTTCTAACTTGTAGGTAGATTCGAGTCGCGCTATGAATCCGCCAGGGAGGGAGGTGTCCTTCGCGCGTGGACCAACAGGTTGCAATTAGTTTGCGCAACTACGAATCTAACTTGACGCGTAGTCTCAGTTCAAATGTAACTACGGTAGCGGCTTAGTGGGCTTTCATTATTTACTGTTTAGGTATTCATTGTGCATCACATGACATTTTTATTTTTTATTATTTGGTATTTGATATGTAATCTGTTGGATTACAAGGTACTCTTTTTCAAAAAGTTCCGGACTACCAAGGGGCTGTGGCAGTACTCTATAGTCCAACAAATTCGATAATCCGACACCGCCTTGCAAAACGCTTGGCGGATTACCGCGGGTCAGCTATATTTGAGTCGTGGATTGTACATCTTCATTAGACCGTAAAGATATACTGCTGGAAATAAGACACTAGCGTTGTCAAATAGATTTATCTACCTTAATCTCTGCGCTTGGTAGGCCGATTGATGTTCCCAGTACTAGACGTCGCGTACTTTTGCACTGCTGCCCGTCGCTGATCTAATGGCGATATTTATACAGTCACTTAATAATATGCCGGTGGTTAGCAGAAGGCCGAGTGTGTCCATCTACAACAGGTACCCGCCTATTCGGATAGACGCTTGTTTTACCACCTGGGAGAGACGCAACGACAGGCTAAAATTCCATGTCTCTCTCAGCATGGTCGTTCTTCTGAAATGGGAAGCCAGTCCTTGTTTCATGTTCCATTTATATGCATTATGGGCGACATCAGAGGCCTCACTGAGGTGTTAAAATAGCGTAGCTGTCTCCTGTAACTACACTGCCGTGTGACTGGAAGACACAAAAATAGATTATTGGTGTGCCAATACCCAAATCGTGGAGAAAGTAGAGTCTTCAAGGTGGCAGAGATTTTTTGATTGCCGGAGATGTCATTGCAGACGTAGGCACACACGGAGTCCGGCGCACTGATGGAAATTATAATCTAATGTGTACGTAAGAGTCGCCGATGTATGTCGAAACAGGAAGATATTTGATCAGCGTCACCGTCAATTTGAGTAAGTGCGGCGTGTCAGTCTTTGGTGCATCGCTGTAAAAACTTATTTTTTTTACTTTCTTTATATTATGTGTTGGAGTGAATAGGTATAGAGAATGGCAGATGGACTCACAAACTAAACTAAACTGAATCTCCAAAATGCCGAATTAATAATTGTGTTGTAATATTATCGCGCTCACCGGCTAATGCACCTGCATATTCATCACGTAGCCACCGCATCGATGGTGCCTAGTATGGAGTCCGTGGCTACACTCGTCTCGCCCTAAAAATCGCCACCAGGCCCTCTCCTTTGGACGCCAACCGGCATAGCTTGGTGAAACCGTTACGGAATTTGTCGAAAGACAGACGCCGACAACCTACGGTCGGTCAGCGGTGCAGCTGTGCTTCGAATCCTACTGGCCTCTATAAACAAGCAATTGACACCAAAAAACAGCCAGTCTGCAAACGGTTCTTATTCCCAACGTCACTTTGTCCATATCGAACCGGAACACGATTTATGTCATTTAGTGATATGTGTTTGGCAGCCGGACTTACCATTAGCCTTCTACCAAAACGTGATGCTGCTCGTTTAGCATAGCCCACATAATACGTGTAGAGAATCAGGATTCAAGCGGACGCAAGCAGCTTTATCGCCCAAGAAAGCTACTAACTTCTGTGATAATTAATTCGTGAAGAGACCATATTTCTTTGAAGTTGGTCAATAATCGCCACCAATGCATATGCTTTGAAGGTCTTATAGGAAAGGAGTGGGATTTTATAATTTTATTAATGTTTGTTTAAATTAGCCTTAAAATAAGGTTAAAAATTAATTCTTTGTTAACAGATATTAAAATTATATAAATACTATTTTCTAGATTTACTATCTAGAAATTATTTAATACCGTCAGGCAATTTCAACATTATACGTATTTTTTTTATAGGATAGGGTGACAATCGAGCACACAGTCCACTTGATGGTAAGTGGTTGCTGTGGCCCATAGACATCTACATCTATCCTCGATTACGAATCAAAATGCAGATGTGTTGTCACCCGCGAGGACCAAGATGGAATGCCTCGTTTCCAGTAAAAGGGGTCTCCTTATCTCTACACTCACCATACGAAATACAGCAGCATCAAGCTACTATTTCACGCTGGTATTCTGTGAGAGCGTGGTCCTTCCCCGGTCGAGCCGACCCATTCGTGCTACAACTATATATCTAATATAACTGCAGCATGGCTCTACCACGTATAAAAATATTATACGCATTAATCGATTAGTTAATAATATTTTTTAATAGTATAAAATATAATAAAGTATGAAAAATGCCAGCATTTGATAGTCCCAAAAAGACACGGTACTTTACTATTTACACGATAATAATACTCGAAATATTTAATACACTTTCTTTAATAGCTCAGAATAAACAACTTAAGATATTATGAGGACACGACTAGTTTCGAACATCAAAGGAAACAAAAGTGTCGTAGAGGACGAGATGCTCACAGTTAGCGACAATGTACGTCCTCAAATTACTCTCCTTTCTTTAGCGGACTGCGAGACCCAATCACACTTGACTGCCCCTAACACGCCGAACTCCACTTCATAAAAGAACTTTTTCCTTTTTTTTTGCGCCCGAAGAAAATAAGGGCAACCCTCCGGTAACGGGGGAGGGAGGTGGTGAATGCTCATAGCATACCACGCAGCCGGATGCGTGGTTATGTAGAGACTTTTACCCACTAAAAACCACCTTTTGGGATTGGCTTATTGATCTGACGAGAGATTTTTAAGCCGTAAACGGACGCGACCCTCCGTCGCAGAAAGGAGGGCGCACGTACATTTTCCATAACACGTATTGATTCTATACTCTCTGATTTTACATTATACATAACACAACAAATTTACTAAAATACTTTCGGCGTTCAAATATATGATCTTTGAACGCCAAAAGATTGTATCATTTTTCTTTTAGTGCAATAACTTATAAAATCGCCTTATACAATTCCTATTACTTTTTTGTAATCTAAAACTGCTCTTATTTTTTTTTTTTGGAGTTTTTCGGACGAATTAAAAATAATTTTAATATGCAAAAGAAAATATTTTATAATACATAAATATAAATATAAAAGTTGTAATTTTGTATTAACCAGTTTAAGTTGGTCTTATAAACATAAAAATATCTTCTATAATCAGGTCAAAAAACTAGCAGATGATAACATATTTTAGTGACAACTAGCTGTGCTCGCGACTTCGGTCGCGTGGAATCAGTACTTTTGTTATTCTATGTGATGATGATTTATTTGTAAATTAAACTATCGCGAAGACTTAGAAAGACACTAATCTGAATAAAACCATTCGGTTAGTCGGTCAATCAGACAAACAAATAAACGGACCCACAAACGAACCAAGAAACAAATAGGGCAAAGTGTATGCTTGTGTTTTATTTTGTAAATAAACAACAAAACGACCGCTATAACGTTACCCCTAATTTGCTGCCGAATTTCTCTAGCCAATACTTGGTTTCCATACAACAAATAAGAAATGGCTCCAAAATAAGCAAGCACCATCACTAATTATTGATATTGAATAAAAAATTTGAAATGAAAACTACTATCCTGTTAGCTACTAGCTACAGCCTGCCTAAAACTACCTATACTAACAAAATAATGAAATTGCGTAAGTGTCTATATTTTGTTTCATCCTGCAAACAAATATAAAATAAAATAAAACTCAACCTAGGAAAGTGTTTTGACCTTTAAGTAATAGGTGTCATCAGGCTTAAAATCAGTTCGGTTTTCTATCAAAAAATTCACAGTAGCAGCTCGGGGTCAAGGGTTTAGCAATATTTCATCCCTATGCCTCAGAAAGCACGTAAAGCCGTTTTATCTGCATCTGATCTCTCCATATTTTTGTCGGATTACTTACTCGGACACATTGATAAATAGATAATTTTTTTATATTTTGTAGGTAGGTATATACTGATCGATAGAAGCAGATTTTTGTAAATTTTTAGACAATAAGTATTATTCAAAATTATCATAATTTCGTTTTACGGATTTCGGTGAGATATTAAGAAAATGAAAAAAATCTAATTGCATTATTTTAAGCTTTAAGTATTCGTACTAATTTTAAAGTTACAGTAATCATTTAATCATTTAAAACTTAAAACCCTATTTTACTGTCTAAGGATTTTAGTTTATTTTTTATTTCCATACAAAATTGCATACCCTCTGTCCCTGCGCCCTCTACCGTAACGGGTTATTTTGAAAGCGCAAAATACGTATTTATTTATTTTTAAGTACAATACTGTCAGTATGTATCGAGCCAATCAGCCTGTAAAATATTTTTGTAATAAAATAATAAACTCTAACAACCTTATTTCACATTCTTAGGGATCGAATTTTCCAAAATGATTTCATAGCGGATGTATAAATATGGATATATGTTTTTTATATTGAATAAATGGTAGCTACCTAACTTCAAGCGGTTTAGGTAGTCACTCAGTGTGGTTTAGTATCTATGACTTAGAATACAAAGAGTATATTATAGTAGATACACAGTGAACAGTAACATCTGTCGGTAAATGGCAAAACTAACTTTACGGCAAGTTAAATTTTATTCTGTTTGTTTTAACCATGTGCAATATAAATTAAATTTTATAAATGTTATTTACAAACGAAATAAAAAAACTTCTGATATAAAATAAGAATTTGGTCTAATTTTAAGTACCTATTAACTAAACAAATAAAATCATAAATTAATAATATGCACTTTATTACTAATTCCAAATTTTAAACTAAAAAAAACAAATGCGTCAGGACGGCACTATGGACTCTTCACTGCTCCAAGAAGTAAGAAATATTGAGTATATTGAATGTCTACAATGACATCATTTTTATATATACATTTCATTGAATGCATATATTCAGCCGTGGACCATGTTATACTGGTTGCATATTGTTTTGACCATTGACCAACTTCAAAGAAATCTAGTCTCTTCACGAATTAATTATCACAGAAGTTAGTAGCTTTCTTGGGCGATGAAGCTGCTTGCGTCCGCTTGAATCCTGATTCTCTACACGTATTATGTGGGCTATGCTAAACGAGCAGCATCACTTTTTGGTAGAAGGCTAATGGTAAGTCCGGCTGCCAAAGACATATCACCAAATGATATAAATCGTGTTCCAGTTTGATTCCACCAAATTCTTCCACGAAACCAAAATTCCACCAAAATGAGTGAATCTAACGAAGAAATTCGATCAATTCATTCTGAAGTTTCATTACAAAAAAGGAAAAAACGCGACTCAAGCCGCGAAAAAAATTGTGTCGCTTATGGACCTAATGCAGTGTCAATAAGAGTACCTAGCACAAACTTGGTTCAAGCGTTTCCAGTCCGTGAATTTTGATGTCAAAAATGCAGCTCGCTCTGGTACTAATTTTAAAGTTATCTCATGGCACTAGCGCCATCTAGTGTCGGGTAACAGAGCGAGGAGAGAGCTTTCCAGAAAATGAAATGACTAATTTTTAACCGACAGTGCCATCTAGTATCAAATTGAAGAACTAAACTTTCTAGAAGCTCTACACTCGATCTTTCTGCGCTTGGTCCGTTGGCGCGCTTATTTACTCGAATATTCTGGAATATTCTGGATGTTTTCGTGGAAGAGCCCTATATAAAGGTGCTGCAATACGCGATCGGGGAAGTATTGAAGTTGGCGAGACAAGCGAAGCTTCGGAGCGGAATAAAGTGAATCAGTGTGATTAATTATTAGTGTTTTTAACTTTAATTAGTGTAAAGTGAATTAAAGTGTTAATTTAGGTAAT
The DNA here is from genome assembly GCA_036936625.1 of Parnassius smintheus behrii. NCBI lineage: Eukaryota > Metazoa > Arthropoda > Insecta > Lepidoptera > Papilionidae > Parnassius > Parnassius smintheus. The sequence goes on along the minus strand of JAUPFT010000005.1, from coordinate 23,079,247 downwards.
TCTATCGGCAATTTTTATTGTCACTAACCTCAAGCTCGTAACAATTGGTGTCAGAAGTGGGATAAAATCATGCCGATTTTACCTAAGGAGGAAACGGAGGGTATCCGTACCCGAAGTCAACGCCAGCAGGAGACGGACCAAAGAAGATTTGGTGGTGCAACGTCGCAGACTTCGGAGGGACAGCCGCCGGCTGCAGGCCCGTCAGTAGCTCCTACATCTGCAGCACCTGACTTAGGTGCTCTGATGGTGATGCTGCAGGAGCAGGCTCGCCGATAGGAGGAACAGTTTCGCCGACAGGAGGAACAGGCTCGCTGACAGGAGGAACAGGTCCGTCGGTTGGAAGAGCAGCTGCGGGTCGGACAGGATGAACATGCCCGCCGACAAGAGGAACAGGCCCGCCGACAAGAGGAACAGGCCCGCTGACAGGAGGAACAGGTCCGTTGGTTGGAAGATCAGCAGGCGGAACAGGCTCGTCGGTCGGAAGAGCAGATGCTCCTCATTAAGGACCTTCATGCTACCTTTGGAAAAGAGATAAAGGAGGTGAAGGATAGGGTTGCTCAACATTACAACCGCCTGTCGGAAGCTGAAACCCAAATCAAGGAAGCTAAAACCCAAATCAACCAAGTGAACAATCGGGTTGATTACGTGGTGGCTGACGTGAAGAAAACGCTGGACGACCTTAAACTGGGTGATGGAACTACAGCTCCCGTAGTAGCTACTACACCTTCGCTACGTGGGTTCAAAGTGCCACCGTTCGACGGGACTTCTTCCTGGTCAGCCTACAAAATCCAGTTCGAGGCTGTCATGAAGGTGAACGTCTGGAATAAACGTCAGGCCATGACTGCTCTCACGCTAGGCCTGCGCGACCAGGTCTTAACTGTTCTGGAAGCTCTCGGTGAGGAAGTGACTTATGAGCAACTTCTTGAGGCATTGGAGGCGAGATATGGTGACGCTCACCTGGAACACATCTTTCGTGCGCAGCTTAAAGATCGCGTGCAGCGCATCTACGAAAAGCTGCAGCAGTGAGATCTAGAGGTGGAGAATCTGGTGCGAAAAGCATACCGGTCTGTACCTGCGCTTATTGAAGGGAACCTGGTGCAGACATTCAGAGACGGCATCCGCGACCTGGAAGTCAGAGCCGCTGTGAGGCTCGGGCATCACGAGACGCTTGAGGATGCCTTGGCCCATGCACTGGAGGTGGAAGCTGTGCGGCAGGATCATCGTTCCCATCGCGTCAGGGAGGTTGCAGCAGCTACAGTTCGCGACCGCACCAAAGGATACAGCCCTAGGTGCTATGGCTGTGGGGAAAAGGGCCATCTTCGATCCAGCTGCCCTAAGCGAACCCTAGAAAGGGAAGGTGAACGATCTCAGAAGGGAAGTGCGGCTAACATCACCGCCCAGCAGCAGCCGGGATACAACTTTACTATCAGACATCACAGCGGGAAATCTCATGGCAACGCAGATGCATTGTCAAGAAGACCTTGTCCTGAAGATTGGAAACATTGTACTAGGCAAAAGAGTAAGGAAGTGGTATCCGCGAGGATGCTCAGGACAGACCACCTCAGCAACGAGTGGAAGGATGGCCTACGACATGCACAGCAGGAAAATCCGGACATCAAGCCGAGTCTGGAATGGATGAAGGCCAGTGCTCCCAAGCCCAAGTGGAGCGACGTCTCAGCGATGAGTTCGACCACTTAAAGCTATTGGGCCCAATGGGACAGCTTGCTGCTTCAGGATGGAGTTCTGTGCCGTAAATGGAAAATCGGGGAGACAGCTGTCACTTGCAAATGGTTGTCCCCAAAGTTAAAGTACCGGATGTTCTACAGCTGTACCATAATGATTGTTCCGGAGGCCATCTGGGAGTTAAACGAACTCTACTGAAGATCCGAGAACGGTTTTACTGGGTCCTCTGTCGAAACGACGTCGAGGACTGGTGTCGCGAATGTACAAGTTGTGCGGCTGTAAAGGGACCTCAGACTCGTAGTAGAGGTGCATTGAAGTTGTACAATGTTGATGCACCATGGGAGAGAATAGCCATTGACGTGGCGGGGCCGTTTCCGGAGAGTGAAAACGGTAACAAGTATTTCATGGTTGTGATGGATTACTTCACTAAGTGGCCAGAAGTCTTCGCCATTCCAAATCAAGAAGCTTCAACAGTTACAGATAAACTAGTTCATGAAGTCTTCTGTCGTTTTGGAGTACCTTTAGAGATTCACAGCGATCAAGGAAGGAATTTTGAATCTCAAATATTCCAGGAAACTTTCTGAGTTATGGGCACTCATAAAACAAGAACGACTTCTTATCACCCGCAATCTGATGGAATGGTAGAACGATTTAATCAGACATTGGAGAGGTACCTAGCAAGAGTTGTAGACAATCGGCAACGAGATTGGGACAAGCACATACAACCGTTTTTGTTGTCATATCGAAGCGCTGTTCACGAAAGTACAGCAGTGACACCAGCTTTTGCAAACTTCGGAAGAGAATTACGGCTGCCTGCAGACCTGATCACCGGGATACTACCTGATGCTCCACGTAGTATAACCGATTATGCAAATGACTTGCGGAACAAAATGAATGACGTTTATGAGCACGTCAGACAATCGGGCCAGCAAATGTCTGGAAAGATGAAAACCCGGTACGACCGCAAAATGAACAACAAAGGGTTCGACGAAGGTTCACTAGTGTGGTTGCATAATCCCGTCCGCAGCAAAGGGAAATCTCCTAAGCTTCAAGCTAAATGGGACGGCCCGTACCGGATTGTGACCAGGATCAACGATGTAACCTACCGGATACAGAAAGGCGCAAGAGGTACTCCTAAGATCGTCCATGTGGATCGCCTGGCGCGTTATTATGGGGCCGATAATGCTCGGGACGAGCATTTCTTAGGAGGGCGCAGTGTTGCGCGGCTAAGTTGACATCTCATCTCATGGCAGTAGCGCCATCTAGTGTCGGGTAACAGAGCGAGGAGAGAGCTTTCCAGAAAATGACATGACTAATTTTTTAACCGACAGCGCCATCTAGTATCGAATTGAAGAACTAAACTTTCTAGAAGCTCTGCACTCGATCTTTCTGCGCTTGGTCGGTTGGCGCACGTATTTACTCGAATATTCTGGAATATTCTCGATGTTTTCGTGGAAGAGCCCTATATAAAGGCGCCACAATACGCGATCGTGGAAGTATTGAATCGGCAATTGCTTCGGAGCGGAATAAAGTGAATCAGTGTGATTGATTATTAGTGTTTTTAACTTTAATTAGTTTAAAGTGAATTAAAGTGTTAATTTAGGTAATTCTATCGGCAATTTTTATTGTCACGAACCTCAAGCTCGTAACAGTTATATAGCCCTCATACGGATAAGTTGATGTTTGAAAAATTGGAACAAGATCGGCATATTAGTAGTTATGACATAGCCGAGGTATCGAAGAGGAGGACCACAAAACAGTTTAACCCATTTGAAAAAGTGTGGCTATACAAAACATTTGGATAACAAACACAGGCCTGTTGGTCTAGTGGTTAGTGACCCTGACTGCTATACTGTAGGTCGTGGGTTCGATTTCCACCCAGGACAAATGTTTGTGTGATGAGCACGATCATTTGTTCTGTGTCTGGGTGTAATTTATCTTTAATATTTATGTATTTAGAAATATATAAGTATGTTTATCAGTTGTCTAGTACCCATAACACAAGCTCTGCTTAGCTTGGGACTAGATGGCGTTGTGTGAAAAAAAAATGAGCTCACTGAAAGAAACGTAATGAATCGTGTACATTTGCGATTCTCTATTGGAGCGTAATGAAACCGAAACATTTTTGAAAAGATTGATTACTGATTGTGAAAAGTGGATCACCCACGACGAGAACGTGCGAAAATACCATGGTCAAAGGGTAGTCAAGCTCCACAGACTGTAGCGAAACCCGAATTAACACGCAATAAGGTGATGATGTATGTATGGTGGGATTGGAAGAACATCGTTTATTATGAGCTTTTACCATCGGGCAAAACCACCGATTCGGATTTCTTATGCCAACACCTAATGAGACTCAAGCAAGAAATTTAGAAGAACGGACAAAATTTATCAATAGTGGAGTGGTCTTTCATCATAATAATGTCAGAAATGCATGTTTTTGCATCTACCACATAATCCTGACCTTACACTCTCAGATTTTCACCTGTTTAGGTTTCTTCAGAATTCTTTAGGTAGTATTAGGTTAACATCAAGAGAAGACTGTCAAAACTACTTGTCGCATTTTTTTAAATCAAAAATCCCAAGTCTTCTACAGCAACGGGGTTACGTCACTACTTACAAGATGGCAACGAGTTATCGGACAAAATAATACATCACATGTACATTTATTTATTTATTTACACTTTATTGCACCTTAATAAAAAGGATTACAAAGGGTGGACTCAATGCCTTTAGGCATTCTCTCCCAGTCAACCCGGGACGTGTGGAAATTATGAAGCAACTACTAAACTTAATAAACTATACTATTAACTATAATATATATATTAATAAACTATACATGAAAAACTTAATGTATAATATATATATATATATATATATATATATATATATATATATATATATATCATCATCATCATCATCATCATTACAGCCTTTCACAAGTCCACTGCTGAACATAGGCCTCCCCCAAGTAATGCCACAAAGCACGGTCCTGAGCCACCTGCATCCATCGACTTCCTGCATGTCTTACCAGGTCGTCACTCCATCTAGTGGGGGGTCGCCCTACACTACGCCTACCGGTACGAGGCTGCCACTCGAGAACCTTTCTTCCCCATCGGTTATCGGTTCTTCGAGCTATATGGCCGGCCCATTGCCACTTCAGCTTACTAATCCGTTGGGCTATGTCGGTCACTCTGGTTTTACTGCGGATATCCTCATTTCTGAGTCTATCACGCAGAGAAACTCCGAGCATAGCCCTCTCCATAGCTCGCTGAGCGACCTTAAGCGTCCTCATACGGCCAGCAGTGAAGGACCACGTCTCAGATCCATAAGTCATCACTGGCAACACGCACTGGTTGTACAATCTAGTTTTTAGAGATTGAGGTATACCTGACGAAAAGATATGTCGTAATTTCCCGAACGCTGCCCAGCCGAGTTGAATCCGTCGATTGACCTCTCGGTCGAAGTTGGACTTACCTAGTCGGACTATTTGTCCCAGGTAAACGTACTCGTCAACAACTTCGAGCATAGTGCTCCCAACAACTACCGGCATAGGTGTGACATGGACATTGAACATGATCTTTGTTTTGTCCATGTTCATCTTAAGACCTATCCGTTGGGAGGCACTATTGAGGTCATTGAGCATAGTGCTTAAGTCCTCCAGCGATTCTGCCATAAGGACTATATCGTCGGCAAATCGAAGGTGAGTGATGTACTCGCCATTGATGTCAATACCGTATCCTTTCCAGTCCAGTAGCTTGAAAACGTCTTCCAATGCAGCGGTGAAGAGTTTCGGGGATATAACGTCACCCTGTCTTACACCTCTCTGCAGTTGGATAGGTTTCGAGCTCTGGTTCTGTACTCGGATAGCCATCGTAGCCCTACTGTACAAACACTTCAGCACTTCGATATACCGACAGTCAACTTGGCACCGCTGAAGGGACTGTAGCACCGCCCAAATTTCGACGGAATCAAAGGCTTTCTCATAGTCCACATACGCCAGGCAAAGTGGCAGATTGTACTCTTCAGTCTTCTGTACAATCTGCCGCAGGGTATGTATGTGGTCTATGGTACTGAAGCCTTTTCGGAAACCGGCTTGTTCGGGAGGCTGGAAGTCGTCAAGTCTGCGTGCGAGACGATTCGTAATGACTCTCGAAAACAGCACGTAGACGCGGCTCAGAAGGGAAATCGGTCTGTAGTTCTTTAAGAGAGCGTTGTCGCCTTTCTTAAAGAACAAGACCACCGCACTTCTGCTCCACGCCTCTGGAGTAGTGCCACCATGGAGGACGGAATTGAAGAGCTTCTGAAGGACTACAAGTACCGGTGTTCCACCCGCTTTCAGAAGCTCCGCTGTAATTCCATCCTCGCCTGGGGCCCTGCCGTTTTTAAGGTGCTGGAGAGCCATTCTAATCTCGCTTAGACTGACGTCCGGGATATCATCGGAATAGTGTCGGATAAGACTTGCTCTTGGATCGTTACTCACACTTGCGTGTGGCTCCAACGATGATGTGTACAGCTGCCCATAGAACCTCTCAATCTCACTCAAAATCTCAGGTGTCCCGGAAACGATGTTGCCACACTCAGTCTTCAGCTTTGACAGTTGGCTCTTTCTGGCAGACAGATCTCTGGCAAAGACTTTGGAGCCCTGGTTCCGCTCGATCGCTTCTTTAATACGAGAAGTATTAAAGTTGCGTAAGTCTCGCCGCATGCATTTGGAGATCTGTCTGTTCAGTTGCCTGTATGCTGTCAAATCTGTTGACGATTGCAGCCTCATCTCCCGTCTAACAACCATGAGATTAAGAGTGTGATCGGAGAGTTTTTGTGTTCTTCTGCGGCGGGTCTTGCAGAACTTAGCTCCGACCGCATGGACAGTTTCCACGAGCTTGTCGTTCATATCGTCCACTGCATTGCAATCTTCTAGGCACTGGAAGCGGTTACGTAACTCGAGCTGAAAGGTTTCGGGATTCTGGATTAGAGCACGAGGGGGACGGAGCGTTGACTTCATTAGACGAGACCTCTCCAACTTAACGTTTAGGTTCAGTGTGCCTCTAACCATTCGGTGATCGCTGCCAGTTTTCACCCTTGCGATCACTGAGACATCACTGAACAGTTGGCGTCTGGTCGTCATAATGAAGTCAATCTCATTTTTTGTCGAACCGTCGGGGCTCGACCAGGTCCACTTCCTGTGGGGCCGCTTCTGGAAGAAAGAGTTCATCATAAAGAGTCCCTCTTTCTCCATAAAGTCGGCCAGCTGCTGGCCCCTTCGGTTCCGTTGCCCTACTCCAAATTTCCCTACCTTCAGCTCACCGCTTTCTCTTGTGCCTAGTTTTGCGTTGAAGTCTCCCATCAACACCGTGTAGTGAGTTTTTGAGGAATGTATGGCTCTGGAAATATCCTCATACATTTCCTCCACCTCCTCATCGGGGTGTGCCGAGGTTGGTGCGTAAACCTGAATGACCTTCAGCGAATACCGTTTGGTGATTCTGAGTATCAGGTACGCGACCCTCGTCGATACACTCCCAATCTTTACAACGTTGTTGACGAGAGACTTGTGGACGATAAATCCGACACCTCCTTGGGACAGATGGTCGCCCTCCCGGTGATAGAACAAGTTGCCGGACTCGAGGATTGCCGTGTCCTCCCCCTCTCTTCGGACCTCGGATAATCCAATAATATGCCAGCGCAACTTGTCTACCTCTTCTTCCAGCTCCAGTATCTTCTCGTCAGTCCTCAGGGTGCGTGCGTTATATGTTGCCAGGTCGAGTCGTCGTAGGTGGCAACCGAACCTCCACCGGAGATTCTTAGCACCCCCTGCCCCGCCGTTACCATGGTCGCCACCGTAGCCAGGAATAGCGGGGCCGCCGGGGACTGGGGGCCGTCTTTTTGTGTATTTGTTCATTGGGGGGTATTTGCCGTAGTTGCCACGCTTGGCGAGCGGGTTGGCAACCGCAGTTTTTTTTTATTACGTCACAGTTGTCATCAGGAAGATGCTGCTGCCCATCTCCTGCCTGTCTCCCTCTGTCGCCTCTTACGACACCCACGGGAAGATATGGGGTAGTGGATATTCTTAACCGCCACTACACGGCATATATATATATATATATATATATATATATATATATATATATATATATATATATATATATATATATATATATATACGTAGGCGGTCCCATAATGAATTGGCCTAACTATGAACCAATGAAGGAAAATGAAACGAAACCAATTTTATTTTTCAATATAATCACCATGAATACTAACACACTTCTGACATCTGTGAATCAACATCTCTAAACCTTTATAAAAATAATCACATTTTTTATCCTCAAAATAACTGAAGACGGCCGCCTGCAACTCTTCATCGCTTGAAAATTTTCTTCCTCTTAAGTCCCGCTTTAAATTTGGAAATAAATAATAGTCGGACGGGGCCATGTCTGGACTGTAAGGTGGATGTTGAACTTCTGTGAACCCGCATTGACGAACTGCATCCTTCGAAACACCAGCGGTATGAACAGGGGCGTTGTCATGGAGCAACAGGACACCTTTAGACAGCTTGCCTCTTCGTTTTTCCTTTATCTTGTCTCGTAATTTATATATTAAAGAAGCATAATATTCGCCGTTCACGACCGTATTACGTTCTTTAAAATCCACCATCAAAATGCCTCGAAAATCCCAAAATATTGTGCACATCAGTTTTTTAGTCGATTGTTGCACCTTTGCCTTTCTAGGGGGCTTTTCACCCTTATAACGCCATTCCATTGACTCGCGCTTGCTTTGTGGATCATAATACAAGATCATAGTTTCATCACCAGTCACTAGCCGCTCGATCACAGTCTTTGGATTTTCGACACAAAGATCCAAAAACTCCGAAGCGCAGCGCACTCTTTCCTGTCTCAGTACCGCTGAAAGAAGTTTCGGTACCCATCTTACACTCACTTTTTTCATGTGAAGATGTTAATGGATCGCGCGATGAACAGTACTCTTAGAGAGCCCAAGCCTTGCTGCAATTTCTCTAATCTTCAAACGGCAGTCACTCAGAACCTCCTCTTCGATAAGAGCAATCGTTTCGGGAGTGAGCACTTCCACAGGTCGACCGTCGTGGCCAAAGTCTTCGACGGTTTCTCTCCCGAGGCGAAACTCTTTCACCCAATTTTTCACTGTGCTATAGGAGGGGGCAGACTCCTTATACACGCCATCCCATCGTTCTTTTATTTGGGCAGGGGATAAACCTTCTTTAAACAGAAACTTTATGACACTTCGATACTCAGTTTTCGACATTTTGAAAAAATACGCGACTCTCGTTATTCAAATGCCTGTTAAACTAAGACTAAGCATTTCATGTCGATGCATGTTTCTTATATTAAGTGCACGATAAACGTACTATTTAATGCAATACAACATGTAGCGACATGTCGCGTTGAACTATATCAGGCCAGTTCATTATGGGACATATAAATACAATAAACTCATATACTATAAAATTTAATACATATACTCAATATATTATATTTACATACAAATATATAGATACATAAATATACACATATTTTAAACGCAAATGGATATATAACACAAACCTATAAATAAATCAACAACAAAGGTAACCAAATTGACCATATTAACTGTCATCTAATATCTTCATAAAGTGCTTATGTACCAATCTTTTAAAGGCAGTCTTAGTGGATATTTTTCTGACGTTATCGGGCAAGGAGTTCCAGAGTATTGTAGCCTGAATGGTGGGACTTCCCAACAAAATTAGTAAAATGTAGTAGGATACTTAGTTTATTATTTATATGAGGAACGCAGCGTTCTATCACGCGTTAAGGACATATACGCCTGAGATAAGAAGGAGTGGATGTATCATTTCAGATAGAGAAGAGACTAAGCAAAATTCTAGAGTCACGCCTCTGTTTAATAAAGAGCCATTTAAGGCAAGAGCAACAGTGACAGATATGATCAAATTTACAAAGATTGAAAATGTATCTGATGCAATTGTTGAGAAGGCGCTCTAGCTTGTTAAGAAGATTTTGATTTAAATCCGGGTAACACACGTCTGCATAATCAATGATCGTTAGTAAAAGTAACTGTACAAGTATAATTTAAGGGGAAAAAATTTTTCAAGCGATAAAGAGGACGTAAAGAACCAGATACTTTACATGTTTCGGAGATCTGAACACCCCACAGGACAGAGTACTATCAATATTATACATATATACATTATAATTAAATTTTGGAAAAAATAGTGAAAATGTTTTGAATTCGTATATAAAATATGAAGAAACTTTTTCCCTGACCTATTATATTTCGGCTCAAACATAAATATCTTGATAACTATAGATTGAACAACTTTTAACATACTCGTGTGTATTAGAAATTCAATACACACGAGTATACAATTGTATAGATGGCTCGTAGGTTAATGATTAAAAAATTAATAACTCAAGGAAATATATCAATAACTTTTCAAAACTTTACTTATAGTACGTGCCAAATCGATTGAGAAAAACGGACAATGACCTCAGATATGAGCCAAGTTTCAAAAGGCGTAACTTACAAAATCTCAATTTAGATGTGACAACAATATTTAAATATTGATATTATTCTCACTTCCAGGTCAGCACATATGTTTTTTTTGTTTCTTAAATAATATTATCTGTGGTTCCTATAAACATCGTAAAAACTTACGGCACATCGCGAAAAATGTGTTATATTTTATATTTAAATTTATGGTAAGTAAAACAGCAATTCATTTAATAACAGTTTCATATTAAAAAAATATTTGAAGCAATGTAATCACCATATTGAGCTTTTTCAAATTCATCCCTTTAAAATAAACAAAACGCACGTTGACTGCTGAACTGACGTACAGTTCGTTCTAAAAGAAACGTGACAATGGCAGCCAGAGATGCGTCACTTTTTTGGGCCGGTCCGCATGCACCGAATATAAATAAAGTTCTTATACTATTACTACTAATAGAACTAATACTACTACTAAAATAAAACTACTACTAATATTGAAAATAAAGTTTTATCTTTTGGATAAGTACGTACTTATTCGGTGTCGTTGTCACTCGAATCTTGATATGTGTTATAAATTAATGTTTTTTGTTGTTAAGTGAATAAAGTACTTTATAACAATAGATGATTTTTCTTCCACAGCAATCTTTAACTTTTTAATAAGTATGTTAATAAATATGTGGTATATCAATCATTATAAAAAAATAAAAAAATCATTATAAATAGAGAAAGTACTACATATAAAATGTGCCTATATATTGAAGGTTTGTAAACCCTGGTTAAACGACCGAAAGGTCATTGTTCGTTTTTCTCAATCGATTTGGCACATACTATAGTAGAATGCCTCGGATTAAGACCTATATAAGATTAGAGAAACAACAACGCATCGAGATGTAAAAAATAGTTTTTCTTCTGTGTAATAAAGTAGCGATAACAATTCTCGCTTTCCTGTATGTTTACTACTTCGTCGCTCCATCTAGTTGGAATTCTCTGTCTGCCTACGGCGCGCCGTAGACAAAATATAATCATTTATTAGTATTTATTACTCATATCTAAAATTTTTGCCATCAGTTTTCGAGCTATACGACTTATTGTCACTTCAGCTAACTGATTTGCTGTGCTGAGTAATATTGGTTAAATTAATGCAAAAACTTTCAGTATCTATTTCCTAAATCAAGTATATAAATTAATATATACTAAAATAATTTATATTTCATTAATCCCAGATGAAATCCAGCAAAAACTTTCTGTATCTATTTCCTAAATCAAGTATATAAATAAATATATACTAAAATAATTTATATTTCATTAATCCCAGATGAAATCCACACTTGGTTAAAATAACTAGTAATTAGTGAACGCGGCACCAACTCGGGATGTTCATGTATGTAGGTACTTTAAAATGTGAATGTGATATACCAGTGCCGACACATATAAATAGCTAATAATGTAGACATTCAACAGTAGATATACTGTGGATAAAAATACTCACCATCTTTTGGTCATCCTATTAACAGACAAGTCACGTTTCACCTGGATATATTCAGTGCAATCTCCAAAAGAGGCCGTCATGAGAACAAGCGCACTGCACTAATTGTCTGAGCTTTGTCTTTAAAGATACCCTTGTTTCGTTTGAAGTCTGACACAAAGGCGGTACAGATGATTAAAGTTTATATAATAACTATAAAGGTAAAAATGTCTTTTATTTAAATAATTTAAAACAAAGCCGGCTTCATATTACTAATTAATTTATTGAGATAGCCATGAAATAATATTAACCATACTTGATTAAAACTACTTTTACGGATTTTATCGCGTTTAATTAGAAATATAAAGAAGGAGGCTGGGTACTACCACCTGCTTGGGACCCTATAATCAATAAAATTAAAACTAAATCCAAGCACACCACTGCAAGACCTCAGGACATAATCAGTTCATTTTGCATAGATCGGACCATAAACAATAATTAAAAAAGCTGAAGTTACTCCAGGTTCTCCGCTAGGAGTAATGGTGTTCTGTGGTCACCTCAGTCCCCCGTGACTATGGGTGCTGGAAAGCGCCCGAAACGTCGGGAATTAAAAATAAAATTAATTAAAAGTATAATGAAACGCGATAAAATCCGAAAAAGTAGTTTTAATCAATGTGTAGTGTTCGCGTAAATATAAGAAATCATTATATTAACCATATTTCTCAAATTAAATTTTATTACTATAAAACGTACAATTTTATTAAATAAATGAGTTTATATCTATAGCCTATATGTGTATTCTGTTACATTTTTAATCAAAAAGCACCGACAGTTTTCTATTTTGTAATCTCTCATCTGACCGTACTAAGCTGTATAGTAACTAAGTTAATGTATAGTGGTTGAGTAAGAATATTCACTACCCGATATTGTAGCGTGGGTGTGTCAAAAGGCATCAGAGGGTAACAAACCAGAAAATGAGCTTAGTGTCTTCGTAATATCAACCAGCAAAAAAAACTGCGGTCGCTAACCTGCACGCCATGCGTGGCAAGTATGACAAATATCACCATAAGGCAAACTGAAGGGAAGCCTATGTTCAGCAGTGGACTTTGATAGACTACAATAATTGTGTGAATGAAATCTCTCATCATCATTCATCATTTCCATTACAAGTTCATGATGAACACAGGCCTCGCCAAAGCAATAGCACAAAGCTTGACCGGAAGCTACCTGCATTCATGGACTTTCCACATATCTTACCAGATCGTCACTCCATCTAGTGGAAAGCTGCCCTAGACTTCGCTTTCCGGTACGAGGCTGCCTTTCAAACCTTCCTTCCCGATCAGTTGTCGGTTTTGTGATGGCTTCGCCTTATCTCCATTGCGCTATCTGGGGGCAGGGCAGTGCCCTCGCCATTTCAAGCAAAAAAGCGGCACGGGCGCACCATACCTATCTCGAAGCAATTTAGGCCATTTTCGACCCACTATAACGTCTTTGTGGATAAAACTAGAAACCTGAATTTTCAGAAACCAGGCAAACATTATGTAGAAACGGTATATTTCAAATTTCATTCAATTTGAACCAGTAGTTTAGGAATTATAATTAGTCAAAGTTTCTTAATTTTGTCACTCACTGACTGACCGGCCATCAAAACTTTAGAGCACTTCTAGCAGACATAGAAGCTTCAAACATAGAACACAATTAGTTTTTAGTATATAAATCAAGGAAAAACTAAAATATTTTTCAATTTCGGTCCAGTTTTCTAGATACACTAACTGCATAAATATATAGGACTACAAAGTCACATTTGCAGTGAATGAATCAGTGTACCTATATAAATATGTATAATAAATATAATGGAATAATAGGTGTAGATAGGTAGGTTGTTGGTATTCAAGAAGTAGAAGGTACCGGAAAGGAACAAAAAGGAGGACTACTTACAAAAAGAAATGAGATGCTATCAAAAACATTACTTGTAAAAAAAACAAGTCTCGCAACTCAGTTCTTCTACAGTAAAAAGTTGTGAGATCCATCCACTTAAGGGTCTTGAGTTATTACGTAATTAGCTAACATAACAAAATCCTATTGTGACAGTATCAATATTAAAAATCTTTTATGTTTTAAATAAATGGATTGACTTGGCAATCGCACTAAGCAATTGAATTCAATATAATATGTATTACGTACTTGAGAGATACATTGTGGTTTCATTCAAGTCAATCTATTTATTTAAAACATAAAAGATTTTTAATATTGATATGGTTACAATAAGATGTTATTATGTTAACTAATTACGTAACACCTTAAGACAGAAGAACCCTTAAGTAGGGACTGAATAAGTTAACCGACTTGATATTACATGGATCTCACAACTTTTTACCATAGAAGAACTGAGTTGCGAGACTTGGTTTTTTTACAAGATATGTTTTTGACGACATGTAGGTTACACTAAACTACTGCGGAAATCTCTCATTTGGGCATTTTTATTAATAAATAAAATCGAATACATGTTTTTGTATGTATGTTACGGAGGTGCAATATTCTTAAATTGTATATGGAAAAAGAAGTCCTCACGGACAAACACTAGCTGAATTTGAACTGGAAAGAAAACTGAAATGCATTAGTAATACGTTTGGAAGAAAAAGCTTAGTGATAATAAACGGAATGCCCACTGGTCATAGATACTTCGCCCGTGGGTGCCCACATATAAAAGCATATAGAAATGATAATATGCAATTAACAGAATTAAATGGTCAAGGAATTGGTTAAAAAAGTCGAGATTTTTAAGATATAAAAGTTTTTATTATCACAAATACAGCTTTTTAATAACTACTTTCACCAATTTTTATTTTCATTTCTTAATTTCTTTAATATTTAATACATATACATATAATCACGCCTCTTTCCCGTAGGGGTAGGCAGAGACCACTTCTTTCCACTTGCTACGATCCTTACATCTTTCCATCCATCCCTCCTCTTACATTCAACGTAGCGAAGCGGCTCTCCGTGGGCCGCTTTTCGCCCCCGCGAGAAACGAGACGTGATGGGTGGCGAACCACATCGCCGCCATTTTGGTTAATTTTTTGATTACCCATTGCGTTCCCACGAATAGCGAAGGAAAGGTTTGTCCCCCCCAGCAGAGCCCCGCATGCCAGGGTAAGGCTAGCCTAATTCTGGGGTCGCCCGGTCCCAGGGCAGTGTGGCACGCTAACGACTAGGCTCGCCCCTAGCCATGCATCCATCCGCACGGCCTACGTTGGATTGGCGGAGGGTAGGAATAGGAAAACGGGAAGGATAGGTGGTGTGAAAAGGAAGAGTAAGGTAAGTTAGGGTAGGAAATAGGAAATGTAGGATATTACCGTCCATGAGGGCAAGGGATAGGACAGTAATAGCTAGGGTAGTCGGGGTCGCATACCCGTATACCATACCACAACTACCGGACAGGTAAATTGGGATGAGTATCCCTCGACTGTAATATTTAATGCCCGACGTTTCGTGAGACGGAGGTGACTGACGTCCTAATGTCAGTATTAACATGGAGTACCTTCAGCTTTTTAATTATTATTTATGGTCCAATCTACGCAGAATGAACCTACTGTGTCTTGAACTTTTGCAGTAGTATGCTTGGGTTTAGTTTTATGTTTATTAATTACAGGGTCCCAAGCAAGTGGTAGTACCCAGTCTCCTTCTCTGTTGAAATTAAGATGTTTTTAAGGAATATGATACTTGACGGATGTTAAGAACTGACTTATCTTCTTCTGCAGCTTATAGAATGTTCTAATAGAAGCTCCCTTCAAGATATAGCCAATCTTGTCCGCGACACCCCTGGCATACGTAAGTACAGCAGGCACACGCTCGGCTGTGGCCGGCTTCACTATATTGTGCAGAAACTACTCGACGTACTGAAGCTCCGTGGCCAGGCGTTTACTGTCACAGATCCCTCGTGCTCTCTGTAACTAGGATTTGCCCACGGCAACTACCTGTGAAGGATGATGGTGAGATTCAGCATTTAAATATTGGTTTGTATGGATCTTTTTTCTATACACAGTGACCTTTGGTGTTGTTAGAATTTCGCACAACTAAAGTATCTAGGAAAGCTAAGGAATTATTTGCCTCTCATATAATATCATAGTCACTGAATGGAATTTAGCACAGAGAGTGGTAACGATGGATAAAATTCATGGTAACGAAATCTTGATTTAATATTTTGCGGGCCATAGTCATGAGCCGCTCTAATTTGCTTCTTGGCACTTGCAATAATGCCGACATGCATTCGTCACTATTTCCTGTTCTTACCTTCATCAAATATACGGCAAGTGCAAAACAACCCCTAAGTTTACTTGACAGTCTGGGAACTTCAGACAGAATTTGTTGTTTTGTTTGTTGTAACAGTAATAATGTACAGTATGTTAAGGCATACTGTAAATATTTTTGATGTATATATGATGGTGCATATTATCTTTCGATAATGTAGCAAAATCTTCAATTTTTGCTGCACTAAATGCTTTACTTGGATTATATTTTGATTCTAAAAGTAAATCCCATTATATTATAAATTAGGTAGGTATTTACTTTTATATATTTAGAAAATATTAATTTCACAAATAATCACAAAGAATTTTCAAAATCGGTCACGTAGGTAGTTTTCGAGATTAGCCAAAAAACACATTCTTTGATAGTAGCGGCCTGTATAATAAAATGGATCCTATCTTTTACAGCCATAATATAATTCCAATGGTGAAAAAATATTTTAAATCGGTCAAGTAGTTTTTAAGCAGCATTGCAAAAAGTCACACACAGTAAAAACATAACCATCCTTTTTCGTCTGTATTCGGATAAACAACTGGTTGACAACGGTTGCGTATCGGCTGCTTTTGATAAATATCTGTTGTCAACGGTTGCCTTATACCTATATTATAACATCACAATAATTTCATCATCAAAAATTAAATTAGCATTGACACCATATAAAATCGACCGAAAAAAGGGAATCGATTTTTTTAATGAGATTTGGATTTGGCAATACTTTTTATTTTATCCACAAACTAATGTATTACGGATTTACCTAATTTCATTTTCATCTTTTCAGTACCTATTTCTGTTCAAAAATGTTCCGATTTTTTTTTTGGATAAAGGAATACCGCGATTAATAACCATAAATAAAGATATATTTTTAAGAAATGCAAATTGTTGGGCGTTTTATGGCCGAAAATGGGCATTCCCCTTTAAAAATAATATCTCTATTGTATTTCGTATCCCGTATCAATATTGATTCATTTTATAAAACTAAAATAACAAACGAACTTTCAATTAACCTAATGGTAAGTGTCTACAGATGCGTTGTCACCTCTGAGGACTAAGATGTAATGAGTCACAGACTGTAATTATAGTGAGAGAACTCAGAGCGGAACACAGCGGTGCACGTACTGCTATTTCGCGGAGGAAAAAAGTACAAGTGCAGTACCGACATAGATAAACCCCTACACAGAAAAAGAGATGGCATTAATAATGCGTTTAAAAGAAAAAGTCACAAAAGATAGAAGAAAAATTAATGGAATAATTGGAAAAGAAGTCTCGTATGTAAATGTATACAAATCAACCAATGAACATAAAAAATTTTGATATGTTAAATAATCTAAGATTCTGCACAGGCCATAGATTTATTAGATGCAAAATAAACTTTAAAAATGCAAGTATCCGAAAGCAAGCCAACGTGACGAATAATCAAAAATCCTAGCCGTAATGTCGGGAGAATTTGCAAATAAATTAACAGAAAATCTTACAACTGCCTTAAGCGAAACTAAAATTTACAGAAACAATACATTATAGTGGAACTTGAACTAAAGCATAAATAGTAAATAAATACTGAAATAGTAAAAAATAATTAAGAAATTTCGTCAATTCATTCTCGAGCTATCTAAAGGACGACGACGTTTAGAAAATTTCATTGAACTTCTTTTATAAAAATTATACGTGTACCAAATCTTAATAAAAGCATAAGTGTTTTCTCGTAATAAGAATGTGCTTTTTTAACGTAATTATCAATGCATTTTAAAATCATATACGGAACTTAATGAGAGCGGGTAGCGCGACCTTGTGAAGTCGACTGTAAAACTCAACCTCTCTCGCTTCGCGATCGAGGATGTTAAATTCAGAATTTCAGAAATGAAATTCAGAATTATAAATAATATTACATTGCATGTACTAAATTGTTGATATTACTTACCTTTGTAACGATTGTGTTTGAACTTAGTTATTTACAATTAGTATTGAATTAGTACTTAAATTAACTAAAATTAGATATCAACCTCTTCTCTTTGCTTTGGAGGTGGGTAAAGTTATTGAAAAAATATATTTCAAGCCAAAACAGAAGGACATCAAATTTGAAAAATAAAAAGGATATACTATTTTAAAAGTCAAGATATTAATAAAAAAGCTACAATGTTTTACAAAAAAGTTTATGACTATGATCAATAATCCGACAAAAAACTAAAATAATATTATATCTGGTAATACCATGAATCCGAGGCTTAAGCTGAAAATGAGATGGGTACATAAGCAGAATTTAAAACCAAATAGCTGAAAGGATTACTTAATGGGAAACAAAAGAATAGAAATAGAAAAGGGGGAGTCCCAAGAAAGGATGGACTAACATTCTAGTCGAAAGAGTAGGACGACATTGGTTGAAGCTTGCATAAAAGAGAGAGTAGTAGAAGAAGTTGTGGAAGGTCTACGTCTGAGAGACGTCCTACTAATGACGGTATCATTGAATTAGATTTTTAATTTATAAGATTAGTTTTTAAATATTTAATTTATTTTGAATAAAACTATGTTTATGGATTACATAACCCGATAAAATCCGTAAATATAGTTTTATTCAAAGTGTAGTGTTCGTGTTAATTTAAGAAATCATTATATTTTATTTATTTTTCTTAATTATTTTTACCTATCGTATGTGGTGGATTTGGCGTTTGGCCTTCAACCACCAAACTGCTGGTTCAAATGTATTAAATAATGTTATGCGGTGCGGCTATTAATTTAAATAGAATAGTGGACTGTATATGAGCGCGGTGCGAGCGGTGAATGGAATTTAATTTATTCGTGATACTGCAAATCCCCTAAATTCAGGATATAGGAATGACGTGAAGGAATGCATGTGCACCCACCTGGACTTCCGCTGATCTGCCTCGTGTCTCGATGGCTGCCGGCTGTCTTCACACTTATCAACTTCACAGATAATCACGAAATATAGCGTTATTGCAAATGCCTATACTTTTTACTATATGCTTGTATAATTCAATATCCAAATTACACAAGGGCAGGAGCGATGATGCGAGATATAAGCGGTGCGGTTGATTGCGTGTCTTCTCAACTTGTGTGAGCCCATTAACACACGAATGCACATGCTGGGCGTAAAGCGGTAGATAGGAAACCGGAAATGGGCTTTGCAGTAATCTTATTGGATAATAATTAACGAATCCCTTATAAGCGTTAAGCGATAGTGCAAAGTGGCGCGAACACCCCCCCCCCCCCGGCCTTGAGGTATCCTCAACTAGCAAGTAAAGTATAAAAATATAGATATATATAGATAAATACTTATATAGTAGCGAAATGAAGCGACGTTATGACCTAAGAATTAAACTAAATATATAACGTACTATATAAAATATACAACGATAATGTTAAATTAACTATATTAATCACTGTGTTGGTAAAGGACACAGTTTGATAAGAGGGCGTTTTAAAGTGGAATTCTTAAGTTTAACTTGCGTAACACGTACCACAACATCCTTACCGGGAAACAATTCGGTGACAACGCCTAGAGGCCACTGAAGCGGTGGAGTATTATCCACGTCTATTAGAACAATCGTCCTTACAGAAATGGCAGTAGAGTTCTTATTCCACTTCACTTTACTCTGTAATGTATGTAAGTATTCGAATCTGAAGCGTTTCCAAAAGGACTGTACTAAAGAATCTATTAAAGAAAAGCGTGATAACAGATTAATACGTTCCTTGCTTAAATGTGCAGCTGGTAAGCATTCAAGTGGTTTAAAATTTAGAAAATGTGCGGGTGTAAGTGCGGTAGGTTCCGATGGATCACTGCTTAATACATAAAACGGGCGAGAATTTAAGATACACTCGATCTGACAAAGAGTAGTAAGCATTTCTTCATACGTGAGGATTTGCTTACCTATTACGCGAAACAAATGGGTTTTTACAACCTTAATATTGGACCACAAACCCCCGAAATGTGGAGCGCTTGGAGGGTTGAGTTTCCAAACAATGCGATTATCAGTGAGCACCTGACTGAATGCCTTATAATATTCTTCTGATTTTAAAAATCCATGTAATTCATGTAAATATGAACGCGAGGCGACAAAATTAGTACCGTTATCGCTGTATATAAATCGACACGGACCTCTACGAGAGATAAATCTCTTAAAAGCGTCTAAAAAACTTGCCGAACTTAGATCAGACGCTAATTCTAAATGCACTGTCTTAGTAACGAGGCATATAAATAAACATAAATAAGCCTTCTGGCTTCGTATACCACGTTTACGCGTCAAAAAAATCCACACCTGTGTGTGTAAACGCATTACACTGCTCTAGGCGGCAACCAGGCAAGGCAGACATCATGGGGTAAATAGGTTTGGGTTTATGTCGAAAACAAATGTTACACCTATGAATGCGGTATCTCACTACACGGCGAGCTGATAATATCCAATATTTCTCCTGTAATGCAGCAAGTAAATACTGAGGACGAGCGTGGAAATGTTTATAGTGATAATAATCAATTATAAGATCAACAATATGCCCCTTTTTTGGTAGCAATATTGGATGCTTTTGGGAATCCGATAAAGACGAATAATCTAACCGACCACCTACTCGAAGTACATCGTCCGTGATAAATGGCGATAACCTTCGTAATGTTGATGAACATAGTTGTCCTTTTTTAATATTTTTTATATCTTCGGCGAAAGCGATGCCTTGCACAATTTTAATAACTGTGATTTCAGAAACCTCTATGTCGGATGCGGTTATAATTTTATTTATGCGCGGTAATTTGTTTAAAAACCTTAAAACGTAAACAACGGATCGTACATACTTATTCCAATTAGAAAATTTTAAGCTTAACGAGATAAATGGGTTTTCTTCCATGTCACTGACTCCAAGCGACACAGTCTTTTCTTCTGGTAAACTGATATGAGTTGATGCGAACCTTTGTACAGGCCATTCTTTACACGGCAAGGAAACCCACGAAGGCCCATGTAACCAAAGGTCACAATTTAAAATTTGTGAGGGTAACAGTCCACGCGAAATATGATCTGCAGGATTTTCCGAGCCGGCGATGTGGTAAAAGTTATCCGGTAATAAATAGGACTGTATTTGCGAATACGGTTAGCAACAAAGGTGTCGAACTTATGCGGTGAAGAACACGCCCAACAGAGCGCGACTTCCGAATCTGAAAACGCATAAATGTTGTCGATCGGATGCCTCAATGACAACGAATCGTAAACGGTGCGTACTAACTTAGCGAGCAAAACCAAGGCACACAACTCAAGCCTGGCTAAAGTTATAACCTTTAATGGGGACACCCGAGATTTAGAACATAGGAGCGTTATAATTGGAGGTTCCGTTAAAAACATGCGAATAGATGACACACCCGTAAGCTTTTTCACTAGCGTCGGCGAAGGCTAGTAGCGACACATGGGATTTTTCATTTACGCCGATATGACGTGGAATCTGTAAATGTGAGATTAAAGGTAACTCTGATATATATCGCTGCTATGTATTGACAATATTAGTGGGTGGAGTCTCATCCCAGTTAAGTTTAAGAACCCACAAGGCTTTAATTAATAATTTGGCGTAAAGTATTACTGGACCGACAAGTCCTAAAACATCGTACAAGCGAGTGGTTGCGGAGAGGATAGCGCGTTTGGTACAAGTGACCGGTGGCGGCGAAACAAGAAAGGAAAACTTATCGGTAGCGGGATACCAACGAAGGCCTAAAATTTTTAAAATGTCATTATCATCAAATGATACCGAGTCTTGTTGACGATGTGATGCTGGTATATGTTGTAAAAGCTCCTTGCAGTTACTTGTCCACTTAACCAAATCGAATCCACCTCGGCGAAACATTTGGATAAATTGAGTGGCGGTGTTGACTGCGTTGTTGACGCAAGGCGCGGAGGAAACGAGGTCATCCATATAAATATCCCTTTCCACTACAGAAGCAGCAAGGGGATAGGACTCCCTTTCGTCAGCGGCTAACTGGCGTAAAGTGCGAAGTGCGAGGAAAGGGGAAGAGCGTAATCCGAATGTGACGCGATTAAATTCATATGTTCGTATAGTTTCTTCTGTAGAAAACCGATATAAAATGCGTTGAAAAGCGCGATGGGATTTTTGGATTTCGATACACAAGTACATTTGCCTAACATCTGCAAAGAAAGTGATGCGATAAACTCTAACGTTTAATAAAATATTAAAAATGTCTGTTTGTAAATTTTTCCCGGTGTGCAAAATGTCATTCAAAGAAATATCGTTATCCGACTTAGCACTAGCGTCTAAAACGATGCGCAACTTCGTTGTACTTTTATCATTCCGTACGACAGGGTGATTCGACAAATAAAAAGAAGGCTGTATACAATCATTATCAGAAACAGCGGATAAAATACCCTTATTAATGTATTCCCGTATAACAACATTGTATTGATCGCGAAGATCGGGATATTTGTTAAAGCGTTTTTCCGAAAGTAAGAGGCGTTTTTTTGCATTCATTAAAGAGTCACCCAATATGTCGGGCCTTTTCTTGAATGGCAGGGTGACCACATACCGTCCGTCGTTTTGGCGGTAAGTAGTAGAAGTATAAATGTCTTCACATTCCTGCTCATCACGGCTCAAATATATTTTTTGCGGAAGTTCTTCATTTTTCCAAAATTTTTCCATTATATCATTAAGACAATTTTGATTTAAATTTGTATCGTAAGAACAGGAAACAAATGTTGTGATATAGCGACTTCAGCATCACCCATAATAATATATCCGAGTGATGTTTCTATGGCACTAGGCCATTGCGAATGAATTAAGTTTTCAGGCGACAAAAGTTTTATGTAGGTATTAACCCCCAATAAAATATCTATAGACCCGGGTTGATAAAACTGATCATCTGCTAAGCGTATTTTATCTAAATAGCGAATTTTTGAAACATCTACTATCGAATCTGGCAACTGACCCGTGATGGTCGGAACAACTAATGGTTCAATATGATAAAATTTGTTATCATTAAAACGAGACGTGAACTGCAGTGAAGTGACACCTAAAATCTTCTGGGACACACCACCGATCCCGTGTACTTCGGTAAAACGATTTTTATTCGAAACGGAAAGAAATAAGCGTTTGCAACAATCCTTCGTAATATAGTCGCTTTGGGATCCGGGGTCAACTAAACACCGAATAAAATGTTCATTGTCGTACTTATCTACGACCTTTATTTTTGCAGTCTCCAATAAAGTAGTATAGCGCGGAAGAGTACTATAATCGCGAGAAATATTACATGAAGAGGTAAGTGTTTTTTCATTTTACAACAGCGTTACGCGTCTGCACAACCTCTGAGTGTAACGTATTGCTACTACGAAAAGCAGTCTTAGAGCCATTCTGATTCGGGTCAGAATGAATTAAAGAATGGTGGCGCCGCGCGCAGTATATACACTTACGCTTCGATTTACAAAAAGAAGTCGAGTGTTTATTACTTAAACAATTAATACAACAATTGTTTTGTTTAATAATATCGTAACGTTTTTGTGTATTTAATTGTAAAAAGCGTGGACAAACATACAAGTGTTCATGATCATTTGATTTACAAAAGATACATGAATGCGAAGGATCTGTATTAATAAATGTTTTACTAAATTTATTTGAAAGTGATTTGTTTCGATTATTATTGGATGTAGATAAAGTATGCGAATTATTAAATGTATGGCATATAGCCCTATTCTGTTCGTATAAAAATTGTACTAAAGAGGCGTAGTTTGGTATGCTAATTGTGCGACAAGACATTTCAAATGACTTAACAGTGTCATGATCTAATTTTCTAAGTGCAATATTTAAAAACAAAAAATCAGCTAAGTCCTCAATTTTTAATTGCTTTAGAGCATTAATTGAAGCATCAAATTTGTCCATAAATTTATGATAACCTCCTGTTGTGTTTGCGTTCACCTGTGTTAAATCCAATAGTTGGTTAATATACGTAGATGCGAGTGTGCGTTCGTCATTATATCTTCTTATGAGCGCATTCCAAATAATGGAATAATTTTCTGCGGTAGGGGCTAACCCGGCACGAACTGATAACGCCCTGTCACTCAATTTGTTAACCAAATAATAAACACGTTCGGCATCAGTGAATTGTAAATTGTCGTGAATTAATGTCTTAAATTGTTGATAAAACATGGACCACTGGCGTATGTCTCCGTTAAATGACATTAATTCAATTGGCGGAAGTGAAGTTTTTAATTTAGTAGGAAATCTATTTTCTACCGTAACAGTGGAAGACGATGTAGATATTTTCGTAATTTGGCACTTAATACTACCATATAAATCTTCAAATGAGTTCCAAGCCTCGTAATCAACGTCTGCATTAGGGTTTAATTTTAAATGTTTAGTATTATAGTTATCTAGAACTTCTTGAAACTCACTACGTAATTGTTCTATATTCAAAGCGATGCTAAGAAATAAATTCTGCTCGTCCAAGGAATTAAATGCGCCCTTTGAGGTCTCGTAAATTTTTTGTAATCGTTCGTAAATATAATTACGTTTAGCGATAATAATTTTTAAACTAACTTCTTCATCCGAAACCAGTTTCGATTCTTTGCTTCTCGTCGTCATTTTCAACAAACAAATGCGGACTAAAATTATTGCGATAAGTGACGGTAGAATTAGTTAACTGGGGAACGAAGCAATCTCTCGTTACTAGAAAGATGGCGGTTAATCAACAAGAAAAATATCATTAATGAAATAATGAAGCGGTGTGGTATGCGTTACAAAGGTATTATAATACGTGTAATAAGCGATGCGGGACAAATAAATATTGTAGTTAGTATAATTAAAACTACAATTTGTTATGATTTAATAATATATACGTATATAATTTTTTGTAATATATAAAAAAAATGAATTTACTTCTCCGGGCCTAAAGGTTAATTTAATCCCGGCCGAAGTGACCAAAAAATATATGATGAATTTGGCGTTTGGCCTTCAACCACCAAACTGCTGGTTCAAATGTATTAAATAATGTTATGCGGTGCGGCTATTAATTTAAATAGAATAGTGGACTGTATATGAGCGCGGTGCGAGCGGTGAATGGAATTTAATTTATTCGTGATACTGCAAATCCCCTAAATTCGGGATATAGGAAGGACGTGAAAGAATGCATGTGCACCCACCTGGACTTCCGCTGATCTGCCTCGTGTCTCGATGGCTGCCGGCTGTCTTCACACTTATCAACTTCACAGATAATCACGAAATATAGCGTTATTGCAAATGTCTATACTTTTTACTATATGCTTGTATAATTCAATATCCAAATTACACAAGGGCGGGAGCGATGATGCGAGATATAAGCGGTGCGGTTGATTGCGTGTCTTCTCAACTTGTGTGAGCCCGTTAACACACGAATGCACATGCTGGGCATAAAGCGGTAGATAGGAAACCGGAAATGGGCTTTGCAGTAATCTTATTGGATAATAATTAACGAATCCCTTATAAGCGTTAAGCGATAGTGCAAAGTGGCGCGAACAGTATGTATGTAATATACGTAAGTAGCAATAATTAAAAATGGCTTATGGTGTAAAACCTTCACTCAATTACACAATAAATACTTTTAGTTTTTATTAAAATGAATCCTGTAGTTTGTTGTTAACGAAAATAGAACTTACAATTTGTCGTAAAACGCAAAGTTTATAGTGGGAGTAGACAGAATCAGACCCACTTCCATTTATCTTCTTATAATGTCCTAAAAAGGCAAGGGCGTGTAATGAATCAATTATCTATTTCTTCAGGATAAGATTAACAGACGTTACCACTGTGGGTGTTATACTGACGAGATTCTATTATGTGAAATAGATTCTCATTTAAAACAACATAATTGACTACATGTTTCATGTTTTTAATAAATAATGAACTATTATCCACGCCGTAATAAAGTAGCTGAGTTTTAAATAAAAAATCTTCGCTTTCATATTATATATCTTAGCCTTCATACTATATTTTAATGGATCGTAAATGCCAAATCTAAATTCCATTAACTTAATTAAGCTTTGCGAAATCTTAATTGAATAAATTATGGCTTACACTTGTTTTAATATCGTCGAGTTCATTGTCAGAAAAAAAATCTTATAATGTAATGTACAACAAAGGTTTACATGATATATATCTTGATTAAAACTACTTTTACGGATTTTACCGCGTTTATTTTTTTTATCTTCAGCTTTTTAATTATTGTTTTTGGTCCGATCTACGCAAAATGAACTTACTGTGTTATGAAGTATGAAGATTTAGTTTTAGTTTATTGATTATATAGCCTCAATTTATTTCGATTTATTGGAAACGGTTATAATTTTATATCTACAAATAGCACAATACCAGCCATAATAGGAAAAGGAAATATTGAAAGCACACGCTGAATAATAACTTTTTTCTGGGTCCTTTAGATCTGAAATCTGCTATAAATTTATTATAACTGCATTAACTGCACACAGGTCGTGTGGAGTCAGCACTCAAAATTGCAATTAACAGTTTCATCGGTGCCAGCAGGTATAAATCCGGGTTGTTTGCCCCGTACTATGAAATTTACAACGAACGCTAAGTCATTGAGCTATCACGTCTTTTAACGTAGAGTAAAATGTAGTGTTAAACATATAACTATTGTCTTTATACATGGTCTTCCATTAAAATCTTTTCTAATAAGGATAACAAGCGAGCTCATCACACATTCACCCGAAGGTAAGTGAATGCTATGCCCTATAAATAAACATCAACATCTAGCCTTAATTAGGAATCAAATTGCATATACGTTGTCATCCCTGAGGACATCGAATTTACTTATGAAATAAATAGAACCTTATTTTAGAAAGTAAGATCCAAATTTATATTGGAGATATGAACGGCAGAGTCGGGAAGGGACGCCCTAGACGAAGGTTTATCGACCCAATTGGCGATATTTTGAAAATGGACCACATTAGGAGTACTCTTAACCAATGACCGTATATGCTTAGATATACGGATGTAAAGGAGGAGAGATAGGAAGTCCGTAGTCTCTGCCTATCCCTCTAGGTGACAGGCGTAAGTATTTATGTATATGTTAACCTTATCGAACTAAAAGTAATAAAATAATTTCATATTTTAAAGTTGGTGCTAAGGCAAAGTATATGTAGAAGAATTAAAGCACTAAAATCTATTTTTTTAATATAGGGTGACAAACGAGCACACAGTCCACCTGATGGTAAGTGTATGCTGTGGCCCATAGACATCTACATCTATCCTCGAGTACGAATCAAAATGCAATGCAAAAGATGTGTTGTCACACGCGAAGACTAAGATGGAATGCCTCGTTTCCAGTAAAAAAATCTCCGGTTCTCTACACGCACCGTACGAAACACAGCAGGATTAAGCTACTATTTTACGCTAGTATTCTGTGAGAGCGGGTTCCTTCCCCGGTCGAGCCAACCCATTCATGCTACAACTCTACTACCAATATAACTGCAGCATGGCTCTACCACGTATAACAATATATTAGTGTATAGCTTCAAAAAAATGGAATGATGTTGCCAGTAAAAGGTTCTCAGTTCTTGTCTCTCATTATAAGGAACATATCATCATTATTGACGGGTTCATGGCGCAGTGGCTTAGCAAAGCGTTACAGCGGCAAGGGCTGCGGGTTCAAATCTCGCACGGAACAAGTATTATTGTGTGGCCTACAAATAATTGTTTCGTGACGGTTAAAATGAATTTATGTAAACGATATAGGAAAAAAGTAGGTAATGGAGGTAAGGTTTTTTTTTAAAGATTTAAAAAGAAGAAAAAGAATTATGTTTCTACTTTCTACTTCTTCGTATAAAATAATATTTTTTGCAGCGAATTACAGTTCTTTTATTTACAATTATGAATATCAATATTAACACAATTTACTGTGTGATGGCACTGTTAGAATATCTATCATCCCATATCATCCCCTGGGTATAGTAAGAGGAGACAGAGGGATGTTTCCCTCCAGGAGGTGGGCAGTGGCGTCTCTTTAATGGTAAGCTCGCCTACCAGGTGTAGCAATTATGGCAAATATATCTCTTATGAGGAAATATAATGGGAGGCCTATGTTCGGCAGTGGACTTTGATAGACTGTAATGATGATGATACTGAGGAAGAAAGATCACATTCCAAAGGAAAGATGGTTTACCTTTCTTTGGCATCTTGGTTTGGATCCAGTTAGTATCAGAACATTATTATTTTGACTTTGAAAAAGTAGTGTAAAAATTACAAGTAAGCCGAAATTTCTCGACGACATTTACAACAATTTTCTGCGTAACTTTTATGATACGAAATGATTAAATGCGTGCACGCGTGAAATGGCTTCTCTGATCCCTTTTTAAATAAACCTATAAGCTCTTTTGAATTTTGCGGTCTTATGTGAGGAGTATATCTCGGTATACCTCCAGCGAGCAAAATAAAATACATAACTTCTTAAAATATTATATTTTATCGTGTAAAATAAATATAATACACCTTATAATTTATAAAAAGGCAAACGCTAATATAAAGATTTTGAATTACATATTGCGTTGTTGTATTGGTATAAGTGTGTGTTTTATAAAGTATATAGGTGTACTAGATCACCATATAATACATTATAAAGTATATAGGTGTACTAGATACAAGCAAGTACTAGATCACCGGATCTTAAGACCTCTTGACGAAAAATCAGACACGGCGGCCAGTTTCACCAGAGACGGGCCATCTGCGCAGGTTCACTCTCTATTTTCTCTCTTTATTATTGGACGGCAATCCTGAACTCCAACTTCCTGACTCCAGGCTGTTACTAAGAAATTCTTGATTTCAGTCAAGAAACGTCACCATTATGTAATAATGTTTGTTTATAGTTAGTATATTAATCAGTTAGTATAAATTATTTCATAATCTTGATTTCTAAGGCTATAAACTCTTATATATTAATATATGAAAGATATAATCTGAATACACGGCAAACGTCCCGATACCATCCACACCATCTGGATGCTTGGTGGTCCACCACTGTACGTTTCACAAGGAGTTTTCTTCCACATACAACCTCTCTGTGGAATAGTTTACCACCGGCGATTTTTCCGGACCGATACGACCTGGGGACCTTCAAGAAAAGAGCTTACTCCTTTCTAAACGGCCGGCAACGCACCCGCAATTCTCCTGATGTTGCGGTTGATCATGGGCGGCGGTAGTCACTTAACATCAGGTGAGCCGCATGCTCGTTTGCCCCTTCTTCTAAAAAAAATAATATACATATATGGACTGTGACAAATTAGCCTGTTATATACAATTCATTTTTATAATATAGAGTAACAAAATTTTAATAATATACAAATATTTTAGTCCATGAACCATACAACAATGGTTTAGGTACTGACCATTCATCTCCATTCAAAACCATTTCTAGGATACTAATGCCCTAGCCCGAATCCTATTATGAACTGAGGATATACTTCAGCACCCGAAATGCGTTGTTATATTGCACGTGCAGCGCGTAGGGCTACTCAGAGGTTGCACGTGTAGAAGCAAGCGCAACGTACGAGCTTTCCTGTTGACTTTTACAGATAGCCTCCACTTGAATGGCTGCATTCTTTTTTGGGTCAAAGGTAACCAAATGTCAAAGATAAACTGATCTACTCTTTTAAGAGGGGATCCATTCAATTTAGTAGGTGGAACACTATGTCGACATTTGTTTCAGGTCTGAACTTAACGCAAATTTTGCTTAAATCGTATATTAGTCCATGGCTGGTGGCATTGTTCTCTCAGATCCTAATCATTTTATATTGGTCACGGGCAGAGCACTCAATATACTTTATTTTCTTCGTAGCTTTTAGTGTCGTAGTCGACACGATGCATTTATGTACCGAAGTGTGTGAGTCATGTCAACCCCTCTAAGTCCGTTGCGCAGGTGGAAATGAAGGCAGTGTAAAAAGGCACACCTCGTGTTCTAGCGTGTCTTGGTTGAAAAGGAGGACTAGAAATAGTTCTCCTTTATTTAGATGTGTGTGGAAACGTCACTGTGACCCTGACGATATGCTACATTGTAATGTGACGATTTTTTTTTATAGAATAAGGGTCACAAACGAGCACACAGTCCACCTGATGGTAAGTGGATGCTGTAGCCCATAGATATCTACATTTATCCTCGATTAAGAATCATAACGCAGATGTGTTGTCACCCCTGAGGACTAAGATGGAATGCCTCTTTTCTTGTAAAAAGAGTCTCCGGATCTCTACACTCACCATACGAACAGCAGTATTAAGCTGCTATTTACGCTGGTATTCTGCGAGAGCGTGGTCCTTCCCGGTCGAGATGACCCATTCATGCTACAACCATAATATAGCTGCAGAGTGGCGCTACGTATATATATATGGTAGGAACACGATGGGTTTTAGTTAGTGAGAGCATGCTTAGGAATATTCTATTATTGTTGTCAACAATTTTACCCCATCGTCTTCATCATTATCCAATCACAAACATTCCACCGCTGAACATGAGCCTTTTCTATGTTGTTGTCTATGGTTGCTGATCTTACAATATCATAATGTGTTATAATTTTTACCATCTGGAAACGACGTAAGAGCATCTACTTCCTCAAATCAGCCTGTGTGTGTCACAAGAATAAAATGGACAACAGCATCTTCCTAATAACAATAACAAAGAAACTGCGGTCGCCAAACCTGCAAAGCATGGTAAACATAAATATCTTCCCTATTAGTAAGGTCGTCAGCAGTGGACTTTTGATTGGCTGTAATAGATGGATTGAGTTTTTGTTTTATTTTGATTTTGTTATGATAAAGAAATAGTAATTATTATAAATCTTAAAGAAATTTACCATCCAGAAAAAAATAAAAAATAATCAGCCAATTTCTTTATCAAATAACTGAAAATCATTTTTCGAATTTCAAGTATCTGGTAAAAATCATATCGGTCGTAATTTACTCAGCAAACTGGACCTTTGCAATCCTGTAATTTGATAAAATTTCTCTTGTTGAAATATTTAGAATGAACTTGTTAAACGCTGGAACAATTAAAAAAAATCGCCAATTTTTACAGTAATATATATTTTCACTTTAGGTTCAAAAATATGGAAACGGAACACTTATGTAATCACTTTGTTTTTTGTCTGAGTGTAATACAATAAATAATGTAATGTAATATTAATATTTGTACTTTTTTTGTCTGGAACCGCTAAGCACCTAAGCAGCATGATGCTACAGTGCCTCGCTTAAAACGTATAAATAAATGAATAAAATAATAAAAACTTTTAAAACGCATAAAGAACAAAAACCATTTCTCAACGGTGATAACGTCTGCAGCCATTTTGTTTGAAGTCTCCAATGCTGGCTGTATAAAGAAGCTTTAGGTTGCGGAGAGCTATGGAGAAGGCTATGCTCAGAGTTTCTGCATGATCGAATTCGTAATAAATATATCCGCAGCAAAACCAGAATAGCCAAAATAATCCCACGGATCAAAATAAGCTAAGCTGAAGTGACAATATGTCGGCCTCGGCCATATAGTTCAAACAACCGACAAGCGATGGGATAGAAAAATGTTCTTAAATGGCAACTTGGTTCCGGTAAGTGTAGTGTAGCGCGGCTTAATACTAGATAGAGTCACGTCCCGATAAGACACGTAGGAAGTCGAAGGATATAGATGACTAAGGCTTAGCACGCACTGCGATTAAACTCACGCGTTTAACCGCACGTCTGAAAACGCAAAAATATGTAACCTATGGCATTTTATGCAAGCGCACGCATTAGCGACTTTTTTCAGTGACTGATTTTAAAAACGTAACTTGCTACATTTCGATCGCGGTTTGTAAACGCGTGATTTTTATGTATCCCATAGTAACAGTATGGCGGCACACGCACTGCGATTAACCGCATTCGGTTTCGACTAGACGTGCGCAGAGAACAGTCGTTTTTTGCGGTACTAATTAGTAGCAAAAGTATCCTTTCGTGGGTGTACCCAGTACTTATGGTAGCGCCGTTGTTTACGTTTTTTATTTTTTAATTTAAAAGCCAAAGCTACAGCATACCCTACTTGCTTGAAATCCATGGTGGTACTGAAATAAAATTAAGCAAAACTCCAGCCGCAGTGCGTGAAGGCATGCGGTTTTCGGTTTTCAGCTATTCCTAAACGGCTCGCGTTTAATCCCAGTGAGTGCTAAGCCTTAGAACCGTTGTAATTATAATTTTTAATCAGATGGATTGCAGTCTGTTTAAAACTCAAAACCTTTAAAATATCAAAGGATGAAAAATACGATCAAACTAAATTTACATAAAGAATTCTTGTTGCAAAAACATTGCGTTATTAATAAATGTACGGTAAATAAAGTAAAATAAGTGACACACCATTTATTTTTATGCGAAAAATTTATTCTGAGTCGTAACACGCTTAAAAGAAAAATCACTGGAAAGTTTTCATGTCATATAATGAAAACGACTACGTCGTAAAGTATATGACACTGGCAATTAATCCGCGCTTACCGACGACCCTCCTTCAGCGAACAGTGATAGTCCACACCTTTACAAAAGCACGCTCCGCTTGCACCAGCGTCGTAAATTGCCGTCACCGTTTAAATTACAAGTGTAATCATTTAAAATGTAACAGTTAGCAGCACAGCGCTTTGATGAGTGTTTTATCATAATTATACAATATTAAAACTTAAATTCATAATTGTTGAGAATGAATCGTATAAAAAAATAAAAATAAAATTATCCATTCCAATAACTTATCAAAGTACATGAACTTGTTTTATTAATTCTAGAACTGATAAGAATCCGAAAGAATAATATTTTCCATAAACGCCCGGTTCAAAATATATTATACTTATATACTAAGCCTATGTAATCGATGATGATCGATACAGTTGTCTCTTTGACATCGCTATGTTAAGATAGATCGACGTTCGCAGTACCAAATAATCTACGCCTTAAGGCCCCAGTCTTGCAAAAATTTGTGTTCTGGCAAAATTTGCAGCAAAACAAATATTTCTTATACTATTTAAAAAAGAAAAAGTGAAACATATTTTATATTTATTTAAAGTTTAGGATTTGATATTTTCGAAAATGTCTTTTAATTTTATTTTGGTGTTTAAATAAATAGCTCTATTAGGCGTTAAACATGCCTATGTTTAGGTTACATGCGTAAAAGGTCTTATTAAAGCCTCTGCTACAAACTACAACAATATCAAGAAAAGTATTCAGATCACATTTATTTAAATATTGTCTAAAATAATCCGATCTGGTCACTTTTTTATAAACGCTTTAATTTTCATATTTGAAGGGCTTAGAAAGTTGTAATTTCATGATTTTTTTACTGCAAATATCTATTTCTTTTCTATTAGAAGTATAAATGTATCAAAAACGTACTTAAAACCACATAAAATAGAACTATTTTCAAGTGAGTTAGAAATAAATAAAATTAAAAAAGTATTATATCTTCGTATTTTTTACCTTTATGCCATTTATAACCCAGAAACGCCTGAAAATTCTCTCAGTTCACCTTTCGCTCGCACGGTTGATCTCTTTCTCTCGCGCAGCTCTTATGGAATGAGTGGAGCATATCGTGAAAGTTGCTCTACTTAAATATATATTATTTTTATTTAATTGTCATATTAGTTCTGGTTTTTAGTGTTTATATTAGTATAAGATTAATTGACTTGGAATTTTAGATTTGGTATGTTTTATATATTTTAAGTTTTATATATAATTTCTTACCAAAAAAAAAAACGGAAAAAGATGGATAGAAAAGAGAATAAATATTCTTGTGTCAATAAAAATAGTAGTAAAAGTAGTAGTAAAGTACAAAATGGCAGGTAGAGGCGAAATTTGTATGAAGAGGCAGTTTTTATTTTCCTTTGGTTGTACATACCCTTTTTAAACCTATATCTCGTATAAACATTACTAAAAACGACATTTATGAAATGTAAAAGGTTAAAAAATTATACTACCACGACAAAAGTAAAATGAATATTTTTTGAAAAAAATTAATAAGTTATATATTTAATGAAGTAGAGCAACTTCACCTGCGATCCCGAACGTATTTATGCACGGGAGAGAGTGTCCCCTCTAATGGCTGGGAATGCAAAACAACACAGCTAGACGGAAGCCTTAATCACTAACTTTACACAAGGATTCACTATATTACATACAACTTTACACATTTAATTACTTTATTTATATAGCTAATATGACTACTATGACTATGACCTAATATGTATCCTAAAGTAAATATCCCACCTATCAGGCAATCAATGGAGGACCTGAACCATAGGTTATGTTCAGCACTTTTGATTGCCTGAAACGAAAACGGTCACACCTCATGCAAAATAATCAACAAATTTGTCAAATATTCTAAATTTTTATGTTATGTAAACAAATTTTAATTAATTATACAAATTATAATTATTTTTTTAATTTTAATTAATTTATGTAACTGACTGCCCTCGCGGTATAGGAGAAAAGTAGGAAATGGAGGTAAAGTTTTTTTAAAGAATTGTTTTTACTTTACGCTGTATATTTCTTCGTATAAAATAATATTTTTGCAGCGAATTACGGCTCTTTTATTTACAATAATAAAACTCAATATTAACACAATTTACTGTGTGATGGCACTGTTAGAATATCTATCACCCCATATCATCCCCTGGGTATAGTAAGAGGAGACAGAGGGATGTTTCCCTCCAGGAGGTGTGCAGTGGCGTCTCTTTAATAGTAAGCTCGCCTACCAGGTGTAGCAATTTTGGCAAATATATCTCTTATGAGTCAATTTAATGGGAGGCCTATGTTCAGCAGTGGACTTTGATAGACGGTAATGATGATGATGATGATGATGAAGATGAAGAAATATCACATTCCAAAGGAAAGGTGGTTTACCTTTCTTTAGTACTTTGGTTTCGCTCCAGTTATTATCAGAACATTTAAATTATTATTTTGATTTTGAAATAGTAGTGTAAAAATTACAATTAAGCCGAAAGTTCTCGACGACATTTACAGCAATTTTCTGCGTAACTTTTATGATACGAAATGAATAAATGCGAGCACGCGTGAAATGACTTCTCTGATCCTTTTTCAAATAAACCTATAAGCTCTTTTGAATTTTGCGGTCTTATGTGAAAAGTATACCTTCAACGAGAAAAATAAAATACATATCTTCTTCAAATATTATATTTTATCGTGTAAAATAAATATAATACACCTTATAATTTATAAAAAGGCAAACGCTTATATAACGATTTTGAATTATACATTGCGTTGTGGTATACCTGTGTGTTTTATAAAGTATAAAAGTGACAAACAAGTACTAGTTCACCGAATTTTAAGACCTCTTGACGAAATTTCAGCCACGGCGGCCAGCCTCACCAGGGACAGACCATCTGCGCGGGAGAGTTCACTCTCTATTTTCTCTCTTTCCTATGAGACGGCAATTCTGAACTCCAACTTCCTGACTCCGGGCTGTTACTAAGAAATTCTTGATTTCTGTCAAGAAACGTCACCATTATGTAATAATGTGTGCTCATTGTTACTATATTAATCAATTAAGTATAACTTATTATATGATCTTAATTTTTAAAACTGTAAATTCTTATATATAAATATATGAAAGATATAATCTGAATAATTTACATACATAGACTGTGACAAATTGGCCTGTTATATACAATTCATTTTAATAATATAGAGTAACAAAATTTTAATAAATACATAATAATTAAAAAATATAAATATTTTCAGTCCATGAACCTTACAACAATGGTTCAGGTATTGACCTATTCGAAACCATGTCTAGGATACCGTTGCCCTGGCCCGGATCCTGTTATGAACTGAGGATATACATCAGCACCCGAAATGCATTGTTGTATTGCACATACTCGTACAGTGCGTAGGGCTAACTCAGAGGCTGCACGTGTAGAAGCAAGTGCAACGTACGAGCTTTCCTGTTGACTTTTACAGATAGCCTCCACTTGAATGGCTGCATTCTTTTTTGGGTCAAAGGTAACCAAATGTCAAAGATAAACTGATCTACTCTTTTAAGAGAGGATCCATTTAATTTAATAGGTGGAACACTACGTCAACTTTTGTTTCTGGTCTGAACTTAACGCAAATTTTGCTTAAATTGTATATTAGTCCATGGCTGATGGCATTGTTCTCTCAGAACCTAAGCATTTAATATAGGTCACGGACAGAGCACTCAGTATACTTTATTGTCTTCGTAGATCGTAGCGTCATAGTTGACACGATTACTGCTGTGTATTTATGTACAAATTGAAATGTTTGTGTGATGTCACCCCCCTAGGTCCGTTGCGCAGGTGGAAATGAAGGCCGTGTAAAAAGTCACGCCTCGTGTTCTAGCGTATCTTAATTGAAAAGGAGGACTGGAAATAGTTCTCGTTTATTTAGATGTGTGTGGAAACGTTCCTGTGGCGGCTGACGATATGTAACAATGTAATGTGACGATGTTTTTTCTAAACAATAGGGGTGACAAACGAGCACTCAGTCCACCTAATGGTAAGTGGATGTCATGGTCATGATGTGGTGTAGTCCAAAGATATCTGGATTTATCCTCGATTAAGAATCAAAACGTAGATGCGTTGTCACCCCTGAGGTCTAAGATGGAATGCCACTTTTCCTGTAAGAAAAGGTCTCGGGATCTACACATACACTCACCATACGAAACACAGCAGTATTAAGCTGCTATTTTACGCTGGTATTCTGTGAGGGCGTGGTCCTGCCCCGGTCAAGCCAACCTATTCGTACTACAACCATAATATAGCTGCAGCGTGGCGCTACGTATATATATATGGTAGGAACACGATGGGTTTTAGTTAGTGAGAGCATGCTTAGGAATATTCTATTTGTTTTCATCAATTTTACCCCATCCTCTTTATCATTATCAGATCATAAACATTCCACCGCTAGACATGTGCCTCTTCTATGTTTTCTATGTTGCTGTCTATGGTTGCTGATCTTACAATATCATAATATGTGTTATAATTTTTACCTTCTGGAAACGACATAAGAGCATCTTCTTCCTCAAATCAGCCTGTGTACGTCATAAGAATAAAATGAACAGCAACATCTTCCTAACAGAAAAAACTGCTGTTGCCAAACCAAATTGTGGTAAATATAAATATCCTCCCTATTAGGCGCCGTATGGGTGAGGTCGACAGCAGTGGACTTTTGATTTTGTTATAGTGTAAAGAAATAGTAATTATTATAAGTATTAGAGAAATTAACCATCCAGAAAAAAATCAAAAATAATCTGCCAATGTCTTTATCAAATAACTGAAAATCATTTTTCGAATTCCAACTATTTGGTTAAAATCATATCGTTCGTAATTTACTCAGCAAACTGGATTTTCCCTCTGAAAAATTTTCAACTTAAACGTTGGAACAATTAAAATTTTTTGGCGAATTTTTACAATCAAATATATTTTTATTTTAGGTTCAAAAATATGTAAACGGAACACTTATAGAATCACTTTCTTTTTTGTCTCAGTGTAATTATAATAAATAATGAAATGTAATATTAATACGTTTACCTTTTTTCTATCTAAAACCGCTAAGCAGCATGATGCTACAGTGCCTCGTTTAAAGCGTATAAAGAACAAAAACCATTTCTCAACAGTGATAACGTCTGCAGCCATTTTGCTTGGTTGTTCTTAAATGGCAACTTAGTTCCGGTAAGTGTAGTGTAGCGCGGCCCAGTACTGGATAGAGTGATGACCCGATAAGACACGTAAGAAGTCGACGGATACAGATGACTTAGAACAGAACCTTTGTAATTATAATTTTTTATCAGATGGATTGCAGTCTGATTAAAACTCAAAACCTTTAAAATATCAAAGAATGAAAAATACGATCAAACTAAATTTACATAAAGAATTCTTGTTGCAAAAACATTGCGTTACTAATAAATGTACGGTAAATAAAGTAAAATAAGTGACACACCATTTATTTTTATGCGACACATTTCATTCGGAGTCGTAACACGCTTAAAAGAAAAATCACTGGAAAGTTTTCATGTCATATAATGAAAACGACTACGTCGTAAAGTATATGACACTGGCAATTAATCCGCGCTTACCAAGGACCCTCCTTCAGCGGACAGTGATAGTCCACACCTTTACAGAAGCACGCTCCGCTTGCACCAGCGTCGTAAATTGTCGTCGCCGTTTAAATTACAAGTGTAATTATTTAAAATGTAACAGTTAGCAGCACAGCGCTTGCATGAGTGTTTAATCATAATTATACAATATTAAATCTTAAATTCATTATTGTTGAGAATGAATCGTATAAAAAAATAAAAATAAAATTATCAATTCTAATAACCTATCAAAGTACATGAACTTATTTTACCAATTCTAGAACTGGTAAGAATCCCAAAGAATATTTCAGAAATTTTTTATAAACGCCCGGTTCAAAATATCTTATATTTATATACTAAGCTTATCTAATAGATGATGATCGATACAGTTGTCTCTCTCACATCGCCATGTTAAGATAGATCAACGTTCACAGTACCAAAAAATCTACACCTTAATCACTAACTTTACACAAAGGTTCACTATATTACATACAACTTCACACATTTAGTTACTTTGTTTGTACCTATAGCTGCTATGGCTACTATGACTATGACATAATAGGTATCCTAAAGGAAATATCCCACCTATCAAGCAATCTATGGAGAAACTGAACCGCAGGTCATGTTCAGCACTTTTGATTGCCCGAAACGAAAACGGTCACCCCTAATGCAAAATAATGGTTGCTGATCACTTCACAACACATTTGTTTAATATTCAAAATTTTTATATTATGTACACAAATTTTCTTTTTTACGAAGTCTTGTATCGTAATATACATACGGTTATCAGTTTATCAAACTACTGAACTTTAGAGGATATGGTATTGTTGCGCGCCTAAGTTGACGTCAGGCACTAGCGCCATCTAGTGTCGGGTAACAGAGCGAGGAGAGCTTTCCAGAAAATGGCATGACTAATATTTCAACCAACAGCGCCATCTAGTGTCGAATTGAAGGACAGCTTACAACGTGCACAGCAGGAAGATCCGGACATCAAGCCGATTCTGCAATGGATGAAGGCCAGTGCTCCCAAGCCCAAGTGGAGCGACTTCTCAGTGATGAGTTCGACCATTAAAAGCTATTGGGCCAAGTGGGACAGCTTGCTGCTTCAGGATGGAGTTATGTGCCGTAAATAGGAAAATGTTCGGGGAGACAGCTGTCATTTGCAAATGGTTGTCCCTGAAGCTAAAGTACCGGATGTTCTAAAGCTGTACCATAATGATCGTTCAGGAGGCCATCTGGGAGTTAAACGAGCTCTACTGAAGATCCGACAACGGTTTTACTGGGTCCACTGTCGAAACGATGTCGAGGACTGGTGTCGCAAATGTACAAGTTGTGCGGCTGTAAAGGTACCTCAGACTCGTAGTAGAGGTGCATTGAAGTTGTACAATGTTGGTGCACCATGGGAGAGAATAGCCATTGACGTGAAAGCGGTAACAAGTACTTCATGGTTGTGATGGATTACTTCACTAAGTGGCCAGAAGTCTTCGACATTCCAAATCAAGAAGCTTCAACAGTTGCAGATCAACTAGTTCATGAAGTCTTCTGTCGTTTTGGAGTACCTTTAGAAATTCACAGCGATCAAGGAAGGAATTTTGAGTCTCAAATATTCCAGGAAACTTGTGGAGTTATGGGTACTCATAAAACAACAACGACTTCTTATCACCCGCAATCTGATGGAATGGTAGAACGATTTAATCAGACATTGGAGAGGTACCTAGTGAACTTTTTATGGAAGGTGCGGTACCAGGGAACGTGTACAGCATTATGAAGAACTAAGCTTTCTAGAAGCCCCACTGTTTAGGCATAATTTAGCGCGCATTCCGAGCGGGGAACCGGTTTGACGGTGGGGCCGTGGGGAGGCGGAGCTGTGCGGCCGACGGCCACGCGGACGGGTCTCGAGCTTCTTGGTGAGCTAGCCGTAGCGTTCAGAGGTCGCGCGTTTTATTTTGATATAATTTCCGCGTTGAAGCCCGGGTCGATTATACTTCGCGAGCCTTACGGTTTATCTTAATTTGTTTTCTTGATAACGAAGCCGGGATTATTTAATTGTGGTTGTGACCGTTTTAAGTATTGTTTGTGACTGGCATACGGTTGCGGGCGGCTGGTGTTTTGTTTGAAGGACAATAATAAGGAAACGTGCCTAAAATCTGAGTTAATTGTGCCCGCCATTTTGAAATTACTGTTGAATATTTAGAATGATTAAAGGAACCTTTATGCCGTTAATTGCATCGACGAGTTATTAGTGCTTCGTTTGATAGTGTGATAAGACTTGTATTTTGTCGTGTGGAACGTTGAACTTTGTGATCCCGCTGTAGATCGCTCGTGTATATATAGTTCGTGCTAAGTGACTTTGGACTTGGTTTCCGATAACGGGAGCGTCTTGTGGAGCGGTCGGCGCCCGTGGTGCTGCTATCTGGCCGTATTGGTGACTTCAGGTTACATTACACAATTCTCACACACCACTCACCCATATCATTTACTTACCCCTGACGGAGCCTTGTGGTCGACCCCACACCTGTAATTCGGTAAGTTTTGTGTTTGCGTATCTAACCGTTATAATTTAATTATCCATAGGCCATTTTGGGCCCGACCTTCTGTTACTCGTCGAGTTGGACTACTGGTGGCTCTGGCTCTTCTCGCTCTGTTACCCGACACTAGATGGCGCTAGTACCAGACGTCAACTTAGGCGCGCAACAGTACTAACATCAATGGCAAGTACAGCACTCACCTTCAATTTGCTGACGATATAGTCCTTATGGCAGAATCACTGGAGGACCTAAGCACTATGCCATATTTCTTACGTGGTAGAGCCATGCTGCAGTTATATTAGTAGTATAGTTGTAGCACGAATGGGTCAGCTCGACCGGGGAAGGACCACGCTCTCACAGAATACCAGCGTGAAATAGTAGTTTAATGCTGCTGTATTTCGTATGGTGAGTGTAGAGAACCGGAGACCTTTTTTACTGGAAATGAGGCATTCCATCTCAGTCCTCACGGGTGACAACGCATCTGCATTTTGATTTGTAATGGAAGATAGATGTAGATGTCTATGGGCCGCAGCAACCACTTACCATCAGGTGGACTGTGTGCTCGTTTGTCAGCCTATTCTATAAAAAATGCTAAATAACCTCAATAATATATCCCAACGGGTTGGTCTTAAGATAAACATGAACAAAATAAAAGTCATGTGTAATGTCCATCTCACACCTATGCCGGTGGTTGTTGGGAGCACTAAGCTTGAAATTGTTGACGAGTATGTTTACATGGAACAAGTAGTCTGACTAGGTAAGTCCAACTTCGACTGAGAAGTCAATCGACGGATTCAACTCGGCTAAGCAGCGTTCGGGAGATCAAGACGCATCTTTTCGTCAGGCATAATTCAAAACCTCAAAACCAGATTGTACAACAAGTGCGTGTTGCCATTGATGACCTATAAATCTGAAATGTGGTCCTTTACTTCCGGCCATATGAGGAAGCTCAAAGTCGCCTATCGAGCTATGGAGAGGGCTTAATTTCTCTGTGTGATAAACTTAGGAATGAGGATATCTGCAGTAGAACCAGAGTGACCAACATAGCCCTACGGATAATTAAGCTGAAGTGGCCATGGGCTGGCCATATGGCTCGAAGAACCGATAACGAGTGGCAGCCTCGTACCGTTAGGCGAAGTGTGGGACGACACCCACTAGATGGAGTGACGACCTGGTAAGACGAAGAGGAAGTCGGTGGATGCAGGTGGCTCAGGACCGTGCTTTGTGGATATGTCCTATGTTCAGGAGTGGACTTGTGAAGAGCTGTAATGATGAATGCCGATGATGATTCTCTGTCATTATCAGTCCTTAAAAATCTGCTGCTAGACATGGACGTCTGTCACTGTAGGAGTGATTTGCTATAATTGTCACGGTTGGCAGACAGATTGACGATCGCAATACAAGACGTCGCGCACCTTTGACATTGCTGACCGTAGTCAGTATAATACAACAATCTAGGCTCAGTATTTTATAACGCCGCTACTACACGGTAAACGCATTGTCATTCTCTACTTATGTTTTCATAAATTAAAATATATGTTTTTTGTAAATTGTGATTTGAAAACACGATGAAGCGAAAAAGTGATACTAAAAAAAACATGTATATATATATATATATATATATATATATATATATATATATATACATATATATATATATATATATATATACATATAGGAGTTCCATTGCGTGTTGGCGGACTTTATATATTTTGGAAATATTGCAATTATTAATTTCATTGATGCCAGCGAGATAGAAACCATGCTTGTATACTTCGCTGATACTGACCCCTGAGCTACTCAGGCCCAACTTCACTATAATTTTAGGTTTTTTTAAATATATTATTGTACGGAACCAATATTTGTATAAAAATATAGAATTAGAATAACGTTGTAATTTTCTCTGATTTGTCTGTTAGACTTTTAAGGTTGATAAAAGCAAGCTCTATTTAACTTTTAACAAAATATTATAAAATAAACGCTTTTTTGTCTTGACGTACACTTCACAGTCTATTGGAAAAGGAACAGTTAGCATCTATTTTATAAATAAATAAAATTAAAATAATCGCAAAATTCATAGCTCTTCCGGTCAATCTGTCAGTAATTTCCTAACAGTTGGCAATATTTTAAAATTCTGCCACACAATTTTGGGATCCCGAGTTCGATTCCCAGGTTGAGCCTTGACCCTATTGTGCGAGATGTTACACTAGGTGGACTGTATACGCTATGGCTTCTTATGCCTCAACAAGATGACGGATGTGGCACGCAGTGTCTTGGACAATGCACTCGCTCTTCCAAAATCTATTGCTTGCCAAGGTTAAGGAGGGAATTCTACTTGAGCACATTAGGAGAAACAAAATGCTCGAATAGGAATAAAATTACGGGAGACACACTTACCGGGGTGTGATTCTGATACGGCAGACGAGCTTCCGTTTCGGTGATGCGACGTGAGGTGGGTTGTTCTGGGGCGCCCCAGAGATGCGATCCAGGCCAGTGGTGCGAAGGAAGAGGCCGCACGAGGGCCGCGCGCGAGCTTTTATTGTCTCGGCTTTTCCCACCAAGCACCTCGGTCGGACGCGCTTCTCATTGGTCGAAAGAATCGCGTCACCTTCTAGACTCCCCCCTTTCCCCTTTCAGTGTGTACGGAAGGGATATTAGGTCAAAGGATGGGTAAACGCTTGGCAATATACCCTCGAATAAAATTAAATTACAAGAATCGTTTCCGCGTAACCATAGGCTTGAATAAACTCTTCAAAATAACTAACGCTAAGATTAAACCTAATTTTCGACTACAATTTCTAATCTAGAAAGCTGATTCAAACTATTGAATAGGCAAAGGGCACAAATGGACAACAGGGCGCAAGTAAGATCCAGTCGTTGTCCTAACGCGAGCTACCCTAGTTACCCCGTCGGAACCGGTAAAAACTTCTTCGACGATCCCTAATGGCCAATGGAGAGGCGGCGTATTCTCTTTTGTGAGCACAAGTTCCGACAGTTATAGGTTCAGTTGTAGTGTTCCATTTTTGTCGAGACTGCAACGTATGCAAGTATTCCATCTTCCATCGTTTCCAAAACGACTGCAACAACCGGTCCAATAATTTATGGCGTGCGGAAATACTAAGTTTATTCTCGTCCATGTCTATGGCGGGCAGATATTTCAAAGGCGTTAAATTCAAAAAATGTGCTGGAGTTAGAGCCAGCGGCTCCGAGGGGTCACTTGACAACGTACGACAAAGAGGGCAACTATTCATGACGCACTCAATTTGAGCGAGCACAGTACTTAACTCTTCGAAAGACAAAATTTGATCTCCTATTACTCGGTATAAATGACTCTTTAGACTCTTACTATTAGTCTCCCAATTTCCCCCAAAATGGCTCGCGGCCGGGACGTTCAAGACCACTCGATTCGGTTCTCGACTAGGATGTGATCGAACTCCGAATTATAATCTCGTTAATAACTCGACTGCAGCGCCACCTATCGGATCCAGATGTTTAAATTTTATTTTTTAAGACTCAACCAATACCAACATATAGCAAATAAAAATATGTGCTATTTTGTTATATAAAAATTGAACTCGTTAATAACTCAACTGCAGCGCCACCTATCGGATCCAGATGTTTAAATTTTATTTTTTAAGACTCAACCAATACCAACATATAGCAAATAAAAATATGTGCTATTTTGTTTATTGTGTTTAAAAAATTGAACTCGTTAATAACTCGACTGCAGCGCCACCTATTGGATCCATATGTTTAAATTTTATTTTTAAGACTCAACCAATACCATTATAGCAAATAAAATATGTGCTATTTTGTTATATAAAAATTGAACTCGTTAATAACTCGACTGCAGCGCCACCTATCAGATCCAGAAGTTTAAATGTTATTTTTTGAGTCTAAACTAACACCAAAAATAAAGCAAATAAAAATATGTTATTTTTAGATTAAAATTGAATTCGTTAATAACTCGGCTGTAGCGCCACCTCGGATCCCATAATAGCTATAAACCATACAAAATTAATATATTAATATATTGTGTGAACATAACCTCAATCTGTCAAGGCATTCAGAGCTAATAGACCCACGAACGATTATAACATAATATAATACTAGCTGGTACAGGCACGGCTACGCTTTGCTGTGACCTGTAACTCAGAATGTGTTTCAATTTATGAAAATTCACTCGTATTCGAATGCAAAATTGTGTCGAAAATTTCAAAGCAATCGGTAAAAAAACTTTCATAGATTTAAGATTTTGAACAAACGAATATATACAATTTTATTTATACTAACAAAGGTAATAAAGAAGATTGTTTTATTTTTAAATAATATTAAAG
Source organism: Parnassius smintheus behrii (assembly GCA_036936625.1). Classification (NCBI taxonomy): domain Eukaryota; kingdom Metazoa; phylum Arthropoda; class Insecta; order Lepidoptera; family Papilionidae; genus Parnassius; species Parnassius smintheus. Next base: position 23,034,334 of record JAUPFT010000005.1, on the reverse strand, counting down.
ATTATATTGTAGATAGGTAGATATTTAAGTGGGAGAGGGAGGTTTTTTGGCTCTAGCGGCCCCTAGCGGCTGCCAACCATGCTACGAGTAGTATAATACATGCTACGCCACTGATAAAAGTGGATAATACTGAGTCGGGATCTAAGAGTGATATATAAGCATATCTTGCTTATATATCATCATCAATCCCAGTTCAAGACAGCAGCTTTATTAAATCATTCGATAAGAAATTACTTGATAATTAGTGGGACAAAATATAAGTAATTATTTTCATTCGAAAGCTATAAAAATTCAGAGTGGTTTTTATAAATGTATTTATAAATAAATAATAAAAAATAAACCGGTGATTTTTCTGGACCGATACGACTTAGGGACCTACAAGAAAAGAGTTTACTCCTCTTTCTAAAATTCCGGTAACGCATCTGCAATTCCCCTGGTGGTGCAGTTGTTCATGGGCGGCGGTAGTCACTTACATCAGGTGGGCTGCATGCTCGTTTGCCCCCTCTTCTACAAAAAAATGTAACAATATTTCACAGTTTAATTCGCAAAATATATTACAAATGTCTAATCAATCAATTACCTTAACCATTTTACTGTCTCGTGTGTCATTACATGAACATTTTGATTATTTTACTATTGTTTCTTTCGCGCACAGTGAATTTCACAGAATGTGTTAAGATAGAACGACCAATAGAAAGATAGACCAAACACCTAGGAATGCTAGACCAGAACACCAAAATATTTAGATAAGATTTTAAAATGATTAGATTTTGGGGTTGTTGTCGGGAGAATTAAATATCAAAAGTAAAAGTGAAAAATAGAAAGATTTTTTTAAATTAGTAGGCTACAAAAAGACTAATTAAATACAAAAAGTAATTTAAGTACACTTAATTTTTAGGTTGCTACATATATTTGGCTTTGGACTTTACTGAGCCTACCAATTTGGTATTTTAGTTGTATTCAGAAATGATTTAAAATTCAAACAATTTACTTCAAAGTTCAGTCTAATTACTAACTCAGCTTTTATTAAATCAAATGCGGCGGATGTGAAGAGAAGCTGTTTGTCGGGAGATTTTGAGCTTTGTCGGGAGTCTGAAGATCATTTAAAATATCGGGAGAATCCAGAAGAATCCCGACCATCTGGCAACCCGACGAACACCACCTACATTACAAGTACATTCTTCTTATTTTTTTTTAACAATTCGTGCAAGTCCACAGTGGACGCTTACATGCACCTAAAATCATTATTTACTCGTAGTTGCACAGGATAATGTAATAAGATAATACTGATAATAATGCAATAATTTGAGCATGGTTTTGACTTGGTTTCAGGGTTTTTCAAATATACACAGCCCTCCGTCTGTCCTCTGTATGTCTTTGATGACAGAAAGAAAAATACTTTATTTCGTCCACAATCATTTTACTCACACTTGTGCAATAGCTTCAAAGTGGGCATCCATGGTCCCTCGCGGTGACGAAAGAAGAGCAGTTCACCGGCACTGTTCACCATTATTTCAATGTGATCATGGTTGAAAAAATACATTTTTAAATTAGTAATGCATATTTAGAATAACAATTAGTTCTTATAATCATCATTATTACAAGTCATCGTAAGACTACTGCTGATCACAAAGATTACAAAGCACGGTCTTGGGCCACCTGCAGCCATTGACTTCCTGCATCTCTTACCAGGTCTTCACTACATTATATAATCTAAGATGTAATATTTAGACAGTATGTTAATATATATTTTATGTTAAGTCATTGTTATGCAGCAATAAATTATTATTATTGTTATTACATTCAGTTTAGGGGGCGTCGTACACCGCTACACTCCACTTACCGGTACGTGGCCAATCCAGAGCCTTTCTTCCCCGTCGGTTGTTAGTTCTTCAAACTATACTGCCACTGTATCCTACTCGTAGCTTATGATCTATGAGTGACAGTTCCGATAATATTCTAAAGCAATCATGGTTGTCGAAAGAAGCCAGAGCGTGATCATCGTGTCCAAGAACACGACATGTTGTTGCTGTTTCGGTGTACAACGTATAACAAAGTTTTACAATATGATAAAAGTATTGATGAATTTAACTTATATTTAACATCCGCGAGAGAAATACTAATAGAAAAGAGTTAAACAATTTTTTTTAGGGAAAGTCCTAGATACTGGAGGTATAAAGCTCCGACCTCTCTCCATTTCCTTGAGGGTTGCTAAAGTGCGAATTGGTGAAATTGGTGAACGTGATACTCTCTAGAAATATGTTTAGGTAATCTTTCGGCAATGTAGGTTACCTTTTAATATTGTTTTTCACTGCAAATACATGGTAAGATTATCCTTTGAATGATGTCAGTGGTGATCGAGTTCGAATCATATTCGACTAAGGTGTTAAGACTTTTTTAAGATTTTTTTTCACACAGTCCACCTGATAGAAAGTGGATTCTGTGGCCCATAGACATCTACATTTAAACTCGATTAAGAATCAAAACGCAGATGCGTTGTCACCCCTGACGACTAAGATGGTGTTCGCGACGGCCTAACAACGCTAAGAAACAAAGTGATAAAGAATATTGTTTTTTGTATTAATAATGAAATTACCGACAAAACTGGGTGAAAACGTGTATTAATATAGTTGTGTAGCATGTTTATAACCCTTAGTATATTTGTATAGAATGTCGTTTTGATAACAAGTGATATAAACAACTTTTATTAAAATAAGAAAAATCGACCAATCGCAGAGCGTCTTATCGTAGAACTCTCTAGAAATTTTTAATTAACTGCGTAATAGTTCATACTAAAAATAATGAAAATAATTTTATGTTCTAAAAGAGTTGTAAATATGACATTGAATTAGCATATGGCTTATAGATTATGGAAGTGTAGGAATATTTTGTATAATTAAACGCATTTCGTAGTTATAGAAAAATCAAAGAATTAATGTACCCAAATATTATGAAAATTTGGGACATTTCATTTAATAACTTTTTACAATGATAATGTTTTGAGTAACCTTTACGATATACTAATAAAGTAGGGGAGAGGCGTACAAAATGACATACTAGTTATAAAATCAGTCATCAAATTTATATTTATTAATAATAGTGAACACTTTAAGTAACTATGTATTCTTTGGTTCATTACCTATTAAAATTATAGAGATCAATCAACTTAGTGCAAAAACAATAGAATTATTAATATTTTTTTCAAACTTGAACAAAAACCGTTATGTCCACCCTAGGCGGGTAAAATGACACACGTGGTGTGGACAAAATGGCATACCAATTTTTTATGAAAATCAGTCGATTACATGCAGAGTTCACACGTAAAACGTTTTGTACTTTTCGGAACATCTGCACATGATGCATGTGCCCAACTTTTACAGCTCTAGCACTTTAGCCAGACCTCTTTTGGCTTGGACCTGGAGTAGAGGTCATTGCAATAAATGCAAGGACAATCTTCATCATCATCTCCGGCTTCAGTGTGAGCTTGTAAGGAAGAGAAATCATTTTCACTGTCGGAACTAAAATCCAGAGCTTTTGTAACCTTTCTCGTGTTTTTCTTTGGAACAGATGGAGGAGCTGATTTTGCTTTTGCCTCTTCTATATTTGGCGGTGAAGTCAACACCAATACTGTTGGTTTCTTGCGTGGTTTTCTTTTACCTTGTCCAGCTACATAAATTCCTTTTAGCACTGGAGATATTTCTTGGAGTATCAATTTAGATGATGTGGGTGTCGTAAATATTGCAGTAGCTGTGTGTCTCTAGATTGGACTACTGAGAGTGGACGTGGGTTGTCTGCAGCTGATGTGCTTGCAATTATTAGTGATGTCGAACTCCCTGCTTCTACCTGAGATGGACCTGCTGAGGGTATGCATAGGTTTTCTGCTGCCGTTGAATCTTCTTCGGGCTCTACCCGATCTTGTTTCATGGGAATGTTTGTCGTCTCAGCAGACTCAAACAAATAATCTGGAAATATGTATGGATCAACAGGCCAGAGACCAGTTTTTTGAAATCCATTGACGGCAGTTTGAACCGTTGCTGCTTTGCCATAAGCTTTGTTGAGTATTGCGCCTATTTGAAAGTGAGTAACAACTCTACCTGGATGGCTCTTTAACCAAGTGCTTACTTCTTGATTAAAATAAGTCTTCAATGGACGTTAGAAAGATACGTCTAATGGTTGCATGTGGTGCGTGCAGTGAGGTGGCAAGCACACCATAATGATTCCATGCTCTTTTGCGAATGTTAAGCTTTCAATACCTTTATGACTGATATGTCCATCAACTATTAAAAGCACTTTGTCATCAAGACTCGCTTTTACATGCAACTGAAAGTGCACCAACCATTTATAAAATACAGCTGTTGTCATCCAACCTGATTCCTGCGCAATACCCATAGTACCGGTAGGAGCTTCGTCTATCAGCTCCTGGTTTATATTTTTTCTAGGATAAATTAAACACGGTGGAATAAAGTGGCCATTTGCACTCATGCAACAAACAATTGTCACTTGAGACCCCTTTTCAGCACTAGTCAAAGCCCCAACCTGCTTACGCCCAGTAGTAGCAAAGAACTTGTGGGGTCTCTGGACTGTTAATAATGCTGACTCATCGACGTTGTAGAGCCTATGAGGAGAAATGTTGTTGCTCTGAATAATGTCTTGGTAAGTGTTGGAAAACAGTGCTACTTGGGGCTTGTTGAAGGCTTGGGCTCTTGCAGCTGAAGTCGCTTCAGGTTTCCTCAAGGATATGTCCGGGTGTCTGCGTCGAAATCCAGCCAACCATTCTTTGCCTGCCATCTTTTTTCATTGTTGAAGTTATGAGGAATATTATTAACGTCTGCAAACTGGTACGCCAATTCCAAAACTTCCTTTCTTGTGAATCCAAACAATCTCGTTTCTAGTAATTTAATATGTTCTACCAGTTCTCGTTCCATTTCATATGTGAAAACACTCCTGTACCTACCCATACCTAAAACAAAGGTACGTGTTTAAATCCGCTCTAATCATGCGAACAAAACGCGAAAATAAAAAAAATACTAAGTAGGTACCTTTTGTAGTTGCAGCTAAGACTTTATTCTGTTTCAGTGCATGTCTTCTAAGAGTCGATTGTGGGACGTTAAACACTTTAGAAGCCAATAGCCAGCCCATTTCATTATTCTTTACAGCTTCAATAGCCTTTTCCATGGAGGTTTTATCCCAATCCTGTCGGTCTGTTTTTCTAGAATAGTTACGTGGTATGATGTACAATTATCTGGAAAAAAGAAAAAAAGGGTGGGTCATATGACATAGTATGCTATTTTACCCGAACAAGGTGTATGCGATTTTGTCCACTTCATAACCTTCAACATTAGAAAATAATAACTAAAAATTTTACTAGAATTTTGAGTTTCCAAAACATTCTCGAAGTTATTTAGTAAAATTACAATAAATAAATGCTAAATAAAAACAAATTAAAGCAAAAACTACTTACTTATACGAGAAAAAAAATCCACCTGCTTATAACCCGTGACTGCAAAAATTAAACAAACATGGTGCTGCCACACAGTGTTGCCAGATGCCTTGAACCTTTTATCTTTATCAGAAACTGCTAAAATCTGTATTAAATCTGTATAATACTAGTTTTTACGGAATTTATCGCGTATATTTAACTTTTTAAATACCCGACGTTTCGAACGCTTTACAGCACTCATGGTCACGGGCGGGACTGAGATGTTCAACGTCCATATGTCATAGTTAACCGCGGTTACCATAGATTAAAATTTAACTTTTGTTCCGATCTATGCAGTATGAACTTATGGTATCTTGAAGTCTTGCAGTTGTATGCTTGGGTTGGGATTTAATTTTATTTATTATAGGATCCCAAGCAGATGGTAGCACCCAGCCATCTTCTCTATTGAAATTATGATGTTTTTTGATTTCAATAGCCTTGCGAATCATCCTTGGAAGGAACCGGTGTTCTTTAGCGAGGATCTGCGGTCTATCAAATCTGATATAGTGACGGGGGCGATCCTGTACGTGTACACAGACTGCAGACTTCCCGGAGCGTCGATTCTTCACATCAGCTATATGTTCTTTAACGCGGGTTTTTATTGATCTTTTAGTTTGTCCTATGTAGGAGAGACCACATTCACAATCAAGCTTGTACACTCCTGCATCTTGCAGAGGGACATTACACTTGACCGATGGTAAAAACTGACCAATCTTCTTCAGCGGCTTGAAGTATGTTTTGATGGAAGCGCGCTTCAAGATGTAGCCAATCTTGTCAGTGACTCCTCTAACATATGGCAGTACAGCAGGTACACGCTCGACTGTGGCCGGCTTCACTCGTTCACTGTGACGTAGGCGCGGGACTCGAAGCTTGTTGTCATGCAAAACTTGCTTGACATGGTGGAGCTCTGCAGCCAGGTGTTTACTGTCACAGATCCCTCGTGCTCTCTGAAACAAAGATTTACCCACGGTAGCTAGCTGTGAAGGATGGTGATGAGAATCACCGTTTAAATATCTATCTGTATGGGTCTTTTTTCTATACACAGTATGGCTCAAGGTGTTATCAGGATTCCGAATTACTAACACATCTAGAAAAGCTAAGGAATTGTTTGCCTCTAACTCCATTGTGAACTGAATTTTAGAATTTATAGAGTTAAGATGGTCTAAAAATGCAGTTACTTTATCTAAAGGTAGAATTGTGAAAGTGTCGTCTACGTACCGCTTGTAGAACCTTGGATTTATGGGAGAACTAAGCAGGGCTTTCTCCTCAAAGTGTTCCATGAATATGTCGGCGACAATGGGAGATACAGGTGAGCCCATCGCCACACCATCTACTTGCTTGTAGAACTCCTTCTTCCACAATAGGTAGCCAGATGTAAGGCAGTGTCTGAGTAATACTGCATATTCTACGGGCATGTTGTTTTCAAAAAAAAAAAAAGCGTGTTCGCGTAAATATAAGAAATCAATCTGTATGCTATTTAAACTTAAAATCTGTATAAAATCTGTATAATAATAAACCAAAATAGAATAATTGATCATAATCATCATTGCTTCTTTTGAAAGACAAGGAATAACTACTAACGTGATAAGCCGATAAAGTTTGATTATCATTATTAAATAAAATATTTTTTTATAGAATAAGAGTGACAAACGAGCAAAGAGTACGCCGCCGATGTTAAGTGGATGCTGTGGCCTATAGACATCTACATTTATCCCCGATTACGAATCAAAACGCAGATGCGTTGTCACGCCTGAGGACTAAGACAGAATGCCTTGTTTCCAGTAAAAAGGATCTCCGGATTTCAACTCACCATATGAAGCACAACAGTATTAAGCTGGTATTTTACGCTGGTATTCTGTGAGAGCGTGGTCCTTCCCCGGTCGAGCTGACTCATTCGTGCTGCAACCATAAATAGCTGCAGCATGGCTCTATCAAGTATTAAATATACACTATACACTAAATTTTTTATATAACAAAATTGAAAACATTAATTTAAGCAAACAACGTATTAAAACTCAAACATTTGCAACAAACGAACATATATTTACTTTATTATTTTCAGTCATACATATTTTATATATACAAATTTTATAATACACTTGTAATTCTACCGTACTAACTAATTACGCTGCGAAGAAATAAATTAACCATAAAGAATATAATCATGCAATGATGTGCGTAACGCGGTATCCACTTATTTTCCTTTGTTCTGTTTAAGTTGAATATTATGGTAATCCGATCAATAGAGTTAGAAAACTCTGTATAAAAATCTGTATCCAGTGCTAATCTGTATCCCACACCGAAAATCTGTATAAATACGTGGAAATCTGTACATATGGCAACACTGCTGCCACAGGTTGCGACCTGTTACCAAGTGATCCTTTACAAACCATTGTGAGAACTAATAATTCTGTAGTTTCGGAGAAAAGTAGGTATGTCATTCGACCCACCTATGTCATTTTGTACGCCTCTCCCCTACCAGACTACTGATTTGATGATGTATAGCATGTTAGTGTAGCAATTAGTTTTGTATAGAAAATATTGTAATTTATGCCATAGTGAAAAGTTTATGCAATAAAGAGGCAAAACGGAAAATGGCAAGCGGCTCACTGTAAAGTATAGCCAAAGTCTACCTTAGGGGCTCGGGACCCAGTACGAGTAGTAGTGTGAAGAACTACCAGTGACAAGTGAAGTGAAGTGAGTGGTATCCGGTGGCAGCTGAAGTGACTAGTAGCAGTATATAGTGAATAGTGAAAGTGTTAGCTAGCCGAAAAAGGTCGTAACTGACATTCCCAGTTACATATAGTGAAAGTGTTAGCTAGCCGAAAAAGGTCGTAACTGACATTCGCAGTTACATATAGTGAAAGTGTTAGCTAGCCGAAAAAGGTCGTAACTGACATTCACAGTTACATATAGTGAGTGTTAGCTAGCCGAAAAAGGTTGTAACTGATATTCGCAGTTACATATAGTGAAAGTGTTAGCTAGCCGAAAAAGGTCGTAACTGATATTCGCAGTTACATATAGTGAAAGTGGTAACTGATATCCGCAGTTACACAAGTGATAAAATCAGCTAGTTCAGTTGATAATAGCTGCTAGTCAGTAGTGTTAGAAAACCAGCTACTACCAAAAGATTATTTGATTTACTGGTTAAAAGCTCATGTAGTTCTGATAAAATACGTTTCGTGCTGACGTAGTTTGTACCGTCATCCGAATACAATTTACTTACAGGGCCAAGGCGGGAAAGAAATCTTTTAATTGCACCCATGAAGCCCGCTGTGCTTAGATCACCAACGAGTTCTATATGCACAGCCCGAGTAGTCAGACATACGAAAATGCAAACGTAAACTTTTGTAGATCTTATACCACGCCCGCGAGTGAGCGTAACCTTAAACGGACCAGCAAAGTCAGACCCGGTGTGCATAAAGGGCTTTACGGATTGTGTTGCTCGACAAGACCTAAGGTCCGCCATTTCCGGAAATGACGGCTTAGGACGTACTCGAAAGCAAGCCATACATCTGTGCACCCGATTGCGGATTAAATTACGTGCTGAAAGAATCCAATAATTCTGACGCAAGATTGACGTCAGCAAATCGGGGCCAGCGTGAAAATTCAATTTATGGTGGTAATCCACTAATAAATTCATGATATTGTCCTTACGCGGTAAAACTATAGGGTGCTGTTGGTCGAAACTCAGCTGCGAGTTAGACAAGCGCCCACCTACCCTGACGATTCCATCTTGTAAAAATGGCTTAAGACGTTGAAAAGCACGACTACAAGTTCTATTCGATTGTAATCTTGTAATTTCATCGGAAAAATGCACACGTTGAAGTTCACGCAATACTAGCAATTCGGCATAGCTGTAATCGGACGCTACGATATACAAACGTTGCGGTAAAAGCTTGGCGAATCGACAAACGTAAATCACACTATTCAATAATTTCGACCAAGAGGACAAACGTTTCGCCAAAGCAATGATTGGAGAAACCTCGCTCGAAACGTTCGCAACCAGAGCGTGCCTCTTCTCTTCCGGTGGTTGGGACACTGACGAAGGGTCGAAATCGGTTATTGACCACTGCGAGGGTTCCAAGTAAGTCCAAGAAGGTCCGTGGAACCAAAGCGGATGGTCCATTATTTGCATCGGGGTGAGTCCACGGGATAGACAATCGGCAATCGGGTTTTCCGTACCGGACACGTGATAAAAGTTCCGCGATCCTAACTCGTCTTGGATTTTGGCCACTCGGTTCGTGACAAACGTATCCCAATGGTGGGGTGAAGAATGAACCCAACATAAAGCGACGGTTGAGTCCAAAAATGCAAATATTCTTTCTATGTGAACTCTGTCACTACATGCACTGATAACTGCGGTGATAAGCTTGGCAAGGACTAATATCGCGCAAGGCTCTAAGCGCGCGAGAGAGACAATCTTACGGGAGGAGACTCTTGACTTAGAGTTAATGAGGCTGATCGAATTTCTACCATTATTCTGGAAGTGAAAATATACAACGCCCCCGTAAGCCTTCGCTAGTGTCTGCAAACCCAACGACAGTGATGACGCTATTTCTATCGACGTTTATATGACGTGGTATTTTAATTTCGTTTAGTAAAGGCAGTTCGTCTCTAAAACGTAGCCACGAACGAACAATGCTTTCAGGCGGCGGGTCATCCCAATCGCATTCACATAACCAAAGTTGTTTAATCATAAGCTTAGCGTATAGCACCACCGGGGCTATGAAACCCATGACATCCCATAATCTAGCAACGCACGACAGCATTGTGCGCTTTGTGCACGTTTCTGCGGGCGAGTTTACCTTAAGGCTAAACACGTCGGACTCCGGTGACCAACACAAACCGAGCACCTTGTGCGTATCAGAATCGTCGAATTCCTTTATCGCCGAAAGGCGGTGTGATAGTGGTATCTAAAACCGTACGCGAATTACTAGTCCACTTGACGAGATCGAATTGACCCGATTTCATGAGCTTTATAACCTCGGCGATGGTTAGGATGGCCTCCTCCACGCTCTCGACCGAGTACACAAAATCATCCATATACAACCCACTCTCAATTGCCCTCTTAGCTTTTAGATGAGAGGGACCTTCATCAGAGGCGAGCTGTCTCACCGTGCGTAGCGCATGAAATAGGCTCGAATTAAAACCAAAGCAAACGCGATTAAATTCAAAATTTTATATTAAATAAATTGCACTGTAAATTTTGCCCACTATATAGGATATCGTTAAGAGAAAGGTGAGTGCTAGTTCTAGCACTAGCATCGAGCACTACCCGTAACTTAAGTAGTTTGTCTTCCTTCCCTAATGACACCGTGATGTGGTATGAAATACGACGGCGCGTCTTCGTAGTTATCTAATTTTGGAGCCACAAGTGATATGAACCCTCCCTTATATATTCATTAATGACGCCGTTATTATCTTCTTTTAATATGGGCGAAGCGAGTATCCTGCGCTCCAAACAATAGAAACGTTTTTCCGCCATTTGACGTGAGTCGCCGAGAGACAAAACATCTCTTTTAAAGGGTAGCGCTACACGATATCAACCGTCGCGATCACGAACGGTCGTGCGGACGTAAATTTCCTCGCATAATCTATCATCTGGGATAACTATAGGTGGAACGTTCACCTCCTCCATCTCCCAAAATTTGCAAACTAACGAATCGAGCGGTTCGACATCCATACAACAATAAGAGGTTGCCGAAATATTATCCATGATAGGGGCGGAACCAACGATGACGTAGCCCAAGGCGGTCTCCAGTGCGTAAGGCTCGGTATGCGAGGGGTTGCCCCTGACCTTATTGTGTAACAAAAGAAAACCGATGCTCCAATGAGCATGTCTATATCTCCGGGGACGGCGTAAGTATCGTATGCCAGAGTCAAATTCTCAAAATCAATCATTGCCGAGGTGTCGACCGAAACGTTTGGCAGACACTCGGTGACTTTATCTACTACTAATGCATTTATATTAAAGTTAATACTACGATCTAGCCGAGAATAAAATTTCAAATTTATAGAGCCCTGGGTAATTTTATTAGTACCTCCGATGCCTTTGACTACGGGACATGAAGGTATCTTATTTATTAGCAATCCTAAACGCTGGCAACATTTTCGCGTTATAAAGCTACTCTGTGATCCGCTGTCTAGCAACGTACGGACACTTTGTTCGTTTCCACGGGAATCCTTAACTACGATACGGGCTGTACCCAGCAACACGGTGGAAGGAGACTGCGTTCCCGTATTCGATAGTGAGCACAGGGCGACGTCACCCGGTATAGTATGTGTAGTTTCCTTGTCCGAATTACTCGACGCGAATATGTTGCCACCTTCGAAATGTAATAACGTGTGATGTCTGCTGGCGCACTTGTTACACACGGAACTAGAATTGCATTTAGCAACTAAATGTCTATCGCTTAGGCAATTTAAACATAAGTTGTTCGTCTTTACTATTCCATAACGTTCGATGGGTGAATGTTTACGGAAGGTCGCACAATTATACAAATTACCGTGTTGTTTATTCTTACATAGAACACAGGCGCTATGAGGCAATGTAGGCGCAGCGGTTACGTACGTCAGAGACCCAGCGGTCCTAGTTGATGAGATCTGTCTGCGATCGACACATTTCTTAACTTCTTGTTTGACATTCGAGCAGCGCTGCATCACTTTAATTTAATCAGGTACAAAGGATGCTAAGGAGTCGAATGACGGTAACTCAGAGCTACGATGCTCCATTTCAAACGCACACACGGTGTCCGAGTCTAGTTTCTTTAAGGCGATATGGAGAAACACCACGTCCATAAGGTCCATAAGGTCATTCAGGTTCTTGAGCGCAGCCACCGATGCTACAAATTTATCTAAAAACTGCTCTAAGACAGTGACGTTCGCGGATGATATAGCTTTAAGATCGAATATCTGATCTAAATATGAAGAGGCTAACATTCGCTTATCTTCACATTTGTTTTTAAGCGTTTCGAATATTAACGAATAATTGTTTGCTGTTGGTGTGAAACCCGAACAAATGGACTGTGCCCTATCACTCAATTTACTAATTAAATAATACAATCTTTCAGCGTCCGATAACGATGCATTATTATGTACGGTGTTTTGAAAGCTATTAATAAACAACGGCCAAGTTTTAATATCTCCATTGAATACCGGAATATCTATGGGGGGTAATCTAAGTGATTCACGTGGGCGTACTTGAATTTTTGGTTTTGCTTCGCTTTGGGCTGAAGACTGTAAGAGCTTTGCCGTTCTTTTTATGCGACACAACATATCTTCAAATGATAGAAGCGATTGATAGTTCACTGTATACTTACGGTCGATTTGTAATTCTAAACTATTAATTCTGTCTAATATATTTTCGTAATCCGTAATCCGCGTAACCAGACATAGTCTCTGAAAAAATTACCACAGTTTGTTGTGTGCTTTACATTAGAATTATGAATGTAAACAAACGACAGACTATTATATGTTTCACATTAGTATTATGAACACTCATACCCCTCTGTAAAAGTAGGTACGAGAGTCCAACTCATACCCGTTATATAAAACTAGTTACTCCGCGTCGTGCGCCAATTTGCAAGCGATCGTGTCAGTCAATTGAGCTCCGACAAAAATGCTGAATTGCAGTGTATTTCATGCAAAAATATTTTTCGGCTTTTTTATGGTTTATTTTAGAATCAAAACCATCAAATCTACAAAGGGACGACGTGTTTTTCATCTGTGAATACTTTTAACATAATATAACCTAAGCCTAACCTAAAACTCGTATTTCCTGAATATTTTCGTTAAATACCAAGTGTTGCCAGAATAGTTCATGAAGTGAAAAATTAGAGATTTTAAAATAAATTTAATGTTGCGCGCCATAATTTATGCCTGGTACATGGCACTAGCGCCATCTAGTATCAAGTAGCAGAACTAATGCCTCTACAGAATTCTATACTAGAACTTTCTACACCTAGTCAGTCGGGACCGGTATGTACTTGAACTTTCTAGATGTTTCAGTAAAAGAGGGCCTATACAAGGCCGGTGATGATCACGACCGAGGCAGTATTGAATTGGCGATACAGACGAATACTTCGAAGCTATATAACTGCGAATTGTTTTCTATTATTTGTGTATTTTAAGTTGAAATTGGTGCTCGGTAATTAAAGTATCAATTTTGGTAATTCAATCAGCTGTTTTTATTGTCACGAACCCCAAGGTTGTAACGATTGATGTCAGAAGTGGGATCAAATTATGCCGATTTTACCAAAGGACGACATGGAGAGTATCCGTATCCGAAGTCAACGCCAGCAGTAGACGGGCCAGAGACGATTTGGTGGTGCAACGCTGAAGATGTCGAAAGGCCAGCTGCCGGCCACGGAGGCCGGCCCGTCAGCAGCTCCTACATCTGCAGCACCTGACTTAGGTGCTCTGATGTTCATGCTGCAGGAGCGGGTTGTGGCACCCCCTATGGGAGGCCTATATTCAGCAGCGGACTTGTTAAGGGCTGTAGATAATGAATAAAAAACACTAAAAATCTCTTTTACTATGATGATTCGTTTGTCGATAAAAATATCAACATAGTTCTTGCCCTACGTTGCTTAAGCATGTAGACAGCGGCACCAGTGTATCGACACGTGTACAATTTGATGGTTTGCATAAATGCAATGAACACAAACACAAATGCTGTAGTGTGCGTGTATAGTGACGCGGTTCAATTTTGCATTTGTAGTGAAGTAAACATTATGGTATCCACTGATGATACGTCCATTAATCCAAATGGAGTGGTAATCGTCCAAAATCGTTCCGTGAATGGTAAAAACACATTCCATTTGGATGGACTTCATACAGCTCTGGATTTCCAAATGGGTTGAAATCCATGCGTCCAGTCCAAATGGGCGTCGTCCGCGGCCGTCCGTCAATGTCAAAAACGTGCGCCACGCCAAATGGAAGTACTCCGAATTATCAGTGAATGGGCGAACTGGCGTCCATTTTTTGGACGTTATTGCGCCAGTTATTGTTTTGGTGTTGATGGTAGTACATGTGTTCTGTTTGTCAAGCATAAACTGTATATTGGATTAAACATGTTTTTATTATGTAAACTATGAACTGTGTACTTGTTTGTTAGCCAAAAAACGAGTACACAGTCCACATGATTTTAAGTTGATACTGTAGCCCATAGACTGAATCTGTCATCGAATAAGAATCAAAATGTAAATGCATTGTCATTGCCTTGTTTCCAGTAAAAATATTATCCGGTTCTTTACATTTAGCATACGAAGTGCAGCAGATTTATGCTTCTATTTTATGCAATTTTGTGAGATAGTGGTCCTTCTTCATTCGAGCCGACCCATTTGTGCTACATCCATAATAAAGATACAACGTTGCTCTACCACGTATAGTTATAATGAAAAATATCCTCTATATGTTGATTTCTTTAATTTCAACCTCAGTCAATGATATTGCTCCACCATAATATATACCATATCTAGAACTAGAGTGACAAACAAGCCCACAGTCCACCTGGTGGTGGGTGCTGTGGCCCATAGACATTTACATGTATCCTCAATTGAGAATCAAATTATAGATGCGTTGTAATCTTTGAAGACTACGATGGATTGTCCCGTTTAGGTTTTTTGTCTTTTTAATGAAACAACGCTGCTGCTGTCGCCGATAAAGTATTATTATCCATATTATTATTTATTTCCATTCCGCACGCATAGCGTCACTTCGAACTTGGCAGTCGTACTGCCAAGTTCGAAGTGACGCTATGCGTCCAAATGGAAGTATCGTCAATGGAACCGTATCTGGATACATTTTTATTTGGAGTGCATCCATTTGGAAGTCTACTAAATGGACGTATCGTCAGTGGGTACCTTTAGTGTGTTTTTCTTGTGCCCCACCCCCTGAAATTGACAGACTTTTTGTTTAGGAATAACCGCGCATGGCCTCTCCAGTTGGTTGAATTCTCAAAGTATGAACATAAACAACACATTGCTTGATTTAATAAATTTATGTATTTGTATTTAACACGTTTTATTTATAAATTTTAGCTCCTTCTCTGTATAACCTTAAACTATGGCAATTCTCACACCGCTCTGTTCACGTAATGTGAAAAGGTATTTAAGAATGGATGCGTAATATGCCTTGCAGTATTAATATTGTACAAGAAAACTTCATGATTGCTCCAAAACCCCATAGATAAACATATAACACTCTGTACCATCTGTAACATATAACCATGTGTCTGTCTGAAGTATTCACAGATGAAAAAACACGTTGTCCCTTTGTACATTTGATGATTTTGATTCTAAAATAAACCATAAAAAAGCCGAAAAATATTTTTCTTTTTGCAATAAAATCAACTATATTTGTTAGTGTGACTTGGTTGTTATTTACACGACAGTCACTTGATTATGTCCATGTTCTGGAATAAGAGAATTGCAGCTTTACCAGTTTCATATATCCATATTTTGTATCAGTATAGTACCGCGGTTGACACAGACGTGTTTGTAATTCCGATTTTTGCCGACATATTGACTATTGACATTGACATTTTTAACTCCCGTTCTTCTAGTTTTATAACTCCACTCAGGCGCTCCAAAATAATCAATATATTTTCACCAAATAGTTATTTCTTATAACATTGTGCATTTATCATCCAATGTCGCCTTGCTTTCATTAGCTCTAGCTAATATCAAATGCACAAGTTGCATTTTATGAGACGTTAGCAATTTACGAGGTCCAATAAAGACAGAGCGGGCTTCTGTCAATTTGCGTTACAGTGCAGTCTGTCGGGGGAGTGCTGTCTGAGGACGTGCGCGAAGCCTTAATTGCCAGTGTCCTTTAAGATACCGTTGTTTGTTAAATCCAAAGTTCTTTATATATCTTAAATCATGAGTTGCGGTATATCTGCATTATTTTTTCCTAGGGCTCTCACCCAGTATACTTAAATAAAACAATTCTGTTAATTTTTCTAGTGGAATGGAATTAAATTCATTCATATAAAAATATAAATATTTTTTCTTTATAAGCTATGAATAAAATATTAAAAAAATGAAAATGTCTGTCTGTAATATCGAAACAACTACCTTATATTAAACTGAGGGGTGACTTGCACGCCATTAAAACAAATGACCATTAATTTTTAAATTTTAGTTTGTCTATTTGTTTACCTGGGCTAATCGTCGGAAAAGTGGAACCGGCACGAGGAGATCTAGACTATATCTTATCCGAAAAAGTTGTAGAAGTTGTTTGAAAAAAACGAAAATGTTATAAAATAAATCGCCTTTGTTTATTATCTTAAATCTAAATAGCACACACACGGATCCTACCTATCGGTAGTTGAAATAAAATATAGGTATGAGATCCAAATATAGTAAGTTGGTACTTGGAGAATTGATTAAGGGTAGAGTTTAGTACCTATTTTTAGTTTCCACTCGAGTCAGCTGAAATATTTATAGCGTACTATAGATAAGTTGAAGCTTCCATTGAACTCAGGATTAATATACCTTTCAAACATGGTAGAGCCATGTTGCAGCTACATTAGTATTATAGCTGTAGCACGAATAGGGTCGGCTCGATCGGGTAAGGAACACGCTCTCACAGAATACCAGCGTGAAATAGCAGCTTAGCGCTGCTGCGTTTTGTATGGTGAGTGTAGAGAACCGGAGACCATTTTTACTTGAAAAGAGGCATTCCATCTTACTCCTCACGGTTGACAACGCATTTTCGTGATTGAGGATTGATGTAGATGTCTATGGGCTACAGCAACCACTCACCATCAGGTGGACTGTATGCTCATTTGGTACCCTTATCCTAAAAAAAACCTATTAGAACTGGAGCAACTTCACGAGCTATTAAAAAGTAATTTCTATTTAGGATTACGTATCTTCGGCAAAGGAAGTTTTTTAATATTTATAACAGCGTCTGATTTCATTTCAACAGAAACAATAAATCAAACATTAAAAATAAAATAATATAGAGCACTCTTCATTCTATATGAAGGAAGGGTTGTCGTCTTCATGTGCCTAAGCACATGCAGGTTTCGGGCCTCGGGGTAAGCCCCCATTACCCGTGCTGTCCTCGCGGTCCACCACTATGGACCGGTCCTGGGAGCCTTCTATTGGCATTGTAGGTGTTTGAACGATTTTTGTCGCAATCGGTAAATTTTTCGTAGTCGGTTATGACTACGAAAAAAGGAGGTTATCTAATAAAGTCGGAGTTGGCCTCTCAGCGGCATTGAGGGTTGTTACTCGACTCTCTAATCGATATAGAGAGGAGTTCTCTTGGATAGGGTCGCCCGTAAGGAGGGCGAGTGTGTAGCGGCGCAAAGTTGTTTAGATGTATATGTGGCCCGTTGTCTGCACGGTCGAACATTCCGCGCGCCAACCAGGCCACAAATTCCTGTATGGTTTCAATCTTCAGGTTGGCCGCTATGACGTCATTCCGGACGTAGCGACCCGCACCGACGATGGTTCTTAACGCCATATTTTGCTGGGCCTGCAGTCGCCGCCTCAGTGGCTCGCTCAGAAGCGCGTACCAGGCCGGAGCAGCATGGGTGATTATGGATCTTATGTAGGTTTTGTATACTCGCACTTTGGTGTTAAGTGGTAACTTGGATGCCAGGACCGGACGTAGCATCGCCCGCGCACATCGTGCTCTGCGGACGATGAGGTCGACGTGCGCAGTCATGCGCAGCGCCCGGTCGATCCGGCTCCCAAGGTAGGTTACGGCCTTCTCGTACGCGATTTGCTGGCCATTGAGGGTTAGTTGAGGTGGTAGGTTCCTGAGGCGGCGAGTGAGCAGAGCGGTCGTCTTACCAACGTTGACGACCATCCTCCACTCATCTAGCCATGGTAGCAGCAGGTCCAGGAGACGTTGCATCCTGGCAGTGGCAATGTGGGCTCTTCTGGACGAGGTGAAATAAGCGCTATCGTCCGCATATAACGCCAATTCCGCGTCATCCTCCCACTCTTGCAGCCTTCCTGCCAGGCTGTCGTTGGTATAAGCCGCGTACAGGACTGGAGACAAACAGCTGCCCTGAGGAACGCCGGCTCTGATGGTTCTGGTTGCGGACTCGGCGCCCTCTACGCAGACGTAGAACTTCCTGTCTGCCAGGAAAGACGCCACTAGCCGCAACATAGCAGGAGGGACACTGGTCTGTTCTTCCAATTTATAAAGTAGCCCAGAATGCCACACCCTGTCGAACGCCTTCTCAATATCGAGAAAGACGCCCAACGTAGTGCGGCCTCGGTTGTAGTCGGCCGCAAGCAGGTGCAGCACTCTGGTCAGCTGTGTTGCTGTAGAGTGACCCCTCCTGAATCCGTGCTGCTCCGCCCAAAGTTGGATGCACGGGCGGAGGCGTCTTAGCAACAATCTTTCAAGCAGTTTAGCTATGTGTGGTAGCAGCGTGATCGGCCTGTAGCTGGCAGCTCTACGCCTGTCCTTCCCGGGTTTCGGCAAGACGATTACTTTGCCTTTCTTCCAGTCCTCCGGGAAGTGGGATGTCCGCAATATCCCATTGTCGAGTCGACCAAGCTCTACTAGGACTCTATGGGGCAGCTGTCGGAGTGCAGCGTTGGTAATCCCGTCGTGCCCCGGCGCCTTCCTCGGTTGCAGGCGGGTTGCTGTCCACCGCAGTTCAGCGGGGGAGATGAACCACTCTCCTGCAAGAGGCGGCGCGGGTGACGACAGGAGCTCCTGTACGCGACTCTCCTTTTGGGCATGAAGCTCCAAGAACTCCGCACTTGCTGGGTTCGGCATAAATTGCTCCTCAAAGTGCTCGACTAGGATATCCGCTCTACCCTTGGCATCGTAACAACGTTCGCCCGCGTTGTTGGTCAGCGGGCAAACGGGAGGTTTGGCTTTAGTTAACTGTCGGTTTAGTTTATAGAGCGACGCATCATGCTCTTCCGCCTTCCATATGCGCCGCTCCCAGGCATCTCCTCTGTGTGCCTGGACTGCAACCGACAGTTCCTCCGACAAGGTGTTCAGTTTTGTTTTGATTCTCGGGCAGCGAGTACGCGCCCAGAGTCTCCTTAGTGCCATTTTTCTCTTAATCTGCACGCAGATGTGTTGCGGCAGATCATCCCTTTTGGTGGACATCGGGACGATCGTAGAGGCAGCATTGAGGGCCTCCTGTATCGCCTTTGTCATATTTGTGGCTGCGGCCTCTACGTCGTCCGCTGTGTTTAAGGGGTGGTGTGCTGGAGGTCTCTCCTGCAGGTGTTTGTGGTAGAGCCTCCAGTCGACACGTGTCTTCACTGTTCTGGGCGGCGTAGTCACCGCCTTTAGGCCAAGGGTAATCAAGATCGGGAGGTGCTGTGAGTCCAGGTCGTACAGCACCTCTACCACTATCGGGTAGTTGATGTTCCTAGCGAGCACGATGTCCAATACATCCGGACGACTTCGTGGATCCGTTGGAACATGTGTAGGTTCTTCGGGACCTAAGACGTCATAGCCGTATCTTTCGGCATCTTCGAATAGTGCATGACCCGGCGGGTTGATCGATCTAGATCCCCACGCCGGGTGTTTGGCGTTTAGGTCCCCGGCGATGATGGTCGGTATTTCGCCTTCCATTACCGTCCGGACGTCTGAGGAGCAAAATGGAGTCCCTGGCGGGCGGTATGCTGCGTAGATCCTAAGTTCCTCGCCCGCCGCCTCCATTTTTATGCCGATAGAGCGCATCGTTTGGTATTCCGGTAAGTCAAGTTCTTGATGGACGATGTCCTTTCTCACTAGGACCGCTGTCCCTCTGTAGGCGGCCCCCTGAGAAGTGACCTCGTCCCTCCTATATATATGGTAATTCGGCAGCTTAATGCGAGTACTCGGATTTAATTTCGTCTCTCCCAGCAAGATGACCTGTACGTCTTGTTGTTGGGCGACGGTGCGGAGTTCTTGTAACTTCTGCTGGATTCCTCCTGGGTTCCAGTAGAGGAGGCGCAGGTTAGACTCCTCCACTGTAGTGCCGAGCCAGTAGATTAGCCAGCGCCTTCATAACCGCTGTGATCGGATCTGTCCCGGCTCTGATATCCGCCAGGACTTGACTGCCGACCTCGATTGCTATGCCAACCAAACGTTGGATGGCGTCAGCAGTCTCGAAGCCGGCTGGAGGTGTTCTGGATGTATGTGCGGTTGGCGCTGGTCTCGGGAGTTGGTGTACATTTCTTTTTATGTGGGCAGAACGCGCTCTATGTGTAGAACGGGCTCTATTTTCTGATAGAGCCCTTTCTGGCATTCTACCCATTCTGGTTCTCTTGTCATCCTTGGTAACCTGCGCCTGGGCTATCGTTACCGCTGGGGTTGGGGTAGAGGTTGCTGCCTGAGGAGGAGGCTGCACCTTCTTCTTCTTCTTCCTCCCCCGCTTACTCCTCTGAGAGGTTTGGCGCTCTATGGCGTCATTAGCGGGGGGCTGAAGAGTCGCCCCGGTGGTTGCCTTCGATGTAGTAATGGTGGGCACCACCGTTTCTGTGGGTGCCGTGACGGGTGGAGGGGGGGCAGGTTGCCTTCCCTTTCCTCTGATTGTAGTCCACCCGTCTTCCTGGACCACGGCCCTGGGACGACTTTGGGGGACCCTCTTGGGCTCCTCTGGGAGTAGTCCCGGCAGAGTGATCCCTTGCTTCCTTGCAATCCTCCTCAGGACTGGGCAGCGGCGATCGTCGGCGGTATGGTTCTTTGCGCAGTTAGCGCATCGCGGTTCCTCCTCTCTACCCCTTGGGCAGTTGCTGGCGATATGGTCTCCGGCACAGCGAACACACTTCACTGGCCTGAAGCAATTCGTGGACGCATGGCCAAAGGCCTGGCAGCGGTGGCACTGTGAAGGGCCCGCTCTTCCTTGCCAGGCCTCTACGACGACTCCTCTCATGAATAGGAGCTCGTCGATCTGGTATAATTCATTAAGGCGCTCCAGGCTCAGGTGGTCCAGCTGCGCGAAGTAGAGGCACCCAGGTCTGCCTCTACGGGGGGGATCCCTTTTACATATCTAATCGGGAACCCCTTAGCCCTGATAGCCCCCTCTATCGCGGTTGGATCCGTGCCCACTGGTAGTCCTCGTATGCCCACTTTCGTGGGCTTGTCCTCCTCGGGAGTATAACAGTACCAGGACATAGCTGGTACTTTCTCGGTCATCTCTATTAGGTACTTTTGTACCGTCCGGAATCATGGCCAAAGGCCTGGCAGCGGTGGCACTGTGAAGGGCCCGCTCTTCCTTGCCAGGCCTCTATGACGACTCCTCTCATGAATAGGAGCTCGTCGATCTGGTATAATTCATTAAGGCGCTCCAGGCTCAGGTGGTCCAGCTGCGCGAAGTAGAGGCACCCAGGTCTGCCTCTACGGGGGGGGATCCCTTTTACATATCTAATCGGGAACCCCTTTGCCCTGATAGCCCCCTCTATCGCGGTTGGATCCGTGCCCACTGGTAGTCCTCGTATGCCCACTTTCGTGGGCTTGTCCTCCTCGGGAGTATAACAGTACCAGGACATAGCTGGTACTTTCTCGGTCATCTCTATTAGGTACTTTTGTACCGTCCGGAATTCTTCCGGACTCTGGGGGGTGAATCTTACCCCCTTGCCGAATGGACGAGCATTCGGTGGGTGGCCTAGTTTCTTATTAAGTGCCTCGAAGTGCTTCGTCCAATCCGGCAAGCACTCAGCCACTATAGGTGGGTACCTTTTAGCCGATTCTTCCGGCGGTTTTGGTGTTTCGGTAGTCTTTGTCCTTGGTACTGCCGGGGCAGCTACCAGTTGGGCATAGCTGGTGGAAGGCATCCGTATGACCCTTCTCCTCCCTGCTCCAGATCAGCAGCATCCATGCTGGTGTGTTCCGGTGTTCTGGGGGGGGTGGATTTAGTCGGCGATGGCGACTTGGGAGGTGATCTTCTGATTGGTTTTTCCGGTTGGTGATCCGATTCCCCCTCGGATGATGAATACTCCGAG
The DNA here is from genome assembly GCA_036936625.1 of Parnassius smintheus behrii. Taxonomy (NCBI): domain Eukaryota; kingdom Metazoa; phylum Arthropoda; class Insecta; order Lepidoptera; family Papilionidae; genus Parnassius; species Parnassius smintheus. Next base: position 23,011,930 of record JAUPFT010000005.1, on the reverse strand, counting down.
GAGTTTGAGGTGCCGATGCATCGCCTCTTCTCCTGGAGGGATGCTGCTGTCTCTGGAGGTGTATGCCTCCTTGTCGTCTTTTTGGCCCGCTGATGTTGTGGGAACGGTTCCCACCCAGCCGTACCTTCAGGTACGATGGGCGAGAGCGCGGTCCTCGGTGCGGGCTCTTTATCCGGTGAGGAGGGTTTCCATGTCGGGATCTGAGAGTAGGAGGACACTACTCTAGTCCTTTCAGGATGAAAGATGTCACGGTACGCGATTGGACGCTCTAATACACCAGGACGGTCGGGTGGTCTTCTTGGCTTCGGTTTAGGTGGAGGTTCCCCTTTGTCCTTATCGGACATGTTGGTAACCTACTTACCTACCTAAAGTCAGTCAGGTAATCTACTAATGGCCCTGTCTAAATCCCAGCCGTTCGGCACGATGCGCGACGCGGATGGTTAGGTATAAATTACGTTGGCGTAGTCTCATTGGGCACTGCCTACCCCTTTTACAATAAAAGGGTTCTATATGATGTGAATGATAAAAGATCGATGTTTATTAGCTTTACCAGTGAGAGGGCTGTTTTAACTTACAATGCCTGCAAATCGGCGTACATATTTTAGGTAATGAAGAAAGTGAGAAGAAGGGTTACTACATTTAACAAATTTAGTATTATGTGGCAAGTGTGTATTACGTGGTTTGATAAGTAGTAGAATGCTACCACTTGAGTAGGTAAAAGGAACAGAGATACAGCTTCTTAAGAACGAGCAAAATTGTTACCTATTTTGGTAGGGTTGTCACAATAGGTGAAGACAAATTGACCAAAACATTTGTTAAATAGTTTTATTATTCAGTGTGATAGAATACTTTACAAATTACTTGCTCTAATAATTTTCTTTTTTATAATTTTTGTTTTTTAATAATTTATTGTTTCTTTTAATGGTGTAAATTCTGAATCTAACATAAAGTTTATTATAGCTGTTAAGGAGTTCCCTCGTGAGGAGACTATTTTGTTTGCAGCATCAGTTTGTGGTGAATACAGCATCAGTTAGGGCTACTAAGCGTTGAATAGTTCCTTAGTAAGGAGACAATGCTGGCTGCAGCAGCAGTTCATGTAAAAATCGTGTTAAACTCTCAAAATTAAACTAATACACAAAAATTTCGTGACCCTGCTACTACCCATCGAAGAGTTGTTCTCTAGTAAGGATACAGTCCCGGCTGCAGCATCAGCTAATATCTATCATATTATTGCATCTTCACTGAAGTTACGGTATACAAAATTTCAACTCAATCAGACATCGGGAAGTGGTTCAAATCTTACCTGCAATATGTGAACTTAACACAAATACCTACTACATACCAACCCACCCACAAGCGTATAAATGTTTAGTCAAACCTTGTAATAACAATAAAGAGGTAAAAACACACCGTGTAGTATACACTTCTCATTAAAAAAATCATACAATAAAAAAGGAACTTACTTGAAAATGTAATAAACAAATCTTTACTTACCTGTTGTACTCCTTGGGATGGTTTAAGTATGAAATATTTTTATTTTTTTCTTACTAGTGTGTATGAGTAACTACTGTTATTATAATAACAGTAGTTATTCATACACACAGTACAATAAACAATCATTATTAATAACATCACGTTTTTACATTAAAATATTCAAACTTGCAACTAACAAAACAAACAACGTACGTCGCACTGACCCTGAGATTTGTCAACTGGCTGTGCCAGCGTAACCGGTTTTTTTCCAGTCTCACCGCGTACGCGACAAACGGCCTATGTGATGCTACCATGCTATATTACGAGTATTGTTATAGCACGAATGGGTCGGTTCGATCGAGCGAAATTCACGTTCTCACAGAAATTCAGCGCGAAATAACAGCTTAATGCTGTAGAGTTTTTTATGGTGAGTGAGAACCGAAAAGCCTTTTCACTAGAAACGAGGCATTCCATCTTAGTCCTCAAAGGTGACAACGCATCTGCATTTTGATAGTTAATCGAAGATAGACGTAAACGTCTATGAGCCACAATATCCACCATACTATCAGGTAGATTGTGCATCGTTTGTCACCCGCATTCTATAAAAAAGCCTGATAAGGGAGAATTAATGAACAATCAATGAATAATCAAGCTTGCACATCATCGTTTATAATCAATGGCAATAAAGCTTTGCAATAATTGTTTTGTCAGATATTATTGTTCGGACATAGCGATTTCACAGAGAAACAAATGAGCAGCTGTTTTTTTTTACTTTAGTTTTTTGAGGCGTTAATTTAAATTTAGAATTTTTAGTTGAATGTAAGATTTTAAACTAACCAATATTGGAAAATGGCAATTTCAAGGTAAGAACCTAAATAGGTATGTCAAATCAGTTCTTAATACAGGCAGGTATGTTTGTATGACAATAAATAATATCGCAATGTTGATAAAATCATAATAAGCGGAAGGAACATTATCCAAGTAAATTGATAGCTTTGTAATATTCGTTCGGATTGCATTGCGGCAGCAGACAGGGAGATTATTCTCATCAATTATGCGGTTCATGTTCATTTCTATGTTGGATTTGTGTTCTGAGAAAATTAATTAACTGTGTCGGTAAACAAGAAAGTAAATATATAGATATATTAGTAGAATACTCCTCTTTGAAAATTGATTAAAACACGATGACGTAAAATCCGATAAAATTATTTTATTATTATTAATTTAAGTTATTCTTCACCGCTTTACCACCGAACACGTCAGCACGTAAATTTCCTTTAATGTTTTTTTTATTTGAATGTGGTTATAGTTTATAGAGTGAAACCACTATTTCATGAGTAAATTAAAGGCGTTCGAAGAACCGTGCCGTGTGCAACGAGTGTATGTGCGCAACTGCCCGTCGAAGGAATGATTTTCGATAATGTACTTGTAGGTGCAGCGGTTGTTCGAGAGCGCTTCTTACTTAATTTATTTCTAACATGACGGTACACAAGAATCAAACAATATACATAATATATAAATAGCTTTAGAGAACAAATAGTCACATAATAAATAAATATTTTATAATGCGTCGCTTACAATTTCTGCCTCCTTAGTGCTAACTAGTTAGCACTACAATCCCGTGGTGATAACAGAGCGACGCGCGTTACCGGTCTCCGCAGCACACCCGTACGTGTGCGAACATCTACTATACGAACGCGTCCGTCACTGGCTGCATGGGTCGCACTCACTACGCCGTGTCGCCAGCAATTGCGATCAGCATTCGGTTCGACAATTATGACATAATCACCTACCTGTAGGGACTTCGATTCTTGTGTCCACTTTTGACGAGGGAGCAGAATTGGCAAATATTCTTTTAGCCAGCGAGACCAAAACATGTCTGCTAGTCTTTGTGCCACGCGCCAGCGCTTTCACCAATCAGAAAGTGATTGGGCGTGAGTACTTCTGGGTAATTTGGGTCATTGGAGACATGTGTAATTGGTCGACTATTAACTGTCGCCTCCACCTCAGCTAATAACGTTACCAGAGTATCAGGATGAGGGGTGCGTTCTTTCGAAATTACATTTAGTGACGATTTGCCTGTGCGTATCATCCTCTCCCAAGATCCCCCCATCTCAGGGGCACCTGGTGGAATAAATCTCCATTCCACGCCTCGTATAGCTCTAGCCTCACGAACTGCCTCCGTGTCTAGCTCGGATATGCTTTTCTTCAGCTCTGCGTCTGCGCCCTTCAGGTTCGTGCCGTTATCGGAAATAATTACTAATGGCATACCACGACGAGCTTCCATGCGTCTTAATGCCATTATAGTGGAATCGGCCGTAAAGTCCTCAGTTACCTCGATATGGATCGCACGGACTGTGAGACAAGTAAAGAGCATACCTTTTTTTGTCTTCTGCGTCCGACGGTTACTTCGAGGGGGCCGAAGAAGTCAACATCGGAGTAGCTGAAAGGCCGCCTATTGTGTTGTAGTCTAGCGGCAGGCAGGTCAGCCATACGTTGTGGCTGGGGCGTAGCGCGCTTATAGCGGCAAAATAAACAACGGGATACAACAGTGCGTACGGTAGGTCTAAGCTTTAAAATCCAATAATGTTGCCGTAAATTATTTACGTCAAGCTCATTTGCACTATGAAATGCTCGCCTGTGGTAGTGTTCTAATACGCTTAGTCTCTAGAGCTCTAATACGCTTAAGGTCCTTGGGTCACTGGTCTTCCGTGCGGCGCAAAAAAGAAGGGCCTACAAACCAGTCACTAGAGTAAGCAAGCGGAGGAGCATCTTCGCACGTAGCTATATCCGCCGTGTCAAAGCCAGTGGGAACGTGACGCCATTCACTCGACTTCGTCAATTCGTCTATTTCCCCTAAACGGTGAGCCAAATAAGGTTTATATGCATACGCATCCACTTTTGAAGAAGCGTCACAGAAAATATGCATTTGTTTATCAAAAATGTGGCGATTTATTTATTATATATTGTGCGATGAATGGTGAACAAGTGGCGCTGAATAATAAACTTTGCATAATTAATTTTTTTAAGGGCGCCTCTGCACTTTCTTGCCAAAGAAATTGAAATACGTGTTGATCTTCACGACAAATTTTAATTTGGACAAAAAAATCTTTAATATCGCCTATTAAAACAATTTTATGTTAACATAATACCAAATAAAGAATTATATAAATCGGGACCCGTCAGTAAGTAATCATTTTGGCAAACACCTTTCACCTTTCCCGCACAGTCTAACCTTAGTTTTCCGGGCTTATTAGGGTTTTGAAACCCCAAAGTGTGACAGGTACCAAACGTGGCCAGCAGTCGAGAATTCATTTTCTTTAAGTTCCCGCGCGTAGCCGTGTTCTAAGAGCTTTTTCATCTCGTTCCGATATCTTTCCGCGTAATCACTGTCTGATTGAAATTTTTTTAACATACCTTGTAGTCTGTAGTGCGTGTAGGCATATGTGTCCGGTATGGAAAACTCGTCCTTAACGAAAAGTAAGCCAACATCCCATTGATTACCGATGTGATGCGCTGTATCGTCAAGTATACGTACCGCTCTCAGATGTGCCGTATTTACGCGTCGTAAAGTCGAAACTCCAATGGAATCCAATTCAAATGATTTTTTAACTATGTGATTTAATTCATCTATATTGGTTACCTGTTCCTGCTGCTCGGAATGTGCAAGATGCAATATATGCCCGTTCACAGAGGAGTGAGTAAGACCGGAGCAACCATGAATGGACCATCCTAGTCGGCATCTCGTAGCGTATGGCTTTTGTTTGTTGCCATGCAGCACTTCTAAAGGCGCTAACAGAAAATTATCTTACCCTATCAGTAAGCGAGGCACCACACATTGTTTAGATACAAAATCTTTTACATTTAACAAGTATTTACAGTTTAAAGTTATCGACTACGGACATGTTTTGCTTAGGTAATTTTAATTTATCTACCTGTCGAAATGTCACATTATAAAATACATTTTCGAAAAAGCCAGAAATTTTTGTACATATTTTAGGAGCATCAGACTGATAATACTTCAATACCAAAAGCATCGATAAATTTCACAGGGCTAGATTGAGTAGGTGATAGACCTAATTCCTTAACTAGATTTTTATCGATCATCGAAACGGATGCACCAATCTAACAACGCGTAAGTCATTAACACTACCACTTGGGCCACATATATTCACTTTTACCACTTTTAGTAGCACTTCACTGCCGCTAGTATGACCGCCACTAGAGGAGGCGGCGTCGCTGCCCGGTGTGTGCGCGCTCGCATTGTACGGCGCGAGCGCGCCCTGCTGTCGCAGCGTGTTGTACGGATTCGGAGCCATGACATGAGCTACAGTCTCATTTCGTCACAACGGCTCCGACGGTCCTAGTCAGGAATTTGTATATAAGGTGCATTAGGCCTTTTAAAATGAAGCAAACGATGATGTGCCAGTCCGCAGCCGTCTATGTCGCATAAGGCCGCCGGACAAGACTTCTGATCATGTCTATCTAGTAAACAGCAATAACATAAGCCCTTCGATTTCACATACCTCCATCGATCTTTTCTCATAGCCCTTTTAAACAGACGACAGGCAGGTAATATGTGCATCGATTTTTTACAATAATTGCATAACTTAGTTCCGAGGCTATAGTTAGGACAGGTCGGTTGTAATTATTGAAGCGAGATCTATCATCAAACTTCCGCCAGGTGGTATGGGTTCGGTTTTTTTATAGTCTCGCAAATGTGTGACTCCTACAGCTGAAACTTTTTCCGCTTCTTGCTTGAGAAATGAACTATCATTTGAAGCTTAGGTATATTACATGATAGCTTATTATATGCGTAGTCGGTCCATTTACTTAACAATATACTAGGTAGCTTGGAGAGTATTGTAGCTGACAGTTCTGGACTACGTAGATAATCATGCTGATTTAATGCGTATAGGGTTGCGACACAGTTATTAACTTTCATTGAAAACAAAATGACATCATGCTGATAATTAGTAGACAATGGAGATAGCCTTTTCATTTGAGAAGTGAGATATTGAATAATTAAATCAGATTGACCAAACCTCAGTTCCAGTGCCTCCATGACAACAGCTGGTGACGTGTTGCCGATTAATAGGTCAGCAACTGCCTCTTTGGCATCACCTTTGAGTACTCGAAGTAGTCGCCATAGGTTCTCGGAGTCACTAAATTGACATACACATATAGATTCCTCATAGGCACTCTTGAAGTGCAACCACTCGATGCAATCTCCACTAAATGGAAGTAGTTCTCTAGGTGTAGACAGTCGGGTAAGAAATCGTTCTTCCTGATTACTAGACGACGTAACCATAATGTCCTTCAATGTGTGAGTTGAAGGATACTGTCGACAGGCGTGTGGTGGGCCGGTACACGGACTGGGTCAACATAAGGTGCCCGCGCTGCCTCCGATGTCGCCGTCGCTGCCTCCGATGTCGCTGACGCTGCCGCCTTATGTTGCAGTAAAGGTGATTGCTGCAAATTGCTGGTCTCCAGCTCCTGCTCCACAAAAGGCTGCTTCTTGATGCTTCTACTAACTTGACTCGTCTTTAATTGACATTATGACGCACGGCTGCCTTCCATCTTTGCTAAATCAAACTCAAGCCTTTTGTCAATAAGCTTCATCTGAATTCTTGCTTTTTTCTCAGCAGCTGCCAGCTCAAGCTGTTTACGTCTTAAGCGTGACGATGAAGATTCCGTGGCCGAGGTGACCGATTCATTTTTAGTCGATCTTTGCAAAGATGGAACTTTATTTCCAGAAGGTTCAACTTTTTGCAAACTGCCCGCAACTCTGTCGTTCGCAAGCACGAGCTCGGACGCGTTTTCTAATCTCTCGTTTAACTTTTCGCGGTTTTTTATCGACATAATTCTATTATTTGGTGGAGTACTAAACGTAGTCCTGGTTAGATTTGGCGCGAAGGATCAATTTATAGTTTATAGAACGAAACCACGATTTCACGAGTAAATTAAAGGCGTTCGAAGAACCGTGCCGCGTGCATCGAGTGTACGTGCGCAACTGCCCGACCCCGTCGAAGGAATGATTTCCGACAATGTACTTGTAGGTGCAGCAGTTGTTCGAGAGCGCTTCTTACTTAATTTATTTCTAACATGACGGTACACAAGAATCAAACAATATAAATAATATATAAACAGCATTAGAGAACAAATAGTCACATAATAAATAAATATTTTATAATGCGTCGCTTACAGTAGTTATTTTAAACATTCACCGTATAAAGAACTACTCGTACATTTATGAAATTTTAAAGTCTACTCAAACGTAAAATAAATATCAGTAAGTACTATGTAACTATTTTATGGAGCCAATTATCATTCAATGGGGTGAAGGATATATGTATCAAACATCACCAATAAACATTATGCGCACCTCCGATAAAATAGTGTTGCAACTCGAAAAAGTCGAATTTTGAGTTAAATATACAGAAATATTTAAAATTTTATGAACTATCTTCTCCAAAATGGTTACATCTGTAACTCTAAAACCCGCCACTAGATGAAGTTGTAACTGTATATGACATTTTGACTCGAGAATGATCTCTATTAGTGTTACATTTAGTGTTATAAAAGGTAGACGTGCGTTTGTTTAGACAAGAAGTCTTACATATTGTGACGGCCCATCTTTACTAATAATAATTAAATTAAATATAAGAGGGCGTCAAAAATAGTCTTAAAAGACATATATTAAACAATAAAATTACATTAATAAGCACAAAATTAAGATAAATACATTTCAGACATTAGACGAATAATATAGTAAATTAAAGGCAAAATATTGTCTTACAGAATAAACAAATTTATTTAAAAACTTGTAAAAATATTTAAAATATGATAGATAATAGAAATACAAGTCGAAAATGTTATAAAAATAAAGATAAATAACATTTATAAGATAATTAGAAAATTTGTTAAAAATTGTCTAAGTAATGGAAGGAGTTCATGTATAAAAGAAAATTTATCTAAGCTGTGGAAGGTGTTCAGGTATAGATGTCCTGTATGGAGGAGTTGCCAGAGATATATACCTGCAGTTGTACATATATATGGGGTTGTCGGGAGCCCGACTGCTTGAAGTACTGTAGCACAATGACTAGTCCTATATTAGGGACTTATGATAATAAACTTGATTTGAATTTGCATTACAATAGTGGGGTCGTGGGTTGAAGTCCTATAAATGAATGACTTATGAAAGTAAGGTCTATGATACAAAAGCAATACTATTGAAGGTCTCCTTGATGCATGAGCATTATATGGGGTGGTCGGGTGACCAACTGCTCTTACTACTGTAGCACATTTTGCTAGTCCTTATTAGGGACTTGAAAAGGATTATTATGGTGGCGTGAATGCTGCTTCACGAGCAATTGGTCCGCGGCAAACTTGGACTCGCTAACCGATGTGTCCTAGACATATCATCTTAGTGCCGGTGGTAAGCGGGTTTGTTGTAGCAATACGGCTTTCCCGTGGACATCGCATGCCCATACCGTTTGAGGGCGACGTCGTAGCGCATAGCGATGCGTCGTCTATCTTTCGGATTGGGATGAATGTGTTTGGTAGTACTTTTAAGTGTAACCAGCATACTGAACTTCATGTCTTAGTGCAGACTGTCTGCCCTCCACGATGTTTTATATAACAACATAGTAATATATCTCTGTAACTTTCCCACCTTTGAATGATTGAAGGCAACTTGTTGGTGGATGAGGCAAACATGATCGAAAATGCATTACCTCAACGTCAGTGACACAACCCCTTTCTGATGGCGAATTATTACTCTTATCTTATAACTGCCTTTTGGCTATATCTGCCGTTGTATTGGTTGGTGGAGCATATGTGTCGACCTCATGTGGGTGGTAGCTGGCGGGAGGATCTGAGGAGACTCTCAAGGCTGCGGCCGAAAGCCGCACAACGTGGGACCCCATTCCCTTGAGGTGAGCGGTAGACTCATGACAGGCTCTGCGGCTAGTAGCCGTGCTGATCATGCAATTGGTGGTGATGCCATACACTCACATCACGTCTGCAGGAGCGGCGGTCTGGCAGGTGGTGGCGCTCACGGAGGGCTTACAGCCAGTGTGCCTATTTGCCTAAACCCTGTGACGTACATTCACTGTGGCTGGATTCGTTCGTATTCTGTATGGCGTTTACACGCATTGACATGAGCGACTTCGGTCGATGTTTGTGCTTACGCACTAACAAGGGGCCAAGCCTCTTTTAAAGATAGATATTTAAACGGTGATTCTCACCACCATCCTTCACAGTTAGCTACCGTGGGTAAATCTTTGTTTCAGAGAGCACGAGGGATCTGTGACAGTAAACACCTGGCTGCCGAGCTCCAACACGTCAAGCAAGTTTTGCATGACAACAAGCTTCGGGTCCCGCGCCTACGTCACAGAGAACGAGTGAAGCCGGCCACAGTCGAGCGTGTACCTGCTGTACTGCCATATGTTAGAGGAGTCACTGACAAGATTGGCTACATCTTGAAGCGCGCTTCCATCAAAACATACTTCAAGCCGCCGAAGAATATTGGTCAGTTTTTACCATCAGTCAAGTGTAACGTCCCTCTGCAAGATGCAGGAGTGTACAAGCTTGATTGTGAATGTGGTCTCTCCTACATAGGACAAACTAAAAGATCAATTAAAACCCGCGTCAAAGAACATATAGCTGATGTGAAGAATCGACGCTTCGGGAAGTCTGCAGTCTGTGAACATCTACAGGATCGCCCCCGTCACTACATCAGATCTGATAGACCACAAATCCTCGCTAAAGAACATCAATTCTTTCCAAGGATGATTCGCGAGGCTATTGAAATCAAAAAACATCCTAATTTCAATAGAGAAGATGGCTGGGTGCTACCATCTGCTTGGGATCCTAAAATAAATAAAATTAAATCCCAACCCAAGCATACAACTGCAAGACTTCATGATACCATAAGTTCATACTGTGTAGATCGGAACAAAAGTTACATTTTAATCTATGGTAACCGCGGTTAACTGTGACATCTGGACGTTAAACATCTCAGTCCTTCCCGTGACCATGAGTGCTGTAAAGCTCTCGAAACGTCGGGTATTAAAAAGTTAAATATACGCGATAAATTCCGTAAAAACTAGTATTATTTCAATGTGTAGTGTTCGCGTAAATATAAGAAATCTTTAGAAAGATCATTTAGATTTAGAAAGATCAAAACATATTTTATTAATCCTGGTCACACATATATATAATTTTTATTATAAAGGGAACTATTTATATTCAATATATAGATGGCGATGCACGCTTAACCTATCGCTCCGCGTATTTTAAATACTAAAATACGGCTAATAAGGCTGTCCAGGGGAATTTCTGTCAACCATCTCTTCCATCTCTGCACAGGGAGGACGACTCACTGGCCCATACTGCAAAGGAGAAAGCCGATCTTCTAGGCTCTTTCTTTGCGTCTAACTCGACTCTCGATGACGGAGGGAGTACGCCGCCGACCATCCCGCGGTGTGAGTGCTCCATGCCGGAAGTGCAGTTCACACAGCGCTCGGTTCGCAAAGCACTCCTCTCCCTGAACATCCACAAGTCGAGTGGGCCTGACGGAATCCCCCCAATTGTGCTGAGGACGTGTGCTCCAGAGTTGGCACCGGTTTTAACGCGTCTTTTCCGGTACTCCTACTCCCTAGGCGTAGTCCCAAAATCATGGAAGACGGCTTTCGTCCACCCGATCCCTAAAAAAGGCGACCGCTCAGACCCGTCCAACTACCGGCCAATCGCCATCACCTCCTTGTTCTCCAAAACAATGGAGTCCATTGTAAACTGCCAGCTCATGAGGTACCTTGAGGATCACCAGCTGATTAGTGACCGCCAATACGGTTTTCGCCGTGGTCGATCAGCTGGTGATCTTCTGGTCTACCTCACTCACAGATGGGCGGAGGCAGTAGAGTTCAAGAGGGAGGCATTGGCCGTTAGTTTGGACATTGCGAAGGCCTTCAATCGGGTTTGGCACAAAGCGCTTCTTTCGAAGCTCCCTTCCTATGGGCTTCCCGAGAAATCGTGCGATTGGATCACCAGCTTTCTTGCAGATCGGAGCATCAAGGTCGTTGTAGACGGTGCAAGCTCCGATTGCAAGCCTATTAATGCTGGTGTTCCACAGGGCTGCGTGCTATCGCCAACGCTGTTTCTTCTGCATATCAATGATATGTTGCATACCCGTAACATTCATTGCTATGCGGATGACAGCACTGGTGATGCTCTTTACACCGGCCGAGCCAATATTTCTCGGGAAAACGTCTCCGAGTGCCGGGACAAACTTGTGTCTGAAGTCGAGTCTTTGCTGAACAGAGTCTCGGATTGGGGACGACTAAATCTAGTCCAGTTTAACCCCCAGAAGACACAAGTTTGCGCGTTAACCGCTAAAAAGAACCCCTTTGTCGTATCCCCTCAGTTTCAAGGCACTCCCCTTGTTGCCTCAGCCAGTATCGGAATCCTCGGCGTCGACATATCGAGTGACGTGCAGTTTCGTGGTCACTTGGAAGGGAAGGCCAAATTGGCCTCTAAAAAGCTTGGCATGCTCAGCAGAGCGGGACAGTGTTTCATGCCGGCACACCGCCTGCAACTTTACAAGGCGCAGGTTCGGCCGCACATGGAATACTGTTCCCATCTCTGGGCTGGGGCTCCCCAGTACCAGCTCCTTCCACTTGACCGCATCCAGCGCAGAGCGGCTCGAATCGTCGACGACCGAGTGCTTTCCGATCGGCTCGATTCACTGGCGCTGCGAAGAGATGTTGCATCTCTTTGCGTATTTTATCGCATCTATCACGGGGAGTGCTCTGAGGAATTGTTCGGATTAATCCCAGCCGCCAAATTTCGTGAACGCACTACACGGCAAACGTCCCGATACCATCCACACCATCTGGATGCTTGGCGGTCCACCACTGTACGTTTCACAAGGAGTTTTCTTCCACGTACAACCTCTCTGTGGAATAGTTTACCACCGGCGATTTTTCCGGACCGATACGACCTGGGGACCTTCAAGAAAAGAGCTTACTCCTTTCTAAAGGGCCGGCAACGCACCCGCAATTCTCTTGGTGTTGCGGTTGATCATGGGCGGCGGTAATCACTTAACATCAGGTGAGCCTCATGCTCGTTTGCCCCCTCTTCTATAAAAAAAAAAAAAAAAAAAAACTAAAAATACCTAAGACAAAACTAAGTCACAAATGCATTGTAAAGTAGACATAATAGTGAAGAAATAGTGTTATCTTACCGTTATATGCAAGTGCAGTGCTTAAACAACTAATTTTAAAATAAAGTGGAAAGACAGTTTGTTTAACTTTAAAACTATTAATTTTTGGTTTGCAATAAAAATAAATCAACCTAGTGCTGTAAAATATCATCACATCTAAGTGGAAGAATAGGCTATTATCAAAACAAAGTGTTAAGTTAATTGTGTTTTAACAAAACAGTGACGGTGACGGTGAAAAGTTGCAAAAAATTCAAACAACGTAACGAACATCTTATATCTGAGGAACAATTTATTATTTATAAAGCCTATTTTCATCACATTTCTTAACGGCAAATTGGCTCGCTCAATTGTCTGCCAACGCCGTGTTACTCTAAGTTTCTCGAGTTCGAACCCAGCGTTTGTTGTTGACTTTTTGTGATATTTGTGAATTTTTCCTTGTAATAAATTGACAATTAAACTTAAATACCTATTAAATTACTAAATATAATTTTGAAAGGAATTTAATACCGAAGATTATATAGCTGCTTTGTGTGCTTCTCGTTTGCTACCGTCAGAAAATGGATAGTACTAGTAATGTTACTCTAAGACGTCGATGCCAAACAAAAACAAAATCATATGAAAGCTTGAATGAGGGCGATTCGTTTGATTCTACGTTTTCCGAGGGCCGATTGAGTAGGAGTTTAAACTTAACTGCAAATAAAGCAAACGCGATCGAAGACTTAAAGTCAGAAATAAGTGACCTTAAATCTAATTTAGATAGTACACAACATGAGCTCGATAATATTATCTTGGAAAATATTCTACTAAAGAAACAAGTGTCTTAACTTAGACAAGAAATAGAAGTTCTCAAGCAGATATGTAAAAGTCCTATATCCTCAACAAGGAAAAAAACGTGTATAAATCGTAAAGATACCAAGCGTTGTTTAATTTATAGCTTCCAAAATAACCCACATCAAAAGTCATTAACTAACGATCCCGTAACACATGAAAATACCGATCAGGAAGAGGCGTTGTTAAAAAATACACCACACAAAACAAACCAAACTAAAAAGAAATTTTCAAAAGATCGTACTCAGTTGTCTAACTATGAAGTTAATAAAAAGTGCAAAGATTCTAATCTATCTATAACAGATGGCGCTACTTGTAACATTACGGAAGTTGAACCAAAAAACAAACCAGTATTTAATGGTGTAGAAACATTTAATAGTAATAAGAATATTCGCTCAAAAAACAAGGAACACAAACTATGTATCATAAGTAACAATAACAATAACAAGATACTAACGATCGCAGAAGATACGTTTCCAAATTATCAAATTTGCCATTATTTGACACCGAATTGTGGGATGAAGAAGCTTATTGATAACATTGATCTAAAATTAAAGAACTATACAATGAACGATTATTGCGTGATTTTCGTTGGTGAAGGGGACTTTCGGCGTACTACAAACTATGTTAATCTAACAATTACCATACGGGAAACGCTTTTAAAACTACTACACACAAATGTCATAATATGCGCGCCTACATTTAAACTCAACGATTATTCCGCGATATTTAACGGAAGAATAGAAACTTTTAACAGTTTAATGTATCTGGATGTAAATACTCATAATTACGCATATTTGTTTGATTCTAACTTGTATCTGTCATACGATTATAAAATGTTTTGGAAGAAAAATGGATGTGTCAATAATCACGGTATGGCCAATATATTCATTAATCTATGAATTGAAATGAATATGAAAATTAATATATGAATTTGTGGATTTAAGTTACGAAGATAATATAAACCACTTCCGTGACACGAAACAGAGGTATGAGTCATCTCCTCTTTCACTTTCTAGCACTAAAGATTCCGGGAATGAACCCTTTTTTCTGTAATAAATATATTAAAATTTTACACCAAAATATTGCAGGCCTAATAAAAAATCTAACGCACTTACCGTGTGCTTAGATGAGCTATGTGAAAAAAAAATACTGGTAGATGTACTGTGCATTACGGAACATTTTATTAAAGAGGGGTATCAGAAACAACTGTTTGTACCGAAATATTGTCTGGCTACTTATTACTGTAGAAAGGCGCAAGGGAGGGGTGGTGCATGCATTCTTGTGAGAAACGGTCTTAAATTTTAGGATCTATCGAGTTTATCATCTCCAGGCATATTTGAATGTTGTGCTATTGAGCTTACCGATTATAATATAATTGGTAATATCCGCCGCTGATAATGGACAAGGTACCATTTTAGTGCTACTTGATTTTTCTCGAGCTTTCGACTGCGTTAATATACCACTTTTACTGGCAAAATTAAAATTCTTTGGTTTTTCCGAAACGGCATGTTCGTGGTTTCAATCATACTTCTACGGGCGGAGTCAAAAAGTAAAATGCACCAATACTGAAGGTAATATTGATATTTCGGAGCCCCTATCAATTTCTAAAGGCGTTATTCAAGGTTCTATTCTTGGCCCGACACTCTTCGCCTTATACACAACAGACATAAAAAACGTAGTTCAGCACTCCAAATATCACCTATATGCCGATGACACTCAATTGTACGTCCATATGTCACCAACAAAAGACAGTATTACAACAGCGGTTACCAGCTTAAATAATGATCTAAAATTAATAGAGCATTGGTCAAAGTCTCATGGCTTGCTTCTGAATCCCAAAAAAAGTACATGTATAATTATGGGTACACGTCATCAGGTTGCATCTATCAAAAAAATTGACCCAACTGTCATGATCAATGACGCAACCATACCTAGAAATAATTGCATTCGTAACTTGGGCCTTAATATGGATGAAGGTTTAACGTTTGTACAACACGTACAACAAAAAATAGGAAAATGTTTTGGGTCTTTAAAATCTCTTTACAAAATTCGTTCTTTTCTGAAACCAAACATCCGACTCCGTCTTTGTAATAGTCTTGTCTTGTCACATTTGCATTATTGCGACTTGGTATATGGTCCTTGCCTCTCACAGAAAACCATAGGGAGAATACAAAGGGTTCAAAATGCGTGTATGCGCTATTGTTTTGACATACCTAGGACTAACCACATAACTCCTTATCTCCTCAAAAATAATATTTTAAGTATGAGTTACACCAGAAAATTAAAATATGCTTGTTTCGTACACTCATTAAATAATTCGCAATGTCCTCATTATTTATATGAAAAATTGTCTCCAAAATGTCGACTAACACGTTTGAGACGAAGGGGTAAACTATTATATATACTTCCAACGTATAAGCGTGTTAAAGCAAAAGGATGTTTCAAATATGCTGCCTCCAAAATTTGGAACAATATACCTCCTCCTTTGCAGGAGATCGTAAATACAAATTTATTTAGAAAGAAATGTAAAGTATGGTTACTTGAACAACAAAAGTTGGAGGCAGGTATGAAGTATTATATATAACTACAGACTTAATTCTTACTAATACCATTGAGAGTCGTTGAAGTTTCTGGTAGGCCCAGAGGCGATTGTCTCCTTTACTTACTACTTACTAAATTTGCATAGCACATATGAATAAACATTTTAGTCTATTCTTTAGTTGTATTACGTCAATGCCAAAATTATGTTAATATACTATGTTTTTAAAATAGTCGGTTGTGGCAGAATACCAGCGGTGACCTAAAATCACCACATAGCTGAGTCACAGGCCGGTTTGTCTCATTACTGTTATGTTACTGTATGTTTCTAAGTTAAGTTTGTGATGATTTCTATTTGTATTTTTTTAATAACATGTGTAAACTGAGACAAATAAAAAGCTTTATTATTATTATAATTGTCGTGTGTATATATAGAGTACGAAATGTAAACAATCTTAACTACTGTCTGGATAAACTAGAAACTCTTTTGCAAGGAATACCGCATTCACGATATAAAAACATTGTTGTTGGTGGAGACTTTAATATAGATGTTCTTAAAGAAAATAGTCTCACAAATGCATTTGAATGTTTATTAATTAGATATAACTTGAAACTGGCATTAAAACAACCGACCCGCTTGACTAGCTTAACATGTTTAGACAATTTTGCACACAATTTTAATAAATCATTTAAGACTGATGTCTTCGAGTTTGCGCTGTCCGATCATACAACACAGCTGCTGCACTGTCCAGTGCAAAAAATATATGCAATGAACTATTGGTATACGCCTAGAAGGGATTATAATATGGAAAATATAACGAAATTTAAAGATTACATAAAACATATCTCTTTTTCGGAAATATACGATACAGATGATCCAAACGCAGCATATAATAAATTTATCGATACGTTTAAACTTATTTACGATTTATGTTTTCCGATTAAATTGATTAAAGTAGACATAATAAAAAAAACCAAAGTGGTTGTCTAAAGGAATTAAATTATGCAGTCGAAAGAAAAGAAAACTTCTGTGGCAGCTAAGATTAAATCCTAACAGTAAGAACAAAATTTTATTTTCAAATTATTCGCAGTTATATAAAAAATTATTAGATTGACACAAAAGGCACAAAATAACCAAAAATAAAAGCATCTAAAAATAAGTCTAAAACAACTTGGCAAATTATTAAACGAACAAAATACAACATGCAGTATTAATAAAATTAAGGTAAATGATCAAACTCTATCAAATCCTCAGTGCATCGCTGAAGCATTTAACAACTATTTTATCGATATTATTCAAGCAAACATAGATGTCACTAACAAACATAAATCTTATAAAATAAACACCAACAGTAAATCTCTGTTCATGCCGCCTAGTGTTCCATTAGATATTCACAAAATAATAATGTCGTTAAATAATACAAGTAGCGTGGGATACGATGGCATTGCTACAAAAATGTTAAAACACATATCAATGGAAATATGCGGACATCTAAGTCATCTAATCAACCTAAATATTAGCGCAGGTATTTACCCAGATGCCTTAAAAATATCAATTATAAAGCCGCTGTTTAAGAAGGAAAACAGAGAACTAATGGAATATTATCAGCCCATCTCACTTATTCCCGTAATTTAAAAAATATTTGAGAAATATATATATAAGGAAATATATAAATTTATTGAAAAATATAACATTTTATGTGAGAAACAAAAAGGATTTAGACCACATAGGACAATCAATATGGCCATATATGACTTTATATACAATATTATTAACAATATCGAGTAGACATGTCTGTGGCATATTTTGCGACATGACAAAGGCATTTGATTATGTAAATTACGCTACTCTTTTAGTAAAACTTGAAGCCTATGGCATTAGAGGCAATGTTCTTAATCTAATTGAATCTTACTTAAAGAATAGAATACAAATAACTGAAATTAATCAAATTAATATAGCAAATAAGAAGGAAGAGATATTTCGATCGTCAAAGCGCGAAGTTAAATTTGGAGTACCACAGGGGAGTGTGCTGGGTCCTTTTATATTTATATTGTACATCAATGACTTACCGAAATGCATTGAGCAACCAGTAACACTGTTTGCGGATGATACCACAGTGACAATACCATGTAAAAGTGTAGAGACCTATGAAAATGACATTAATAACTCCTTAAAATTAGTTGTAAACTGGTTGGACGAAAACGATTTAAAAATAAACTTAAATAAAACAAAAATTATCCATTTCAGTCAACGGATTCCTAGCATGAGCCTAAATGTACACTACAATAATGATGTTGTAAAAGAAGTTGAAACTGCAAAGTTCCTGGGTCTCGAAATAGATAAACATTTTAACTGGAAAGCACACATTAATACTTTATGTAAAAAAATTAGTAAAACCGCATATGCTCTACATAATTTGTCTTCAATAGTATACACGGATGCACTTCTCACTGCTTACTACGGCTTAGCAGAATCCCACCTCCGATATGGAATAATATTTTGGGGTAACTCAACCGAAAAAAAATCAGCGTTTAAGGCTCAAAAAAGATGCATAAGGGCGATGTTTAAGCTCAAAACTACCGATAGTTGCATGCCATATTTTAAACAGTATAAAATACTGACATTACCTTGCTACTACATACTAGAAGTAGCAGTGTTTGTTAAATTGCATCCGAAACGTTTTAAACGCCTTGACCAAGTACTTCCACGTAATAGACGCGACAATACCCTTCTATGTCATCAATCCGCTAAGACAGCACTAATGCGCAAAAGTATATACTGCATGGCTCCAGTCATATATGATAAAATACCAAAAAGTTGGAAAGAATTGCCGCTATCGATATTTAAAAAAAGGCTTCGTAGCTTCTTGACAGTCAAAGCATACTATAGCGTAACAGAATTTTTGACTGAAAAAAATTTTTCATTTTGAGATTAAAACTGTATAATGTTAAAAATTTCAATTATGTTTGTCTTCGTGTTATTATTTTATTTTGTTATAGCTGTTTAGGTGATTAGTTTAAATTTCTGTATATTTTGCATGCCTACTGGTAAAATGTGGCTGAACTCACTACCTATATTTTCATGTACTGTACCCATATTTGCAAAATAAAATATCTTTATCTTTATCTTTAATATCATACATATTTATATAGAGGGGGGGAACGTTAAAATATCAAAATACAGCAGTGTTTTAGATGGGTAAAATATTTTTGCTTACATCAATTTGTCTAATGAACAGTTACAAGTCGAATTATTACAGTTTATTGTTCAAGAATTGAATCCAACTAGCTCAATATTTCTATTATAAAGTGATATATATTTTGTATTGTATCAGTATTATGGATGCGATTTATTGTAATATTGTTTTACTATTCACGTTGTAACATTATTTGACGAAAAATTTATATTTTTTTCTGAATATTTAAATTTGTAACCTTGTTTTATAACAAAGTTTAGGTATTTTCGAAATATTTGCTGTGAATCTGATTTATGATTCTAGGGCCAAAATGAAACGTAATGACGTAATTCTGCGTTTAGCTCTAAAGAATAAAAGAAATATACCCGCCGATTATTATCAAAAGATTGGGGGAACAAACTTGCAAGGTACGATGCCTACTATACTTACCTACTTACCTTACCTAACAGTTTTTACCAGATTATTTTTGTCATTTTAAAAGTTAGTAGCATACGTTATTTTGTATTACGAACTAATTGAAGCGCTTAACTTTATGTAAACAAGTGAATTTCATCATAAGTTCGTGTTAATATTTTTTTCAGAATCAAGAGAAAAATCGAATTTTGATATTATTGACAATCTATCAGAAACCGGGAAAATTGACTTCGATATACCACAATGTAACCTCGCAAGAGCTAATCAAGATTTCATAGCTGTTCCCGAAGCTGAGAGTGAAAGTGGTTTTTTTTATCGTGCAATCGGAGCAATGATGGCTTTAATTTTGATGTCTGAAACGATGTGCTAACTTTAAAATGTGTTTTACAGAAAATAAGACAAGTATTAATTCCAGCAAGAACACTACGGAATTTGAAACACTGTTATCTCCAAGTGGACATTTCAAAAGCTATCCCATCGAGAAAGTTAATTTCGATTTGCTAAATGATCTTCAGACTCAATGTGAAAAATATGGTAGTATTTTATAGTGCAATTGATATAAAAGTTGCCTTTGTTTAGTAGTCATTATAATTGTTGATTCGATTTTGCGTTTACAGATATAACGATAAGTAATTCTGCCACTTACAATACTGCTTATTGATGACTCGTCAACCGATTCTTCTTCAGATACAGAAAGTACATGTTCTTCAGACACTTCTAATTCAACTTCAAATGAGGATAATGATGATTCGGTGAAAGATCCAGATTTTCAAATTGAGGAACGTCGTTCCATTAAAATCTCTGACGATTCCGAAACTGAAGACAACGTTGGTAACCAAGCTAACTTCGAAGATACACCTACAGCTACATGTTTAGTATCAACATTGTACTCAAGCCTAGATGACACGATACCAGACACGAAAAAACGAAGCAGAAAACGTGTAGCTAAACCAACTGAATGGTTACAAAATAAATGTAAAATCCTCAGAAATGCTGGATCTGCTTACGTAACACTAAAAACAAAGGTGAAGAAGTATGCTAGAAAAATTAAACCACCATGTAGCGAACGCTGTCGGTTAAAGTGCAAAGAAAAATTTTCAGAAGTAGATAGAGAAGCTGTTTTAAAGAGTTCTGGGAACTTAAAGATATTAACCGGAAAAGAGATTTTATCAACAGGCATATGGCGCCAATAAAGCGAAAATATAAATACACGACTACTCAAAAAGGGAGACAATTAAATCATGCATTTTACTTGACCAAAATGGGATGTCAAATCCAAATCTGCAAGACATTCTTCATGAATACAATAGACATCAATAATAGAGTAATACAGACTGTAATCAAGAAGAGGATACCTGCTGGTTCACAGTCATCACAAATTGCCTGATTGTGTTAAGGAATCTATTTGCAACCACATTAATTCAATCCCCCGCATCGAGATCCATTATTTGCGACAGCAAACTGCAAAGGAGTTTATTGAGGGCGGAAAAATAATAGCTGATACTTCACCGTGATTTCGTAGAAGAATGTGGGCTTAATAATAGACCTCACAGCAATTATGTAATATATGCAAAAAAAATTAACAGAGAGTTCAATTTAGGTTTTTTTGAGCCAAAAAAGGATCGCTGTGAGCTGTGTGTTGCTTATGAAATCGCAGAGGACAAACAACATCTTCAACAGATATATGATCAACACCTTTTGGAAAAGCAATTGTCACGACAGGAAAAACAGTGCGACAAAGATAATGCTTTAGAAACAAATATAATAGCAGTTTATGATCTTCAAGCTGCTCTCCCAGTTCCAAAAGCTGACGTATCTGTTTTTTGCTACAAAAGTAAATTGAACTGTTATAACTTTACGGTGTCCAACCTTGCAACTAAAACAACTGAATGTTACTTCTGGCATGAGGGCATAGGTAATCGTAGTTCTGATGAAGTTGGTAGTTGTATTCTCCAGTTTATAGAAAAAAGATTGTCTCAAATTATTGATGGTTCTGCTATTGACATAACCTTTTATTCAGACAAGTGCGGAGGACAAAATAAAAAGAAGTTTATAATGGCTCTATACGCCTATTGCATACTCAAATACGATAGACTGAAATCTATTGCACACAAATTTTTAGTGACTGGACATACTCAATATGAAGGTGACTCAGTGCATTCGGTAATTGAGAAATGCATTAAAAGGAGTTTGAAATCTGGCCCCATTTACGTGCCTTCTCAATATGCACAAATTATAAAAACAGCCAGAAAAAAACTGGGCCCTCATACTCGGTGAATTAGCTTTCATTTAATTACTATATCCCTGAAGAAGTTACATGCAGAACTACGTTTCGGTACGGGTAACATTAAATTGAAAGACGTCAGGGTCGTAAAATTCATGAAAGAAACACCTTGTGTTCTTTATTACAAGAACTCTTATGAAGACGAAGGATTTTCGGAAGCTAAAATTTGGCGAACACACCCTGAGGTTCTGCCTGGACTAAAACCTGCTTGCATCAGACAGCTCTCGATAAGCGAGAGAGAGAAAGCTGATTTGATGAGTTTGATTAATAGTAATCATATACCACAGTTTTATCCGCCTTTTTACAACCAATTGTAATTGAATAAATACCAGTAATTTTTTGATAATTATGCACCCTAATTAAAAGATCTTTCCTAATTAAAAGAGAGAAGAAACTTGGATTTTATCTGTGATTTTAATTTTATAGTGATGACTACAGTTCCTACTGAGTATTTAAACATTATTTCATTAAGAAGAACATTAGACCAAATATTATTTAAGCGTAACTTAATTAAGTACTACCAAAACTTTTACCGTAAAGTGATTCGATGAAATTGTGATGCCTAGAATAGTTTGTTTACATTTTTGTTTTAGTTAAAATTTTTGAATATTTATGTTAGAGTTGATTTTGTTACTAAGTCTACAGCTATATAAATATTGTTTAGTTGAAAAAAGTTTAAATAACTGCCTAATTTTTATTATAATAAGAATTGTTACATTTGTCATACTGTATTTTTGTTAGTAAAAGTTCAAATAGTTATCTAAAATACTGTTACAATTAGAAATTTTCAGGTAATTTTTCAGGAAATTTAAAAAATAGCTTATGTCATTTAAACATATTTTTATAAGCTTTTCAATTATATATAATTTGTATCACTTTATACTAATACTACAAGAATAAAGACTGTATAACGAATCCATGAGTTTATTTTCGCTTTTCAGGTTTCTCAAGTTGTAACCCTATTTTATCGGAGGTGCTTGTTAAACGAAACCATGAAATTTAACATTATTTTATCAAAACTAAATTTTCTGTTTAGTCTTTACATTTATTTCTATATATCCGTCCATAAGGGTCGCTAGAACTTAAAAGCATATCGACGAATTTTAAAGAAATTTTTTGTGTGTGTTTGAATGGATCCCTGTATGGTTTAGATGCACAATCAGACCCGTAAGGTGGCGGCGCTGTTGTCGAGATCCAGCAATCACCCGTGCGAAACCGGGGCGAATCGCTAGTATAAAATAAATATTATTCGCTTAATTTACTTTTTATCAAAATTATTGAAGTATTTCTGATTCCAAAATAATTTAACCGTCACGAGGATATATATATACATATATATTTATATTTATATATATATATATATATATATATATATATATATATATATATATATATATATATATATATATATATATATATATATATGGTGGATTTAGCGTTTGGCCTTCAACCACCAAACTGCTGGTTCAAATGTATTAAATAATGTTATGCGGTGTGGCTATTAAAATAAATAGAATAGTGGACTGTATATGAGCGCGGTGCGAGCGGTGAATGGAATTTAATTTATTCGTAATACTGCAAATCCCCTAAATTCGGGATATAGGAAGGACGTGAAGGAATGCATGTGCACCCACCTGGACTTCCGCTGATCTGCCTCGTGTCTCGATGGCTGCCGGCTGTCTTCACACTTATCAACTTCACAGATAATCACGAAATGTAGCGTTATTGCAAATGTCTATACTTTTTACTATATGCTTGTATAATTCAATATCCAAATTACACAAGGGCGGGAGCGATGATGCGAGATATAAGCGGTGCGGTTGATTGCGTGTCTTCTCAACTTGTGTGAGCCCGTTAACACACGAATGCACATGCTGGGCATAAAGCGGTAGATAGGAAACCGGAAATGGGCTTTGCAGTAATCTTATTGGATAATAATTAACGAATCCCTTATAAGCGTTAAGCGATAGTGCAAAGTGGCGCGAACAATATATATATATATATATATATATATATATATATATATATATATATATATATATATATATATATATATATATATATATATATATATATATATATATATATTAAACTCTGAAAAACTCACTTCTGTATTCCTGAAAGATATTATAGGTAACTATACTATACCAAATTTCAATCATCTACATGGAATTTTCTCCGAAAAAAATCCTGTGAGAGACAGATAACCAAAACCAAAGAACAAACACCAAGGTGAATCAACAAGTGATCTAATTTGTTAATTTTGGCAGGAAGCGGTGATGTTGTTTCTAAATCGAAAATCACGCGAACGAAGTCGCGGCTAAAAACCTAGTATAACTGTATATATAACGTAGACTATACGTCATCGTGATTTAATCAATATTTCAAAGAGGAGTACTTTATTAATATATCTGTGTAAGTATTTACTTTCTTGTTTACTGACACAGTTAATTAATTTTCTCAGAACACAAATCTAACATAGAAATGAACATGAACCGCATAATTGATGAGAATAATCTCTCCGTCTGCAGCCGCAATTCAATCCGAACGAATATTGCAAAGCTATCAACGTTCTTTGATAGTGTTACTTCCGCTTATTATGACTTTATTAGCATTTCGATATTTATTGTCATACAAACATACCTGCCTGTATTAAGAACTGATTTGACATACCTATTTAGGTTCTTACCTTGAAATTGCCGTATTTTCTATTTGCGCCCAGAAATAAAACTAAAGGGCTACCCTCCGGGAAGCGGGGAAGGGAGGTGGTGAATGCTCTAAGCATACCACGCAGCCAGCTGCGTGGTTATGTGGGACTCACTATAATACCTAGAGTACCTACCTACCCACTAAACACCACCTGGGACTGGCTTTGGCCTAGGAAGGTCTTTCAGCCGTATAGGTAGCGACCCCAAAGTGTGCCTAATTAAGGCAGTTTACGAATTGGGACATGACTAAATTATAGGGAACCCAAAAGGTTGTAGTGCCCGGCGATAGCAAGGAGACGGTCCCGAAGGGACTGAGAAGCGGGCAGTTTGCGTGCTAGAATGGCAATCTCCCCTATGTCGATGCTTCGAATAGCAAATAAACTGTTTCCCGGTCATCGATCAATGAGGGTTGTGCCTGGTGTGAGGCCTGGTGGGGGAACCTGAAGGGTCGATAGGGACCCTGATAGGGCCGATAGAGGTCTTGAAGGGGCTGAGAATAGGCCTGACGGGGCATTTTGGATGGGAGAGCCGGGAATGAACTTTCATTAACTGGTGTAGGAGCTGGTTTTGCAGCTTTAGTAGGATGGGGGCGAGAAGGGCGAGGACAGCTTCTGAAGTTTTCCCTGTGGCCAGACAGACAGGCAGAGAACGCACACGGGTGGGGATTCGGCATCACGGGACCGAGGGTACGCTTTCGAGCTGTGCGGGTCAGGGCACTTAACGCACATGGGGGGAGCGGAGCAGTTGGCCGCTGCATGTCCATAAAATTAACAGCAGTGGCACTGCGCGGAATTACCGCGCCTATGGGGAGGCTTTTACTCTCGACAGGTCACACATTGTATGTGTCTGCCGGAATATGTCACCTGCCCCCGGCACATTTGTAACGACGAGAAGAGCAAGCGGGAACCTCTTGCCTTTGTGTCTGTGCACCTTGTGCTAAGCCTCGACGGGGAAACCTTGGGACTTAAGGTCCTCCAGGATGTCCTCGTTGGCGAGTTCGAAGGGAAGAAATTGCCGTTTTCTAATATTAGTAGTTTGTACCAGTTCTAGCTCAGTGCAACTCACCATCCTCAGCCCTCATCGGCTGACGGTGGGTCGACAGATCCTAAAAAAGAAAAAAAATGGCATGCTCTGATCACGTATCTGCGGTCCGTTTTTGCGCGGTTTCGGAGATGTGCAGATCAATTAACTAATAAAACTAAATGACATCCGGTGGGCCTGCACCCTCATTACCATTCCATTGTTGTTCAGTCTTTCCTTTTACCTATTGTTCCTTGAACATCGTCATTAACGCTCTTATCTATTACGTTGTGCACCCTGCTTATCACTACTATTGTATTATACTTCTTTGTTCATAACCACCACTCAACTTCAACAGTCGTATCACGGACGTCGGTCAGGGCCGTTGATGGGTTTAAAGAAGATCGGAGACGTAGCACCATTATTGGTAATTGGTTGTTCAAGATAACACGAAACTTTAAAAGGTTCGGTCGATGTGAGAGTTGAAATCGAAACAGACCAAGAAATACCTGATCAGACAACCGCTTATTGCTTGATTTTAAACAATTGTATATTCGAGTATCAAGCACTGAGTAATATCGTTAAGAAAATGTCATGAATAGCAATAAAATAACCGTAGATCTTCAAGGATTCAAAAATAGCTAAAATGAATTTATAGTAAAAGAATTTGCTATATCCACTCTAGAGTACACAAAAATATTCCAAATTAAACCTCCTTACCCATTCATTTCACTATCTCTTGAAGAGAAAAAACGAATTGGCTGGATTGAAAGCACAGAGGGTATCGATAGATCAAGCCCTCACGGACTTTGTTGATTATAGAGAATTTCGTAGAATTATCAAGACATATTTGAAAGATAAAAAGATTTTTAAAAGGACGTGAAAAAATTAAATGTGTACAAGATCTTTGTGATGAAAATAATACTATCATAGATATAAGTTGCTTGGGAGCTCACAATTTAAATACTCTTTGTGTACTTTATTGTAAAGATACTTTACTGTATAACTATTTTACTAATAAGAAAATCTGTGCGTTAAAATGTTTAATGTATTAAGAAATGGTGTTTTTAAAACAAAGTGATTGTTTTATTTGCAAAATAATATATGTAAATAAACACTTCATCTTTTAATTTAAACTAACTTTGTGTTCAAGAAGAAGGAAAGAAAATAGTTTCAGACCAGCAACGATTATTATTATTAAAGTAACTGGTTTTTTTCACCACCTTGTATTTTAACGATGAAGTAGATTAGTCTTCATAATTTGTTGTTATATTATTGAACTAGTTGTATTTGAGATACCAAATGATAGGGTATTAGAAATAAGGCGAAGATCAAAAAATGCAGATCGATTATTAGACAAAAATGTAGACCTGTACGGGAGAGAATTGGGTCTTCGGCAGCATGTTAAAATGCAAGGTGGTACAAAAAACCAGTTATTTATTTCCAAAATATTATTGCTTATTATCTATAAAATAAGAGTGAAACATCTCATCCACTAAAATGTCGTTGTACAGTGTGTTCCCTATAAATATGCCCGTAAAACTATGCATTGAACATCCATAAAACTTATATAGCAAATACATTAAGCAATATTCACCACAAACTGTAGTCCACTCAATTCTGAATTCTATCAACATTCCAGTCCCTCTCTCTTCCTTCTCTTCCCAGTCTTTTACGATTCCCTTTTAAAAACTCTAAATGATCTCGTGCATGTGATCGCCCATATGAATCAATATATAAACCTATCCAATGTCAGCTTGGGTATACATGGGCAGTCTATTAGCAGCATAAACATTATTTTCTAGAGTGGGGTGAATCTTTTTCAGATGTTGTTGTACATCTAGTGTATCCATGATATTACTGCTATTAGTAGATTACTAAGTAACAATCTAGTCAATGGCTAACATAGGAATGATCAATTATAGTGATTTGTAAATATTAAATCGCATTCTTTTGTGATGATTTGTAGGAGTCATCGTAAATCGCAACACGAAAGAATGCGAGATAAGCTTGTTGACTCATAAAGTTACTATCACTGCGGAAATGCTTTAGATTAGATATAACTTACTGGTGTTATATAAGATCGAGCAGCTGCAGTCATGGAGTCAGTGCATGGTCGTTTGACCGCAGTGGATCTACCAATACTACGTTTGTGTTACTTCAACGCATCAGTGGTCATGGACGTAAGTGTTTATTCTGTTGACAAACTTACTATTCTTTCTGTTGTTTTCTTACGTGTGTTGTACATACACACGTTTGATTAAATGTAAACCAATTGATATTAACATGATAACTGTGTTGTTGCAGAAATCATTCAGCTTCGGTGAAAATACCTACAAACAGTATTACTACTCGCCACTCTTTCGTCTCAATAAGAGAGTGATGATATCGTCATTAATAATAACACATGCGATGGTGGAAAAAGAAAATCTCAATCGAATGATAATTTTTTTGAAGCTGAATCAAAAATAAAAAAGAGGAAGCTGTTATCATCAACCGTAGCACGAGCCGCTTGAGATGATGTATCGTACATTTCTACTAATTCTGACGACGGAGACCAAATGACGCTTCTCATAAAAATTGAAATGTTCGATATGAAGAAGCTATCCAAGATTCCTACTACTGATCATTGGAAACATGCTTCCACGAGGATTAAATATTATGTAAAGACTAATGAGGATAGCATCTACGACAACACAAGCGTCCTCGTATACAATATTAAAAAGACAATGGCAAAAAGTAAAAAATTTAAAAAATACTTTTTTAACAATGTCAGTCATTAGCTGACCATTAGTGAATGTGATTCTGTTTACTTAAATTACTTCTGTGTACTCATTAGATTCAACGAGCTGTCGTCTTGTGCTGCTAAGAGGAAAACAAGAGCAGAAGGAAGAGATGAGTGTGACAAAACAACAACACTGAGTGGAGAAGAAAAAGAGAAGAATATGCAGTACTCAAGAGCTGAATATCCATTCTTCAGTTCAAAATAGCCGGTTGCACAATTTAAAGTTTGGCCTCTCGATAAGTGACAAAGGCCTGTAGATCTTGCAGATGCCGGTTTCTTTTATGTTGGCCATATAGACAGGACCAAGAGTTTCTATTGTGGTGGTGGTTTAAAAGATTGGGAAGATGGTGGTGATCCTTGGTAGCAGCATGTTCAGTGGTTTAGTCAGTGGACTTATGTAAGGTTTAAACTCGAACAGTGTTTTGTATAAGTTTAAATAGAGGGGTTTATAAAGAAATAAAAAATAATATATTGCATGCAATTTGTTTTATTTAATTTTATAATGTTTCACATAGTTACACATACACTAAATACATTACGAATAACATTTATTTATTTATTTATTTATTTATTTATATTTCCTACTAACATCTACCATTACAGGGATAACCTAAATCGATAAATGTAGCATCTCAATTCAAAAAGTAACAATTCAAATGGTAAAAGATTACTAATTACAACACAATAATTAATGTAAATAACAATACATAATAATTATTTTCAATGACAATACATTACAATCAATTGTATAATACAATTTAAGAATAACATATTTTAAATAATGTCACTTTTGCGAACTCACTCCGTGAACACGAAAATAAGTCCAAATTCTCAGCTACCAAATTTAGTATCTGTATCGTTCGCGTGAGGGGGTATTGCGAACCAGTTTAGTCCTGCCGCGTGGCATCGCGAGCAAGCTCGTCCGCCGTCGCCGCTGTACATACCTATCAGGCACGCCTAAGCCTATCCACTGCAGCACACCCGGGTTGCTGATGTCACCACGGAACACCCTTAAAATATAGATTACCAGCGCTAGATCTCTTCTAGTATAAATAACACATAAATCTAACACACAACACACATTATAACCTTAACTACTATAGTCTACAGTAACATTTCTGTTTTTATCTATCTCAATAATATTATCAAACTGAGCATAAACTATACATTTAATTGTTTTTATTAGTGAGGATTCAAATCATACTTCTAGTCTTACACTACCATTCTTTATGAGATTCCAATGAGCTGATGAGTTACCTGATAAATCAGGAGTTAAGTCAAATGCTAGTACACAGTAATCTTTGGCATACTGTTCACAAAAGATTCCATTTCCTTCATTAAGACAGTGAATACCAGTTCCCGAGAATAGAGTATGATATGCTGATGTAAATATATTACTATTAAAAGATGGTTGCATTTTTTGAAGGTATTTGTTGACCATCAATATATAAGCTGAAAGTTTCCTTCTGTCGCCTCTTACGACACCTACGGGAAGATATGGGATGGTGAGTATTCTTACCTGCCACTACACGGAACTAAATTTAAAAATTCGAAATCAAGTGATTACTATATTACATTACAAACATTCGTTTCGCAAAATTTAAAAACTAATAATTAGGGAGGTATCAATACCAAGTCTTGACAGACGATTTGTAATTTCAATTCTATATATTGACTTACGATCCGCCCCGGCTTTGCACGTCTGTTTTATAGATCTACCAGGTCCAATTGTAAATGTGAGTGTTCATCGAAATCTGTCCAGCCTTTAAATGATATTCTTGAAAAAAAATTGAAAAGAATTTGACTAAATGATAATCTTTATTACATGTGGTAATTGATTTTATTTATATAGATTTACCACAGTTTAGCGGAAAATATAAACCATCGATTATATTCAACAAAGCTTTATCTGCTCGGAGCAAAATTTTTCTAAATCATGAAGATAAGGCAGTATCTTGTAATGCTGTGTAGCGGCGGTGAAAAAGAGTTCACTACCTCCTACCAAATAATATACGTTGTTACTTCGAAGCTCTAATACCCAATACCCATGAGTATTGTAAAAGGCGACAGAGGGAACTGAAACGTGAAATAGGCAACAGTATTTCCTGATAACAACTCAAAATAATAAATAAGTGTCGTAAAAGGCGACAGAGGGAACTGAAACGTGAAGTAGGCAACAGTATTTCCTGATAACAACTCAAAATAATAAATGAGTGTCGTAAAAGGCGACAGAGGAAACTGAAACGTGAAGTAGGCAACAGTATTTCCTGATAACAACTCAAAATAATAAATGAGTGTCATAAAAGGCGACAGAGGGAACTGAAACGTGAAATAGGCAACAGTATTTCCTAATAACAACTCAAAATAATAAATGTGTGTCGTAAAAGGCGACAGAGGGAACTGAAACGTGAAATAGGCAACAGTATTTCCTGATAACAACTCAAAATAATAAATGAGTATCGCAAAAGGCAACAGAGGGAACTGAAACGTGAAATAGGCAACAGTATTTCCTGATAACAACTCAAAATAATAAATTAGTGTCGTAAAAGGCGACAGAGGGAACTGAAACGTGAAATAGGCAACAGTATTTCCTGATAACAACTCAAAATAATAAATGAGTGTCGTAAAAGGCGACAGAGGGAACTGAAACGTGAAGGAGGCAACAGTATTTCCTGATAACAACTCAAAATAATAAATGAGTGTCGTAAAAGGCGACAGAGGGAACTGAAACGTGAAATAGGCAAGAGTATTTCCTGATAACAACTCAAAATAATAAATGAGTGTCGTAAAAGGTGACAGAGGGAACTGAAACGTGAAGTAGGCAACAGTATTTCCTGATAACAACTCAAAATAATAAATGAGTGTCGTAAAAGGCGACAGAGGGAACTGAAACGTGAAATAGGCAACAGTATTTCCTGATAACAACTCAAAATAATAAATGAGTGTCGTAAAAGGCGACAGAGGGAACTGAAACGTGAAATAGGCAACAGTATTTCCTGATAACAACTCAAAATAATAAATGAGTGTCGTAAAAGGCGACAGAGGGAACTGAAACGTGAAGTAGGCAACAGTATTTCCCGATAACAACTAATAAAAAATTGCGGTGCCGAACCACTTGCTATGAGAGGAAACTATGGCTATGGAGAGGGCTATGCTCGGAGTTTCTCTGCGTGATAGACTCAGAAATGAGAATATTCGCAGTAAAACCAGAGTGGCCGACATAGCCCAACGGATTAGTAAGCTGAAGTGGCAATGGGCCGGCCATATAGCTCGAAGAACCGATAACCGATGGGGAAGAAAGGTTCTCGACTGGCGGCCTCGTATACGTAGGCTTGGTGTGGGGCGACCCCCCACTAGATGGAGTGACGACCTGGTAAGATATGCAGGAAGTCGATAGATGCAGTTAACTCAGGACCGTGCTTTGTGGCATTACTTGGGGGAGGCCTATGTTCAGCAGTGGACTTGTGAAGGGCTGTAATGATGATGATGATGATGACGGGTGACAAACGGGCACACAA
Organism: Parnassius smintheus behrii; assembly: GCA_036936625.1. Classification (NCBI taxonomy): domain Eukaryota; kingdom Metazoa; phylum Arthropoda; class Insecta; order Lepidoptera; family Papilionidae; genus Parnassius; species Parnassius smintheus. The sequence continues at coordinate 22,979,938 of JAUPFT010000005.1, read as the reverse complement.
TCCACGTGATGGTATTCTTCATAAACTTTAAAAATATTTTCCTATTTTTAAAGTTTATGAAAAACTAATCTCAGTTTTATTTTGGTGATGTCAAATTTAAGAAAATGAAATCAGAGACTAATATAAATATTAAAACGCTTCCTTTATCGAAGATACCAAATCTTAGGTAGATATTATTTTATAAGTAGCTCATAAAATTGCTCCAGTTTAGGTAGGTATTGATCCCGAGTACGACAGAAGCTGCAACTTATTTTTAGTACGTTATAAATATTTCAGCTGACTTAAGACTCGAGTCTAAACTAAAAATAAAAATAGTAAACTCTAGCCTGAATCAATTCTCCCAGTACCAACTTCTTATTTTTGAATCTCCGACCCGCCCTGGCTCCGCTGTGTGTGCGCTATTTAAGATAATCAGAGGCGATTTATTTTATAACATTTTCGTTTTTTTTCTCAAACAACTTCTACAAGTTTTTCGAATAAAATATAGTCCAGTTCTCCTCGTGTCGGTTCAACCATTCCGACGATTAGCCCAGGCAGACAAAAAGACAAACTAAAATTTACAAATTAATGGTCATTTATGTTTTAATGGCGTGCAAGTCACCCCTCAGCTTAATATAAGGCAGTTGTTACTATATTACAGACAGACTTTTCAATGCTATTTATATATTATTTATAGCTTATAAAGGCTTATACCCAATACTTATTAAAAAATTACACAATTGATTTCTTTAAGTAGTTTCAAGGATAACGGTGTTTACACTAACACCCTGTATATATATATATATATATATATCCTATACTATTAAACGAGCAATTCTTGTATATATGTATATATATATATAATCGGGATCTCGGAAACGGCTCCAACGATTTTCATAAAATTTAGTGTCCAGGGAGTTTCGGGGATAATAAATCGATCTAGCTAAGATTTATTTTTAGAAAATGTCTTTTTGTCCGTGTTTTTAGGCAATTAAAAACTACTACAATATAGTTAGAATAAGAAGGTAAATTTTGACAGTTTGGTAATGATTATAAATAGCTTATTGGTATAATGGGCGGTCACAAAATCGTAAAACCCCGGTTCGAGCCCAGACCGACTGACCGACTTTTTTATTTTTTTTTTTCAAGTTTCTTTCTTTTTTGAGAAAATATATTTTTTTCGAGCCCTTTTTTTAGTATTTTTTAAAAACACGAAAATTTAAATAAAAATAATTGCACTCATGATTTTTTATTCAAATAACCAGTTCAGTTTTTTCTGTTATGTCGCTAAGATAAAAAAATATTATTTATAATTCATCAGTATGTAATTTGTATCTAAATATAATTTCCAAAACACACGAATTAAAAAAATCGAGCGAAAAATACCGAGCAAAGCTCGGTCAACCAGGTACTATATATATATATATATATATATATATATATATATATATATATATATATATATATATATATCTCGACTGGCGGCCTCGTACACGTAGGCTTGGTGTGGGGCGACCCCCCACTAGATGGAGTGACGACCTGGTAAGATATGCAGGAAGTCGATAGATGCAGTTAACTCAGGACCGTGCTTTGTGGCATTACTTGGGGGAGGCCTATGTTCAGCAGTGGACTTGTGAAGGGCTGTAATGATGATGATGATGATGACGGGTGACAAACGGGCACACAATCCACGTGATGGTATTCTTCATAAACTTTAAAAATATTTTCCTATTTTTAAAGTTTATGAAAAACTAATCTCAGTTTTATTTTGGTGATGTCAAATTTAAGAAAATGAAATCAGAGACTAATATAAATATTAAAACGCTTCCTTTATCGAAGATACCAAATCTTAGGTAGATATTATTTTATAAGTAGCTCATAAAATTGCTCCAGTTTAGGTAGGTATTGATCCCGAGTACGACAGAAGCTGCAACTTATTTTTAGTACGTTATAAATATTTCAGCTGACTTAAGACTCGAGTCTAAACTAAAAATAAAAATAGTAAACTCTAGCCTGAATCAATTCTCCCAGTACCAACTTCTTATTTTTGAATCTCCGACCCGCCCTGGCTCCGCTGTGTGTGCGCTATTTAAGATAATCAGAGGCGATTTATTTTATAACATTTTCGTTTTTTTTCTCAAACAACTTCTACAAGTTTTTCGGATAAAATATAGTCCAGTTCTCCTCGTGTCGGTTCAACCATTCCGACGATTAGCCCAGGCAGACAAAAAGACAAACTAAAATTTACAAATTAATGGTCATTTATGTTTTAATGGCGTGCAAGTCACCCCTCAGCTTAATATAAGGCAGTTGTTACTATATTACAGACAGACTTCTACTATATATATATATATATATATATATATATATATATATATATATATATATATATATATATATATATATATATGGAACTGGTAAGGTTGCAATTCTCTCATTCCGGAATATAGATAAAATCAAGTGACTGTCGTGTAAATAACAACCACGTAACACCAACGAATAAAGGGGGATGCCCATATTAGGCCATGGAACGCCCAACAATGTGCATTTGTTAAAAAAATATATCTTTATTTATGGTTATAAATCGCGGTATTCATTTATCCTAAAACAATGGGAATATTTTTGCACAAATTAAAAGTACCGAAAAGATAAAAATAAAATTAGGTAAATACGTAATTCATTAGTCTGTGAATAAAATAAAAAATGTTGCCAATCACAAAAATCATTAAAAAAAATCGATTCCCCTTTTCGATCGATTACTTATGGTGTCATTATTACAATGCTTATATAATTTTTCGATAATTATTACGATGTTATGATATAGGTTTAAAATAACCGTTGACAATGGATATTTATCCAAAGCAGTCGATACGCAACCGTTATTAACCAATTGTTTATCCGACTACAGACGAAAAAGGATGGTTATGTTTTTACTGTGTGTTAGGCTATGTTGAATCGTTTTTTGCTATGGTGCTTAAAACGTAGGATGCATTTTATTATTGAGGGCGCTACTATCAAAGAATATTTTATTCGCTAAACTCGTAAAGTACTTGACCAACTTTGAGAATTCTTTCACCACTAGATTGTTATGTATAATTTTAGATATCCAATATAGGGTTAATTTTATTATAGAGGGCGCTACTTTCAATGAATATGTTTTTTGGCTAATCTCAAAAATTACTAGACCGATTTTGAAAATTCTTTCACCATTACATTGCTAATGAGGGCGTTAGCTGTGTGATAAATTTATATTATTACAATAAATGATTGTGAGATTAATATTTTCTAAATAAATAAAACTAAATACCTACCTAAGATGTTCAAATTCAATTATTATTTTTACAATTTAGGAATCGTATTTACACACTTTACTTACTCAGATTGATTATTATAGATAAAGAGGTAATTAATCTAAAGTAAAAGAGCTCCGCTTAAACGAAAACACTATTTATTAGAATAAAACTAAATGTTGAAAAAAAGTTGTTCAGTGCGAGTCGGACTCGCAGGCCCATGAAGAGTTCAGTAGTAACAAGCATATATTTTAAATCGAGTCAAAATACCACTATCATTATCGCCAGCAACAAATTATTTTGTTTTTCACAGTGTTTGTATAAATAACAAAGTTGTTTTTGCGGTTCTTTAAAATGTGCTACTTGTATCTAAAAAAAAGGACTATAATACATTATGGGGGTTTCTGTGGTTTATTCATTACCAAAGAGAAAAAACTTATTGCGCAAAATAGGTTTTTATCCATTTCAAGTCATCAAAAGCGGCAGTCAACCGTTAAAAACCAAAACAACCGTTGTTATAGGCTCGGTTGAATTCATTGACAACCTTCACATTTATAGTTATGATAATTAAACAAGCGAATTACTAGCTGATTTACCAAGAATTCTTTAGAGTATAACAAAACGCTACTGCACAAGTTAACTGTTATTCTTATCTGTTTTTAACATAACATTTAAAATGGAATCATGTTATGATAATTCAGGAAGTTAATTTCCAGCTGATTTACCACGAATTCTCTAAAGCATAACAAAACAATACAGCACAAGCTAACTGTTCTTAAAAATACATTTGAAATAGAGTTTCAATAAATAAAGGAAATTATATTTTAAAAAGCGTGCAGAACTTAAAACGCGTCAAAGATTATTCTTTTTATGATATTATTAATCGAATAAAAATCGATATCATTTCATAGATTTTATGACAGTTAAGTGGCAACATCGAATCTGATATTTAGGCCGCTGTCACTGTTATGTCACAAGAATTCAATTGCGTGTTAGTATCGTGTTATTTTATTTTGTTGGAAAATGCAATTGTTGATCTCTCAACAATTGGTTCGAACACAGCAGGTAAATAGTTGGTACATATCACGGTGTGGCATGTCTTCCTCTAAGAAATGCTTTATAACTGAGTTTACTTGAATAATATCAATATAATAATTGTAGCTTCTTTATTAGGTACAAGTTTCGAGTACAGTGAACGTGTAGTGTGGCACTCGCAAAATGCACCAATAGTTCGTCTTGAACATGTATACATCAGCTGTGGCACTGACACTTATGAGAATAAGATCACACACATTGTTTGGGTTCGATTTTCCACGTGAGGAATTATTTGCGCTACGTGAGGTAAGTGTTTAACATTTTTCAATTTATTAAATGTGATCCATATATCTGATAATTATACATGTTTTTACACTGATTGTATATCAACTCAAGAACTTGTTTTATTTTTTCACATCTGCCCTAGCTATATCTGACAAACATACTAGCTTATTTATGAGATTGACCAGTTTTATCAACTACCAAGAAAGGAGACAGTTGATTTTTCATTGTTTTTGGACTGCTGGTAGTCTGTCAGGCCTTAATTATTAAATAATATAGGGCATTAAATCCGTCCTTGTGCAGTAACATTTAACTTGATAAATATTTTATTTATATTTGAATTTGAAATAAACAAATCTATTTTATTTTTATTTTTTCACTTTGACTTCATTTTTTGTATTTTACATTATTTCAGTTGTCATGCCGTGTATATCATAATTGCTGGCAATGAACTGATAGAATAACATCATGTTCAACTGCAGAACGGGAACCATCTGAATCATCTAGTCCGTCCTCGTTGCAATCTGAAGTGAGTAATGTATTGCACCCAGAACAACAAAGCTTAGATCATACATCACACAGTGTACTGCTAACTAATTATTTAAAAGCACAATGTTTTTTACCTGGTTGTAACAGTTCCATCAGCATTGCGAGTATGTCTCTTTTGTGATTAACTACATTTTGCGATAACAAACATACATAGTGACAATTACTATGTATGTGTGTTATACTTGGTAGAGCCATGCTGCAGTTATATTAGAAGTATAGTTGTAGCATGAATGGGTCGGCTCGACCGGGGAAAGACCACCCTCTCACAGAATACCAGCTTTAAATAGTAGCTTAATGCTGCTGTGTTTTGTATAGTGAGTGTAGAGAACCGGAGACCATTTTTACTGGAAACGAGAAAATGATCTTAGTCCTCACGGGTGACAACGCATCTGCATTTTGATTTGTAATCGAGGATAGATGTGGATGTCTAAGGGTCGCAGCAATGTCTCCAGCAGATGGTGAATCTCAGTTAATGACAAGATATGCTAATAAATCCAGAGCCGTGACTATATGTCGATATGGGTAGTAGAGGTGGTGAATGGCATTTTTAAAACTGAATTTAAAATATTTCATCAAAATTACTTTAACAGGACTTCTACACATTTGATGATAGACTGCTGTGGCTTCTGCTATAGTTAATAAATTCCACACAAAAATAAGGGACAGGGATGATGCGGCTCAAATACTTGAAATAGTTCATCAAAATATGGAGACAAATAATGATTTTTCTGAGTATGCTAGGGAAAACAATCTAAATAGAGCTAGGGCAGGCAGACTTTAGAAATATAAATGAAGACTTTAAAATGTTAGGGAATTTCCTGTTTTAACTTACAGCGACTTAATATTAATTGCTTGTGTCACATACCAATTAAAGCAAGCTCGCTACTATTATGGTGAGCATATAAGATTTAATGGTTGCTACCGGATAGAACTCTGTAATAACCAGAGGAGCAGCATTATGGAAGGAATAAAGTTAAGCCCTAGCTGATCTTTACTTAGGGCTAGAATTGCAAGTCATCACTATTAGTCGTAAAGTGTATTTTATTATATAAATTCTATATAATATCTAATATATAAATTCTTTTTTCAATAGAGAAGGAGGCTTGGTACTACCACCTGCTTAGGACCCTGTAATTAATGAAATTAAAATTAAACCCAAGCATACCACTGCAAGACTTCAAGACACAGTAAGTTCATTCTGTAGATCGGACCATAAATAAAAATTAAAAATCTGAAGGTACTCCGGGTTAACACTGACATTGGGACGTCGGTCATCTCAGTCTGCCGTAACCATGGGTGCTGGAAAGCACCCGAAACGTCTGGAATTAAAAATCAAAGAAATAAAACGCGATAAAATCGATAAAAATAGTTGTTAAAAAAACTGCATTTGTGAAAATAAAAACTTCAAATATTTTCAAAACCCCGACTTTTTTTAAAGCAATTCCTTCACCATTTCATTGTTTTAATTACATATTATCATATCTATATGCTTTTATATGTGGGCACTCATGGCCGAAGTGTCTATGAAGAGTGGGCATTCCCCTTTGATTTTATTGCAAATAGAAAAATATTTTATGGCTTCTTTATAGGTTTTTACAAGGTGTTACATTCTTATTTATAAGTTTATGGAGAAATCATAAGGTTCTCTTGCACAACATTAATAGCATATTATGCATCTAGTCCTTTCTATCCGGATTTCATATTACGTGAACAGATGAGTGCAGAGAGCTAAAATTTATAAATAAAATTTGTTAGATACAAATACATTAAATTTATTAAATAGGGGAATGTATTGTTTACGTTCATACTCCTACATACACTGAAGTAATATGTCTAGTAGATTATATTGTTAAATAAGTAAATTATGTTGAGAACAATATTTAAATTTAGTCATTTATTTTGTATATTATATTTACTTATTCAATATAATATTACATAATATTATATCACAATTACATTTTAATGATATTTTTATCTAAATATTTTAAAAGGTAAAAATTTACCCATGTAAAAAAAATGTCAAATATAAAAAAACATACTAAATGTATGTTTAACAAAACTTATTAAACATTTGAATTACAAATATATTTGTTTAAATTAGAATAAGAGTCTTTCATAAATGCTGGGCACGCGAGAATTAAAAATGGACGAATTTATTCCATTTTGACTTTGATGTGGAAACCTAAATATAAAATAAAAGAATAATAAGCAGATTTAAACATGGAAAATTTAATTAATTATTCTAATTATAATAATTTATATATTTTTCTACAAAAAAAAATGTGTAAAATAATATATTCGTCCTATACTTAAGTACCCATAGAAATGTCGCATCGCAGGAATAATTTATTTTATTATTAATCTATAATACTTTTTTATTGATTAAGTGTCCTATTACATAACCGATAAAAAGTAATTCCTTGATTTTTACATTGACGTTTCAGACATTTCTTGAATTATTTGTGCAATATCTAAGTACAAACGACGGCATATTTTTATTAAGAGATTTTTTTAAATCAACACAACGTACGTAACGTGACAACTTGTAGAGTTCTAGCGAGCGCTAGAGCGCCTAGCGAGTGACTGATTAATGTGCGGTGTATGCACCGCAGTTGAGTGGAATAGAGATGTCACCAATGAATTTTATAATATGGCCAACAAATAGAAAGTTACTGATGGATTGAACGAATGAGCTATGAATTTTGCGGTTTTTGTATAGAAATAGAATTCAACTGTTTCTGTTATAGAATAGGTTATAACTTTTTCAATAGACTGTGAACGTAGTAGTCAAGACATAAATATATAGGTAATATAATATTTGTTAAAGTATATTAAAATCCCTTACCAGTTGAAATTGACTTTTCTTTTACACAAACTTTAAAATTTAACAATCAAATTAGATAAAACTACAAAGTTATTCATCTTCTATATCTTTATACAAACATGGGTTCAGTTCAATAATATTTTTTTAAACTATAATTAAAGTGACGTTTGGCCGTAGTAGCTCAGGGGTATCAGCGAAGTATGCAAGCATGGTTTCTATCCCCGCCGGAATCAATGAAATTAATAATTGCAATATTTCCAAAACATGCAAAGTCCACCAACACGCATTAGAACTCCTATGGATGTATATGTTTGTTTATAGTGTCGCTTTTTCGTTTCATCGCGTTTTCAAATCAAAATAATTCTAAAGAAGTTTCTCTTCAAAAAGAAACCAAAGAAGAGATTAAAAATTACTCTAATTTACAAAAAACATATATTTTAATTTATGAAAACATAAGGTGAGAATGACAATGCGTTTACCGTGTAGTAGTGGCGTTATTAAACACTGAGCCTAGATTATTATATTAAATGGGTACGATCAGCCTCGTCAAAGGTGTGCGACGTCTTGTATTGCAATTCTCTAGCATATACACAGTAATCTATGATTGCGATCGTCAGTCCGTCTGCCAACCGTGACAATTACAGCAAATCATCACTCCTACAATGTCGTCCATGTCTAGCAGTAGGCTTTTACGGGCTGATGACGACAGAGAATAATACTAGATAATTCTTTTGACATTTTGCGTCATAAAGTAATGCGACAAAAGTCTTCAGTCTCTAATCCCCTCTAAACGTTAGAACCGCACTTGCAAGTCGCGTTGTTAATTTTCATAGCAAAGTGTGAAATGTCTGAAGTTGAGTCTTTGCTGAACAAGGTCTCGGATTTGAGGCGACTAAATCTAGTCCAGTTCAATCCTCAGAAGACACAAGTTTGTGCGTTTAATTAGCTAGGGGGACGCTCGCCTCCGAGCCTTTGGCTTATTGGTCGCATTCGGCAATCAGCCTCAGTCGCTACGGCTCGCACGGGTGGCTACGGGGTGGGCAGGAGCTGCTCTCCCTCCGCGCTTACGCTACGCCTTTTCAAAATACTCCAGGGCTAGGGCAGATATTACGTGGAGACGGGGCGTTCTGATTCGGTTTTAGAACAGATTCGACCAATCTTATTTATAAAGTCAGCTTGCCCTAAAGTCTGCTTTGATAGTGGTAGATGTAACAATGTAATGTGAAATGTTATAACTTTGTTTTCTGTAAAACCTCTTGACTGCTCTCCACTACGACTTAATTTTTTATAAATTGAGTCCCTTGTTCAGCCACATTTTTAGTGAAATTTATTTTTATCGTAATTAATCTGAAAGGAATTTTCGAAATCCAAAAACAGTGTAAAAGTTTCAGACTTAATCCTGACAAATCTTCTAAATTGAAAACAAAATTGACATATTTCCGTTTCGTTATAAGCAATTTTTTGTGAAATTTATTTTTATCGTAATTGATCTAAAAACAGTGTAATAGGTTCAAACTTAACCCAAAACAAGCCTTCTAAACTAAAAACATTACTAAAATAACCTTTGCAGTTACATAAATGCGGAAGTGATAAAATTATGCGAAAAATATGACATTCGGTTTTTTACTGCTACTGCTACCTAATTCAAACAACTTTACTCAGCCGCTGGATGTGGCTTTCTATGGGCTTTTGAAAAAAGTATGGCGTAAAATTTTAATTCAAACAAATATGAATAAAATCCGTAAAAGTAGTTTTAATCAATGTGTAGTTTTTGGGTAAATATAAGAAATCATTATAAAACACAAGGAATTTAGAAAAAAAATTATTTTATTAAAAAAAAATCTGAAAGGAATCGCTATGTCCAATGCGATTAATAGGCCATCGATTGCCCTGCAACATGCGTTACTAACGGCAGATGTTAAAAAGTCGGCCTCAGCATTATTTTTATTTTTCATTTTTATTATTTTAATAAACCCAGATAGCCCTCCGGACTTAGTAAGCTCTTTTAACATTCTAAGTCTGTCGCAGCTACGAACGCACGTAGACTTGCGCGCTCCTGTTGGAACTCTTCTGTATATAAATGTCCCAATGAGCTTGATCTTAATTAAGTTCTTCCAGTCCAATATGTTTGCACTAGATTTTGTAGCTGTTGGAATCGGTCATGAATTTCAGCAGTTACTCTGTCTACTGAAGCAAACATTGTTCGCCTGAATTCGTTCTCGTACGATAACCGAACATCTACATTTTCGTCCCCGTAAATATGCCTCTTCCTGATTCGTCTTGGGGGTTCAAAAGAAATTCTCAGCTCTTCACATAAATTTTTACTACATCGTAGAGAGTCGCTCATAAATTTCTCTCGTTTTTCTCCTAATACTGTCTGTAAAGCACTTATTTTCTGAGCACACTGATACTATCCTCCCTCTGTTTACAAATACTTTTAAGTATCATTAACTTCACGCAAAAACCGTTGCCAGAAGCCTAAATAACATAAAAATAAAAATGATTTTATAGCGACAAACTTCCCGTATCCATTCGTGTTTAAGATTTCATTCCTAGCCGGTTTCCGAAAAAGCTTTAGCACCATAGACCACGCGCGCACTCAACGAACGAATCGCGCTCTTACTCTTTTACTAGCCCTATTTTGCTTGATTTATGCCCCTATTACACTACTCTGAATCAGGGCCCTGAATGTAGGGTGGCCGTACCCCCTAATTACAGACGTCAGTTTTTACACTACCATGATGTTACGCCCTTACTCAGTCATAGGGATGACAAGTTAAAAAAGTATATGAATTTATTGAATTGATATTTAAATCATTTACTGTGTTTCGCCCTGCTAACTTTAGTTGCGTAGCTCGAGTTTAGTTCGAGTTGTGTGAATTTCAACTCGAGACTCGAGTCATAATTTTTCCGAGTAAGCACATCTATAGGATGCAACATCGCTCACTAAAAACATCGAAGCGTATGTACAATTTTAAATATATATACATTTAAATATATACACACATTTAAATGGAATAAATAATAATTTTGAACAGAAATGAAACAAAGAAGTATAATAATCAAACATTATATTTATGTTATTTTAGGAAGTTTTACACTATTTATTTTTACACATTTAATTTTATCGAATAATTATCAGAAAACAAGAATTAATTTTTTTTTTTACTTTTAAGTTTATTTCTTTCCAATTGAATTTTAAAATGACAATTTCAACAAACTGGCGCCTAGTAAGCGGTTTTCTCCTGGGTGGTTGTAGATCCACCCTCTGAAAATAACCGCTAATGGGATACCGAAGTTGCCACGATAGGCAAATAGATCTTATCTAGGCTGTGATGCCCGGGAAATAACCCTGTCATGCCATCCCACATGTAATATATGAAATTCGTCTTCTGCTTTAGTTTTATTCCTTATGATGTGGTGCGTTAATTTTATAGTAGTTCCATATGTTACCTTCAGTAGTATCGCATTTTCTAAATACATCTACAAAACTATACCGAAATACAAACAGGTGAACAACCGTTCATCCATAAAAATCAATATTTCAGAAAAGTGATGTTCCATATGTTACCTTCAGTATTATCGCATTTTCTGAGTACATCTACATAACTATACCGATGTAGAAACAGCTGAGTAACCGTTCATCCATAAAAATCAATATTTCAGAAAAGTGATTGTAACGAAATACGAAGTACCGTAAGCCGATAAAATAATTTCCACCACAAAATAACAATTATCTTATAAGACTGTACTTAAGCTACTGATTAAGTTAAAGCTCAAACAATGTAATTATTAACAAGAAAATGAATCAAACAATTTCAATCCATTTTCAATATTTGTAAACTTATCTTAATTAATTATCACAATAAAAATAACTACAATTTTACACCGAAAATGGAATTACCGATTAAAGACAATTGCACTTCTGAAGTACAAGTATATTTATTTTGGCTAAAAGCCCATTCGCTAAATTAAAATTTTCGGGATTGAGTTTTTCTTTTTCTTTTTTTTTTTTTTTTGCTAATTTCAGCTAAATACTCGTAAACCTTCTAACTATGGAGTGTAAAAGTAAGGAGTACTAACTCCCATAGTAGAATAGTTGAAAAGTGGTCATCCGTAAGCAGTAAATAATAGCTCAAAAACTCTCCACAACAGCGCTGGAGTAGCTACTGGGATGAAATAAAATTAGCAGATGTCGCCGGTTTAAGTGTGCTGCTAAACTGATCAGTAGCTCTAAAACCTAAAATAATTTTATTTAGTAAATATAACCTCGAAAAAGTCGTCCATCCCACTAATATTTTTCGGTGCGTTCTTTAAAATTGACCCCGTAGCTATAGTGGCGCCACTCTTATTTAAAGGTTTTTATGGACACTTTTTAATACAGTCTGTACTCCTCACTTCTACACTCCATACTTCCAACTTTAAAAATTTAGACGTTACCTAATTTTGACATATTTTGTTTCGAATATTTATTTTTCGGAAAAATAAAATTCGTAATAATTATCGTTCGCAACTTTTAACATACGGAATTTTATACCTTCGAATAGTTGGTTATTTCGTAACCTTTGACGGCAAGCAAAAACAGCGTTCATAAAACATCGCTCATAAAGAACCATGTTTATGAACGATATATCGATGTTTGAAAGAATTGATGTATCGTTTGCATCCCTAGTCGCGCATCGAATAAGCCCTGCCATGAACATGCCCTAACTCCCTCAGTGTTATTACACTGCACGGTGGCAAGGGCACTGCAGACCGAGTCCACTTTGACGCCCTAATTGGGGACCCTTACTCCCTTTCTCTTATTACACCACCCTGAATCAGGGCGTAGGGACCCTGACTCAGGGTAGTGTAATAAGGGTATTAGGGAGATCCAACTCGAGTCCATCGTTAGCATTACGTTTCGATGCTTCAACATTTAAGTATGTCTTATAACGGTATTATTATATGAAATTAATCTTTTTCTTCCATAAGTCCTCAAGTATTCTATATTTAATTTAAATCGTTTCAGTTTAAAGCTAATAAATATGTTAAGATTATGCATGAAACAGATTTATGTTTAGTTACCACAGAGTATATTATAAAAATAAGTGCAACTGACGCAAACGCAAACCCTGAATTTTGACAATTCGCAGCTGTAATAAAATTTCGTTCAAAGGAATCAAAGATTTTGTGTCGTAGCAGCGTATTAAAATACTATTAATTGATCGACTTAGAAAATATACATTCAAGTTGACATATAAATAAACTTATATTTTAAGGCCATTGTTCTAAGTTCTAACAAGAACTAGTTTGAAATATGATCAAGGTAAATACCATTGTTTATAGCTTCTAAGATTCACGCGATAAACAGATTGTACATTATACTGTTTTAGCAGATTTGTTACAAACAGTGATTTTTTTTTTTTCAAAATAAACAATATCTAGAGCTGTATTATAATTTTGAGAGTCTACTATTAATCAAATTATATAACATTGTTCACAGTAAAATATATTTATTGATTTTTATTCATATAAAATGTATGCCATACTTATACTTTAAAGGTTACAAACAAACATTTTTAACCTTTGGTGTAGAAAACTAGATCTCGATGCTATGTTTTTGAATATTATATAATTAATAAACAAACTTCACACCTTTATTTAAATATAGGTATTCTTTTTTATTTTCAGATGCTTTCAATTCTACAACATAATACAATATTCATATTTTAAGTGGGTAATTTGAAATTTATTAGATAAAATGCCAATAATATATTTCATAAAAAATTAGGGTTTGGCTTACTTAACACTTAGTTGCTTGTACACAAAGATGATTAATTATTGATAAGAATTAAATGTGAATTTGTGTCTTTCAACCAGAAGTGATGGATCCTGGAATTGATAGTGAATGGCTTGGATACAAAAATGACCATATTGATGAAGTACAAAATATTGGCAATATAGCCCGCAGTTGGCAGTGGAGGGAAAGAGGAATAGATCCTCCACACTACCCTAACAATAAGACAGTACTTGAAAATGCCGCTGAAGACATTCTAGTCCAAAAACCTCTTAAGATCAGAGTAAGTACTATTTAATTACAGTGGCTTTGAGAGGAGACTGATAAGTCAGTGGCCTAAGGTACTTATTGAGAATAAAGTATGATTTTTTTTTAAATATAATCCCCATAGAGTAATATGCGCTTTTCACTCCGTAAATAAGCAGGGTGCCTTAAAGCCATTAAAAAATATTTTTCAAAATCTTCTATAAATCAGTCTTATGCTGTACATGTGTGTGTATTTGACAACTAAGCTATCTAAAAAATTTACACTGAAACAAAGAGTTACTTATGGGACCTTAAAGGATGGTTGTAAATTGAATACAGTAAACCCTCGTTAATGGGAACACGGTTAACACGAATTTTGGTTTAAGGCTAACAAAAATTTGCTCTAGACAATAGTTCCATAAGCTTCAATGTAATTATGTTCGGTTAAGACAAACCCTCGTTAATCTGAACTTCGAACAACTTTTTCATCCCTTCACGGTTAATTATCGGATAATACGAACTATAAAAATTCCCAAATCATGTATTTTGTATATTTTTGTCCTTTATCGGTCAATACAAATACCTGTAAACAATGGCTGAAGAGATTAGAAAAGTCATTAACTCGAGTTTCTAAAAATAGACAAAGGATTAGGATATCAAAAACTAATTAACAAAAGCAAAGGCTTCTTAACAATTTGGTTTTTGTTAAGAAGTGTACATATGTCTGATAAACACTCTTCAGTTCTTCAAGATGTCTAAGCAAAAGCAGACCTCTCTTGACGTGCAAACTAAGTATGAAATTTTGACTGAAGTTGATTGTGGTGTCTTGTCGAAAACTGCCGTAGCCGAGAAGTTCCAAATTCCAAAATCTACTATGTCTACCATTCTGAAAAATAGAGAAAAGATAGAGGAAGCTATCGCTTCTGGAAGTACCCACGAAGACAGAATTGCGATTATTGGCATGGTTCAATCATATGCGGTTAGATAACATACCATTGAGCGGACCTCTTGTGAAAGAAAAGGCACTCAAAATTGCTGAAGATTTCGAAATCAGTGACTTTAATTCAAATGGATGGTTATGAAGATTTCAACAGCGGCCCGAATTTCTTCACAAAAAATTTGTGGCGAGGGAAACAAAGTGAATGAAGAAACTGCTAATGAGTGGATTGGAGAATTTAAACCAACTAGAAGAAAATATCATCCTTGAGATGTCTACAACGTGGATGAAACGGGACTTTTCTTCAGTCTTCTACCAGATAGAACGCTGAGTGTCAAAGGGGAAAAATGCCACAGAGGAACTCGCACCAAGCAGAGGCTAACTGTCGTAGTTACATGCAATTCGGATGGCAGGCACAAACTTAAACCATGGGTGATTGGTAAATCAGAAAAACCTCATTGCTTCAGTAGAAATCGTGTTGATGTAAACTTGTTGCCTTGCAAGTATACATTCCACGAAAATTCATGGGTTGATTTGAAATCATTCCGCACCTGGATTATGGAATTCAACAAGGAAATGGCTAAAAAAATCGACATGTGTTGCTTACATTGGATAATTTCTCCGGACACAATATCAAAGGACTGAACCTCTCCAATGTCAAAGTTGAATTCTTTCCTGCAAATTATACAAGTCGACTCCAACCGTTGGACCAACGAATCATCAAAGTCTTCAAGCATCATTTTCGCACTCGCTTAGTTCGAGCGGCGATTGCTGAAATCGAGAAAAACCGAAGCATGCCAAAGTGAACTGTTCTCGATGCTATCAGAGCTACTGCTAGTTTATGGAAAAAAGTTACTTCCGGAAACATTGCAAAATGTTTCGAAAAGCGTGGACACGGTCTGATAAACCGCTCAAACAGTCGCAGACGATGAAATGGTTCCTGTACCTGCTGAATGTGAAACTTTGCAATTGTTAACGAACGGAAGTATTAATCAACGTGCAAATGATTAATGTAAAAGTTATATCATATCTAAATTAATTGTTCATATTAATTAATGCAATTCATTATTACGTTTAGATCTCAGTTGATTTCAACGAGTATGTCAGTGTCGATGACGATCTGGCCACGGGTTTGAATTACAGCTTCATCTGTCTCAGGGCTGAGACAGATGAAGCTGTAATTCAAACCCGTGCTGTAAGAGTCGCATAGACTAACAGCACTAACATCTAGATAATAGTAGTCACCCGTAAGGACTAAGATGGAGTGCCTCGTTTCCATTAAAAAAGGTCGTCGGTTCTCTACACACACCATATGAAACCCAGCAGCATTAACCTACTATTTTACGCTGGTATTTAACATTATGTTATGGTACTTTTTTGAGTAACACAAAGGATTTGTATTATTGCACAAACATGAATTGGCAGACTTCACATGGCCTTTGATAATATTTTATTGGTCTCATGCAAATTTTTTCATGATTTTCTACACTATTGTGATTTATATTTTTATCTGCCTGTAAAAGCTTATTTCTAAACATGTCCTCTGTTGTTTTCTTAATTGTCATGCTTGCAAGTTGGATTATAAATCCTAGCACCAGATGTCACTCATCTATGACCCTGCTGCCTGTTGCAGGTCTGGGTATTTTATGTCTCGGGTAAAAGAAATAGTTACACCGTCACCTACCAGAAGCCATAAGATTGTTCTGGCATTTCCCATAGTTTCCTCTTATGACAACCACATGATGAATTCTCTTATGCTCTCACCACATGGGCTTTTATATACCAAAATTTGCAATGAACAATTTCATTAGTCAACACTGAGGATTCTTACTACCATGGCTCGCACAATTCAATAAATGTGTATATAATGTTAAATACATTTTACTATTATTATTACACTTAACCATTACTTTTCAGTGCTGTGACCTACCAGGATATCCAAGATCGACATTTTTAATGGTTTTTAGTCCAGATGGGTGAGCACAATAATCATAAATTCTTATTGGATTTTTATTTTTGTACTAAACCTTGGTCTCCTACCACTAACAACATAAGCAAAACCTCTTTTCATTCTTATTTTTTTTAATAGCTGTTAGCATATTTTGACACACTCTGTTAACTTAAGCTACAATGTAACATTAATTTGATTAGATTGGAGGTTTTGATTTGACTTAACATAGTAGAGCTTTGGTGCAGCGTTTTTGCCTGCAGCACAAATGGGCTCAGCTCGGCCAGAGAAGATCTACACTCTCATAGTAAAACATCAAGAAACAGCCTCATAATGCTGTTGTATTTTGTAGGGTAAGTGATGAGTACAAGAGACCTGTTTTTAAGGCATTCCATCTTACAATTAATCCTCAAGGGTGACAACTCATCTACAATTTGATTCTCAATTGAGAAATGATGTAGGTGTTTATGGGCCACAGCATCCACTTACTATCCAGAGTACTGTGTGCTCGTTTTTTACTCTTGCAGACAAACACAGCATACCAAAACCTAAAAATCAAAATTTTTACACATATGTTATTTTTAACTTCGGCTAGGATTCCAACCTAGGACCGTTGTTGTAATAACCACATATTCTGACCATTAGACGACGCAGTAGCGACGTTAAAGAGATTTAATATCTATGATGACAAAGAATAAATAGTAAGACAATAAACTATACATATATTTACTATTAGATAATCGTCAACATTAATTTAACATACATTAGTGTCAACAGTTACTTAGGTACATTTCCTACTAGAAAGTGTCCTCAAACACAATGACTAAAAATACTTATTATTTTTATTCTATGTTAATACACATTATTAAATTCTATCCATATTTTAAAAATACTTATAACTATCTTTCCCATCATTTATTGTCTAAAGAATAAGTTGTGAAAAACAGAAGACAATATAACACTTCAATTTATTCCAGAACTAAAGTTGCCTCAACACATGGAAATCACAATATATATGTATCTGAATTAGCAAGTGGAAAACATGTGCGAATACTAAAGGGGCATCCACGCACTCCATGGTGTATCGCATTTCACCCATCCCATCCACAATTAATAGGTTCAGGATGTCTTGGAGGACAAGTTAGAGTCTGGGATATTTCCAGTGTAAGTGAGCAATTAACTCTCTTTTTAAAAAAAAATAAACATTTACACTGTGTAATTGTTGCTCAAACTAAAGTATGTGATCTCTTTAGTTGTTAATAATAATAAGCTAACATCCCATTATATTTTACAATTTCTGGTGTACAATTATTGAATCTTTAATTATTATACTGCAATACAAGAAATATGCAGGGTTATTTTTCAAAGAGTAGCCAAATTTTAAACTTTAATTCAAATATATAAATCAAACTGCAATAACTATATCATATGGTTATTGCAGTTTATGAAAATGCGAGTAAATAAGGCTTCTACTTTTATTTAAAATTATCCCAAATTAAATGTGATTTATAGGTAACAACGTTTTGCCAACCAATCGGCACTTATGAATGTGTGCATGCACAGTAAAATCACTAAAAATAATGCATTGCCATGCATTTAGAATTTAAAAAAATATTTTTCCGATTATATTTATTTAAGTTTACTTCTTTGTTTGCGTCGTCTATATTTTAACCGACTTCAAAAAAGAGGAGGTACTCAATTCTACCGTATTTTTATGTGTGGTTACCTCAGAACTATTTTATAAGTGAACCGTTTTGATGATTATTATTTTAATTTGAAAGCTGGTGTTTCTCATGTGGTCCCATATAAATTTGATCAAGATCTGACCTGTAGTTTTGAGTCCTGAGTTATCCTTAATAATGCGTATTTAAGACTTCGACTACATTGATGATGTTCTCATTTTATTTGTATTAAAATCGGTTCTACAACATTTTTAATTTTACCACTTGTTAACAAAAAGTTATAGGTGCTTGAACAAATACATAAATTTCATATATTACAAAGTGAGGGTAGAATACGGTATTTTTCTTTAAAAAGGTTCAAGCTATTTATAATCAGCTTTCAAAATATTCAGTTCACACATTTCTCTTAGCATTTTTTAGAGCTCTGGATAAATTTATAATATGGCACTAGAAAATCGAAAAATCATCCGATTTCGATCAATTATTTTTTTAATCTTTGTCTTTATGGAAAAACATATGGAAAATAGGACACCACAAGATTTCATATAGTTTTATGACTTTAAATATGCTCATAAACGCACTTCTTCGAATATAATCGTTCATAACTTTTTTGCAAAGCGTTAAACAAAGTTTGTATATTTTTGTTGTTAATCTACACAAAAAACAAATATTTAAAAAAAAGCATTGAAAATGTTTTTATTATTAATTTTTTATCTCACTTTAAGTTTCTGACTTTAAATGTTATCATAAACGCTCTAGAATCGCTCGAAAAATCATCCGATTTCGATGAGGTTTTTTTAAATCTTCGTTTTTACGGAATAGACCAAAATGAAAAGAATGACTGAAACTATGTATTATATTCAAAAATAGATCAATAACTTATATTATCCTCGAAAAAACCTTGTAACAAAATAAAAAAAAATTATGCAATCTTTGACAGTGATTGCTATATCTTAATCTAAGTTGTCTCAATAAAAGCGGGCTGTTGTGCGCTAGTTTGAAATGATTATAATATCGTTCATAGAAAATAACGAAATTATTATTATTTATTTATTTATTATTTAATATTATTATTATTATTTATTAATAAATAAATTATAACTTATGATTTTTATAATTTTAGTTATTATAAATATTATAAATTATTACAAATATAAATTATTAATTATTATTGATTTATTATTATTTCGATTCGAAGCGAGCGAATAGACCCCGCCATCTCCTTCTCACCTAACCTGTACGAGTCGGGATGCCCTATGTACCGAGTTCGCATCGCTCGATCTTACACTCAATAAAAACCGAAATAAACAATCAATAAACAAACATTTTTTTTATATTTAAAATGTTTTTTGTGTAGGTTATGAAAAAAAATTATAACAACTTCATTCGATTATTTTTTTAAGTTATCAATAATTATACGTGAATGAGTGCTTTACTTTACTTTACTTATCGACACGCACAATCCCTAACGGGGTAGCCAGAGAGAACAGATCGCCAAGTGTCACGATCCTTACATACCTCTTTCGCTTCTTTCAGGTTCATTAACTTCTTCATACATGCACGTCTAGGTATCCGAGTACTCTTGACCCTCCCCTCTTCGAGCAATTTGCTCACATGGTCTTCGAAAGTTAGTCTCGGTCTACCTCGACACCTTTTAATATTTACTTTCGCTCTATATATTTTCTTCACCATTCGGTCTTCACTCATTCGTTCAACGTGTCCAAACCATTGGAGTACGCCCCTATCAATTTTTGTGAATGAGTGCATTTTCATAAACATTTAAAGCTTTGATAGCAGTATAAATTTTCATTTTTTTTATTCTTGTAATTTTTTTCATAAATCCTCCGTTTAGTAATAATCCGTAATAATGAAGACTTTAAAAAATTCATCGAAATCTGATTATTTTTCGATTTTCTAGAGCCAAAAAACGAGGTAACCGCGATAGAAAAAAATGAGCTGAGTCCTAAAATTTAAACTTAAATTAAAATAAAACAATATTAAATAGTTATAAGCACCTATTAACACGTTATTAAAAAGTAGTAATTTGTAAAGCGTTTAAGTGTATATTCTATGTTAATTTACTTTAGGGAAGAAACTAGCATTTAAGACAAGGGCTTGGCCTAGTTTAAATGCTGGCAATTTTTATCTTATAGTGTACACTTTTCGTTCCTATGTTCCAAATATTAAGATTTCAATTTTGTACTATTAAATACACAACATAAATTACATTTTTAATAAATGTTCACAGTTTTAGTGGTGAAACTTGTTTCTTGTTCGAATGAAACTATAACTTATGCATTCAAGTATCTATTGTTTTAAAAATTTTTGTTCTACCCGAAACTTTAATCTTAAGATTATATTATTTTGTTTGCTTATCTGTTTCGGCATTCACGATGTTCTCGTCGTACGGAATGGTAATGTCGACCAAAAATATCCTTGACTGTGTCCGGTCCATCAGTACAATATCAGGCTTATTCGCAAGAGTAGTCATGTCTGTGATGATGGCCCGGTCCCAATAGAGCCTGGCGCGATCATTTTCGAGCCGGCTTCCGGCAAGTACTTGTAATACGGCAATTTCCGATCCACGAGATCGTATTTCAGAGCGAGCTCCTGGTGAAGAATTCTGGCTACTAGGTTGTGTCTGTGCAAGTACTCAGAGTTAGAAAGCGCCGAAAAACCGGAGATGAGATGCCTAAGTGACTCACCGGGATGGCGACAAGCTCGACAGATGTCGTCGGTGCCATCCTTTCGGATGTATCTCCGATAGTTGTTGGTCTTAATAACCTGATCTTGTATTCACCAAATTGAGGTCACCAAAGCGTAGCCAGTGGAGGGAGGCTACTGTGTCTACGAAAGGCTCATGTAGAGCCTTGTAGAGCCTCCCGTGGAGCTCCTTCTCCTTCCATACGGCCTTCCGGTCGGAAATGCTCTGCACTGCCGGGTCTTGCCATTGCTCGTTGGCTAAGGATAGAGGGGTAAGTCCTTTATCACAAGAAATGACGTCCTAATAGAATGGACCATCCGATCTCGCCAGGAAGTAATCACGGAGGCTGCACACTTCGCGATTATGCATGGTGAGCGCGCTCAGGAAGCCACGCCCACCATGCTTTCGCGGCAAGTACAGCCTCATTACCGACGATCTCGGATGATGCATCCTATGGGACGTCATGGTAGTGCGGACTTTTCTATCCAGGGCGTTAAGTTCAGTCTGAGTCCACCTGAGTATGCCAAATGAGGACAGGCCGAGACCCTGCCGTCATATGCGTGTGCCTTATTCATACCGGACAAAAGGCTGTTAAGCACTTTGGTCAAGCGTGCATAAAACATGTCGCAAACTGACTGTTTCATACCAGCCTCATCGATACCGATGTTCTGTGATATACCCAGGTATCGGTATGTTTCAGCCTCGGAAAGGGTTCTTGAGTTGACGGGCATAGATAAGTCTATGCCCTCAGAGTTAGTAACCCTTCCCCTTATCCGTCCCCAGCTCCATTCCAATGGAATTGCTAAATTCACAAGTGATGTTTAGCAATTCCATAAGATGGGAGCGACTGGAGGCGAATAACTTGAGGTCATCCATATAGAAAAGGTGGGTCACTTTTGTCCCTCCTTTCCGTAGCTGAAATCCCCTCCTGGATCCCTCCAGTAAGATACTTAGAGGGTTCAGAGAGAGGCAGAACCAGATTGGACTCAGACAATCGCCCTGGAAGATACCCCTTCTTATCCTTATGTGGTTCTCCGCAGCCATCATCCGCTCGCCCAGATGACAAAGGATCGTACTCCACTGCCCCATACACTGCTCGAGGAGGTCTCTAACTGTACAGTCTATCTTGTACAGCTCGAGGACTCTCTTTAGCCATGTATGGGGCACCGAGTTGAATGCCTTTCTGTAGTCTATCCAGGCGGCGGAGAAGTTCCGACGGTCGCGTTTCACCACTTTGAAAATGACCGCGTCAATGAGGAGTGGTTCCTTGGTTCCACGACCACCGCCACGACATCCATTTTGAGCGCGCGACATCACCTGATTTGAGTCCAGGTGACGGGTGATTCTCGCGCTCAAAATGGATGTTAGTGTCTTGTATATGGTCGGTAGACACGTGATGGGGCGGTATTTGCTCGGGTCTGTGGTACCCGGGTCTTTAGGAACCAAATGGGTGATCCCAGTAGTGAAGAGGCTCGGGAGCGACTTCTGGTTGAGAGCCTCTTGAAACTGTCGGGCGAGCACACCACGAACTCCTTCAGCCGGTAGTGATGCAGCCCATCGAGTCCCGGACTTTTCCAGTTCGGGGCCCTACGGACCGCCTTAGCTACGTCATCCGGTGTTATAATGACGGGGTCCATGGGCGTTATACTCGAACACTGACTCGCCACAACTTCCGTCCAAGGGCCCTCGCTGTGGTTTACGGGCTCTGACCACAGGCCGCGCCAGAACGCTACAGTGTCGGCCTGATTCGGTGCTAGGACCGTTCCACTTACCATTGGTCGCTCCAATGATTCATAGAGCCTCTTCTGATCACTCTGGAAGAGACGATTCTGGTTGAACCGTGTCGACCTCTCGGTATATCGCCAAATCCGCTTTCCCCAAGCAGCGATTCTCTGCTTCAGATCATCTATGCGCTCCGTCAGTTTTTGCGTTATATCCGGCTGGGACAAACTGACATTTGTCCCAGCAAACGCCATCCTGACGGTGCGCACAATTCTTGGCCTGTTATTGCCTGATCTGAAGCATATCAGTCTGCCGATGAGAGCTCTAGCCTTTGCGATACGTTCCTCAATTCTTCTTCTCCATGCTGGGATAGCGCTACTTTGGCCAGTAGCGCGTCCAGCCGTGGAAACCTTGGCGCCTATGATACGGCAGACTGCCAGCGTGGTGCCAAAAAGAATTGAGTCCGTCTCGCAAAGGTCCCGGCTGGCTTCCAAATAGGTCACCAGTATTGGGTTCAGAGCCCTCACAACAGCCCGATTTCGCTTGCTTAGGGCTATGCGGGGAAGTCGCGGTCGATTTTCAAGAGGCATACTGCGCGTTTCCACAATCGCCTCTTCCAATGTACTCCTCATATGCTCTAATTCCAGTTCCCGGGCGACTGTTCCATCATCGTTTGAATCAACCACAACTGGGGTATTCGCGGCGGCATTCAGGTTTGCGGGTTGCTCTACAATTTGTGGCGCCGCATTTTCATCCGATGAGAAAGCAGCCTCACGTCGTAGCCGTTCGAGTTCGGCGACATCAAATATATTTGAGCGCAAGATATACCGAACTCGGTCTGCCAGGTTTTGCTCTGTGACGGTTAAAGATGGCTCCAGCTCAGCAAAAAGACGATGCATCCTAGCCCGATACGCCAAACATCCAGTTTCTTCCCCTTATTATTATTGTAGGGAAAACATTTCTGTTTCTTAGCTCTTTGGCTAGTTCTGAGTTAGTGAGTATTTATGTAGGTGGGGTGTTATGGGTAGCTATTTCATTTTCTGCCAATTGCATGAATTTTCTTACAATTCGACAGGTATTTAAAATTGCGGCTTTTTGGAGTATAATGTACGTTGAGTCTTTCAGGTCTATTAATTTGAGGCTATGTTGGAGATGGTTGGGTATGACACCCGTGGTGGAGACGACTATGGGTACTATATAAACTTTATTTTGTCTCCAAATTCTGGTCACTTCTTCTTTAAGCTCTGCATATTTGCTTATCTTCTCACCTATTGTTTTTTGTAAATTATGTGTGTTGGGTATTGCGATATCTGTTAGATAGGTGATTTTACTTACTTTGTCCTGTAGTGTTATGTCTGATCTACGAGGGTGGATTGAAAAGTACTCGGCCCAACCAAGAAAATAAACACATACTAAATCAGTAATATTTTTATTTTTCTACATAATCACCATCAAGTTCAATACACTTTTGCCACCTCCCCTTCCAAGCATTTAGACCGTTGAAAAAAAATGATTCTTCCTTAGAGTCAAAATATGCGTCTACAGCTGCTTTGACCTCGTCGTTTGTCGAAAATCTGACCTCCCAAGTGCTTTTTTAGGTTAGGGAACAGAAAGAAGTCTGATGGTAAGTATTTTATGAATAACAGCGGTTCATTGTTTATTTTGGAAGTAACTTTGGATATTTTTTCTTTCGAGAAAATTTTACGAAATCGTGTTTTCGTCTAACATAATCCTTAACATTAATCCTCAACTTTATCATATACTTATTTCAAAATTAATGCTGCAATATTTTCGGCATAACGAAGGATCTTGCTAAGCCGTTTGAGATTATATTTCCCCTTAAATAGCAACAATATTCATATTTTATGTATTACTGAACATTGGTTAAAAGCTTATAACTTAATGTTTAACTTCAGTAATCACCAGGTGGTCAGTTCTTTCAATAGAGAGACGGTTATAAGAGGCTTGGAGAAGTTTAGAAGTAACATAGTAAAAAAACTTCCTTCATCTTCATACCAAAATAATCCAGATTTTTTATAAAAAAAGGCTTCTAATAAAATTGAAATGACATGGAGTATTAATTAATAGTGAAACTGGTAAGGTACTCTCGCAATTAAAACTATCAGTTAGTTTTTAATAAAAAATTAACTAAATTAGATCAGAACGTTGCAATGGTTTTTGAAAAATATTTTACTGATACGAGGGTGGATTGAAAAGTACTCGGCCTAACCAAGAAAATAAACACATACTAAATCAGTTATATTTTTATTTTTCTACATAATCACCATCAAGTTCAATACACTTTTGCCACCTCCCCTTCCAAGCATTTAGACCGTTGAAAAAAAAATAATTCTTTCTTAGAGTCAAAATATGCGTCTACAGCTGCTTTGACCTCGTCGTTTGTCGAAAATCTTTGACCTCCCAAGTGCTTTTTTAGGTTAGGGAACAGAAAGAAGTCTGATGGTGCCAGATCAGGTGAGTACGGCGGATGCGGTAACAGTTCAAAGCCACAGTTGTGAATTTCAGCCATTGACTGTACTGACGTGTGAACACGGGCGTTATCTTGATGAAACAGGACTTTTCTTGTGAGCATTCCTCGACGTTTTTCTTTTATTTCCTCTCGTAAACGACGTAGTAAGGTGCAGTAGTAATCAGAGTTTAAGGTCTGACCCCTTTCAAGATAATCAATCATAATCACACCTTTCGAGTCCCAGAATACTGAAGCCATCACCTTATTTGCCGACAAAATCGACTTAGCCTTTTTAGGGGGTGGTGAACCAGGTCTTCTCCACTGTTTTGATTGTTGTTTTGTTTCCGGTGTACAGTAATGAACCCATGTTTCGTCCATAGTAACAAAACGATTCAAAAAATCATCTGCATCGGCTTCAAATAACTCCAAACAGTCGCGTGAAATAGTCAATCGCGTCCTTTTTTGTTCAACTGAAAGCAGTCGCGGAACCCACCTCGCAGACACCTTGTGGAAACCCAACTCGTTGACAATGATGTGTTGAGTTCGTTCATAAGAGATGCCTATAATCTCGGCTATCTCTCTAATTTTTAATCTGCGGTCTCCCATTATTAAATCAAGTACTTTTTTAATATTTTCGTCAGTAGTTGACGTCGAAGGCCTTCCAGAGCGGGGTTCATCTTTCACACTCTCTCTACCACGCTTAAATTCTGCTATCCATTTTTTGACGGATGAATATGACAGAGCACAATCGCCTAGTGTACTGACCATGTCATCATGGATGGCTTTTGATGATAGCCCCTTCTTATGGAGGTACTTAATGACGGCACGCTGCTCGATTTGCTCCATTCGCGGAAATTATGTCCGATTACTTTGTTAATAAATTTATAAAATCACAACTAATTATCGCACACGTTTCGAACTTCACACAATGAACTAGTCTGAACTGAACTAAATAATGTGGGTAGATTTGATTTTTAGAATTGAATGGATCTGTGTTAGGCCGAGTACTTTTCAATCCACCCTCGTATTATAGTGGAAGGCTCTGTCAGTAAGTATGGCGCGATCGTAGTAAAGTTTGTGTGTAGGATTTTCTAAAATAGTTTGTGGAGTGTATTTGTAGTAGGGCGTGTTTTTGTCTTGTATAAGTTTATGTTTGAGTGTTAGTTTTTGATGAATGATGTTTGCTACTTGGTTGTGTCTGTAAGTGTAGTCTGTATGTGTAAGAGTTGTACATGCTCCTGTTATATGTTGTATTGTCTCTGGTTGGGTGAAGCACTTGCGGCATTTATCGTTGGTTACTGTGGGGTCTTTAATGTCATATTTCCTGTAGTTCTTAGTGTTGATGATCTGGTCTTGTATTGCGATGATAAACCCTTTCCAGTTTCCGGGAATAGGTTGGCAATTTTAAGCCATTTATTTGATGCTACTGTATCTACATGTGGTTTTTCCAGGTCATGTGGGTGTCGTCCGTGCAGGACTTTCTTTTTCCAGTCCTCTAACTTTTGTTTTTGTGGGTTATTAGTGTTATTGTGTTGTGTGTCTGTGTTCATTTAGGTTAAGTGGAGTGTAGTTAAAATCATTTAGGGCTACGGCTTTACGAATGTCACTAGTTCGAGATTTATTGTGAAAGAATGTTTTGAGGCTACTAATTTGTTTCTGCTAAAGGTTTTGAATGTCTATTAAGCCTCTCCCTCCATTTTGTCGTTTGATTATGAGTCTTTCTATTGTGGATTTAGGGTGCAAATTATTGTGTTTGGTAAGTGTGGTGCGTGTGGTTCTTTCTATTTGCTGTATGTCAGTTTTAGACCATTTAATCACTCCAAACGAGTAGGTTAATATTGGGATCGCGTATGTATTTAATGCTTTAATAAGATGTTTTCCAGTGAGATGTGTTTTGCATACTGCGTTTACTCTCCGTTTGTATTCTGTATTCAATGTGTGTTTAATTGCTGTATGATCTACTCCTTTGAGTTGTCTGTATCCTAAATATTTATATAGATCTGTCGGTTCCATAGCTGTGATTGTATCAGTAGTGTTAATTGTGTAGTCGCCTGGTTTTATTTTGCCCCTTATTATGTGTAGTGTTTTGCATTTATCTAGTCCAAACTGAAAATTACTAAATTCTGTTGTACTTACTAAATTCTGTTGTAGTATCTATTAATTTTTTCATTTCTTTTTCTGTTTTTGAGTATAATTTAATGACATCCATATATATATATATATATATATGAGATGTGAAATAGTGATATCTTCTGCGGTGTTGTGTTTGAGTCTATATCCAGCTTGGCACTGATGCAGTAGGTGAGACAGGGGGTTCAGTGCGAGTCACCTTGATAAATACCTTTCCTAATAAATATCTGTCGAGTTCTTACGATGTTGTCGTGATAATTCAATTAGAGTGTAGTTTTCCGTTGGGACATGATATGATGTAAGAAGTTTATTTTGTATATACGTAATACTTAAATTAACCAGGAGTGTGGAATACTATCAAAAGCTTTTTTGTAGTCTATGTAGGTACAATGAAGTTTTCTATTTTTTGTGGTGGCATGTTTGTGGACTATTGAATCTATAATTAATTGTTCTTTGCACCCCATGTGGCCTCGTCTGCACCTTTTTGTTCTTCCGCTATTATGTTAAGGCGTTCTATGTGTTTATTGATTTTAGCTGTGATTGCTGAGGTTAGGATCTTGTATATTGTCGGTAGGCAAGTAATTGGTCTATATTAGGACGGTTGTGGGTGGGGAGTGTTGAGACTTCGGTAACATGTAAGTTATTCCTGTTGCAATAAATTCAGGTATATTTTGTTGTCCTAAGATTATGTCTGTTAAGTTTTTAGCGATAATTTTGTGTAATGAGTCTAGTTTTTTATACCAGTAATTATGTACTTTATCAATGCCAGGTAATTTCCAGTTGTGTAGTTTTGCTGTAATACTATTTATATCAGATTCAGATATCTCGACGAATTCCATTTCTTCTATTATTATAGTATAAAACTACCGAGCTCTGAAATCTCATTGTTTGAGTTTTCCCAGATGACCATCCATAGCACAAAATGGACAAAAACGGATACGCGCTAAGAGTAGCTTTAGTTATAGCATTGCTATTTATTTCTAACCCATAAAAATGTTTACATAGCTTTATTTAAACAAGTGCTTTGTGTAAATAATAAATTACAAATGACTTTAGTATACTACAACATATTACATTAGTTAAGGAGATTGTTGAGTTTTAGTGTTATTTTTAGCATGCAACACTAGTAAAGGGGTCATAGTTTTCAATTTTATTTTTGTTCTTATAGAGACAATATCCTATTTTAATTAGAAATATAACAAGTAGTTAAAGTAATAATATTAATAATAGTAATGTCCTCCAGACCGAATTTCAGCCACGGCGGCCTGCCTCAGCGGAGGCTAGCCATCAGCACTGGACAGGATTATAGTACACAATTGTATGCGCAAGCACAGGTGCACTCTCTATTCCCTCACTCTCATAATCCGATGGGACGGGAAACCGACACGACCGGAGAGAGATCAGGCGCAGGACCAACGGCTTTACATGCTTTTCAAGGCACGGGGGTGAGACCCCGCCAACTTCCTGACTCCGGGCAGCTACTGAGAATTTCTTTACGGAAAAACTCAAATGATTTTCTGGCCCGATCCGGAATTCAAACCCAGGACCACTCATGATCAGCAGTCGCACTACTACAACCACTGGACCAACGAGGCAGTCAGTTTAAGTAATAATAATGGATGATTTAATTTATGTCATAGGGTGGTAGTGAAGTATGGAATGTGCGTGATGAGACAGTGATAGCTTCTATAGCTTTCCACCCCAGAGAGCAACTCTTAGTGATAGCTACTTACAACGAACTCTATTTTTGGGATTGGAACCAATCAGCACCCTTTACTAAAGTTACTACTAATAATATCAATGAAAAAGTAAGGTATGTATTAACCATATCTTTATATATACATTTTATAGTGAATCAAAGATTATCATGTCACAAAAAGGTATTTAGCAAAGTACATATTATAAATACGTTGATGAAAATATTTTTCACAGTAGTCTAGTCAATTTAAAAAGTAAACTTACTTATCTCTAATTAAACTTTGCTTTAAATTATCATTTTCGTTAACACACAGCAAAACAAAAATGTGATGTAGTGCCTTGTGTAGACGGGCTCTTCCTACTTTTGTAATTTCGGTTGCTAATAACATGATTTTCGAAAGAATTATTTTAATGTTTGTCAATCTGTAACAATAACATATTACTCGATTTACAGATATGTGGCGTTTGATGCTTTAGGCTACAAATTAATAACCGGAATTTCATTATGGGCGAGCCCGGGAGGAACCAGTGCCTCATTGCTTCAACAAAATACTAATATGAGTCCTACAAACAACCAAAACCCATTTCGGAGAGATGAATCTGACGACAACAATGATGCCAACAGAACACAAGATAACTCGGGTTCAGCACAAGAAATGATAGTAAACTCTTACCAAAATTTGGTTCAAAGATATGACAGTTTGGTTAGAAACTATCAAAGATTATATATGGTCCGGCATCGACTTACTAATACACCGCCTCCGCCTAGTACGGTAATATCCTGTTTTCTATTAATTGTTATGATAGTAACAAAGTAAACCTTTAAAAAATGTTTAAATATCGAAATTAATACCATTATTTTCGATATTTAATTTGAGAATATTTCTATCAAAATTCTATTTGAGAATACTTCAATCGAAAACGGAAGTGAAAGAAATACCTGGCAATAGTTTCATAATATGAAAAAAAAATATTTTGTCCGTTAAAGAGAAATATGCAAACTTTTACTAATTGATATTATCAGGTTAAATGACTTATAGATCGACCGCGGGACTGACCCGATGGAGACGGACACGTCGCCCGGCGGTTTTACTCGCACTTCTCACTCTTCTAGCTCCAGTGGACAGCAAGATGATGGTAAAAAAAATACTAATAATATATTAGGAGTGTGAAACAATTTCTTGCCGTATTACTTTTTTCTTGTTAGTAATCACTACTAGTAGTACAATTTAAAGACAGTATAACAGTTTAGCAAAGCCTTTGATGTCGGTGGATTCCACCGACCGTGTACGTATTTACTATTTACGCTGCCCTGCAAATAGCTAGGGTTGTCATAAAATTAGGAATAAAATAATTTTGGATATTGGATTTGGATATTGGACAAACATAATATAATTTCAGATAATCAATTTGGCTTTGTGAAAGGTAAGTCTACTGAAGATGAAACTTTAATTCTAACTGAGACAATCGCAAAACATCTT
Organism: Parnassius smintheus behrii; assembly: GCA_036936625.1. Classification (NCBI taxonomy): domain Eukaryota; kingdom Metazoa; phylum Arthropoda; class Insecta; order Lepidoptera; family Papilionidae; genus Parnassius; species Parnassius smintheus. The sequence goes on along the minus strand of JAUPFT010000005.1, from coordinate 22,949,182 downwards.
GATAATAAGTTGAAAGTTATAGGTGTTTTTCTTGATTTGTCAAAGGCCTTCGACACTGTCTCTATTCCCCTACTTCTGCATAAAATCGAATTGATCGGCGTACGAGTAATTGCTTTAGATATATTTCGATCTTATCTATCTAATCTCACGCAGTTAGTTAAAATCGGTGATTACACTAGTTTACCTACTACTGTCTCGTTCGGTGTACCACAAGGTAGTGTACTAGGCCCAACTCTCTTTCTAGTTTACGTAAATACTTTATGCTCACTTACCTTGCCTAACTGCAAAATCATTTCGTACGCTGACGATACGGCTTTAATTGTATATGGTGAGGACTGGAATGAAGCCCAACACAATACAGAATATGCGCTTGGTGGGGTCATGCGGTGGCTTAGTAGCAATCACTCACCGTGCCAGTACCCAACCATCAGCGGAATTTTATATCAAAGCACATACATGTAAACAACATAGCTTATGCAACTGCTCAAAACTTACTCGTCCCACTAACATAAGATACCTAGGACTTATCATTGACTACTGCCTATCTTGGTCAGAGCATATAAGCAATTTAACCTGCCGTATTAGAAAACTAATACCAATATTCAGAAAATTGAGAAATTCTGCTGACTTTCAAACATTGATATGTGTACTATGCTCTTGCTCAAAGTTTACTACAATACTGCATTGTAACATGGAGTGGAATTGGAAAATCAACTTTACTCCCCTTAGAACGTGCTCAAAGAGCAATCTTAAATGTAATGCTAGGTAAATCACAAAGATTTAGCACCGAAATTATTTTTAAGGAATGTTCTGTACTTACTGTAAGACAGCTTTTTGTCATGTCTGTTTTACTACGTAAGCACAAAAATACAGAGTTTAAACGTAATTTAAAACGTAACAAAAATAGAATTTGTGACATGGTTTCTCATAGAACTGCTTTAGCACGTCGTCAATATTATATCACTAACAATTATTTATATAATATAGCAAATAAAGTAAACAATATTTACCCTTTGTCCCTTTATAAATGTAAAGATAAAATTCTAAATTGGTTGCTAAGCCTTAATAACCTGGAAACAGAGAAGTTAATCAGTATTTAAGTTCTAACACACACACACACGCACACACCCACTCACACACCCACTCACACACCCACACACACACACACACACACACACACACACACACACACACACACACACACACACACACACCCACACACACACCCCCACACACACACACACACACACACACCCACACCCCCCCCCCCCACACACACACACACACACACACACACCCACACCCCCCCCCCCCCCCACACACACACACACACACACACACACACACGCACACACCCACTCACACACACACACACACACACACACACACACACACACACACACACACACACACACACACACATATGTGGTAATTAGAAAGTTTTCTCTTCATTTTTTTATTTATTATTCAACTTAACATGGTTGTGTATTATATAGCGAAATAATCTGTCATTTTTTACTGTATTTGTATTGTACTACTCAGGGTGGAAGACGCTGACGGCTGTAACACAGTTTATACTAGTAAGGCCGTTAACGCCAACTACTTTGAAATGTAATTTTGTAATTTAAAATAGATATAATACATAAGTGTAACCTGTCGATTGAGAGTCAAATTATTATTATTATTATATTATATTTACTCATAATTAATTATTTACATTTTTTGCATACTTATATGTTAAAATATTTATTCAAAACGATAATTGTTATTGCTATAAGAAAATATACATTTACTGGTGTTGCACTGCCGAATGTTTTCGTGACACTTTCTTTTCATAGATATTTTCGGTTTTCAATTGTTACATAAATTTACTTATGTAGTGTGCTCGCATTCGGATGAACTATTTTATCAAAAAAAAATGGGGGAAATAAGTATGGCCGTAATTTGAAAACAAGTTTATATATTAACTTATATAACTATAACATTAATTCACCATTCCAGATATATTTTACGAAATAGGCACATAAAATTATTTAAATAATTAGTTTAAAACACATAAACGTATTGATACAGCAGACTTAGTGGAGTGCGCTAGACACGGTCGCCCCGCCCCCTGCCCTACAAGAAAACACAACTGTTATACTCTCTTTAAACTGTGCTGGGCTGTACGGGCACATAGTTGCCGTAATGATATAACCAAAAAAGTTAAACATGTCATTAATTAGTATAAAAATGTTATTGTTATTTAAAACGCATGTCTATGACAGTTTGCTTCAAAAATTGGCAAATTTTAAAAACTGGTAACACCTCCGCCGATGTTGTGACGTTAATATGTTTGAACGTGTTATTATTACCCGACAATTGCCCACGTTACATGTATTGCCATGTAAACAAAATTTTATTAAATGGGGAAACTTATTCGCCATTTAATTATATTATATTTTATTTTATATTTGTGGGGCATTTTTTCTTTATTCTCTGTATGAGATTATATGAACAGAATCATATAGTGACACCTAAACACCCTCACGGATCAGGCAGGTTTTTGTACATATAATAAATCCCCTAATAATTAACTGTTGGACATGGGCCTATATCGTAGGGTGGATAAACCACGCTTCGTAGACGGATTCCAGCAACCTTGCCATCTACTATAACTGGCATAAATATAAGATGATTGAAATGGAGAGGGCTATGCTCGGAGTTTCTCTGCGTGATAGACTCAGAAATGAGGATATCCGCAGTAAAACCAGAGTGACCGACATGGCCCAACGGATTAGTAAGCTGAAGTGGCAATGGGCCGGCCATATAGCTCGAAGAACCGATAACCGATGAGGAAGAAAGGTTCTCGAGTGGCAGCCTCGTACCGGTAGGCGTAGTGTAGGGCGACCCCCCACTTGATGGAGTGACGACCTGGTAAGACATGCAGGAAGTCGATGGATGCAGATGGCTCAGGACCGTGCTTTGTGGCGTTACTTGGGGGAGGCCTATGTTCAGCAGTGGACTTGTGAAGGGCTGTAATGATGATGAAAAGGTTGTGAGAGCAAGAGGACTATACAACTGTTTCCAATTGACTGAATAAGAGACTAACTGTGGCCTGTATGTTATGACTAGGGCTGCCATCTCTAAAACCTGGCCACCAGGACCGGAAGCGTAAGTTCCCCGGATTTCGGAGCTTTCACCCCGGACATTTGAATACTTTTATCATTCACTTACATCTAATCTGTACTTTATAGAAGAAAACTTTAATTTTAAGCCTCTTTTGTTGCACGAAATTGTATGCTTAATCGTTCTTAATAACTTTAATAACATCAAAATGTTCTCCAATTTTAAAATAGATTATAATTAGAACTAAAACTTTTAAAAAAACATAAATTTTGACTTTTTTAGCAATCCTATATGTTTATTTCTATACATTACAGCCAAACAAAACACAATTTGTTGTTTACATTCATAGAACAATGTAAACCATTTAAATTAAAAAGAAAACTACATATAGTTTTTAATTATTTGGCAATTCTTAAAGCAATAACATTAAAATTCCTTCAAATTTTAAATAGACTAGACAGAATTAAAACTGGACAGGAATGTGTTATGGCAAACACTGAACTCATATGGGTTGAGCGCTGGTTTGATACAGGCATAGAGGTCTCTTTATAGGTATTCTAGTGCTTGTGTCACGATCAATGGGGTCTACTCGGACTGGTTTAGCATCCGAAAAGGTGTCAGACAGGGCTGTGTGGCTTCCCCTTGGCTGTTCGACCTATATGTACCTGTATGTACCTATATGTACCTATATGTACTATATATACCTGTATGGACAGGTGTTTGCAAACTTTGAAAAATGAAGAATGTGGGTTAAGAATCGGCGAGTTAACCGTCAAATGCCGATGATCAAGTCATATTTGCGTCATCGGCGGCTGAGTTGCAAATGATTGTTACATTAATGAACTGGGCATTAAAAGAAAGGGGAATGAAAGTGAATGCAAGTAAGTCGAAAGTGATGGTTTTTGAAAGAGAGGAAAGCAAAACCGTATGTGAAATAAGAATAGAAGGAGAGTTAATTGAGCAAGTGGATTAGTTTGTGTATTTGGGATGTGTATTTAGCAGGGATGGTAGATATGATAAGGATATAGAACGACGAGTAAATGCAAGGAATAGTGAATGGGGCACTACACTCTATTGTGAAGAACCAGAATGTATCAAAAAAGGCACGTGTGGTAATACATAATGCTGTGTTAGTTCCTACTTTAATGTATGGTAGTGAAAGCTGTGTGTGGCAGAAGAAGCACGAAAGTAGAATAATGCTGTAGAAATGCGGTCTTAAAGTAGTATGCTAGGGTTGAAACTGAATGACAGGGTGAGAAATTGCGTGATAAGAGATAAATGTGGTATGCAAGATGATGTTGTGACCAGGATTAAGAAAGGAATGCTTCGGTGGTTTGGTCACGTAGAAAGAATGAATGAGGAAAGAGTGACAAAGCTAATTTATATGGCAGATGTGAACGTATATGGCAGATGTGAACGGCAGAGTCGGGAACGGACGCCCTAGAAAAAAGTTTATCGACCAAATTGGCGATATTTTGAAAATGGGCCACGTTAAAAGTACCCTTAACCGACGAGCATGTATGGATGTAAAGGAGGCGAAAGAGGTATGTCAGGATCGTGTCAAATGGAAGTCTAAATCGTGTCAAATCGTAGTCTCTGCCTACCCCTCTGGGTGACAGGCGTGAGTGTTTATGAAAAAAAAATTATGAAAATAATTAAAACTTAAATAGCTTATGTTATGAATTTTAACTTTGTGGTAACACTTAATGAAACGAATGCGGTAGTTCTCTTTAAAAAAAGTAGTGTCAGTTACTGTCTTTCAGGCAATTTACGGTCAATTTACATTTAAATAAACAATAAATAGAAAATATCTATATTTCTTAGAATTGTAAGAAAACTTCATATATTAAATTATAGGACTCACTCACTGATTCATCAAAGCCCATCCCAAATCCTTACACCTAGAATTGTTTAAGCAGAAACATTATGACAGTACCATCAATATATATTTTACTAACATAATGTTACGTTCGTCAGAATCTACATCAATTTATCACAAATAGTCACCTGAATAACAAACTAGCACTACATAAATTTAGATAGGCTACAATTATGTGACAAAACTATATGGAAAGACCAGTTTAAAATAAATAAGGAAAATTGCACAATAATTTTTTAAAAGAGCAAACCTCGAGTTTCTTGTCTGTTCTTCACTGCACCTTTGTCAACGGACGTAGTTTTAAAAACAAAATGTTTATGACTTATTTTAGTAACAATTGCTGTTTAATGAAATAAAAATTTATGAATAAATAATTTTGACTGCCTTTAGAAAGTTGAAATTCGGCGCAGAGGCCGCTCGCATAGTAAAATAGCGTCGGCGTCGCATGGGGTGAAATACCTTACCCATAGCTTTTATTTACATTAATTATGAGAACGGGATCTGATCGAAAACCCGGACGTTTATTGTAGCTCGGATTGCACACGGACTACAATTTAAACCCCGCCCGGACGATCCCCGGACGTCTTCCAAACTAGGACAAATCCGGGGAAACCCGGATGGATGGCAGCCCTAGTTATGACGGTTCTATCAAAGAAAGATGGGACGACTTAAGAAACCTATATGAAAAACTAGAATTTGTATGTTATAGTTTCTGAAGGCAGGGCTTTAATTCTTCTCTACACTATATCTTAGCACCGACTTCAGAAGCTATGATGTGTAATAATTAATTCTTTTACTTTTGAAGTTTGTTGTTATTTTATATTTATTTAACATAATATAAAAAACTTTAACTCACCTCCGGATTTATCAAAACGGCCAAAACAAAATTATATAGAAACTTGATATTTTTAGTATAAAATGGTTAAATATGTCGAAATTTATAAATTGAAATCTTAAATCTTCGCTGTATATTAAAGCTATTCTACGTAGCAGGAAATCCTGCACCTAGTACGTCACGTCAAGATGCCGCTGGTAGGGGCGATGGCGAAGGAAGTAGCAGTCGCTTGCTGAATCTTGATGTTTTATCATTGGGAAACTCTTCGAGGTATATAGTTCATACTACAAAATATTTTAACTCTTTTTACACAAACCTTTACTGTTATACTTATTAAATAACAGTGATCTTTTTAAACTATCACGACTGAGTGCACAGAATACATCCAAACTGACCATTAATATTTTACAACCTCTTAAAAATATGAAAAAAGTAAACTGCAAGTTTATGGTTTTGTTATTTTTTAAGTTCTATTGGAATAAGTCTTGGCATATTTTGATAGTTCTCAAGAAAGTATGAAACATTCTCAGATTGTATTACTATATTTCTAATTTACATTTTATATTTTCTAGGGTTCAAGAATCGTCTCGTCAAGAGCAGTCTACTACATTCGGATCTAGGTCTTCGGCCTTCCAACCGTTAAATGACTATATAGGGCGCTCATTTCGCACTGTAGACCAAAATGAGCGTGTGACGAGATTATTGCCTAATCCGTTCTCATCTATAAATAATAATCCTAGATCGGTTGCTGAGGGTTCGCAATCTACAGACAATTCTACAAACTCGTCACGCACAAGCATATTTACCTCGATTCGACCGGAATCATCTTTAAATTCAGATGTGTCACAACGCAGGTCCTTCCGTAGTTTTTCGTCTTCACAACCTTCATCTAGCACTTCGCGAAGAGAAAGTTTTCCTATTACGCTTGATGATCTAACTCCGATAACTCGTTGGCCACCACGAAGTCCATCCACGTCCAATACTAGTACGCAACAAAGACCGACAATGACCAATTCGTCTACGCAAATGAGTCCCGTATCTGCACCAATGGATGCACAAACAATTAACGAAAGCTTAGATTTAATTCGCGATATACTTAGAGACTCTGGCACTAGGTTATTGAACCTGATCACAAACATGTCCTTATCCACGTTGGCCGGCGTGGAAAGAAGTATTCCTCGACGCGGAAGTAATACACGTGCTCATTCCGATGAAAGCGAAACTGGAGAAAGCACTAGTGAAACAAGACCTCGAGTTCGACTTTTCAGCTCTAGTCTACGTAGAGGGTTTTTAACTTCAAGCTCTGAGTCTGACAGTGATCAATCCTTAGAGGTAAATATTTTGAGAACCCCAAATTCGACTTTCAGAGAAGACGAATCAAGAAACTCTGGCGGTCAAACGAACGCAACTGTCAATGACAGACAACAACAACCCACTGATCGTATGACGTTTGAGCTAAACGAGGACTCTCCAACAACCGAGGGAAGTTCCCAAAGCACAAGTGGATTTAACATAACCGCTAGCAGCAATAGGTTCCATGTTCGCACACAAAGAAATTCAGCGGGCGAAGGACCTAGTACATCAGCTAGAGATCGAACTGTACCATCTGAAAGTCGCAGCGATAGTTTTTCTGCCTTTCGACTGAGTGGATCATCATCGAGTCGTGACAATTTTTGGACTAGGGGTTGTGTAGTACCTCCTGAAGAAGCTTTTAGAAAAGTAAAGGGAGGGGTTAATGCTTTACAAAAACATACAACGCAATTGACAAATTTGTGGCTTCGCGGTAACCGTACTACAATGCGCGAACTACGCAACATGTGGGAGAATTTGCGTCGACGTATATTAATGTTACATAGAGAAACTGGACGTCAGGATGTACCTAGTTATTATACTAGATCACTTTTAGAAAGGTGCATGTTATTGACTCAGATGACGGATAATATCCGTGGCTCTACAAGGAGCACCAATAGACCAAGAACAGAAAATAATGAATCTGATAATAGAAACCAAAACAATGACGCTCCAGTAAACGACACAAATGGTGTTTCAAATAATAACGAACAGAATATGACGTCTGAGGCTGATAGAACCCACAGACAATCACCACCGGGACGGTCACCTCAGAGGCGTTCATCTCCTTCCCTTCGCTCCTCCCCATATCTTCGGAGAAGGCTTCAATCTAGTTATAGATGGAGGCCCGAAGATGAACTCAGAAGAAGATCTCGAAATCCCTCTGTTAACCGTCTATCTCAAAGATACGCAAATAGGCCTCGCAGGGACTTTGTTAGAGCTGTAGAAATTAGTGCCACAAGACATGAAATCCGCATGCGGGCTATGCAAGTATTGTCAGTCATGTTTAATATGATGATGATGTGTTTAGAGGAACGTGGCCTTAGTCAGCTTATCATCACTATGTTAAGGACTCTGAAAAAGGCTTTAGCCTTAACCTGTTTAATGTTAATGACAAATAGAAACACCAATCGAACTGCAAATAATCCATCGCAACAGTCGAGTCGCATGGACCCTCTTAACGTAGTTCGAATTGAAAATATTGACCACGCTGGCCCTGTTAATGTTGATGGACCAGATGAATCTCCGAATTCTTTATCCAGTGGAACTGATGAAGACCACATGAAAAAACGCGAAAATATGGAAAATCAACCATCGACATCACAAGCACTCACTGTTGGTCAAAGTTCTCCATCTAGGAATACTGTTCAAGAAGATAATCCATCGCCAACTTTAAGCTCTTGTTCCCAGCGATGGAGTAATCGACTTGCAGTTCAAATTGCTGCAGCAAACCGAAACAATTCGGTTACTGCTATAAATAGAAGAAAAATATATTTGGAACGTAAACGCCAAAAAGCTTTACACAGGACTAATCCAATAGCCCATCCACTTATAAAGAAAAGACTTTTCCCTCCAGTCTCCACTCATAGAATACCTGTATTGCGTTCCTTACCGCGCAAAACTCAACCAACGAAGGTTTCTCCGCCAAGAAACGAAGCTTCTAATGCAGAACCTGTACCTGGTCCTTCTAGCTTGGCTCCGGGTGCTGAAACTGCTAACCAAGAATCATCAAGAAGTGACGTGCAAAATGAATTTGAACACAGAGTAAATTTAATAAGACTTGCGCATCTGCAAGCTGTAAGAATAAGGAATGCAGCTAGATTTCGACGTTTAGAAACTATAAGACTGTATACGCCATCTTCTGTACGTGAGATGTTTGCCTTACGAACAAACAACTCTGATAACCAGTCGGACAACCAACCTTCGCAACAAAGTACCTTAGATGGTAATAATCGACGAACTTTCGCCGCATATCGACCACATATTCTTTCTCCGCGAGAATCAAATAACAGAACGCAAGATGACTCTAATACGTTTCATACTGTAATGAACAATGCACCAATACCACTAATGCAGGTTAATGACCTTCCTGTAGGTTCTGAAGCATCAGGAAGTCAGCCGCAAAGGCTTCCAAGAATCCACGAATTTCTACAACCTATAATTTTGGCGCAGGTAAGGATTAATTTAAACTACTAATTTGTTATACGAGGCAGTTATGTAGATAACTTAAACTGATTTTTGACAATGCATTACTTTGGAAACAATTACCCACAAATACTAGTAACAAACGTTCTGGAAATTCTGGCTGTTAAAAATGTCTCCATTAGCCACTTAGATCGCGATTCCATTGATTCCAAAGCTGCTGGATGACATTTTACACCACGACCTCATATATGCCAGCAATACTCCAAGCACGTGAGACTTACGCTTTGCCTTGGGACAGCGTGAGGTACCGCCGCACTTTTGCAGGGACACCTAACTTCTTTGCAGCTTTGGTTTGGCCCTGGTTCTATTATTATACAGGTTGTTTGGAAGATGGGTGCAAAGCCTGAAGGGGATGATACCCTAACCGTTTAGAACATATTAAGCTAAACATGCCGACGAAGTTTACACATTCTTTTTAAATTGAATTTCTAAGGTTCTTAACAATAAAACCCATTATTTTTATATAATGTTATTATTTTTTATATATGTAATGTATAATTACTCAAAAAATAATTTCCAAGCATCTTCATCATCATAAAAACATTCTACGCATATTGAGTTTAAGAAACAAAAAAAAACTAAGAAAATGTGTTTATTTATGCCATTATAAAAAAAATTCCTTTGCTTTTCAAACCTTTTTAAAAACATGATTAGTTATTGCCCTTTCTTTTGAGGTATTGTTTACGCAGCTGTCTCATCAACTCCTGGAATTAGAGTGTACAAAGCAAAGTGTGGACGAATATTTTTAATTTTATACGGACCAAAATAATGCACAATTTTTGCTAATTCACCATAGTTTTCGTTAGAACTGCTTCGTTTTCAGAATTACAGTGCGCGTCACGGATTAACTTCCGGGAACTCGTTTCGCAAAAGCCGCCGCGTGACCTAATAAAAACCTGACCTTTTTTGACTCTCAGGTAGCGACTAGCGAATAGTATTTTATTCAATAGAACAATCAGCTTAGCAAATCACATAAAGTCGTTATTTATTCACACTAAATAGTAGTACTTGTTAGATAAATGATCATTATGCAATATTACTTAGCAATCATCACAATTAATATTAATATGAATCCATTTCAAACTACCAACATTAATTTTAGAATTGAGTCACAATATAAAAGCGCGTACACTTGACGCTCGCGGCGTTTGCGCCCTCCTTTCTGCCAAGGAGGGTCGCGTTCGTATACGACTTAGAGATCTCTAGTCAGATCGTTAAGCCAGTTCCTAAAAGGTTGGGTTTAGTGGGTAAAAGTCACCACATAACCACGCAGCCGGCTGCGTGGTATGCTGTGAGCATTCCCAACCTCCCTCCCCCGCTTTCCGGAGGGTTGCCCATATTTGCTTCGGGCGCAAAAAAAAAACTCTCGCGGCAGTTGATTACGAACACTGGTCCTGAGAAGGTTATAAATTATAATAGTGAAGTCTATTGTGAAATAGGGTGATTCTAAAGGTTGTGAGTAAAGTTAAATTAATATATAGTCTTCTTTGTGAAAGTAAAGTATAGTGTGTTATAAAGTATTATATACAATTTAAGAGTGAAATTAAACAACGAACATAGTGAATAAACAGTTAGCTAAGTGAGTTTTCGTGCTTTTATTGGAGAAAAGCTGACATACTTTACATCAATAAAAAATAATAATACTAGTTTTTACGGAATTTATCGCGTATATTTAACTTTTTAATACCCGACGTTTCGAGAGCTTTACAGCACCCATGGTCACGGGAAGGACTGAGATGTTTAACGTCCAGATGTCATAGTTAACCGCGGTTACCATAGATTAAAATTTAACTTTTGTTCCGATCTACACTATCTTTCATCGTTATTCTATGGTAACCGCGGTTAACTATGACATCTGGACGTTAAACATCTCAGTCCTTCGGTCCTTCCCGTGACCATGGGTGCTGTAAAGCTCTCGAAACGTCGGGTATTAAAAAGTTAAATATACGCGATAAATTCCGTAAAAACTAGTATTATTTCAATGTGTAGTGTTCGCGTAAATATACGAAATCATTATAAAAAATAATAACATAACAACTGTTACTGGACACTATTAAAAATTAATTTATTGAAAATCTTATCAAAAATTTATCAAAAAGAAGCAGATTTCTAAGACAAGCTTTGCTTAATATGTTCTAAATGGTTTAAGGTGTCATCCCTTTCAGGCTTTGCACCCATCTTCCAAACACGCTGTATTTCTACTACTATTTATTTCGAACCTGCATGTAAAATTTGTGAAAAGAAATTGTGAAATGTAAAACAACAACGTTGATGTAGAGGAAACGTGTAAAAAACACAAAATATAGCATTTATCTATTTTCACGTTTTAATTTTACAGAATGCAATGGCAGTAGACGAAGATGGGATTCCAAATGGGGGCGGAGGCGGTGGCAATGGTGGTGGTGGTGGAGGAGGAGGTGGCGGTGGTAATGGCAGTGGAGGGAGAAATATGGGAGCTCGGCGGATGGGCGGAATGGCTGGCTTACTCGACGCTGGAATCATTTCCGAAACGCTCCCAGCGCCCTCACATCGTGTACAGGCCTGGGATTTTACTACCGGCGCTACTCCCGACATTGCTGATAGTACGCTGTTTTAATATTTATATCAATTTACTATTTTACTTAGGGAATTAACATTCTACAAAACTATGTCAAAAAGATATTCGAATTTAGTCTTTCCCCTTTGAATTGTTTAACAGTACTGTTAATATTAATCTAGCTGATCATGAACTACTTAACTCTTTATCCTTTCATCAGGTACAAAAAATGTTGTGGTGCAAAGGTGCAGGATCCACAATGATGCTAGTATTGACATTTCCAAAGATGGACGACTGCTGGTCGCGTTACTACCTGTGCCCAGACTTCGCAACACTAATCACTGGTTAGGTGAGCATAGTTGACCTCATTAACAGAATCAGGATATATAGATCATAGAATACTATAATACACAATAGAATGGCTGTCAACCTTATTTTGTACCGTGGTTCGGCGTCGCCGGGAGCACACACACAAGCAATTACGTCGTATTATCAGTTAATCACTACTACAAACCCGATTCGATGTGTTGACAGACGGATTTTAATACATATTTATTTGTAAATAACGTGCAATTTGGAATTTTCTAAATAATTTGCATGCGAAATTTGGAAACGATTGTAACGTCAAAACACATCTCGTGGTGACATTTATACGTGTGAATTGACGTCTTGTGCGTCTTGTGGCATTTTAGTGGCTACACGGGCTCCACCCACACCTCCGTTCTATTATATATGTATTATAGTATTCTATGATATAGATCGTTAGTTTGCGGATATCCATTATATTAAAGATCTTATAAATAAATTTTCTTATATCGACGTAATAAAATAAAATGATGTGTCTTGCCTGGTTTGAAGAGCACCTCCCGCCTTTCCTCAATTGCGTGCACTGTTCCTGGCTATGGCTGACCGCCCGCCAGAGTTCTTCTTCTTTCTTCACCTGAGGATTCCTCGTGTAGAAGCGAAACACGTGTGGTATTATGGACGGTGTAGTAGTGCTGGGATTATGGAGGCGGGGATAGTGCACCCAATTGAGGGAGGGCGGAAGGTGCTCTTCAACTTAAGTAAGACACATCATTTTATTTTATTACCTATATCAATTATTTTTATTAACATGTGGCGGCGCTGTCGTCGCGCCGCAAGCAAAACACACCGAAGCCTAAATCACGCTATCAAAATTCCGATTCATAAATAGTATATATAGAACATCTCTGAACTATCACACGGAGTGTTGGCCGCTCCCCGGGCAGAACACCTTGTCCGGCGAGAGATCTCCCCTTTTCCTTACACGGCCACTGTGGTTACCCCGACGTGATCTGAACACGCAACCAACAACCCTCGGGAAACTTCAAGCTTCATCATCGTCATAGAGTACCCCATTCGCTCCCTAGCAGATATCGTCTGCAGTCTTCACAGCCTTCAAGCCATCTAGCTTCACAAGGTTCATCGCAGCACTGGAATAATAATGCTTCCTGTTCCTTCAAGCTACTCTCTGTGCTATACAGTGTTCGGCACGGCTCTGAGCCTTACTGCTTGCCTCTGCTTCACGGCACTCTCGCAGATTACTTGCCTTCTTCTAGACTCACTGCAGACTACAAGACAATCCACTTGCACTTACATATTCGTCGGCAACGAGGCTGCACTATCGACCTCCGGTCTGAGCAGGGCCGTGATTTAGGCTTCGGTGTGTTTCACTTGCGACAGCGCCGCCACAAACACATAATATTTTAGAAACACAGGAGCATTAAGCTGCTATTTTACGGGGGTATTTTGTGGGAGAGTAGTCAAAACAACCCCTTCGTAACGCAGCCATAAGCAGCTGTAGCGTTGCTCTACCACGTCAAAAACGCTCAACATATGGTAAAGTCACAATACTATAATATATTCTAAGTAATTTTATTACAGGTGTTTACTCGTTGGAGTGGTCGCGCCTAGGTCACTGCTTGCACACGGCTGTATTAGAACAGAGTGCGGTGTCTGTAGCACTGTCGCCTACAGCTCGGCACTTGGCGGTGGGATTGGGTTCCCGCCGCTTTACTACCACGCCCCACGCAAGGAATAACGTATTTGCGCTGCTCTATCGCCTTGAACCTCTGGGTAAGCTAGTTTAGTTTAGTTTGCGACGGGCTGTTTTCCGCAACTCCACGTCTATGCGCGTATTTTGCGTGTGGACAGGAATAATGTGATTATACGAGCCATGAGATCTCCCCGAAGAAGCTCAACAGTCCCTTGATGTTGCATGCAACTTCGGGGAGTGATCCCGGCGTGCCGAGATGTTTAGCCCTGTACGTAGCGACCTCCGGACATTTCAGTAGCACGTGGGCCGCCGTTTCTTCCTCCCCCATACATGCCCTGCACAGGGGACTATCTGTAACACCTATAGTAAATAAATGTTTGTTAAAGGTGCCGTGTCCTGTGATAGCACTTGTTACTATCCTGATCTGCGGCTTGTTCAGTCTCATTAAAACTTTGGTTAAGCGACTGTTTACTTCAGGTAGGGCCTCCCTAGCTTGTCTACAGTCTACTAGATTTTTCCAAAGCTGAGCGTGTTGATTAATGAAGTGTACGTACCAGTGAACGAATGTTACCAAAGGGGATTGGTATGATTGGTTCCGGCCCTATAGTGGCCAGAGCCGATCCTCTTCTGGCCAGTTCGTCCGCTGCATCGTTGCCTCTGGATCCACTGTGTCCCTTTATCCATTGCAGAGTCACATTGTTGTTTTTACATACCTCATTTAATCGTTGATGGCATTCATATATTAGTCCCGAGTTCACCCCATTGCAACTCAGAGCTTGTAGTACCGCCTTACTGTCGGTCAGTATTCTGATGGGGAAGTCACCTTCCTAGCATCTATTGCTATGGCCGCTTGAATGATACCCATACATTCCGCCTGAAAGACCGTGTTATAGGTACCCAGCGGTGTGCATATGTGAATATTGAGGTCTTCAGAGAAAGCTCCAGAACCTACACCTTCATTTGTTTTAGAACCATCGGTGAAAACTCTAAGCTCTTTTGGGCTTAATCCTTCCGGCTGGCTGTTTTCATTTAATTGTATCTTGTATTTCTTATCGAAAACAAATTGTTTAGGAATCCTATCGTATTTGGCTTGTAGGATAGGAATTTCTGAGTGAATTCTATCAATTATGCCTGTATGAGGGACTCTATTCTTACTCCAAAGATTTAGGGTCTTGAGTCTGATGGCAGCTAAAGTCGCTTCTTGTTGTATATGTAGATGAAGCGGAGTTAGCTCCAGCATCGCTTCCAAGGCTGCTGTTGGCGTAGTTCTTATGCAGCCTGTGGCAGCCATACATGCCAGTCTCTGGTAGCGCTGAAGCTTCTTAATTGTGGTGGCTTCATTTGTCTTGGTCCACCATACCAGAGCGCCGTATGTGATCATGGGCCGAATTACAGTTTTGTAAAGCCACAGTATGATTTTTGGCGTCAGTCCCCATCTTTTGCCAATCATGTTTCTGCATTGCCAGAAAGTTATACTAGCTTTGTTGATTTTGTTTTCTATGTGTTTATTCCAGTTAAGTTTGTTGTCCAAGGTAAGACCTAAATATTTTACCTCAGAGGATAGCTGGAGTTTTGTGCTGAAAAGACTACGAAGATGATAGTTATTCAGCATTCGTTTTTGTGTGAACATTACTGAAACCGTTTTATTTGGATTGACGGTTAAGTCGTATTCCCTGCACCATCTCTCCACTATACGGAGAGCCGCTTGGGTCAGGTCGCACACTATGCTTGCTGTCTTTCCCGAGACCAGTATTGTCAGGTCATCAGCATAACCTACTGTATAGAAGTGATTAGTATTTAATTTGGGTTAGCTATATATACTCTCCAGATTTTTATGGATTGATCAATCAATCAAATTAATTTTACATCCAAGGTTAAGACCATGAAGGTTAGAGAACAGGAGAACGATCACTACGTACTAAAGCATAGCCCGCCTGTCCTTGAAAATTGTAGAATTTATAGCGGCGCTATCGTCGGTGAGTAGTGACTGCGAAGTTAACTGTTTATGAGTACAATTAGATGAAGTTAGTCGAATAATGTACAAATTTTTTCCGCGGCATTGGTGAGAAAATTTTCATGTTCTGTAAGTTTGTAATTTTCGACAAAAAGAAACATTAAAAAATGAAGAAATATTTTATTGTGCGTGGATGTGCAAGTGGTTTAGCATCTGATCGGAAAAATTGACTGAAAATGACTTTTTATTGACAGAACTTAGCGATCGCAGCGCCTCACTTATGATGTCCATATTTCTGGGACACTATTTTCTACGGCGATCGTTCTCCTGTTCTCTTTTTTTATAGAAGAAGGGGCAAACGAGCATGCGGCTCACCTGATGTTAAGTGACTACCGCCGTACATGATGAACCGCAACACCAGGAGAATTGCGGGTGCGTTGCCGGCCCTTTAGAAAGGAGTAAGCTCTTTTCTTGAAGGTCCCCAGGTCGTATCGGTCCGGAAAAATCGCCGGTGGTAAACTATTCCACAGAGAGGTTGTACGTGGAAGAAAACTCCTTGTGAAACGTACAGTGGTGGACCGCCAAGCATCCAGAAGGTGTGGATGGTATCGGGACGTTTGCCGTGTAGTGCGTTCACGAAATTTGGCGGCTGGGATTAATCCGTACAATTCCTCAGAGCACTCCCCGTGATAGATGCGATAAAATACGCAAAGAGATGCAACATCTCTTCGCAGCGCCAGTGAATCGAGCCGATCGGAAAGCACTCGGTCGTCGACGATTCGAGCCGCTCTGCGCTGGATGCGGTCAAGTGGAAGGAGCTGGTACTGGGGAGCCCCAGCCCAGAGATGGGAACAGTATTCCATGTGCGGCCGAACCTGCGCCTTGTAAAGTTGCAGGCGGTGTGCCGGCATGAAACACTGTCCCGCTCTGCTGAGCATGCCAAGCTTTTTAGAGGCCAATTTGGCCTTCCCTTCCAAGTGACCACGAAACTGCACGTCACTCGATATGTCGACGCCGAGGATTCCGGTACTGACTGAGGCAACAAGGGGAGTGCCTTGAAACTGAGGGGATACGACAAAGGGGTTCTTTTTAGCGGTTAACGCGCAAACTTGTGTCTTCTGGGGGTTAAACTGGACTAGATTTAGTCGTCCCCAATCCGAGACTCTGTTCAGCAAAGACTCGACTTCAGACACAAGTTTTTCCCGGCACTCGGAGACGTTTTCCCGAGAAATATTGGCTCGGCCGGTGTAAAAAGCATCACCAGTGCTGTCATCCGCATAGCAATGAATGTTACGTATGCAACATATCATTGATATGCAGAAGAAACACCTAACCTAACCTTCATGGTTAAGACAATGACCTCCACACCTTAATAAGTGTAGTTTCTCACATATTAATAAGTATGGATATGAGGGTAGTTTGCTTAACATGATTCCATATGGGAATTACTTACTATTGTTGTGGTGCAAATTCCATCGTTGGTGCAATTCCATCCTCACTCGGAGACTTGCCGTTTTTGTGGTGCTGGAGAGCCATTCTAATCTCGCCCAGACTGACGTCCGGAATATCTCACACTTGCGTGTGGCTCCAACGATGATGTGTACAGCTGCCCGTAGAACCTCTCAATCTCACTTAAAATCTCAGGTGTCCAGGAAACGATGCTGCCACATTCGGTCTTCAGCGATGACAGCTAGCTCTTTCTGGCAGACAGTTCTCTATCAAAAACATGGAGCCCTGGAGCTTCCGCTCGATCGATTCTTCAATACGAGCTGTATTGAAGTTGCGTAAGTCCCGCCGCGTGCATTTGGAGATCTGTCTGTTCAGTTTCCTACATGCTGTCAATTCTGCAGAACACTGCAGCTTCATTCCACTAACAGCCATGATATTGAGATTGTGATCGGAGAGTTTTTGTGGTCTTGCAGAACTTAGCTGCGACCGCATGGACAGTTTCCACGAGCTTGTCATTCATATCGTCCACTGCATTGCAGTCTTCTAAGAACTGAAAACGATTTTCTAACTCGAGCTAAAAGTTTTCGGTACTTTAGATTAGAGCACGAGAAGAGCGGAGAGTTGACTTCATTAGTCTTGACCTCTCCAATTTAACTTTTATGCCCCGGCTACACGCTCCGTCTTGCCTGCACAGTCCAGGCCTGTGCAGTCATGACTGTACAACGGCTCGTGCAGGTAAGAGTGTGTAAACTGGACTGTGCAAACCTCAAAGTGTTTTGAGTCTAGTCACGTCATGATGTGGCCAGAAGAGGTTTTTTAAACGGAGCCTTATATTATTGTTTACTTGTAAAATAGCAACAAATAAGAAAGTTAGTTTTTCAATTAATAAATGATAAGCTTCATTTTTTTTGTTCCTGTCGGAATATTTCTTACTTTTAATTTTCCATAACGTCGGCAACGATTTGTACAATTCTATGAATTCTGTTAAAAAATCCCTGGAATAATTGCGTACATCACTCATTTTTAAGATTTAATAACATAACATGTGTCGTCAACAATAATTTAGACGGACTGAAGCGCGGCTTGAGTAACCGGCCACACGCTCAAGTAAGCTCGCAGGCAAAACCGTGCAAACCAAGCCCGCGCAGTCCAATCTTCAGCACGTCAACGATTACGCAGGCCGCCTGCGCGAGCCACAGTGCAAACTGGTTTGTGCAGGCATGCTCACAGGCAAGACGGTGCGTGTAGCCGGGGCATTAGGTTCAGTGTTCTTCTCACCATTCGGTGATCGCCGCAATTTCACCCTCGCGATCACTTAACTGTTGCCGTCTAGTCGTCGTAATGAAGTCAATCTCATTTTTTGTCGTACCTTCGGGGCTTGACCAGTGCCCTGTTTATCAAAACTCACAAGTCTACTTGTTCACAAGTTACACTTTACAAGCGAGTTTTTACAAGTTCGTGTAAATTACGTTTATCAAAAAAATCTACTGGGCTTGTAAAATTTAACACTTTTACGTTCTACTTGTAAGTTCTAAAATCAAAAATGTATGCAGCATTCTTTTCCCGGCATTTTTTTTGCTTTTTATTGAATATCCCTATTTAAACACATGGCTGTATGGTTTATTGTCTGCGCCTAACTTTGATGGGGCATTAAAAAAGTAGTAGCGCAGGTAGACAAAGTATTCCCGCCTCTTATTTATAACTTGATTGAAGTTTATTCGCGGCGAGATTTTGCGATTTTTTGAAAAATTTCTAGATATTATGATAATAAAATAACGGTTTCACAACTGATTCGCGACATAATACGCGATATTTGGTGCATTTAGCAATAGGATGTCCAAACAAAAAAAAAATAGAAGAGTGGAAGAATATTTTAAGTACATGTCATTCGCTTGGTCTGGTATCTGCAGGAAAAGATTACACCTATGTCCGAATTTTACCCTTGTGCAATAGGTCTCTCTATAACTGACTGTTTCTTAAAACTCTACTGTCATTGGTGCTTCCAGGCTAATTAACATAGGAATAATAAAACTTTCTCGGGAACGCACACAACCAAATACTTAATGGAATGATTTCCGTGTTGAGCTACGAATACTTCTTCATGTTGTTGTCAGGCTTCAATTTTCATCAAGGTACCATCTAGACAGCCACAAATTAATGGCATTCCTTTCAACATATGAAACCTCTGTACGAGGGCGGCACTCAAAATTTCGGGAATCAAGGAAGTGACACAACATTACTATTTAAAAATGTATTTATTGCTTTTCGAAGTATTCTCCGCGAAATTTGATACATTTTCCATACGATGGAACCAATCATTGAAGCAACCATTCCATTCAGAAGTTGGGGTCTCCAAAATGGCCGTTTTGTAGGCGTCCACAGCTTCTTCAGGTGATGAAAATCTCTGTCCACGCATTTTATTCTTTATTTTAGGGAAGGTATAGAAATCATTAGGGCTTAGGTCGGGGCTGTACGGCGGATGGTCTAATAATTCTATGTTTTCTTGCTCTAAAAACTCTTTTGTTCTGTTTGCGGTGTGAGAACTCGCATTGTCGTGATGGAGGATGATGCGGCGGTTGCAGTTCTCTTTACGGAGTTCAGAAACGACCTGTGGCAAACAAATGCTAGCATACCATTCTGCATTAACCGTTCTTTGTCCCTCAAGAGGAATAGTCGTAACATGGCCGGTTTTGGATACAAACGTGGCCACCATTTTTTTTGCACCACTCCGTGAACGAACAATTTTTGTTGGCTTTAACTCATTTTCGAACACCAAACTCGTGACTGGTTTTTTGTTTCGGGTTCGTACGCGTATATCCAGGATTCGTCACCTGATATGATGTTGTATACAGCATTTGAGGATCCTGCGTGGAATCTTTCGAGAGTTCTGACGCACCAAGTAACGCGAGGCGCTTTTTGCTCTTCACACAGCTAATGCGGTATCTATAGGGAAAACAACTTTTTTACACCTAATTGTTCATGCAAGATTATTTGTATTTTACTCATGCCAATGTCTTAAGTCGCCTGAATTTCGCGGTATGTCACATGTCGATCTTCCTCAATCAGCTTACGCACAGCATCAACATTTTCTTGGGTGACTGAACCGTTGAAATTCAGCCAACCAGCGATAAATTGTGGTTTTGGATGGGGCTTCATCACCAAATGTAGAAATCATCCGGTCAACACACTGTTTTTGTGTTAAACCACTTCGAAAGTCATAATAAATCATCGCTCTTGAATTTTCTCGAGTCAATTCCATTTTCTCAACGACTAAACAAGTTTGACAAAACCCTGTGACAAGACCGATAATCTTTTTTTAAATAAATAAATAGTATTCGATTTTTAAAACCAAGGAGTTTTCAATTAAAAAGATTTTAATATGACAGGAACAGTGGAAATATTCCATTCCCGATAATTTTAGTGCAGCTCTCGTATTACCTCCTGCATATTATTCGGCCATTTCACGTAGTTTTCAAACATTACGGTATTGATGGCTACTACAACACTGTGGACTGCATTGCATACACTGGTTCCCAACCAATGTAGAGCTATTTGTAATATTAATTTAGTTGACAGGGCTGTGGTTTCTGTTTGTATTTCTTTCTAAATGGCTACCCAAAATTTTAATTAATTGTTCCAATTTTTCAGCTTTAGGTCGAAACGTTGCATTAAATTCATAGGTCGTTTCCATATGACTGTAGTCAATTCTTGTTTTATGTGTTCTCGGTTCCATAACATAAACACTCACGCCTGTCACCCAGAGGGGTAGGCAGAGACTACAGACGTCCATTTAGCACGATCCTGACATACCTCTTTCGCCTCTTCCACGTCCAGATACAAGAACCAGAGATATGAACAAAATCACGAATACAAGTATAAAAATATACTTGTGAAATAAATAAGGGCCCTTGCAACTTGTAATTTACATGTGTAGTTTTGATAAACACATATTTGTAATAATTATTTTTTACAGGAAAATTGCTTGTAATATAAGGCTTGTAAATTCTGATAAACAGGGCACAGGTCCAAAGAGTCCCTTTTTCTCTATGAAATCGACCAGCTGCTGGCCCCTTGGGTTCCGTTACCCTATTCCCTAACTTCAGTTCACCGTTCTCTCTTGTGCCGCCGGAGACTGGGGGCCGTCTCTTCGTAACCCTTATCATAGGAGGTATATTGCCATAGTTGCCACGCTGGGCTAGCGGGTTGGCAACCGCAGTTTTTATTGTAATGTTGCTGTTATCAGAAAGATGCTGCTACCCAACTTCTGCCTCAGTTTGCCTCTGTCGCCTCTTACGACGCGCACGGGAAGATATGGAGTGGTGAATATTTTTGCCCGCCACTACACGTGATTTTAATTTTTTGTGTACATTTATGTAAGTGTGAGTGTCCAGTAACATTCGAATATAAGTTTCCTTCTTCTCCTTTTATAATGCTTACAAAAAAATTACTTCAGTTTTCGATGTTCACATTTTAAACTAGATAAATATGTATTTTAATCACGTCTTTGCTTTTTTTCAGAGAACACAAGCCGAACCGGTTTATCGCCAATAAAAGAGTTGGAACAAAACTGGGAACATGGTTTCACTAGCCTGAATTGCCTACGTTGGGCGCCACAACCAGGGCAAGGGCTTGTTTACGCCAATAACACAGGACAACTAATAATCATGAGTTAAGTGTATCTATTAGAAAAATTGATTGTTAACTTTAATAAATTTGTTTATATGCAAGGACTTTAAGTATCAAATTAGTGTAATGTTTTATAGCACATTCAGAGAAATGGAGAGTTTTGAATCTAAAGAAAAAATACTTTTAATGTCTACAACATTAGCGTTATATAACTATAGATGGCTAGATGACCAACCCATTAGAAATATAAAATATTCTTATGACAGCCATCAACGTTTGTAACGTGCGTATTTTGCGATTTATGCACTATAGTCAACCAAATCTAAGAAATACATTTTGACAGCTGTCAGACTTATTACACCAAGCATGCCAACCAAAAAATGGGAACGTACAATATTCGATTATTAAAAAAATCGATATCGATTATATTTAAAGTTAGTAATCATTTATAGTTTGGTTTGAATAATACCAGAATAAATTAAAAACGGATAATTTTTAAACACAAGATTTATTCGTTTCTTCGTATTTGTTGTAACTGTTTATTTCTAGAGGCACAATTACAAAAATTTTAGATTGAAACTAGGTTTAAAATAAATTTATTCAATCGCTTTCAGTACAACTATTTGAGCTGTCGTTGTTTAGATTAATTATTATTTGATTTTCAATAATACAGTCAAAATTAATGTCTCTCAAAATCATACATAATCTTTTTATTTTTGTTTTTTTTTTTCAACCACTTTTGCCCAATCATCGTTTTTGACATGGGCACATGCTTCAACGAATATAGAAGAAACCGTCGAAAAAGTTAAAACCGAATCACAAAATAAGAAGACAAACGCAAAATCACAAAATTACGCCACAGTAAGCTCCCAAAATGGCGTGAGATTGAAATTACGTAGTGGTTTTTTCAGCGCGGCCTTGTATATGAGTTTTTTTTGCCTACACAATGGACAATGGCGAAATAATAGGTGATGGAATTAGTGTCTACCTAAGTCACCATTACAGATATCAATAAAATAATTTTCTATAGAAAAACTTATCATACACAATTCAAAATGTAATTAACTAGTTGTTGTAGTTCTATTCGTCAAGCAAGACACACGAAGATCTTATAACATACAGAAAAGTTTGACGTGTATTTTATTCAGAAAACTCTTCTATACATACTAATGCGTTCTTTAAAGATTACCTCTATGCTAGAAACTACTCTATATTAACATACAGTTAAGGCGTTTTATACCATACAGCCTAGTCTGATGTGTATTTTGTTTAAACTGGAATATCTCTAATTCCTGACTTCTTGCAGTAGTATGATCGAAGAAAAAATGTTCGGGATCTTAAATTATATTTTTACATATTTTCCCATTGTAGACGCAAGAAAAAAAGTCAACTAAAATTTATTTGGGAGTTCGCCATTATCCTTTACGTTGACAAGGTAAAAAAATAAACTTGTTTTATTCATGATTCAAGTAATTTAAGGAATTTTAAAAATAAAAATTTAATTAAACAAATATTACATTAAAAACACAATGATTCGATTATTTGAATATTTTTAACTATTATTTGAATCTTTTTGCCGATTATTCGCATATCAATGAATTTTAATCATCCAAACACTACGGTAAGGCACATAGCGACATATCATTAAAACGACGTCAAGTAAAAAAGTTGAAACTGGTTATTTTTTTTAATATTTTGCTTTATTTGAAAGATTCGAATTTAAATTAGCGATAAAAAACTAAACACGTTGTAATTAAATATAAATAACTTCATAATTCTTCGAATTTAGGTAAAGGGTTATTGTAAATCGTATGAGTACACTTGTGCAAAGTTATTGCGGAATGATTAATGTTAAACGTCAAAAGGTATTTCTTAGATTTGGTTGACTATAATTAAAATTTTTCTTACGTTGCGATAAAATATTCAATATCTATACAAAGCACCTGTCATCCCACATGATAACCTGGTTACATTACAGAAAGCTATTTTACCTTTGAAAGATAAAAGCAACAGAGGGTTGAAAAATCCACTGAAGCGTGGATTCGGATAAATTCAAACTAAAACTTTTTTAATGTCAAATAAACACTGGCTTACATTGTCTTTTTGACGAAGTGTAAAATGCCTGCTACAAACGAAACGATATATCGCAGCGATTAATCTGTGCAAACTGATTGCGCAGATTTATCGATCGTGTGTATGACAAACCGTTGCATGTTAGCTTTCATGCAATTTCTATTAGATAAATCGTTATCGATTGCGTTTGCACAGTTTTGTCGTTGGGTGTGACAATTCGTCACGGAGCTCTCTCATATCGAAAGAAAAAAAGGTAGACACCGTAAACAAGTGGAAGAATTTATAGAAACTTGTCTTTGGAAGACAATATCAAAGGAGTACCATGATCGCAACAAAAAAATGCTGCCTACAAAAATGCGGCGGCTCGAAAAATAAAGACATTTTTCTTTAAATACAAAATCTGGCCCAATATCGCAAGTGCGTCATCACCTTGTTTCTTGTGCGAGCTTGTGTGAAGAACTTACGATCGACCTTGATATCGGTGCATGTGGAGACAACTGGAGCGTTCGATTAAACTGCACAGTGTAAAATCGCTACGATATATCGTTACGTTTGTAGTAGGCAAAAGTGTGAAATTTTAAAATGTCTATAGATGTTTGATGTTACGGTTGAGATGTGGATAACTGTAGCATAGCTTCAGGTCTGTCATTGTGTTTTGTGCTCAGAACTTGACTATTTTTTTTTTTTGTTTAGAATTATGACAAGTAAATGAAATAAAACTGCTTCGTCGTTCGTCATACGTACAGTAAAGGAGGACAATAATTTGTGGGAATCTGTCTTTCCATTCGATTACAATGTTTTATCCATGTTACCATCTTTTGAGATAGTAATCAAGTACTTCCTTAGAATTGTTAAAGAAAATGTAAATTACATATTAACTTATTTACTTACCTCTTAATTTTCTAAAACGTACATGTGATATACCTAGCACATAGGCACTATTCTGGATAGAAGATACATAGAAAGAATACATCGTAATATTAATATCAAGATATCGCGGTTGAAACCAAACTGGTAGCGTGATACGGGGAACATCTAGTGCCAGTGAAATAAATACAATATTTGAATTAAATGCAATCTCTTCATGATTAGACCTTTTCATGGAGTTGGTTGTATTACATTCAATTACAAACCACATTATGTACCGTTATTTTATTTCACGCTGATATGAATCTCAGTATTGGATGTATACCATGCCACACATTAAAGTGTTTAAATATAATATATATCCTACAGAGTGGGCCATGAATTTTAGTAAATTATTTAAATAGACTATAAGACATCTCATGCGAATTTATGTATATTTTTGAAAGATAATTAAAGGGAAATTATTTTTTAAATGTTATGTCATCTCAATGACTGCCGTGCCGTCTCTAATTTGGCATTACTACGATCTTTTAGAATTTAGAAGACTTTTTGACTTCATTACATTGATACAGTGGCCCAAAGATAGCAGACATCTTACGAATATTTGCTTTTTATTTAACCAATAAATCTGGTTTGTTTGCGCACACTCTATTCCTATAATATTTTTTAGTATTCCGGCTGCATCAACACCGATAATTCTGAGAAGAAATATTATACCCAATGATTTATGTGCCGAAATTGGCGCCCATACCGCTAGCCTAATTGATGATTTTTTTTAGTATTCCGGCTGCATCAACACCGCTAATTCTGTTTATTGACGTTTCCGTTTGAATTCAAAATGAAAATTATCTTCGTCAGAAAACAGTATGTTTTTAAAATAATTAAAACGATCCTGCGTTGTTTCGGAAATAATTTGCGTAACATTGAATTAGTACGCTTCAATTCGGGAAGGGATTTAATTTTAACTCCGTTTTCAACTGCTGCTATAAGATAAACCATTTATAACTTTTTATTTTTTATTTAACATAAATCCCGTTCCTTATTTTCTCGCCAATTTTTCGAATTAAACTGAGTGAATCATTTTTTTACAATAATTTTTTACACAAAACTCGCTGTGAGCCAATGAATCAAGTCACAAAGATCGTCCACTGTGATTTAAATTCCAATCAACTGACGTTCTTGTTCCACCGGTAATTTGATTAAAATGTTAACAAATTCAATTCGCAAATAACCTTTCGATCTCTAATGCTACCACCACTGAAATTTTTACTAAAGTTTTGCAGTCAATTGTTACGAAAAAAATCATAAGAAAATATGTCTATAAAATCAATTATATTTACCGAATAATTAAATTTAAGAAGTTGCCAGCCTGCTATGGGAGATTTATAGCTGATTACTTTCATATTAATCCTGTAATTGATTTGTTAGTTATAATTTATGCCAAATTATAATTATAATAAGCGTCAGTAGCCTAATGGCAGGGCGCTGACCGCGAACTCAAAAAGGTCGTGGGTTCGAATCCACCATTCGACTACTGGCGTGAACCACTCGTAACACAAGCTATTTAAGCTTACCACGAGTGGTTAAGGGGAATATTAGTAATGTTTATGGCATTGTTAATATTCTTTTTTTAAATAAAAAAATTATGCCAAATCTTCAATTTTTAAAAGTATCACTAATTGTAAAACATTTTTAAAAAAACGTAATTTTAATATATTAATTTAAATTTAATTGTTCGATATTTTAATTAAAAGTCTGTAGTGATATTTAGTTCCTTTAAAATTTTTTATTTTCAATTACTTTTTATCTTTATTATTTTAAAAAAAAATTGATAAATTGATCACTCACGACTGGATATGGACACTTATATGGAGTTCAATCCAATATTCATATTTATTGATTGAAATTAAGTTGTGGACTTAATTGTAGAATTTAGAATTCATTTAAAATTAAAATTTATTTAATAAAGGTTTCTATCTAAAAACTTTCTTAAGAATTGTAATAAATTATATTAATTTGCATAGAATACATTCACATCATGAAGAAAAAAATACTTACAAAGAACAAAATATAATACACCGAAAACAAAACTGCTTATGACTTCTATTATAATTATGTATTATATTATTTCGGCTGGTTTTAATTTTTAGCGATTACAATCTGGGAGTCCTACAAGATAGGAGTGAATAGGCAGGCTTTTGTTACGCTAAGATAGTGCGATTTACCAAAGGCTTCCTCACCACTTACCGCCCACTGGTGGTATTACACAGGTGGGATTGTAGTCAAGCACCAGCTTAATAATAAGTAAAAAATAAATCGAAACGAAAAACTCGGAGTAAAGTAAAACGTGTTTACCGCTTTTAATGTAACAACGTAACTTCAAAATTGCGGTTTCGATCCATTTGCATCTTACGCATCGGACGGATTTTAGAATTCAAAGTCAAACAAGGGCGTCTTCATTAGAAGAACTTCTTACTTACTGAACGTCTTCATTAGAAGAAGACGGGCTGACGCGTACTGTCCGACCAGCCGACCACTGCGTATTAACGCAGTGGTCGGACAGTACGCGTCAGCCCGTCGATCGTGCCAATGACGTCATTCGGGGTGTCGATCACGATGCATGGTCGTTGCGTTGTCGACCGCCATTTAAATTTCGGTAATTGTAAATTTGGCATGAGTATTATTTTATATAAAAATAAACTGTCAAACGAGCTTGCAGCCCAATGAAATTGGCAAAAGGGTGGCTACTACCTACCTAGCCAGACTATCTCTTAAAATAAGAGTACTTGCTACACCTACCACGGAAATACTGAAAGACGTTATACGTTGTCATTTAGCAAACCAGGAAATACCGTATGATATTCTGCATGTTGCGATCTCTTCTTAAATATGTCATCTATCTCATATTCTGCCAACAGACAAACAATTCTAACGACAAGTTCTTCATTACTTTCCATTTTGCCTTTGCACAGTTTTGGCTCCTACGTTCGCTATGATATCTGAATGCTATTGTTAAAAATCGCCATCGCATCGGTAATCTGATTGCTACGTATGCAGTGGAAGCTTTACCGCAAACTAACCCATTTGGTACGATCCGCCCGATGAGTGCAATGCGAGCCTGTGGACGCGTAACTTACAAGTTAAACTATAGTTAAGAATTTTTTCAATTTCTTATTCTTCGTAAAATCGTAACATATAATATTAATATTTATTCTAACTATTTTATAATGGCGTAAGCCTTATACTTATTAAGATCGTGAATCCATTTAGTTGGTAGGCAGATAAAAGTATTGTACATTTATACAGTAAAAAAATCACTGCCCATTTCACATTATAACCCAGATAGGATATTGTAATTATTTAAAAACATTCCATTTGCTACAGCTGTAACTAATGATGCATATTAATGCGTTGATTTTGCACCGCTGTAAGTATTGCACGGAATTTGTGCACAAAACATGAAAAAATTATTTGATAATTGATACTTTAATAGAAAATGACCTACAGTCATCCCCACAAAATTAAAATTAATATATAATATGTAATAATATTAATTTACATATACTGGGAATTACCTTTTTTACCGTCTGGAAAAAAATATGGTGTATCGTGTGAACGGAGTAGAAACCAATGGCACTTATATTTTACAAAAAAATAAAAAATAAATTATGAATTAAAAAAATGAATATAAATATATCGATATTCAAATCATATCCACCGTACTTTAGGAACGGTAATAAAACAATAAATTTAGTAGGCGTCTTTGAGCTTCGCAGAGTCACAGGCTAGGGTGGTATGGTGGTGGTATATGATCTGTCTGATGATTCAAAATTTGTGTTTTTTCTTTTTTGTAAAATATCAGTGCAATAGGCTTCTACTCCGTTCACATGTTACACCCTATTTTTTCCAGACGGCAAGAAAGATCATCCAGCACATTTTTATGTATATCTACTTTAATACACTTAGATACTAAATACAATTCCAAATAATTTTGACAATTGTGTCAGATTTTTTGGTGTCAAGCAATTTGAAAATTGAAATAAATATCAGATTATTTTTGTTAATTCTTTTTGTTACAGGACTTGCAACAGTTAAGATTTTTTTTAATCGTGTTATATGCCTTTTATGTTATATTAAGTTTGGGGCAACGTAACGTTTGTTAAGAAAATAAAGTAGAAAAAGCTTTTTATACAATATGTAAAAATTCACCCTGTCCTATCGGAAAAGAGCACATAAGTAACATAACGACAAAACCAAAAAAAAAAATAAAAACAATATTGATGAACATAAAAATGTTATTGTTATTTATTATAAGTAAAAAAATTTGATGAATTTTAAGCAAATTACTACAATTTGCTTAAAATTCATCAAATTTTTATAAACTGTCAAAACCATCGTCGGCGATGTTATCTGAAGTGACTGAAATTGTTTAGCGTTTGCATTTTGTTTGACCAATTAGCCAGACTCGTCAAAGAAAACGTAGAAACGTTAACATAGTTTCTAACGAACGAACAATGAACTGATAGGTAAAGCCTGAGGTCAACATAGGACGTCCCAGTCGTTACCTCTAAGTATTGTTATACGATGGCAATCCGCGCCGCATGTAATGCCATGTTAGTTTTCATATTTAAGTAAATTTTATTTTATTTTTAGCGGGGTATTTTTTATCAATTCTTCGAAAAAAATTACATGAACGGAATCCTATCACGATACCTAATTAGCTCCTCCACCGATCGAACAAGGTTTTTTTTTACATATTGCATAAGTTTTATGTAGCGAAGGCAAGCTGATGATGATCTATCAAAATACTTGTACGCAATATATCTTCGACATTTTTTTATTGCAACAGTAGGTTAGGTAGGTATTCTTCAATTTAATACTTACTTTAGTTTTATTATGCTAGAGCCGTATTGTTATTACAAGTGTTTTATAGATTATATAAATATCATTTATATTTAACCCTAACCCTGTATTTATTTAAATTCATATTTGGAGATTCTACTAATTGTTACTTTGCAAAAGAAGCATCATTTTTGATTTTTAAATTATTTATTTAGCGTAATTATTTATTTACACTTCGATATCTAATAAATGTCAACATGTAAATATTTGCCCTTCTTCATTTAAGTTTGTGATAACTGTTTGCTTTCAAAAGTAATGTACAGATAATGAGTAAGAAGAAATGTACAGTGAATATTATGCTTGTGTCTATTAAAAATAACAAGAAATATATCCATGTGTTTTATTTTATTTATCTTTTTACGTCTACAGACGAACTAGATTCCCTTACTAGATATTTGAGTGCACTTTACCTTATTCGCAAAAGTAAATTACTGATTGCAATATTTCGTTTTCTCTTTTTAACTCGCCTCACTAGGCGAGTTAAAAAGACACGGAAACGGAACAATTATTCGTAGGGCATACAAATGTACTTGTTCCATGCAGGATTCGAACCCGCGGCCCTTAGCGTTGCAACTCGAATATTAGATGTCTCATAGGCACCTTTCTTTAAAGGGACTAGCCCTGTTCCGGGCCTGGGTATTTTTTTATAATAATATGAGATAGTTGTTTTTCCGTCCTGGTATTTCTTTAAATAACTTCCTACTACAACATCTTTCTTTTTATACCCTATAAAAAGATCTGGATTATCGCGCACCGCCAACATTTCTAACGTGTTTACATCATTTAAGACATCTTTACACGAAATTGATAGGCAGCACGCGAATTCAGGAAAGCGATAGGCTGTCGTTAAGGCTTAGCCGGACCAAAATTTATGTAAGTACATTGTTCTAAAATATTACAGGAAGAAAGTAAAAATTAAATTGTCATTGCATTTCAAATATTGGTTACAAGCCGTTCGTATATGGTAGCAAAGTTGTATTAATTGTACCTCTCATTAGAAGGAAAACAAACAGTTGATTACATTTTATAACAATCATATAGACTAACTACTGTTTCGCCGAGCTTCGACTCTGCGTCATTCGACATGAATTAAACGTAACAGAATTTGCGGTGAACGTCAAGGTGGCGTAATCTTGCACTATTAATCTACCAGAATTATACCTATATTTAAAACATAATGCCTTAATGTGTTAATAGCCGTGTAGTTATTTTTTTTTGTAGTTGTTATTTATAAAAAATAAATTCAATTTCCTAATAATCATATTCCAAACATTTTTTATCTATATACTATTTTCAATCTAATAGTTTTTCATATTTTAATGCTTAACTTTTTTGAGACTACTACAATGTGATATAAATAATATAATAAAGGCTATCGAGTGCGCAATTTGTAAACAGAAGATAGTTTGTGGTGGAGCCACGTGTTTAAGGCTGCCGAAGTCTAGTTCCCCGGTCGAACCTTAAACCTATTACGCGAGATATTAACTAAAGTGGACTGTATATGCGGTTGCTTCTACGCTTACGTAAAGGCGACTACTATAGCATGCGGTATAATGCACTCGCTCTTCCCTAAAACTAAACTATTATTGTGCCAAATCGCTGAAAAGGAATCCTGCCTTATTAGGAGAACAAAAAAATTGGAGCGGGTTAAAACTATGTAAGGCAGGAGCTAAATTAAGGAATGTTGACTCACCGGGGTTTCTTCTATCCTGTTGAGCACTATAGCTGCAACTTCTGGAACTTCTTCTGGAACACTCCGGAGAGAGGCGGTGCGCGACTATATCTCACACGAGGTGAGGCGGTTCTCCTGGAGCTCGACTGCTTCCAGGCTAAAGCGGTTTCTACTAGCGGTGTGGTTTCAACGACGACTGCGGTGGAAAGAGGCCGCGCAACGGTCGCGCGTGCCTTATATGTCCTCGGCCCCGATGATTACGTGACATTCTAGAATCATCTTCTTGCCCCTCCCACCCCACCACCCCGATGTGTCAATGGAGGATCGAGGAGGGTATGAATGATATCGTTTTGTCGGAAAGGAACAAGCGGCTTGGCACCTCTACCGTCAAATATAATAATCCAATGGTTTTTTTTTCCGCGCAACCATCTCCTCCGCCCTTGAAGGATTTCCTTCAAAATTAACTAATACAACTAGAGCTAAGATCAACTAACAAAATAACTAACTAACACTAAGATTACTTAAATTCAACTACAATTTAATCTGGAAAGCTAATTTAAATTATGGAAGAGGCAGGGGGCACAAACGGACAACCGGACGCAAGTAAGACCCAACCGTGGTCTTAACGCGAGCTATCCTAACTACTCCGTCGGAACCGGGAAAGACCTCTTCGACAATTCCTAACGGCCAGTGGAGAGGCGGCGTATTCTCTTTGGTGAGCACAACTACAGTTCCTACAGCTAAAGGCTCAGTTGCTGTGTTCCATTTTTGCCGAGACTGCAAAGTATGCAAGTATTCCATCCTCCATCGCTTCCAAAACGATTGCACTAACCGATCTAATAATTTGTGGCGTGCGGAAATGCTAAGTCTGTTCTCATCCATACCTGCGGCTGGCAAATACTTTAAAGGCGTTAAATTCAAAAAATGTGCTGGAGTTAGAGCCAGCGGTTCTGAGGGGTCACTAGACAACGTACGACAAAGTGGGCGACTATTCATTACGCATTCAATTTGAGCGAGCACCGTACTTAGCTCTTCGAAGGACAAAATTATTCTCCTATTACTCGGTATAAATGACTCTTTAGACTCTTGATATTAGTCTCCCAATTGCCCCCAAAATGGCTCGCGGCTGGGACGTTCAGAGACCACTCAATGCGGTTCTCGGCTAGAATGTGAGCGAACTCCGAATTATAATATTTGCTAGCTAAGAGCTCATGTAGTTCCGATAAAATACGTTTTGCACCGACGTAGTTCGTACCGTTATCCGAATACAATCTACTTACAGGGCCACGGCGGGAAAGAAATCTTTTAAATGCACCCATAAAGCCTGCTGTGCTTAGATCACCAACGAGTTCTATATGCACCGCTCGAGTAGTTAGACATACGAAAATGCAGACGTAAGCCTTTGTGGATCTTATACCACGCCCGCGAGTGAGCGTGACCTTAAACGGACCAGCGAAATCAGACCCGGTGTGCGTGAAGGGCTTTACTGATTGTATTACTCTACAAGATCTAAGTTCCACCATTTCCGGAAATGACGGCTTGGGGCGTGCCCGAAAGCAAGCTATACATCGGTGCACCCGATTGCGTATTAAACTACGTGCAGAAAGAATCCAATAATTCTGACGCAAAATCGACATCAACAAGTCGGGGCCAGCGTGCGAGTTCAATTTATGATGGTAATCGACTAATAAGTTCATGATATGGTCTTTACGCTTTAAAACAATAGGGTGCCGTTGGTCGAAACTCAATTGCGAGTTGGACAAGCGTCCACCTACCCTTACAATCCCATCCTGTAAAAATGGCTTAAGGCGTTGAAAGGCGCGACTACAAGCTCTATTCGATTGTAATCTTCTAATTTCTTCAGAGAAGTGCGCACGTTGAAGTTCACGTAATACTAGCGACTCAGCATAGTTGTAATCGGACGTAACGATATACGAACAAACACTACTTATCGACTTTTAAACTACAAAGGCTACACTGTAACGACAAAAATGATTTAAATATAACACAGCGTATTGCTGTGGCGCGGCCAAACTATACTATTTTATTTTTAATTTTACGGAACACCAACAAGCTAAACAAACACTAAGGAAATACCAATATATAATTCTATCAACGACAAACTAATATTTAAATAATAAAACTATCCAATCACAAGTATGCAATTTCTAAGCGACTAAGCTATAATTATTAATAAGCGGTGAAACTATGCGATGAACGCTTCGGAACAACACTGCATATGGCTTGTTGCTCGCGAAGTCTCACTTCCTCCCGCCAATCGAGATTGGCTCAGCAGGTCTATTCCGTAGCCTCCAGTGAGGCACGCTTTCTGTCGCAGCGGCTCGGTGTGTCCATGCGCCGCGACCGTGACCTCGATCTGCGCCGCGCGCGCTTCCGCTAACTAGATCGATTCGAGCACTGAATATGTCACCTGACGGGTTGCGGGGCGATCTAATCTTGCTAATATGGGCCTTGTTCGCGGTGTCGGTAAACCTAGCTCCAGGGCTATCCCTACTCGGCGTTCCCTTCGGCTGCGACGAAACTACAACAGGTTTACTAACAACAGACTCTAACGTCTGGCTTCTCGACCCTTCGCATAATTTATTACCCGAGCTAAGTAAAAGCGGGATGTTCCCCTCCCCTATTTCCCGAAAATTGCGAGTCAATAATTCGGGAGGTTCTACAGCGACGGTGCAACAACAGGATATTGCCGAAATGCTATCTATGATGGGGGCGGAGCCAAGGATCACATAGCCCAATACGGTTTCCAGTGCGTAAGGCGCGGTATGCGAGGAGTTGCCCCTGACCTTATTGTTTAACAAAAGATAAGGGAAAAGCGATGCTCCAATGAGCATGTCTATGTTTCCAGGAACGGCGTAAGTGTCGTCCGCCAGAGTCAAATTCTTAAATTCAATCATTGCCGAGGTGTCAACCGAAACGGTTGGCAACCGTTCAGTGACCCTATCTACTACTAGTGCATTTATATCAAAGTTAACATTACGATCTATTCGAGAATAAATTTTTAAATTTATATATCCCTGTGTCGATTTACTAGTGCCTCCGATGCCTTTAATTACAGGACATGAAAGTGACCTATTTATTACTAAGCCTAAGCGCTGACAACATTGTCGCGTTATAAAGCTATTTTGGGCTCCGCTGTCCAGCAGTGCACGGACGCTTTGTTCGTTTCCACGCGAATCCCTAACCAAAATACGTGCCGTACCCAGTAACACGGTTGAAGGAGGTTGTGCTCCCATATTTGCCAATGAGCACAGAGCGACATCACCAGGTCGACCGCTAGAATCGTTGACCTTAGTAGGGGCGAATTCCTTATCCGCTTTACTTGACGCCGCTATGTTGCTATTTTCAAAATGTAATAGCGTGTGATGTTTCCTGGCGCACTTGCTACATACGGAACTCGAATTGCATTTTGCAACTAAATGCTTATCGCTTAAGCAGTTCAAACATAGGTTGTTTGTCTTTACTAATTTATAACGCTCGCTTGGTGAATATTTACGAAAAGTCGCACAATTATATAAATTACCGTGTCTATCTTTACATACTAAACAAGTATGCTGGAGTGATGTTGGCGTAGCGGTTACGTAAGTTAACGACCCTGCTATTTTAGATGGTTGAGTCTGTCTACGGTCGACGCACCTTTTAATCTCCTGTTTAACGTTCGGAGAGCGCTGCATCACCTTTATTTGATCTCGCACGAACGATGCTAATGAATGAAAGGAAGGCATCTCCGAGCTACGATGCTCCATTTCAAACGCACGCACGGTGTCGGTGTCCAACTTCTTCAGTGCAATATGGAGAAACACCACGTCCATAAGATCATTAAATTTCAAATTCTTAAGTGCAGCCACCGATGCCACAAATTTATCGAGAAATTGCTCTAAG
The DNA here is from genome assembly GCA_036936625.1 of Parnassius smintheus behrii. Lineage (NCBI taxonomy): Eukaryota > Metazoa > Arthropoda > Insecta > Lepidoptera > Papilionidae > Parnassius > Parnassius smintheus. The sequence continues at coordinate 22,913,806 of JAUPFT010000005.1, read as the reverse complement.
CCGTTGATGTTCGCGGATGATATAGATTTAAGATCGAATATCTGGTTCAAATATTCGGAAGCTAACATTCTCCTATCTTCATATTTAGTTTTAAGCGTTTCGAATATTAATAAGTAATTGTTTGCTGTAGGTGTAAAACCAGAGCAGATCGACTGTGCCCTGCCACTAAGTTTACTGATTAAGTAATATAATTTTTCGGCGTCCGATAACGATGGGTTATTGTGTATATTGTTTTGAAAACTACTGAAGAAGAAGGGCCACGTCTTAATATCACCATTAAATACCGGAATATCTATTGGCGGCAACCTAATCGAGTCGCTTGGACGTACCTGTTTTTCCGGCTTTGCTTCGTTTTGAGATAGGGATCTCGCAATTCCTTTCACGCGACACAACATATGTTCGAATGCCAGCAGCGGTTGGTAGTTCACTATGTATTTCGGGTCGATTTGTAATTCCAAATGATTAATTTGGTCTAATATTCTTTCGTAATCTATCCGCAAAGAATCTATCGTTTCGATTTCGGTCAAAAAAGTTTCCCGCACTGCTTCTATATGGATGTTCTTTATATAATCACTTATATTCTGCATACGCGAAAAGAGTATGTCCCTCTTAGCATAAAGCGTTTTAATTTTGATTTCACTTCCACTAACTGCCATTTTAAACTATTATAATAAAGTTATATCGATCACAATTAATCTCACAACGCACAAACAATGAAGGATGGACACTCGGTATGCCGTATTACGTAATTAAATCGAACACCTGCGCAGCGAGTCGAGGTGACGCGTCATTTGCTAGACTCAATAATTTTATCAAGATTGTGGGTAAGCGTATCAAACGGTTCCTATTACACTGTTTCAATTATTTAATAGGCTTTAAATTTAATCAAATACGAGCGCTATAAAACGAATAATTCTGTTTGCGAGTACCTAATCAAAATTTAAATTTAAACGAACACTATTTAAGTCTATTCTATAAATTGGAGTGCATTATCTAATTAATTAATTCAACAATTCGACCAAAATCCTGCTCGAAGTGACCATAAAATGGTGGAGCCACGTGTTTAAGGCTGCCGAAGTCTAGTTCCCCGGTCGAACCTTAAACCTATTACGCGAGATATTAACTAAAGTGGACTGTATATGCGGTTGCTTCTACGCTTACGTAAAGGCGACTACTATAGCATGCGGTATAATGCACTCGCTCTTCCCTAAAACTAAACTATTATTGTGCCAAATCGCTGAAAAGGAATCCTGCCTTATTAGGAGAACAAAAAAATTGGAGCGGGTTAAAACTATGTAAGGCAGGAGCTAAATTAAGGAATATTGACTCACCGGGGTTTCTTCTATCCTGTTGAGCACTATAGCTGCAACTTCTGGAACTTCTTCTGGAACACTCCGGAGAGAGGCGGTGCGCGACTATATCTCACACGAGGTGAGGCGGTTCTCCTGGAGCTCGACTGCTTCCAGGCTAAAGCGGTTTCTACTAGCGGTGTGGTTTCAACGACGACTGCGGTGGAAAGAGGCCGCGCAACGGTCGCGCGTGCCTTATATGTCCTCGGCCCCGATGATTACGTGACATTCTAGAATCATCTTCTTGCCCCTCCCACCCCACCACCCCGATGTGTCGATGGAGGATCGAGGAGGGTATGAATGATATCGTTTTGTCGGAAAGGAACAAGCGGCTTGGCACCTCTACCGTCAAATATAATAATCCAATGGTTTTTTTTTCCGCGCAACCAGTTTGAGTTCAGTTATTCGGAGGTTAATTGTATTTTGTGTGTCATTTGATAGAATAGCCTTGTAGTAGCGGTTAAGAATATCCACTAACCCATATTTTCCCTGGGTGTCGCAAGAGGCGACAGAAGGAAACAGGCAGGAGGTGGCAGCAGCGTCTCCCTGATGAACAGCAATAGTACAATAAAAACTGTGTTTACCAACCCGCTCGTCAAGCGTGGCAATTATGGCAAACATCCCCCCATTAACGACACAAATAAACGGCTCCCGGTCCCTGGCGGCCCCGCTATTATTTGGCTTATTAACTTATTATTATGGCTACAGTGGTAACCATGGTAACGGCAGGCGGGGCAGGGCTGCTAAAAATCTCCGCTGGAGGTTTGGTTGACACCTAAGACGACTCGACCTGGCAACATTAAACGCACGCACCCTGAGAACTGACGGGAAGATCCTGGAGCTGGAAGAAGAGATAGACAAGTTACGCTGGCATATTATAGGATTATCTGAGGACCGAAGCGAGGAGAAGGACACGGTAGTCCTCAAATCCGACAACTTGTTCTATCGCCGGAAGTTTTTTTATAGGACAGGGAGACAAACGAGCACACAGTCCACCTGATAGCAAGTGGTTGCTGTGGCCCATAGACATCTACATCTATCCTCGATTACGAATCAAAATGCAGATGTGTTGTCACCCGTGAAGACTAAGATAGAATGCCTCTTTTCCGGTAAAAAGGGTCTCCGGTTCTCTACACTCACCATACAAATTACAGCAGCATTGCGCCACTATTTTACGCTGGTTTTCTGTGAGAGGGTGGTCCTTCCCCGGTTAAGCCAACCCATTCGTGCTACAACTATACTATTAATATAATTGCAGCATGGCTCTACCACGTATAAACATGGCTCTACCACGTATTAACATGACTCTACCACGTATAAATATGGCTCTACCACGTACTAGGTGGATTGAAAAGTACTCGGCCTAACACAGATCCATTCAATTCTAAAAATCAAATCTACCCATATTATTTAGTTCAGTTCAGACTGGTTCATTGTGTGAAGTTCGAAACGTGTGCGATAATTAGTTGTGATTTTATAAATTTATTAACAAAGTAATCGGACATAATTTCCGCGAATGGAGCAAATCGAGCAGCGTGCCGTCATTAAGTACCTCCATAAGAAGGGGCTATCATCAAAAGCCATCCATGATGACATGGTCAGTACATTAGGCGATTGTGCTCTGTCATATTCATCCGTCAAAAAATGGATAGCAGAATTTAAGCGTGGTAGAGAGAGTGTGAAAGATGAACCCCGCTCTGGAAGGCCTTCGACGTCAACTACTGACGAAAATATTAAAAAAGTACTTGATTTAATAATGGGAGACCGCAGATTAAAAATTAGAGAGATAGCCGAGATTATAGGCATCTCTTATGAACGAACTCAAAACATCATTGTCAACGAGTTGGGTTTCCACAAGGGGTCTGCGAGGTGGGTTCCGCGACTGCTTTCAGTTGAACAAAAAAGGACGCGATTGACTATTTCACGCGACTGTTTGGAGTTATTTGAAGCCGATGCAGATGATTTTTTGAATCGTTTTGTTACTATGGACGAAACATGGGTTCATTACTGTACACCGGAAACAAAACAACAATCAAAACAGTGGAGAAGACCTGGTTCACCACCCCCTAAAAAGACTAAGTCGATTTTGTCGGCAAATAAGGTGATGGCTTCAGTATTCTGGGACTCGAAAGGTGTGATTATGATTGATGATCTTGAAAGGGGTCAGACTATAAACTCTGATTACTACTGCACCTTACTACGTCGTTTACGAGAGGAAATAAAAGAAAAACGTCGAGGAATGCTCAGAAGAAAAGTCCTGTTTCATCAAGATAACGCCCGTGTTCACACGTCAGTACAGTCAATGGCTGAAATTCACAACTGTGGCTTTGAACTGTTACCGCATCCGCCGTATTCACCTGATCTGGCACCATCAGACTTCTTTCTGTTCCCTAACCTAAAAAAGCACTTGGGAGGTCAAAGATTTTCGACAAACGACGAGGTCAAAGCAGCTGTAGACGCATATTTTGACTCTAAGGAAGAATCATTTTTTTTCAACGGTCTAAATGCTTGGAAGGGGAGGTGGCAAAAGTGTATTGAACTTGATGGTGATTATGTAGAAAAATAAAAATATAACTGATTTAGTATGTGTTTATTTTCTTGGTTAGGCCGACTACTTTTCAATCCACCCTCGTATAATTCCTCCAAACTCACTATACAGTATTTATGGGAGACTTCGACGCAAAACTAGGCACAAAAAACATCGATTCCTACCATTGAGCTATTATGTACTACGTACTAGAGGCGACACTGCATTCAGCTACTCTGTTCCACTCAACTGCGGTGCATACACCGCACTTTAATCAGTCACTCGCTAGATGCTTGTAGATTTACCACGTGTTGTGTTAATTAAAAAAAATCTCTTGATAAAAATATGACGTCGTGTGTACTTAGATATTGCACAAATAATTCAAGAAATGTCAGTAAAAACAAAGGAATTACTTTTCATCGGTTAATAAGATACTTAATCAATAAAAAAGTATTATGTATTAATAATAAAACAAATTATTCCTAAGACGCCATTTCGTGTCAGGACTATAGATTATAAAATTAATATTTTCAGATGCGTCATTTCTGTAGGTACTTAAGTATAGGACGAATATATTATTATACACATTTTTTGTAGAAACATATATAAGTAATTATAATTTGCAAAATTTTTCATGTTCAAATCTGCTTATTATTCTTTTATTTTATTTTTAGGTTTCCACATCAAAGTCAAAGTAGTATAAATTCGTCCATTTTTAACTCTCGCGTGCCCAGCATTTATTAACGACTTTTATTCTAATTTAAATAAATATATTTGCAATTTAAATGTTATGTTAATAAGTTTTGTTAAACATACATCTAGTACGTTTTTATATTTGACTTAGATACCTTTTAAAATATTCAGGTAAAAATACCGTTAAAATATAATTGTGATAAAATGTAATGAAATATCACGTAATATTATATTAAATAAGCAAATATAATATACAAAATAAATAACAAAATTTAAATATTGTTCTCGATTTAATTTACCTATTTAACAATACAATATACCTACGGGTCATTCTACCTATGTTTATTCTATGATAAAAAAAACAACCGCGGGAACACAGGGTAGCGCACATTTTTTGTTTGAGATAGCTATTCTAGTTCTAAGTACATATTACTTCAATGATTCCTACCAAGGATTATACATGAGGTTATTAAAATTAAAATACATCCTAATTTCAATAGAGAAGGAGGCTATGTACTACCACCTGCTTGGGATCCCGTAATAAATAAAATTAAATCTAAACCCAAGCATACGCAAGACTTCTAGACAGTAAGTTCATTCTGCGTAGATCGGACCATAAATAATAATTCAAAAGCTGAAGGTACTCCGGCTTAACATTGTCATCGAAACATCAGTCACCTCAGTCCCCCGTGACCATGGGTGCTGGAAAGCTTCCGAAACGTCGGGAATTAAAAATCAAATAAACGCGATAAAATCCATAAAAGTAGTTTTAATCAATGAATGTAGAAAAATTTGGAATAGGGCAACAGAACCCAAGGGGCCACCAGCTGGCCGACTTCATAGAGAAAGCGGGATTCTTTATTGTGAACTCTTTCTTTCAGAAGCGTCCCTACAGAAAGTGGGCCTGATCGAGCCCCGACAGAACATCAAAAAATGAGAGCTTCATTAGGACGACTACTAAACTGGCAGCGATCACCGAATGGTGAGAGGCACGCTGAACCTAAACATTAAGTTGCAGAGGTCACGTCTAATTAAGTCAACTCTTCGTTCCCCTCGTGCTCTAATCCTAAGTCTCAAAAACTTTCACCTCGAGTTACAAAATCGTTTTAAGTTCTTAGAAGACTGCAATTAGGGCTCATTATTCGAATGTTTGTTTTATTCGAATATTCACCGCATATACTATTCGAATAATATGTAGAGTAATATTCGAATATTTCGAATTCTTCGAATACTACAAATAATATATAAATAAATAGCATTCAATAATAAAAATATTATAAAACATGACCGGAATTTAAAAAAAAAAAAGATATATTTAATCATCACTATTGACAACACTAGTAACTCTTCCCAACAGCTTTTAAATGGCCCTGGCGTTTTCACCTTAAATGAACATTACATTTAAGGTGAAAACGCCAGGGTAGCCCGCGAAATTCAAATTTTCTCTCGATTTTTGCAACTTGCAGGTCAGGCTGTATTTTAAAATAAATATTATTCACGACCGTAACGTGTATGTATTTACTGAATTGTAATCATCAACACTCTTAAGTTCGTATAATTCCATTGTATGGCTGTTTCCAGAAAAACACATTCAAAGGAGTTATATTAACTTAGAGGGTCGTATTGGTGATTTTAATTATAATAATTCTGTGAACACATACTTGTTACGGTGGTGAATAATATTTCCTTTAAACATACAAACAATCTCACGCCGACTCATGTAGAATGACATGCAGCTACTTTAGTAGCGCCTTAAATGATGACACTCTAGACTGACTTTCATTTCTTAGGTAATATTATCAAAGAAGTATTGATTAATAACTTTTGATAAACATATTTCATTTGATAGTATGTCGGGAACTATTCGAAATATTCGAATAGTAAAATTGAACGAATAAGTATTGCAAGCCCTAACTGCAATGCAGTGGACGATATGAATGCAAGCTCGTGGAAACTGGTCATGCGGTCGGAACTAAGTACTGCGATACCCGCCGCTGAAGAACATAAAAACTCTCCGATCACACTCTTAATCGCATGACCGTGGGACGGTAAATGAGGCTGTAGTCTTCAACAAATTTTACAGCATACAGGCAACTGAACAGACACATCTCCAAGTGCATGCTTCGAGACTAACGTAACTTCAATACATCTCATATCGCAGAAGCGATCGAGCGGAACCAGGGCTCTGAAGTCTTTGCCAGAGATCTGGCTACTAGAAAGAGCCAACTGTAGATGCTGAAGACCGAACGCAGCATCGTTTCTGTTGGAACCACACTTGAGATTTTCAGTGATATTGAGAGGTTCTATGGGCAGCTGTACACACCATTGTTGGAGCCACACGCAAGTGTGAGTGACTGATCCGAGAGCAAGTCTTATCCGATACTATTGCGATGATATTCGGAACATCAGTCTGAGCGAGATTATAATGGTTGCAGAGTCATTCTAATCTCGCTTAAAAACGGCGAGGATAGAATTACAGCGGAGCTTCTAAAAGCGGGTGGAAACCGGTACTTAAAGTCCTTCAGAAGCTCTTTAATTCCGTCCTCTATGCTACTCCAGAGGCGTGGAGCAGAAGTGCAGTGGTCTTGTTTTTCAAGATAGGCGACAATGCTCCCTTGAAGAAATACAAACCGATTTCCTTTCTGAGCCGTGTCTACATGCCTTTTTCGAGAGTCATTACGAATCGTCTTGCACGGAGACTCGACGACTTCCAGCCTCCCGAACAAGCCCGTTTCCGAAAAGGCTTTAGTACCATAGATCTCATACGTACCCTTCGGCAAATTGTACAGAAGACCGAGGAGTACAATCCGAGGCAGATGATAAGTCCTGCGAATGTGGTGAATGTATGAGAAAGACTTTGATTACGTCGAAATTTTGGGCGGTGCTGCAGTCCCTTCAGCGGTGCCAGGTTGACTGTCTGCATATCGAAGTGCTGAGGCATTTGTACGGTAGGGCTACGATGGCTATCGAATACAGAACCAGAGTACGAAACCTATGCAACTGCAGAGAGGTGTAAGACAGGGTGACGTTATATCCCCGAAACTCTTCACCGCTGCATTGGAAGACGTTTTCAAGCTACTGGACTGGAAAGGATACGGTATTAACATCAATGGCGAGTTCATCACTGACCTTCGATTTGCCGACGTTATAGTCCTAATGGCAGAATCCCTGAAGGACCTAAGCACTATGCTCAATGACCTCAATAGTGCCTCCCAACGTATAGGTCTTAAGAAGAACATGGACAAAACAATGATCATGTGTAACGTCCATGTAGCACCTATGCGGTAGTTGTTGGTCATACGAACACTATTTCTTACTTGGCTAGTTCAAGCCTACACACAATGGTTCCATGGCGACGTATAAAAAGTCGAAACTTGTTACGGGTTATTACGCCCAAATACAAAAACATTTCTAAAAAACCTTCGTTTTTCTGTTACAACTTCAAAAATAAACAAATCATCCTCACTATTATTTGCCTACGTTTTGTTCTTACACTCTTCTACAATCCTTTAATTGAACTAATGTACAGGGCGTTACTTCACTTAAAGGATAGTACAAAGCAAAAAACCGTGCAAAGACAATCGAATAATAAGGAGAACCCGACTTCAGAAGTTATTCTATTATATCAATATAATTTTATTTTTATTTTTAGTTTTTGAGTTGGTGTTCAGATCACTGAGTGACATTAAGGTGAAGGAAGCGGTAAAACTGGTCAGCTGGTGGCAGCGGATCGCTTGCAGTGGAGCGGGGATTGTGTTGGCAGGTCTTAAAACCGAAAAGCCGGACAGATCAGCGAGCTTAGCCGGACATTTTGGTTAAAACGGCCGAACACGACTGAACACAATTACGGACTGAAATCAGAAATATTATTCGAGAAGAATTGCAAAAAACATTAAAATTTTATTCTGACAAAATTGATGAATTCAGTGTAAAAATTAACAACTACGAGACTAACGTCAAAACGCTAGAGAAACAGTGTATTGATTTAAAAAGCAACTTAAAACATTAATCTTAAACGTAGTGTACTGGAGAGTAAAATACATTTTGTTACAGGTTGTAATAGTGTAGGTACCGTCTGATCTTGCATTTTTATTTATATTTTATTTTTAAGTGTATATAAGTAGTATAAATTTATTTGTATATTTTAATATAGCATTTATGTTATCCTCAAACATTTGTAATGACAGTGATTTGTTTCTGACGTTGTCTTCAGATGATGAGACACTTAGTGACGTTAGTTATCACAGTACAACTGCTTCTCCTTCACTCAACATTACCTTAAATTCTTGTTTCTCAGACTGTGTGAATAACTTCAATGCTATTCATATTAACGCCCAAAGCATTCCGGCTCATTATCCTCACATGCTTGCGTCATTTGAATCCCAAAATATTCACGCTATTTTAGTTTCAGTATCTTGGCTAAAACCCTGTCTGCCTTCTACTTCTTACTCTTTGCCCGGGTTTCATCTAATTAGAAATGATCGCACTAATGGGGGTGGCGGGGGCGTGGCGGTCTATCTTAGATCCTACTTTCCATTTAAAATTGTTAGTTCGTCATGTCAACCACCCCCTGTTGATTCTGCTGAGCATTTGCTGGTTGAGGTCTCCCTGTCTCAGAATAAAATCTTTCTTGGAGTATTCTACAGTCCCTCTCTTTCTGTAAACTATTTTACTTCTTTCGAATCTCTTTTGGAATCACTAGTCCCTACGTATAGTCATACTATTTTGATGGAAGACTTTAACACCTGTTTGCTTAAAGGCGACAATCGGGCTATAAAGCTTAAGTCTATAATTGAAGCGTGTAATATGCAAATCCTACCCCTTTCTGCTACTCATAACTTTCCTAACTGTACTCCTTCCCTTCTTGACTTAATTATAGTGTCATCTTCAACACTGGTTTTCAAACACGGACAGTGTCCTGCTGATGCATTCTCTCATCACGATTTAATTTTCCTTTCGTATAAACTACGCCCTCCTAAAATCAAACCTAAATTAGTTCTGCGACGTAATTTTGGAGGAATGGATGTTGACCAACTTTGTGAAGATGCGCATAACATTGACTGGTCAGTGATTGAGAGAGTACCGTGCATTGATGATAAAGTTGAACTTTTCTGTTCCTTACTTACTCAGCTTTATGACATTCACGCGCCAATGCATTACGTAAAACTCAAATATTTACCTGCTCCATGGCTCTCTGATGATCTGAAAAAACTTATCTTGAAGAAAAATGTAGCATTGTCAAAGCTTAAGAGGGATAAAACAGAGGAAAACCAAAGGAAATACGCCAAAATCAGGAATCGCTGCAATATATTATGTAGAGATGCACAACGACGCCATATTCATACTTCAGTCGAGAACGGCGACTCACCTAGGGTGTGGAAGTTTCTTAAAACAGTTGGAGTTGGAAGAACATCCCTAAATGCCTTACCTCCTTGTGTTGATGTTGAACTATTAAATCAACATTTTTCTAATCCTTCTAACTCTTTTGATAGAGAACAGAAATTATTAACACTTCGTTCTCTTTCTGTAACTCCGACTCCTAATTATCCTCCGTTCGTTTTTAGTCAGTTTACTGTATGTGATGTTAAGATCATATTATCCATCTCCTCAAATGCTGTCGGTAGTGACAACATTAGCCGTAATATGATTATTCCTCTCCTTGATGTTATCGCTCCTACTATTACTTATTTACTTAATGCATTCTTTATTCTTTATTCTTTATTGTACACACAATAAGTTGGTAACAATTATTAAATATTTAAATAAATGTACAAAGGCGAGCTTAACCCTAATAAGAGTTCTCTTCCAGCAAACCTATTGCATGTGTCTCTTCGTCTAAATTCCCTCAAGCCTGGAAGAGTGCACATGTTATACCCCTTCCCAAGAGATCCAATCCTGTCTACCTTTCTGATTTCCGTCCCATCTCGATCTTACCTTTCCTTTCTAAAGTCCTTGAAAAACTTATTTGCCAACAGATGACCCTTTTCCTTAATAAGCACAATTTGTTGAATCCTTTACAATCAGGTTTCCGTCCTGGTCATAGTACGGCTACTGCTTTAATCAAAGTTACTGATGACATACGGTGGGGTATGGATAATAAACAACTCACAGTCATGACCTTGCTGGATTTCAGTAATGCGTTCAATACTGTTGATTTCGATATACTGTTGAGTCTATTGTGTTCCCTTAACATATCTCCATCAGTAATTGACTGGTTTCAAAGTTATCTCCGTGGCCGTCGGCAGTGTATTTGTGTTGATGAAACTCACTCATCTTGGTGTGATATTACTGCAGGCGTGCCGCAGAGCGGCGTGTTGTCACCTTTACTCTTTTCCATTTTCATTAATTCAATCACTCATAAAATATCTTCTCTCTACCACATGTATGCGGATGATGTTCAGATTTACACCCAGTCAACTCTTGAGAATTTGCCGAATGCAATCTCTACATTGAATAACGATTTAAATATTATTCATGAGTGGAGTAAGTCATACGGCCTAAATGTCAATCCCAAAAAATCACAGGCCATTATTATTGGTAGCCGGAGCTTCATCTCAAGAATTGACTGGTCCTCCGTACCACCTATCGAATTCGATGGAATTGTAATCCCTTACTTTGACAGTGTCAAAAATCTTGGCATTTATTTCGATAACTCCTTAAATTGGATACGCTAACTGAATGAGGTAAGTAAGAAAACCTTTGTCGCTCTTAGTTCACTGCGTCGCCTTCGATCATTTCTTTCCATTCCTACAAAAATAATGCTCGCACAGTATCTTCTCCTTCCGATTCTCGACTATGCTGACGCAAGCTATGTAGACATAACCGAGGACCAGCTAAATAAGCTTGAGAGACTTCAAAACACTAGTATTCGGTTCATATTTGGATTGCGCAAATTTGACCATATTTCCCAATTTCGCTCACGTCTCAAGTGGTTACCTATACGACTCCGCCGGAATATGCATATCCTTTCTATTCTGTACTGTGTATTATTTCACCCTTCTACACCTCCTTATTTAAAGGAGAAGTTTAGTTTTGTAGGGCTTCCAGGAGAACCTCTACGCTCTTCAAGAAAATTCATTTTAAGGGTTCCAACTCACAATACTTCCTTTTTTAATAAATCTTTTACTGTCCAATCTATCAAGCTCTGGAATGCCCTACCATTGCGTATACGTGAAGCACAAACGATTGTTGTTACTCGTATATTTAAGCGACTACTTAAAGAGCATTACTTGTCTCAGTCGTTTGAACACCGTTAGAATAAATTAAGTGATTATGTATCTATTGTATTTATCTGCTTTATATTATTGTTTGAGGATTTTTTTATGTATATGTATGTATATATATATATATATATATACATATATATATATATATATATATATATATATATATATATATATATATATATATATATATATATTTGGGTAAATGTGTAAGTTTGTTTATATATTTATACATATATTTATATTTACATATGTTTTACTTTATTTTTATTATATTTTAGCAATTTATATAATTTCATGTATTAGTTATATGTATGTTATTTTATTGCATGTATTGTCTATAAATCGCTATTATATTATGTATATTTATATTGCACCACCTACCTAGTTCTCACTGTTCTAATCCTTACACCTTTGATTGCCTGGAAGAGATCGCTATGTAGCGATAAGGCCGCCAAATTGTACTTACATAATATTATAATCTTTTTTGTGTTTTGTTAACTGTATATTTGTTTGTGGTGTACAATAAAAGTATATTCATTCATTCATTAAAATAAATCTAATAGAGCAAATACAACTAATGTGTCAAATAGAAATTTGTGGTGTTAAGGAATTGGCTAGTGAAGATCCGGTGAACATAGCTAAACAGGTGCCGTGTTGTCGTCTACATGCCATAGGTATGCCATGCAGGTATCGGGCTTCGTGGTAAGCTTCATCATGGCCCATAACTATGGGCCAGTCCTTGGAGCCTATTTCTAGGCGTAGTTGGTTGCTGCGGGTTAATCCGTAGTCAGAAATTTTTCCCGTAGTCGGTTAACTACGGGAAAAAAGGAGAAGTAGAAAGTCAAAGTTGGCCTATCAGCGGCATTGTGGGTTGTTACTCGACTCTCTAATCGATATAGAGAGGAGTTCTCTTGGAAGAGGTCGCCGGCCGGGGGCCGGGTGTGCAACGGCGCAAAGCCGTTGAGGTGTTCATGTGGCCCGTTGTCGGCGCGGTCGAACATGCCGCGCGCCATCCGGGCCACGAAGTCGGTGATGGTCTCGACTTTCAGATCGGCCGCTATGACGTCATTCCGGACGTAGCGACCTGCTCCGACGATCGTCCTTAATGACAGATTCTGCTGAGCCTGCAGTCGCCGCCTCAGAGGGTCGCTCAGAAGCGCGTACCAGGCCGGAGCAGCATAGGTGATGATATTCCGGATATATATATCTTGTATATCCGGAATATCATCATAGATGCCAGGACTGGACGGAGCATCGCCCGCGCACATCTGGCTCTGCGGACAACGAAGTAGACGTGCGCGGTCATGCGCAGCGTCCTGTCGATCCGGCACCCAAGGTAGGTCACGGCCTTCTCGTACGCGATCTTCTAGCCATTGAGGATCAGCGGAGGTGGTAAGTTTCTGAGACGGCGAGTGAGCAGAGCGGTCGTCTTACCAACGTTGACGACCATCCTCCACTCATTCAGCCATGGTGGCAGCAGGTCCAGCAGACGCTGCATTCTGGCAGTGGCTATATGGGCTCTTCTGGACGAGAAGAAATAGGCGCTATCGTCCGCATATAGCGTCAGCTCCACGTCGTCCTCCCACTCTTGCAGCCTTCCTGCCAGTGTAGGGATATCATTGGTGTAAGCCGCGTATAGGACTGGAGACAAACAGCTGCCCTGAGGAACGCCGGCTCTGATGGTACGTGTTGCGGATTCGGCGTCCTCTACACAGACGTAGAACTTCCTATCTTCCAGGAAAGACGCCATTAGCTGCAACATAGCAGAAGGGACACTGGTCTGTTCGTGTAGTTTATATAGCAATCCTGAGTGCCACACCCGGTCGAACGCTTTCGCAATGCCGAGAAAGACGCCCAACGATATGTGGCCTCGGTTGTACTCTGCCGCAAGCAGGTGCAGCACTCTAGTCAGCTGTGTGACTGTGGAGTGACCCCTCCTGAATCCGTGCTGCTCCGCCCGAAGTTGGATGCACGGACGGAGACGTCTTAGCAGCAATCTTTCAAGCAGTTTAGCTTTGTGCGGTAATAGCGTGATCGGCCTGTAGCTGGCAGCTCTACGCCTGTCCTTCCCGGGTTTCGGCAAGACGATAACTTTGCCTTTCTTCCAGTCCTCCGGGAAGTGGGATGTCCGCAATATCCCATTGTAGAGTCGACCAATCTCTACTAGGACTCTATTGGGCAGCTGTCGGAGTGCAGCGTTGGTAATCCCGTCGTGCCCAGGCGCTTTCCTCGCTTGCAGGCGGGTTACTGTCCTCCGCAGTTCAGCGGGGGAGATGAACCACTCTCCTGCAAGCGGTGGCGCGGGCGACGACAGGAACTCCTGTACGCGACTCTCCTTCAGGGCATGAAGCTCCATGAACTCCGCACTTGCTGGGTGTGGCATAAATTGCTCCTCGAAGTGCTCTACTAGGATATCCGCTCTGCCCATGTACCGCTGGACGGTTCTGAACTCTTCCGCACTCTGTGGTGTAAAGCGTACACCTTTCCCGAACGGACGGGCATTTTGAGGGTGGCCCAACTTTCTGTTGAGCTCCTTAAAATGCCTCGTCCAGTCCGGGAGGCATTCAGCCACTATGGGCGGGTATCTAGCTTTGTCCTGGTCGGCAGGCTTATCAGGAGGCTCTGCCGCCGGTTGTGGTCGTGGCACTGCTGGCGCTGCTACCATACTGGGCTACCATACTACCGTACTGGGCCGAGTAATGGCTACGCTGGTCCGGCGACATGGAGCGGGGGGGGGGGGGGGGGTTTGCGGTGGTGAAGGCGACTTTGGTAATGACTTATGCACCGTCTTCGTAGTCGTATGGTGGTGGTCTTCATCCTCCGATGAAGATGTTGGTACATCGGAGGAAGATAGGTTAGAGCCGATTCTTTGCCTCTTTTCAAACGGCTTCGGTCTCAGGTGGAGTATGGCTTCTGGCCGTTTTCTTCGCCCGCTGGGGCGACGGTTCCTGTCTGACCGTGTGCTCAGACACGGCCGGCGTGTGCGCGACGCCCGGTGCAGGCTCCTTCCGCGGCGAGACGGGTTTTCTGGTAGGGATCTGCGAAAAGGAAGACACTACTCGTGAGCGTTCCGGGTTCGACAGATCCCTAACTACCAATGGTTGTTCCAGGACTCCTTTTCTGTCTGGTGGTTTTCTTGATTTCGGGGGAGGCTCCCCCTTGTCCTTATCAGACATGGTTCCCTACCTACCTCAGTCAGTGGTAATCAGACTAGGCCCTATCTAAACAACCAGCTGATCAGCAACGGATGGTGATGCGCGACGCGGATGGTGGGGATGATGACGGTTGACTTTACACACTATGGGCACTGCCTACCCCTTTTATAACAAAAGGGTTGGGAGAAGTGCGGTGGTGGCACTTTACGTACCTACGCGACTAGGCACAGTAGACACGAGCGTCTTAAAGTGCCAAGAATCTGCCTAGGGGCCGGTGACTTCGACGCCTCACGGAATCCGGGGACTCAACGCTCGGCGGAGTATGTCGTACCGGCGGTTGTATGTACTCACTGCTAAACACAAACAACTCACACCTAGGAGATTCTTAGAGCTAAACAGGTAGCTACAAAGTTGCAGGTAAGCCAAAATGACGTAATTAGGGCACACCGTAAGAGACAAAATCGCACTGCGACTTCACACCGGATAGAACATTCACCAATAATTGTTACGCTGCAAGATGGAGCACGAGACATCTGGCTGAATAAAGCCAAGGACCTAAAAATAACAGCGGCCGAACTAAGATTGCAAGGTAGCGATAAGGTATATTTACGCGAATAACTAGCACCCGGGATTGCATTCTTATTATGGAAGACCAAGGAAGCCCTTAAAGATACTTACAAATTTATATGGTGCAGAAATGACACAGTTCTAATACGCAAAGAAGAAAAGGTGAAAATAATCTCCATACGCACTCTCTTTGAATTAGAATCGGTTAAGGCCTCGCAAAACAAACTTATTAATTAAACAAGAAACCGTTTTAGTTAAGTGTTAAGTGCTGGAAAACATTTTTTTTTCTCTTACTTTCTCTTTTATATTTTTTGTTAAATATTGCTTTTGTGTATACTCAATTAATATCATTTTATACCTTATATAATGGATATTGTAGGAATAGAACATACTATAAATCCCAACATTATTGAGTTAAACTGTGATAATTGGAATGAGTTTGCAGACAAACTACCCTTAAATAATTGTTCGCTTCTGTTTTTTCATTTAAACATATCATCATTACTTAAGAATTTTGCACATCTTGAATATATAATAAAAAATACTACACACATAATTCACATAATCAAAGTTACTGAGGCTAATATTCAATATCACTGTGTCAACATGTTTAACTTACTAAATTATAACTTATATTACGAACTAAGAAATGGCAGAAAAGGCGGCGGCATTATGCTATATATTCACTCATCCCTGCATTTTAGCAGACTTCAAATATCAACTAAGGAATGCGATATATTAATGGCCAAATAAACTTAAAAAATGGCACTGTAGGCCTATGTGCTGTATATAGACCACCTAATACAAACAAAGTCCGTTTTATTTCCACATGATATCGGCCTAGTGGTCAACGCTCATAAAACAAAACTTGTACACATACACTCATCTCACAACAAAGTTGCCGTCGCACCGATTATTATTTCCCACAGCCATGAATGTCTCCATGGAATACTTCAACACTGTAATTGTCAACCCATTGAAAATGTCAAAAATCACATGTATGTTGGTCTGATTATTGATGAACGATTCTGCTGGAGAGCGCATAAAGATCACGTGTGTGCAAAACTTCGCTCTGTGTTGAGTAAACTTTATGTTTTAAAATTTAAGCTACCGTATAAAATACTAAGATTACTTTATATGGCTCTAGCAGATTCCGTCATTAGTTATGGACTTAGCAGTTATGGTAGAACTTATGTAACGTACATACAGGAAATTTAGGTACACATTACAACGCAAGATGCTTCGATGGATAGTACCTAATCACATTAAAAATAAGTACATAGATAATGACCAGGGCCTTTTTAAATATTGCAAAGTCATAAATGTTTTCGATAAAGTTAAAATTTAGTATACTGACGGAAGTTAATAATTCAGAATATCTACTTCTTAAAAAACGACATGTAAATCTACGAAATATAGCTTCTAAATCCAACATGTATATACTTCCGAAAACAAAAAATTTCTATGGAGCAAGAAAGTCCGCCAATCTTGTACCTACTTTTATTAATGAATTGCCAATAGAATTACAAGAAACTTGTGGTAAATCCAAACGGTTTAAAAGTAAACTTAAATCATATTTGTTAAATCAACCATACTTATTGTAGTAGGTACTTCTGTTTGAATAATGTGAATTAATATTAATACATCTTTGTTTATATAAGACGACTCTCTAGCTTAGATAAACCCCTAGAGGTTTATATGCTAGTATTGTACTGGATAATGTAACAAAATTATGGATAGTAAATTAAAAAAAAACATCCTTAGTTTTTTACTTTTAGTATAACATGATCTTTTTTTTTAAGTTAAACAATGCTTTTTATCATTTACCATAAAATCTTCTTAAACTCTAATGAAATAACAATAAAATTGAATGGATCAGTCTTTTTTATTAATAATCATTCAATATTCATACAATATTGACTTCAATAATTGCAATAATGTATATGTAAGTACATGCAAAATGTAAAAAAATGGTCAAATTTAAAAAAATTAAAAAAAAAACCGGATAGGCCGGACACCGTCTAATTTGTCCGAACACAGAACGAAAAAGCCTGACTGTGTCCGGCTTTATCCGGACGCCTAGCCACCTTAAGCGGGGAGTAAGCTAACGAACTTTGCACCAACACTACGCTCAATTTGCACATATTGTACATTTTAGTTCCTAACTATACCAGTTTTTTTTTATAAAAGTACATCATCAAGTTATTTACTACAACATTGAGAATGAAACAGTTAGTTTTTACTTTTTTAAATTAACTAGGCTCTTTTGAGTGGACTAAACAATAACGCAAGCTTCATGTACGAAAAAAAACGTCGTCTCTCTACTGAATGACTTTTTACCGTCTCGAAAAAAATAACGTGTAAAACGTGAACGGAGTGGAAGCCTATGGAACCGATATTTTACATAAAATAAAAAACAAAAATTTTTAATGAAATAAATAAATTAAAATCAAATACGGCAATAAAACGACAAATTTAGTAGGCGTCTTTGAGCTCGTCACTTCGCAGGGTCACAGGCTCAAGGGCAAAGAGCAAAGTAATTGCTCAAAAAAATTTTTTTCAAATGTTTAGTTCAATTTTTATTTTTTTAAATATCAGTGCCATTGGCGTCTACTCCATTCACATGTTACATCCTATTTTTTTCTTGACGATAAAAAAGGTCATCCAGTATACTCAGATTAAAAATTTCATCACCTATAGATAATAGAGTTGCGTATCATATAAATATTAAATACATAAAAAAATTAATACAAGATGCTTCTGGATTGACTTTAAACTGAGACCAGGTCTAAGACTTTAAATGGTTTTTTTTTCGTTTTACATATGTGATTTTCAATCAATAAACTCTTTGTACATAATAATTTGCTACCAATTCTATAACTGAAACGCCATTGGTACTATTAAGATAAAAACTCGCAAATGCTAAAGATGCGTTGCCATATCTGATAGCTAAGATGTACCGCCTATAATTGTGTATCTGGAACATGTTCCTTCTATCAATTGTATGATGATGTCTTACTAAACGATAGAATAATAAAGCATTTATTTTTAGGAGAGTCCAGTTATCACTTTTTTATAGGATAGGGTGACAAACGAGCACACAGTCCACCTGACGGTATGTGGTTGCTGCGGCCCATAGACATCTACATCTATCCTCGATTGCAAATCAAAATGCAGAAGCGTTGTCACCCGTGAGGACTAAGATGGAGTGCCTCGTTTCCCGTAAAAAGGGTCACCGGTTCTCTACACTCACTATACGAAACACAGCAGCATTAAGCTACTATTTCACGGTGGTATTCTGTGAGAGCGTGGTCCTTCCCCGGTCGAGCCGACCCATTCGTGCTACTACCATGATATAGCTGCAGCATGGCTCTACCATGTATAAAATTTTTATTAGTATTTTTAAAGTATTAGTATAAAAAATTAATTAAAAATTAAGCATGCTCGAAATAAAATAATGTTATATAAATATCTCAGTTTATTCAGTTTGATAGAATGTAATCCTATTAATGATGCTGACAAAATAAAAATCTTTAAACATTAAAACATAGTACAGAAATTTAGATAACTATAGATAAGTAACAAGAAAAATATCTGTAAAATTTTGCAATAATGTTCATAAACAACATGTGTTTTACTATAATCATTTAAAGTTATGATTTTGTGAAAAATATATACCAATAATATTACTATATAATAAATAACCAATACTGACAATATTAAAATATACAAATATAGCTATTTCAACAATTTATTTCAAACATCAGCATACAATATAAAATAAGATAAAACCAAATGTCATATTGCATGTACCTTGTGGATAATGGGTACTTTCATATCATCGTATTGTATGTCTACAAAGTCCAAATAATTAGATCTTTACAATGTATTCTGATAGAATATAATATTTGCAATGTGACCTCAGGGTTGTCACTAATCACGTCATAAGAAATAAAAAATGGTTTTAACAACTTAGAAAATATATAAGTGAAACCATTAAAATAACGCTAATCCCTACAATTCGTTATTAAAAATGTTAATTTGCTCGTAGCACAAATATACTTTCTTCCTTGACTCATCACAGACCAAATGTAAAATCCATCAAAATTGCAATGTTTATTACAGAGCCTTCGTGTCTTCGCAGCGCACACAACACCCTCTGGTGACTTAGAAGCATTTAAATATAATAGCATCTATAACTAACTTCTTTTTGAGGAGGAAGTGGCAATAATAAAATGCAATTAATGTTAGTGTTCTAACGGCTTAAGCTCTTTGATTTGCTTTATAAGGTAAGCTTTTTCATCATTGAACTGTTCATCTTCAGAACGGTCCGTATGGAATTTGGTAAGGAAATCTACTAACTTGTCTTGATTCCTTAACAAGATGTCCAATATTGGTTTTGGTTTATTAGGGTTTGCTACAAATACCTGAAATAAAGGAAGCACGATATTTAGCCAATATTACCAAAAAATGCTTTTACTTTACTTGTTCGCATGGTGGTTACCAATTGGCATTAACATCAAAAAAGATCTTTATGTTTAGTATAAAGAGAACTAAAAGATATATATATATATATATATATATATATATATATATATAATAGAAGTAATAGAAGTAAAAGTTACAGCCTATATACATATACGTCCCACTACTGGGCACAGGCCTCCCCTCATTTCTGAGAGGGTTTTAGGGCAAGAAAGTGTCCACCGAGCTGCACCAATGCGTGTTGGGGAACTTCACATGTCTTCGAAATATTTTTTTTCTTATTCCTCAGACATGCAGGTTCCCTCACGATGTTTTCCTTCACCGCCGAGCACGTGGTAAATCAGCACTTAAAATTGCAATTTGCAATTGCATCGGTGCCGGCGGGGATCGAACCCGGGTTACTCGCGTTCTGTTATATTTACAGCGAACTTTAACCATCTGAGCTACCACGGCTCCTTCGTTGATATAATGTATAGTAAATATGATATTCCATAATTAATCGAATAATTAAAGTGTCCGTCTGCAATATTAACTCTTCAGGCGCCATAAAAATCCCATGCAATCGCATACGCCCGGTAAATCCCGAGCACCCATCCACACTTATAACCATTAAAACTTATATTTAGAGACTACTTTTCTATGACTAAGTTTAGCATTATAAAATCTATACAAAATTCTCTATGTTGTGGTCTAAACAAAAGTCAGGTTTTACTCCATTACGAAAAGATTTTATTGTATTTTGATAACAAAAAAAACATACCAAGTGAATGTCGGCAGCGTGAAAATCACAATTATTTCAATGTATATTACTCGAAATTATTTACGTAACAAGATAAACTATATTCACACAAAAACTTACATCACAATTTTATAGATAATAAAACACTAGAAAAATCCAAAAATCAATACAATAACATTCACACGAAAATAGCGTACGTAATGAACGTAGATTATAAATAAATATTCATAGGATAACAGTTTTTTTTATTGCACTAGAGGATACAGTATTTCATATTGATTATATAATGGCAAACTTCTTCATAGAAAAGTAGTCTCTATATATAAGTTTTTATGGGTTAAAGTGCTGTGGGTGGGTGCGAACACATGAGACCGCTAGGGATTTGACGGAATATGGCCGCGGTCGCGCTAGGAGGTTGAATAACTGGCTTCTATTAAACTCCTGAGGTAATTTGAATTGTCATTTATAAGACTTAAATAACCATTGTAAGAAGTTTTGTCTGTCTGTCTGAACTAATTTCCGAAATGGCTGAACCAATTGCGATGTAAGTTTACAAATTGATAAAGCGCAATTCCAGGAGTGATTTAGGGATTCATCCGAAAACCTTGCAAGATATTTATCAACAAACTAAAGTATTAAAAGGGTGAGGAGGTTACGTTAATGATTTCTTATATTTACGCGAAATAGTATTATTTCAAGGTTACGTTAAGTTAATAAATAAATCTAAAATTTTTATATTAAAATATTTTTTGCCACAACGCACATATTTTTCGAGATAATAACAAAAAAATACTAAGTTTAAAGTGGTTTTTCGATAGTTGAACTACTTGCCCAAAGAATACCATTAAATTTGGGCATGTTTTTTTTAAATATTTAAGTTGTATGCAGACGTAACTGTGGGTAAAGCTAGTATATGAAAAAATATAAAACACAATGTTATATGGATGGTATTGACATATTTAACAATATGTGTGATGGGACATTATCGAATTTCAATGGGTCACTCGGACAGACAGACAGACAGGCTCACACACATGCACATGCACAAAGATGTTTTTGAAATACAGAAGACTCGGAGCCCAGAGAACTTGAAATTTAGAGCATGTGTTTTCACTTATGAATTAACTTCAATATCATACCTTAAAAACATGAAAGGCCTCAAATTGTATATTACGTGATTTCTCTTTCAGCATATTCATCATAAGTTTAAGATTATCGGGATTAGTGATGTAGCGTGTCATGATAGAAAAGTTGTGGCGGTCCAAAAGCAACTCTCCAAGGAGCTTAAGACTTTGCCGTCGAGTTACGTAATTCTCCGAATTTAACAACCGTTGATAGTGGCTAAACACTTTATCATAGTTCGCTTCCAAGAATTCTGCACATAACATCTTGTGTCTCGTTAGCAATTCCTAAAATAAAAATAAAACACATATAACTACATACACTTTTAAAATTATATACCTATATTAACTGTTTCCCCACCATCTTCTGTCGGCCATAAATTATAATTTTGTTGTAATTGTTATGAAAAGGTATCCTATGACAAACTTACAGTCCACCTGATGGGAAGTCACTACTGCTGCTCAAGGACATCTGGAACCAACTTCAAACAAACTCGGAGGACTAATTTGAAATGCCTCACATATTTTACTGGTTCTTTATACTTTCAGGTCAGAACACAGCAGTGCAAGCACTGCTATTTGGCAACAAAAACAGGTAAGAGGGAAGTACCTACATAGATGGATTGCTAGACAGAAAGAAACCACCACAACCTAGTAAATTATAATGTTCTAATGTGTCCGAAACATGTTTCAAATTTATCAGTTTTGCTATTCTTACATTATTTTTTTATAACTTGATTTAAAATAAATTTTAATAAAATTCTGTCACTTTTATCATTAAAAATATCATTTAGGTAAGTGAGAATATTTTAAGGAAAGAAACAGTTCAATAATTTGCAAAAATTATCAATATTTTATATTCAAGATGATTCAGAAATAAATATTTCTAAAATTTCTTTACTTAATATTTAAGAAATAATATTATTTGATATTGTAAACTCCACATTATTTACATTTTATCATTAACTAATTTTATAATTAATTAAACCTCAAATTATTTTAATCATCGGATGAAAATGTCGTAAAAGCCCTAAAACGAAGTAATACATACCTTAAAAGTAGAAAAGGCATCAGAGGCAATATCAAAAGTGGACACTTCTACATAACGGAAGAAGTTGTAAAAGTCATCAGAATATAACATAATTTTAGCCAAAGCCTCATATCTAGCACACTCTCGCAACATCGTTCCACAGTTAGATGCTATCTCCTGATGTTCATACCTATAAAAAAATAGATAATTAATACTCAATCAAGATTTACATTTAATTAACGAAAAGACCAGAAATAAACTTATAAGTTTATTTCTGGTCTTAAGCCTTAAAAAGGCATGCACGACAAAATTGTTGAACGTCACCTGTCACCAACTCCCGGTCTGTTATAATATGACAATTGCTAAATTATCTTAAAAAAAATGATGCAATAAAAGAGACATACTAATAAAACGTACTGGCACAAACATGTAAAAAATGAAATTATTGTAATTCTATGTTACGGTTTTGGTGTTTTTCCTAGCTAAAATTTGATTTAAAGATAATTTTATTTGTGTGTGTGAGCTTGTTGAAATTCACCTTTTTTACTATTATCTGATTTTTGTATCATCATCATTATCATCCATTCTTCTCTTACCAATCCTTCAACCAGTTAATATTAATACCCTTTAACTAAACATACTTCCATGTATGTCAATTTTATTTTAATTATACTTAAATGTATAATTTTTTTTCATTCCTTCATTACAGCCCTTCACAAGTCCACTGCTGAACATAGGCCTCCCCCAAGGAATGCCACAAAGCATGGTAAAATGTATAATATTTAATCATAATTATTACTTATTAATTTTAGTGGGAACCTAACTCCCTAATGCTAATGCTTGGGCTAATCCCCTCTTGTAACATGTTTATTCCATATTGTGTGGTCCATAACTCTGTATTGAACTTTTCACCTAAAATCCGTCAACTACTTTCTCTACGACAACTAAAGACAAGATGTGATAGACCAAAGGCCAAAATACAAAATTAAAAACACAAAAAAATAAGGCGTAGAAAAGTACATCCATTAGTCCTCTAGGTGAACGGAAGACCACTGTGAAAAACTGGATAAAGATAAGAAGAGATATATATACTCTCTCATTTTTTCGCTCTTTGAAAAAGTTACCAAAATAACAACCAAAAAGTTGCATGCTGTTGCAACATGACAATGCGCACACTATGGACAAGAGAAAGCCTATTTTGATTTTTTTAAATATGGAGCTCATGACCCATTCTGCACGCAGTCTAGATTTCACATTATAGTGATTTCCTTATTTTTCCAAAAATCAAAAATTTGATAAGAGCTTTGACATTTACAGTGCCAGAAGAGTTCAAGATAGCTTTCAACCACCATGAAAAAATACGACCTCTCTGACTAATGGTCCTTACGTTTTTAAAAAATGTTTAAAATGTAAGGTAAAAAACTGAAAAGCTGTAAATATATTAGTTTACACAAAAATTGTTTCATCTACGATTTACCCAAAGTTTCCACTGGACTCTATGTAGTTAGTACAAGACAACTTTCACTGAAATTAGGCTATTTATGCTCTTAATTCGTCTTTGTTTTCAAACCTTCTGAAATGTTAGACCCAGCTGTCACTACATTTGAATTAGCACAAATGCATCAACAGTCACACTACGACAGATGCGATCATGTTGCAAGATTCGAAATTTTATCGATCCATTTTCATGGTCTTGGTTGTGCAGTGTGTACATGACAAATCCTATCACATTTGAATCGGGAGCATACAACTGAAGCTTATAAGAAAATCTGTACAACTAACACTATATGAATGGCCTTCTTAAAGCATTTCAAATAAGCAGCATTAGTATAAGGTACCATTTTGGTGTTTACAAAATAGCCTGGTGAATAAGGCAAATCTCGCAAATCATACATTGCATGCAAGCTGACATTCCTTTAAATGCCTATCCCAGCAGTAGAGATAAAAAGGTTATAGGAACATATATTTTCTTTATGAACTTAACATGACAAATTTTTACTTATTTTTTATATTAACAACATTTTAGCATAAAATTTATCTTAATTGAACATCATTGCCTACATAAAATGTAATAATTACTTAGTTTCTTTGAAGATAACTAAATTAATATTTTAAATTAAAAATAAATAATCTATAATAGCTTTAACTGAATAAAAATGAATTTATTACCCAGACATCAAGGTGAACAATATTTCTGGCTTAGTACATATGTACTCAACTGTCGGTGATCGGGTCCCAATTTGACGTCTCAAAACATTATTAAAAACTTGAGCTACGTCTTTCTTTCCTTCAAAGTCGATTCGGTTTAAATTCTAGATAAAACATTTATATACTTTTAATCATTTATGCAAAAATAAATTTGATATAGATATTTATAAAGCTTAAAACCATACTTGAATCAAGAGAAGAAGAAGATTGGTATTGTAGAGTTCCTGTGCAAGTTGGGCAACTATGATATCGGTTTGCGGCTCTGCATCAGACGTTCCATATAGCATATTTTTTATCAACACCTATCAAATAAAAACTATTAGTCTTTGATTCATTACTAGGTAAATAAAGCAGAATTCACTACAAAAGAAATTGTTAAAACACTCACTAAATTTTTGCTAACATCTTCTTGTGCTTTTTCAGCTTTCTTATCGCCTCTTTCTAATGCTGTAACAGCATCTTTTAATGATCTCACAAGCTCCGCAGGGCTTTTTTGAGACTTACCAAAAAGAGGCATAGTATTACGATAATTTTTACGGATGATCCAAAAACTCTGTCAACATAAGACGGCACCTGAAATTTACGAACCAATACAATAACAAAAACATAAAATAAATATCCGAGCACTATGTACTTGTACTTGGTTTTCAAGAGAATGCAAGAAAAATAAAAATAACAATTAGGCAACGACGACAAGCGCTGGTCAACGTCCCAATTCCTTTTATTCATCATTTTATTTACCTTAATAAACACTATTAAACGAAACCTCACTCACTTTATGATAATTATAATTTAGTTACTCTTTTATGATAGATAGAACACAGTGAATTGGAATGAACACAGCTAGAAGAAACGAACAGCTGTGATGTCAATACGAACTTGCCAGCTTAAAATTAAAATGTGACAAATATTTTTAAAATCTAATGGTACGTATAGATTATTCTTCAACCTCAGCGAGTTATTCGTGGACGAATAAGACGTGTTTCATGTTCAGTCATATTCGCCTGTATATGTATTCATTAATCGTAGATCTTTTTAAACATGTATGACGTGCGTCTCGTTGCCACGACTTTATGTCTAAGTACTTGATATTTATAGACTTACAAATATTAATTTAGGGGGTGTGGAACGCTCTCCCACTAATTGGAGCGATGATCTGGTAAGACGTAGGAAGTAGATGGATGCAAATGGCTCAGGACTATGCTTTGTTACATTTCTTGGAGGAGGCCTATGTTAAGCAGAGGACTTGTGAATTCAAATTCAAATTCAAAATTCTTTATTCAGTATCTTAAATTTAAATACATTAACTAGGCTGGGGTCTCCTTTTAAGTTTATCAATACCTGTGTTAGAGGACCCTAGTCTTACATAACAATTTTAGATACATATAAAATTGCGCATACGTAAAGATTAAATAGAGTGCGTGCGGTCGCGCCCGCGTGCGCGTTCGTGTGTGTGTGTGTGTGTGTGTGTGTGTGTGTGTGTGTGTGTGTGTGTGTGTGTGTGTATGTGCGTGTGTTGTGGAAAGTGTTTATGCTATGCTGTAATTTTTCTATCTATTTCAATAAATTTTCAGTTTCTTCATACTCTATCGTCTTTAACCACGCTGTAACTTGTTTTTTCACATTATGCTTGGTCGTTGCATACAATATACATGTTAAGTTTTTTATTAGTATGGTTATAGAGATGAGCAGACTGACTTCTAAATTGCCTCCTAGCAAATTTAGTTAGTGTTTCGTTTTCATGGGTACTACTGGTGCCACAGCATATCTTCTTCTATCGCAATTTTTGGGGTTGTATAACAGCGTCTTGTGCAATCTTAATACAGAGTTAAGGATATACAGCTTCCTGACCGAAAGGTGGTCACATAGGGTGTATAGCTCTTTAGTAGGGAATCTGTAGGGCTTAAAGTGCATCACTTTCAATAATAATCTCTGTAATCTTTCTAGTTCCAGGAACTTCATTTTAGTGGCCACACCCCAAACTGGGATACAGTATGTCAAAATGGATTGAGCTAATGAAACATATATTTGACTCAGTAAGGTCTTATCTGTTATATGTCTAAGAGTTTTAAAAATCCATATAAGTTTCCGCATCCTAGTCATCATCAGTTCAAGATGTGCATGCCAGGATAGACGCTGGTCAATTATTACTCCTAAATATTTTGTTTTGTCTACTTTTGATATTTTGTTACAAGCACAAACAGGGTTGAAAAATTCAGAATATTTCAACATTTGTTTCCGGTTGTGAATTATTATAATTTGAAAAAGGTACGTAATTAGTTTCGGTGGTATTGAGAGTTAAGAGATTATTATTTAACCAACTGCTTATCTCGGCAAGACCTCTCTCTGTTACTGAACGTACATCATCCCAAGTCCGCCCCGTAAAGACAACAGCTGTGTCATCCGCGTAAGAAAACATCTGTCCACCTCTGATTTTCATACAACATAGATTGTTAATATATATTAAGAATAGGGTTGGACCAAGCACGCTACCCTGGGGAACGCCAAAAGTTACGTCACGGTGCTCACTCACATAGGGCCCAATTTTCACGCATTGTTCACGCCCAGTGAGATAATCAACAAAGAGTTTTAAAGGGATTCATCCTATACCTATGTTTTCGAACCTTCGTACTAAAGTAGGTACCGACACGGTATCGAAGGCTTTTTTCAAGTCTAAAAATACAGTTAAGCATTTGTTACCTTTATCCACATTGTTCACGATAAGAGAAGTGAATTTAATTACGGCATCTTCGGTAGAAATCCCTTTTCTAAATCCGAATTGATGGTCAGAAAGCAGCTTGTATATATTCAAGTAAGATATTAGCCGATTATTTAAGAGTTTTTCTAGGATTTTTGAGATGACTGGCAAAACAGAGATAGGTCTATAGTTTGATGTATCCTCCATGTCACCAGACTTATATACTGGTGTAATAATTGCTTTAGGGCAGTTGGGAAAATGCCCTGACTAAAGCAAAGATTTGCCAAATGAGCTATTACAGGAGCTACACGTTCCTTAACGAGTTTTAACAATCTTGTTGGTATGTCATCCCACCCTCCGGTACTCTCAGATTTAAGATTCGTCAGTAAAGCACCTATCTCTTTCGAATCGGTTTCTAAAAGTATGATCGATGAGACTTGAGAGATAAGTGGTACATTAACATTATGCAGTTGTGAGCATTTTAAAGTGATGTTTTCAGCGAGCGTTCTACCAATATTTGCAAAATAGTGGTTCACGTGATTGGTCGATTCTTGAGGAGATGATTTTATTTCTAAAAGTTTATTGTTTTCGATTTATTTTTATTTCGCTGTGTTAAATTTCTAATGGTTTTCCATAGTACTTTAGGATCTCTTTTACAATTAGAAAGCTGTTCTCTCTCATATTTACGTTTAATTTTTTTAATTAAGTTATTACAGTAATTGCGATATCTTCCATATGTTATTTTTAAAACTTCGTTTTCCGGATCCTTCCATAGCTTTTTTGCATGTTATTTCTATTTCGGATACACCACATTATACCTAACGTTATCCACTGTTTAATTAGGCGATTTTTACATGGTATTATTTCTCTTACAGTATTCATTACCAGACAATTTTTAATAGTACTTATTAACAGTTCAATTAAAGTAGTTGGGTTGTTAATCGATATTAACTTGTCTATTTTTGCTGTTTACTAAGCTAAACAAGGCATTATCATAGTTTATTGTTGTTTTAGTTGTAAGGCATTTATTTGATTTAATTACATTAGACAGCCTCAAGAATATCATATAGTGATCTGTAATAGTAAAGTTCAAAACAAAAATAGATGCAGTGTCACAATCCTTATCTATATTTAAAATAAAATGATCCAAGCAGTTCTTATTTCTTGTAGGCAAGTAATGGCCTGGTAACAGACCATACCCACTAACATATTAAGATAATTGTGTCTATTTGTGCGCTCATACGTTTGCTCTATATCTTTGATGATGATATTAGTATTTATATCACCAGTTATAATTACATTTTTATATGACGCTATAGTTTTTAAGTGATCGCTTAAGGAATTGATAAAGTCACCTGCAATACGGTTAGAAGAAGAACGGTAGATAGCAAGGATTTTAAAGCGGAGTATGGATATTTGTAGGCAAGACGTGCTCATCAGTTTTATTTCTTTGACACAAGCTTTGTGACTGTTTTAGGGGGTAAGTCTACTCCTAACTTTTTTATATTATAAATAGGACTAGATTAACACCTATTCTGCTCTCCGGCGAGCAGTTTGGCGTATGGCTCTGGGGGAGAGCGCAGGTCGTGTTGATCCCCAGGGCAAGTCTGAGGAGTTCTCCTTCACGTGGTTGCCGCCTGTTATTTGGTCTGGTTCAATAGGAAACAGACAGAACAGAAACACTCGGACGATCCTCTTTTTCTTTTATTTTATCCCTCCCCCTTTTCCTATCCCAACCCAATCCAAGGTTTCCAGCGTACCGTGCCGATGGATGCGTGGCTGGAAGGAGTCCAGTCGCAAACGGTGCCTACCCGAGACCAGGGCGATTCGGGTAGTATTTTAGCCCTTCCCTCGGCATGCGGGGCTCTGCCGGGGGTGACCAAGTATTTCCCTAGCTACTCGTGGGAACAAAATGGATGAAAACCGACATTTTGTTAAAGACAGTGAGAAGTCTCCTTTAATGGAATTAGCTGCAGGTTTGGAAGAGGCTCTTTTAGCCTCACCAACACCCTGCAACAGTGCGCCCCAACCTGGGACGAGCCGTGAAGTGGAGGGCACGTTTGCAGCCGAACCACAATCGGAAACGAACCAGGGAGGGGAAAAGAAAAAGTTGGCTAGGCCTTATAAGCTTAGTGGGGCTGCGAGGAAAAGGTACCGAAGGCTGATAGCAGCTGAGATTGGAGCCGAAGAGGCCCTCTCTCTCTGCCAGAAGCCTTGGGACGAAATTCCTCTGCCCAAGCCTCCCCAAGTTCCGAAGGCGAAAAAACGCAGTCGGTCTGAGGAAGAGTCCCCCAAAGACCAGCCCAGGAAGACTGTGAAGCTGGCAACGGAGGAGAAGAAGCTCAGCTTCAGTGCCGTAGCTGGCTCCGCACGTATAGGAATTCACAATTCGAATCCTATGAGTGTGGAGCAGATGCGGCTGGTCCACCGGGCACTAACACAGGCCATCGCTAAGACGGCCTGTGGGTCGCAACCGGGAATGGGCCCAGAATTTTCCGGTTTCACACACAAGCCAGGTTGGATTCTGGTAACGTGCCTGAATAAGGCAAGTCAGGACTGGATTGTGGGTGAAATCGGAAAACTAATCCTCCACCGTTGGGACGAGGAGAATGGGTTCCTAGTAACCTTTTCTCTGGACGACCCATCGGCGGAGGCTCTTCGAAAGGCAGGCGGCAGAGTCATCCTTGGCTTTAAGATGATAACTTTTAAAGTCAGGGGAGGCTCTGACGCGGCAATGGAGCCCGAACCAACCCAACCCCAACCCCAATCCCCTCAGCCCTCCACCTCTCGGGGTGAGGCTGAAACGCCACCGGTGAGAGTGACGAAGATCCAAGGCGCAGATTTCACCTCTGTCCGATGGCCTCCGCTAGTGTCGTCCAGGCCGGGGGGGGGGAGGGGAGTTGGGAGCGGTTCGAAGAAAGGTAAGGCGGGGGTGAAGTTCGCAGGAAAAGGACGTCCTCGTCCTCAACAGGCGGAAAAGACCCATCCCCCCACGCCCATAAATGGCTAAACCCAAGTGTAAGACGAGGGTCCTCCAAGCAAATCTTCACCATGCAGCAGCTGCTTCTGCCGTGGTGTAGGTTTGCTTTGAAGGGGACAAAATTGACCTCGCCCTTATACAAGAGCCTTGGATGGCCAACGGTCAAGTTCTGGGATTGGCGGCTGCCGGTAAGATTCTTGTCAATACTAAAGGCAGTAGACCCAGAGCTTGTATAATTTATAATAAAAATATTGAACTTTTAGCTGTTCCAGAGTACTGCAATGGTGACCTGGTTACAGCCTTCATAAATCTCAAGGGATGCACAGGGGCCAGAGTAATCATTTGCTCAGCCTACATTCCCGGCGAGAACGCAGATCCTACCATCGAGTTAGAGCGAGTGGCAGAGTTCGCCCGAAAACACAACGCCGAACTTGTGGTGGGTTGTGATGCTAATGCTCACCACACAGCCTGGGGAAGCACCAACATCAACGAAAGAGTTGAGTTACTTTATGATTTTCTCATCTCCAACCACCTGGTAAGCCTAAACTTAGGTTGTACACCAACCTTCGTAACGCGTGCTAGGCAAGAAGTGTTAGACATAACCTTTGCTACCAATAACATGTCCAGGCGGATAAATGACTGGCATGTTAGTAGCAAAAACTCGATGTCTGATTACAAGCACATTAAGTTTGTGATTGGAGCATCACCATCCTTTGAAACCGTTACTTTTAGGGATCCGAAAGCGACCTCCTGGGGTATCTATAGAGATAGCCTAAGGAGGAATTTGGAAACGTTTCCTAAAAGCATCAAAACAATTGAAGGTTTGGAGTTAGTGACGGAGACAGTAACCGTAGGTATCCGTGAAGCCTTCGAGGACAGTTGTCCCGTCAAAACCAAGAACTCAACACGAAAAGTTTCTTGGTGGAATTCTAAGCTGAAAGACCTTAGGGAAAAGACCAGGAAACTATTTAATAGGGCTAAGAAAACCAAAGAGTGGGATATTTATAGTGTAGCCCTAACTGAATATAATAAAGAAATTAGGAAAGCCAAGAGAGCATCGTGGAGGAAGCTATGCGAGGAAGTTAAGTCTTTGCCTCGCAGTGCAAGACTACACAAGATGCTATCGAAAGCTAAACCTATTCAGATCGGGCTTCTTAAAAAGCCGGATGGTAACTTCACTAATAGTGAAACAGAAACATTGGAGTTACCAGCGTCGACCCATTTCCCAGGTTCATACAAGACTTCAGCCTTGAACTCTTTCAGAGTCCTACGAAGGCCTTGCAATGAGGACTGGCGTAGGGCTGCAAAGATAATAAGGCCAAACCTGGTACAGTGGGCTGTTGACTCCTTTGAACCATTTAAATCAAGCGGGGAGGATGGAATAATTCCCATCTAACTACAGAGGGGTATCGACATCGTTCTTCCTTATCTGGTGAAAATCTTCAGAGCAAGTTTTGCATGGGGATATATTCCAGAACGATGGACAATTGTCAAGGTTCTATTTATACCTAAGGCTGGTAGAAAGGACTACGCTTTACCAAAGTCCTTTAGACCTATAAGCCTCTCTTCCTTTCTTCTTAAGACATTGGAAAAGGTTATAGATAGATATATAAGGGATGTAACTCTAGCTACGAGGCCCATACATTACAACCAGCATGCTTACCGCAGAGGCAAATCTACGGAAACAGCCCTGATCAGTGTCATTGACAGGGTCGAAAAAGCACTGGAGGATAAAGAAATAGCTCTTTGTGCCTTTCTAGATATTGAGGGCGCCTTCGACAGTAGCCCCACATCACTGCTGATTGGGGGCCAAACATATAAAAATGTTGACCCCACAACCATCAGATGGGTGAAGTCAATGCTCTCAAACAGAAAGGCAAAAATAGCGCTGTTTCAAACTTCGATTGAGGTTGCAACCACAAGAGGCTGCCCACAAGGAGGTGTTTTGTCACCCCTTCTTTGGACTCTTGCGGTTGACCAACTATTGTACAAAATGGCAGACCTACGCATTGACACATTGGGTTATGCTGATGACCTTGTGATCATTGCAAGGGGCTTTTGCCAAAGTACTTTATCGTCAATAATACAAAGAGCCCTCAACGGCAACGTATGCCATAAGGCAAAAATTGCTTTGGCAACAACAACTGGGGCTTGCGTCCCAGTATGGTCCTATGGCTGTACAGCAGCATAGTGAGGCTGATTCTCACCTACGCCTCTATTGTCTGGTGTAACAAGGTCAACCAAAAGACGACTGCGGACTGACTGAATAGTCTACAAAAGACTGCCTGCCTAATGGCAACTGGAGCTATGCGATCATCGCCTGGAGCGGCTCTTAATGCACTTCTATGCCTAACGCCCCTTGATCTCTATCTAGACAAGGAGGCGAGGGCTAGTTTGTATAGAATTAACGCCCAGGGCGGTCTGAGCTTGCTCTCCTACAGATTGAGATCCATGCTCGACTCAATTAAGGAATCACCGGTATTATGCATGATCTCAGATATCATGCGTCCACTATACACTTTTGATAAAAAGTATATAGTGGAATTACCCTCCAAAGAAGACTGGCTGAATGGCCAGGTTATCTGTGAGGTCGGTAGCCTCATATGGTATACCGATGGGTCTAAAATGGGCCTCGACGTAGGCTTTGGAATTTACGGGGAACGCTCCAAATTCAAACTTAGTATGAATTTGGGTAGAGACACCTCTATCTTCCAGGCAGAAATTTTCGCCATACTTTGGTGTGCGGAAATCAATCTGCAAAAACACTACGTCAACCATAAAATTTACATAAACTCTGAGAGTCAAGCAGCACTGCTAGCACTGAGATCAAACTTAGTGAACTCAAAGCTAGTTGGAGACTGCGTGAATCGTTTAAACGCCCTGGGTTGTAACAACAGGGTCGTTTTAAGATGGGTTCCGGGTCACGAGGGTATTGTAGGCAACGAATTTGCCGACAAACTTACACGGGAGGGCTCAATGCACACAATTTGGACCCGAGCCATTTTGTGGAATCTCAAGAAGCCTAACCCGATTGACCCTTGAAACTCTTTATCACAATAAATCACTTAAGATCCGGTCTGACACACCAGGCTTAAAACATTCTAAAACCTTAATCCGGTCTTTTGATCGTAAATTCGCTTCAGAAGCCCTGGGATTAAGTAAAAATAAATTGCGCTTTCTGGCAAGAGCCCTAACTGTTGTCTTGAAAAGCACATGTCCATCCTGGGACTACTCAAGGATGTGTCGGTTCTGTTCCATAACGGAAGAAACGCCTCTACACATCCTAACCGATTGCGGACCCTTAATGCGCAAACGTAACACTCATCTGGGACGCTATCTACTCCGCCCAGAAGAAGTGAAATTGCTCACGGCTAAGCAACTCCTTTGATTTATTGAAGACATAGGGCTTAGCAGTGAACTATAGCCATAGCAGCGATCACAATAGATCTTCTAGGTCGCAGTGATACTGGTCTCTTTACCTAGACCTGCATAGCTGCTCGCACATAATAAAAAAAAGAGTAATGATCAAGTCATCAATGTTACTGTAAATGCTTCTAATGTTTTGTAATACAACAGTGAGATCGGTGTTTATTACATGTATATTTTTTGTAATATCCTGAACTTCACTTACTCTCGATTGTGCAATTTCTGCATTGTCTATTTCTTTCATTGATGTAAGGACACTATTCATTATTTAAAGTAAATAATAGTCGTGTTGTATTCCTAGGTCCATATATACATACATACATACATACATATACATACGCGCACATACACACACACGTACATGCACATATATATATATATATATATATATATATATATATATTAGTATATTTATGTTCAAGATGTGTATGTGTGTGTTAGTATAAAATGTGTAAGAAGTTGACAAATTAGTTATAATTAAGAAAATAAAATATACAATTGGTGCGTTATTTTTAAAGGAACAAGTAATACCTAGTCATATTTCCTGCATTAAAATCTGTGTTTGTGACTCGTTGTGAAGGGCTGTAATGATGATAATGATGATGAAATATTTATTTTCATTACCAGTACTTGTTTTAAACTGATTTCTAGGACTCCATATCATGCGTTCTCCTTTATAAATTTGTATGAAAATAGTGGAACCGTTACTCCAATCCATCACAGTAGGTAGGTATTTTTTATTATTATTATTGTTTAAACCTTTTTATAATAAAAAAAGTTCACGAGTCAAGTGAATAATGACGAATATGTAAACACCTATACGAATACACACGAGCGTCCGTACCGACTATTAAGTGGAGAACTTGGGTGAGTACTGGGAACACCCGAACAAGGCATTCACAGGATTGTACTCGTACCTACTCGTCTGTGCTCGGCGATGAGTATCTAAACGTAGCATTATTTTTTGTAGGAGAGGGCAAACAAGCATACGGTTCACCTGATGTTAAGTGACTACCGCTGCCCATAAACAACTGCAACACCAGGGGAATTGCAGGTGCGTTGCCAGCTATTAGAAAGAAGTGAGCTCTTTTCTTAAAGGTTCCTGGGTCGTATCGGTCCGCAAAAATCGCCGGTGGTAAAATATTCCACAGATAGGTCGTACGCGGAAGAAAACTTCTAGCGAAACGTACAGTAGTGAACCGCCAAGCATCCAGACGGTGTGGGTGGTATCGGGAGGTTTACCGCGTAGTGCGTTCATGAAATTTGGTGACTGGAATAAATCCAAACAATTCCTCAAAGCACTCCCCGTGATAGATGCGATAAAATACGCAAAGAGATGCAACACCTCTTCGCAGTGCCAGTGAAACGAGCTGATCGGAAAGCACTCGGTCATCGACAATTCGTGCCGCTCTGCACTGGATGCGGTCAAGTTGAAGGAGCTGGCACTGGGTTATATGCATTATGCATATGAAACTCTGGCCGTCCATCGCGGTAACAGCTACCACCTGATGTCCATAGTTATAAAAATCCTGACAATTTGTTGCAAACGTAAGTAAACAAGGTTTAAAAAAAACAAATCAATTATTGCTTTTGTGCAGTCTCGCTGATCAATTACTTTGCAGATTATACCCCCCCCCCCACACACACACACACAAAACTTACTGTATTTTGTAGAAAAATCGATTAATTCTGATATTTCCTAAATCCGACCGCAACCCTGACAAGAGCCTAAAAGTCCTCCTTACAAGTCAGTACAATCACTTGTCGTGAAGCGACAATAAAAAACTAAAGAACCTAACTTAACTACAACGAAACAACCAAAATAAAATAAATTATTTAAAAATTTGAAAAGTTTTATAGTTTCTTTTATAAAAAAAGGTATGAAGGTGATGATGGGTTGTAATGAAGATAGTGATTTACAATATTATTAAAAAAAATAACAAAGATAAAGATACTGCAACGAAGTATGCACAGGCTATGCCTATGATAGGTGCACAGCTCCTGCTCTAGGTACACGCAGAATCTGGAGAAAGCACACGCAGCGTCTGGAGAAGGTACACGCAGCGCTTGGAGTAGGTACACGCAACCCCCGGAGTAAGTACACGCAGCACCCGGAGTAGGTACACGCAACGTCTGGAGTAGGCACGCAGCGTTTGAAGTAGGTACACGCGGCGCTTGAAGTGGGCAAACACAACTTCCGGAGTAGACACACACAGCATCCGGAATAGACACGCAGCGTCTGGAGTAGGTCCACGCAACGTCTGGAGTAGGCACGCAGCGTTTGAAGTAGGTACACGCGGTGCTTGAAGTAGGCAAACACAGCGTACTAGTAGGCGGAGGCGTAGGCGTGGCTAGACGACGACTTAAGGAGCGGGCAGAGGCTTGCAGGATCCCGAGGCAGTGCGGATAAGGCCTTTAGGAGATGCTTCAAGTATCAAAGCTCAAGTCAGACTCCCCCATTCGCCGATTGTTCGGCTTATTTTCCCTTTTTGACGAATCTGGCATAAGAACGGAAAATTATTCTCATTAAATTTGAAATTATTTAAATTAAAAGCAAATTCTTGTAAATGGCCAAGAAGAAAGGAGTATTTTGAAGTAAAAACATCAGGCCGGTAACGATATTTGAATAAAAATTGCCATGACAACCTGATAAACAACGATGTCAAAACATGTCAAATTTTGGTTTTAGGCTCGTAATACAGAAACGGCAAGATTTAAGTGAAAAATGAGATATTATTTATATAGGAAAAAAAGTAGCGCAACAGCGCGCACGAAACCCGAAATTGCAGAGTTACGGAGAACTAAATAAAAGACCGAAAAAGGTAGACTCCATTGACACCGATTTAAAAAGTGCTGATAGCATGAAAAATACGAAATGAAAATGATTTGTTATTGTGTTCTTATGAATTAAAAATATTACAGGATCCTATGGAAATAAAGGTGATGCAAAATATCAAGTTTTGAGGCGAATGCAGAACATCAAAAACAGAATGGAAAAATAAGTTTAAAATCATTGAGTTATAATGTACTACGTACTAGAGAAGCTATTCCAAACAAAAATTGTGCACTACTCGTATGTCTTCGCGCATGCGCGGTAATAGTAGAGTCGCGCATGCGCAGTTGGTATAAACGCGCATTGCGCTTGCGCGGTCAGTTTTTGTTATTATAGATTATACGTAAGTGGAATGGTCAGTATGTAATAATTGTTTATTTATATTGTATTGTTAATTATATCGAGTACAATTTTTTAAATTGTTTTTTATTTTGTATATGTGCTAATTTAATATAATATTACATAATATTATGTCAGAATTACATTTTAATGATATTTTTATCTGAATATTTTAAAAGGTATCTATGTCAAATATAAAAAAACGTACTAAATGTATGTTTAACAAAACTTATTAACATAAAATTTAAATTACAAATATATTTATTTAAATTAGAATCATAAATGTTGTAAATAATCGTTCATAAATGCTGGGCACGCGAGAGTTAAAAATGGACGAATTTATTCCACTTTGACTTTGATGTGGAAACTTAAAAATAAAATAAAAGAATAATAAGCGGATTTAAACATGGAAATTTTTGCCAAATCATAATAACTTATATATGTTTCTATAAAAAAAATGTGTATAATAATATATTCGTCCTATACTTAAGTACCCACGGAAATGTCGCATCTGAACATATTAATTTCATAATCTATATTCAGTGACACGAGATGGCGTCTTAGGAATAATTTGTTTTATTATTAATTTATAATACTTTTTTATTGAATAAGTATCTTATTAACCGATGAAAAGTAATTCCTTGGTTTTTACTGACATTTCTTGAATTATTTGTGCGATATCTAAGTACACAAGACGGCATATTTTTATCAAGAGATTTTGTTTTAAATCAACACAACAGATGACAACTCTACAAGCGCCTAGCGAGTGACTGATTAAAGTGCAGTGCATGAACCGCAGTTGAGTGGAACAGAGTAGCTGAATGCGGTGTCTCCTCTAGTACGTAGTACATAATAGCTCAATGTTTAAAATAGTGTAAAATGATATGTAAGTATGTATAAGCATAACACTACACACTGACATATGGTATCCCTAATCGCGTTCAAACCCATGGAACAACACGGGGTACTGACAGATATTTAGGGTAATAGACTTTTTTTTTTTTTTTGCGCCCGAAGCAATTAAAGGGCTACCCTGTACGTAGGGAGGCGGAAAATGCATTACGCATACCACGATAGCCGGTCTATCGTGGTTATGGGGGACTCACTGTCCTACCGGGGACCCTAAGTGATACCCCCTAAAAACCGCCTTTGGGGACAGGCAGCTGGCTGATTAAGCTCTATTGTGCCTTATCATGAGCGACCCTCTTTTGGGAAAAGAGGGCGCAGGCGGCTAAGAGCCGCTGAGGGAGTGCCTACGAAGGCAAAATAATATTAGTTGATATAATAATAATTAATTTAATTAGAACAGGCCTGAGCCGCCAGGAGGCAGTTCAGGTCGTTTGACAGTTTATTTGGCGGGTCCGAGAGAGAGTTTCTCGGCCTGCGGACACGATAGCGAGAGGGGGGTGGGGCTGCATAAGAAGCCGCCTCACGAATTAAATTGTTTGGGTGCGACTCTGAGGCTTTGAAGAAGCTCTCAGAGAGTTTTTTAAGGAACTGTTGAATTGTTGGGAGCTCTAAGTCCCGATGAAGGTCGGCATTACGGACGTACCAAGGTGCGTTCGCAGCTCGACGACAGAAGAGGTTCTGAACTATTTGGAGTTCATTTAATATGTTAGGGTTTGCGTGGGCAAAGACGGGGCCCGCGTAGGTCATGACGGGTCGTATACAGACCTTATAAAGGGTTCGCTTGTTCCGAAGGGACATTTTACTGTGTCTGCCCAACATACTGTTGAGCCTACTCAGGTAAAACCGTGCGTGACGGGTGACTCGTTTGACGTGGGGCCTAAAAGTGAGCCCTGTGTCTAGAGTGACACCTAAATATTTGGCTGTCGTATGCCAGGGGACAGGGGTCCCTAGCATACGTATTGGAGGAGTGTTTTTAAGACGGCGTCGTTTATAATCGAAGTGAACGGCGGAGCTCTTCTCCGGGTTCACATCGATGCGCCATTTTTTGAACCAATCTCCTAGGTCATCAACTGACTTTTGGATCTTGTTCCGTATGAAGGGTAGTGAGACACCTTTGCAGTAGATGGCAGTGTCGTCTGCGAAGAGGGAGAGTTGAACACCTTTCGACGGGATGGGAATGTCGTTGGTGAACAGGATGTACAGCAAAGGAGCAAGTACTGAGCCCTGAGGGACACCAGCCTTGATAGTTCGCTGTGAGGATAGCGTGCCTTCGTGTCTAAAACGAAAGGTACGATGCTTCAAATAGGAGGCCACGAGACGAACTAGACGATCGGGGAGACCTATTTTGTAGAGCTTGTAGATGAGTCCTGTGTGCCAGACTCTATCAAAAGCTTTGGCTATA
Source organism: Parnassius smintheus behrii (assembly GCA_036936625.1). Classification (NCBI taxonomy): domain Eukaryota; kingdom Metazoa; phylum Arthropoda; class Insecta; order Lepidoptera; family Papilionidae; genus Parnassius; species Parnassius smintheus. The sequence continues at coordinate 22,874,119 of JAUPFT010000005.1, read as the reverse complement.
TCGAAGAAGACCGCGATGGTTTTATGACGTCGAGGATAGAAACCGCTGAGGATATATTCCACAATGCGGTGAACTTGTTGGGGACATGAGTGTTTGGCTCGGAAGCCGAATTGGTGGGGAATGATGAGAGGGTCACCGTCTGTGGGAAACAGATAGCGCCTCATCCGTGTTTGGATGACTCTTTCGAAGAGCTTGCCCATTGCCTTGAGGAGGCTAATGGGGCGATGGCTGGAGGGGAGGTTGAGAGGCTTGCCTGGCTTGGGAATTCCAATCACAGTTGCCTCTTTCCACGTAGTGGGAAAATAACTAAGGTTGAAGCAGGCGTTGAAGATAATAGATAGAAAGGTTAACACCTGCTCGGGAAAGTGTTTAAGGGCTTGGTTGGAGATGCCATCCGCGCCCGGAGCCTTTTTAGGCTTAAGTCCTTTGATGAGGGATGAAATCTCATCATTGGACACAGAGATAGGTTCGGAGGCGGTAGGGGGTGAGTTCCGGCGGCGGACCTCATCCTCTACTGCCTGGACGTGTGAGGGGTCGACAGGTTGAGAACTAGGGGAGCATTGATCGGCAATGCTATCCGCAAAGCACTCAGCCTTCTCCTCGTCCTCGAAGGCAACCGTGCCGTCGGGACGGGAGAGAGGGGGAGTGTGGGTGATAGCGTCTATGCGGAGGGCTCTAGCCATCTGATAGTACGCTGTGTGAGATGGAGTGATATTCTCCATGAGCTTACTCTTTTCGAGATCTTGAAATTCAGAGAGGCGGAAGCGGAGTTTTCGTTGAAGACGATTGGCCGCGCGCCTATATTCGGGGGTGGGATATTTTGCTGCTCTCCGGAAAGCAGCTTTTTTGGCTTTTAATAGGTTGCTAATATGTTGGGGAAGCCCACTATTGTTAGCAACCGGGACGACCCTTTCGTTCTCCTTAAGGGAGGATTTAATAAGGGTGGAGAGTGAGTCGACCGCGGTGTCGATTTTTTCGGGACTGTCTAAGTCCGACGGAATGGAGATGGTAGAATCCTGTGAGTCCAGAGCTTTAGCCAGGGACTCCTTGAATCCCTTCCAATTAGTGAAGGTTTTTCTGTGTATTGGGGGAGGTGGCTGATGGCCAAGAATGAGGGAGACCGGTCTGTGATCTGATCCTAGATCGTCTAGTGTCTCGATTGCTCCGAGGTTGAGAGAAACTCCTTGGAGTAACGCAAAATCTAACACATCGGGAGAGTGATCGGTGTTATCGGGAAAGTGAGTAACACCGAGAGGAGGTAATAGACCTAGAATAAATCAGAATAAATACTACACCCGAAAACGCGTAACAAATTTTGATTTGTGATTAAGTGCGTTAGCTAGTGATGTTTATTTTACCTTTAAAGACTATCGATAAATTATTGCAATGCAACGACTAATCTGCAACTGGAACTGTTAAGACAGCGGTAAAAGGGTTCAACAATATCAGGTTAGTACACGACTGTAACCGAATAACTTCAAAAATTTACTGATCTTTTATCATGATAGTTCTTAAATAAATTATAATATTAGTTAAAAAAACATGTTACCGGAAATGAAACGAACCTGCCTTCCTTTTGTTGAATTTTAATACAATATGTACAAAATATCAAAAATCTCTGAAGACTCATCTACCAATAAAATTATGCAATTTTTCACTGGAAACAGATCAGAAAATTGTATTTTGTCATCTCAGTCATGTCTAACACCATCCTAAGCTTATGGACAGATCGGAGGGGAGTAGCCTTACGCAGGTGTTTCCCTCCATCAAAGTATTTGCCGATGTGGTCCTATGTGCACACTAAAACTATTTGCAGCCGCACTGCTCAGTAGATTAAATCTATTTGCACAGCCGAATGGACTCCCACAAAAGTGCCCATTGCTCGATTTTTTTCTGCAAAAAAGATCTGCTACGTCAAATTTACATATATAAGTAATTTTAATGACATTATTGCTACGAGTATTTACTTCTTTTTATTTATTTTTTGATTTGTTCATCAACATAGGCTACTTTCTCATACAATATGCAGATCGGTCGAACGACTGATCCTAGATGTCGCTGTTGCCGTGTGGTACTCATATAATGAATCTATGTGTGTGTGAATGTGAATCTTTAGTTTATTGTTTATTATTTTAATTGTTGTATGTGAGTTTCGTAGTGATAAGTAGACAGAGAATGCTATAGACAAATTGATATCTTTTGTCGCAGTCACACAAGAGCAACTTACGCCGATGCTGTGTAAAGAAATGAAATAGAACGATGAGATTTTTGTTTCGCTGAGCTTGCCACGTTTTTTAAGGTTAGCACACTACTTTGCTAAACAAATTTTGACAGCTAACGTGTAGAAAGATAGCGCATTTTAATAAAATTCAGTTTTACGAGCTTTATGTTAAGTAATTCATATTATAGTTTGTTGTGAACAACTTAGACTTAGTATTCCAACTTAGTGTATTGCGTTAGGGTGTAAAAGTGATAGTGGAACGAAAATGCCAGGGTTGTCTTTTCATTCATAAGAATACCACTCTTTATTGGTTACTAGGCATACTGTAACATTTTATAAAATTTATATATTATATGTAATGTACTCTAGACGTAAATTTATCGTTAAAAAAGCACAAAAATAATAATTGTAAATTTTAACCTAAAATCTTTGGTGTTGCCAACTGTTGTATAAACTATTACCCACTATAATAGGAAATAATAATATGTATTCTGCAGGGTTTATTAATAAAATATCTGAAAGATTTAATGGCTTATTGCAGCTTTCCTGAACATGATAATTTACGTCGGAATTGGATTGAAACTACAAGACGAACAGATGGACACCAAAAACATTACCAAGAGTTTGCCGCAGATATTTGCTCCTGTATGTAAAGATGTGTAATTGAAAATGAAATAAAAAAATATTATTATTTTATAATTTTTGTTGATTATTTATAGATTTTATTTATATTTTTTTTCTCTATTATTATTTATATATTTTATTTTTTATATTATTCTCTGGTTACTCTAAAATATATTCTTAATTTATTAACATTACATTACCTTTATATTATTTTTATTTTTATGTAGTATTTACGCATCTTCCCAAACAGTGTCTTACAACAAAGATTAGGTAAATAAATAAATTCTCTATTAGTTGACCCTAAGTGAATTGAGAAATTTAGGCAGGTTGTAACAATTGTATAAAGTTTGTCATCAATACATGTTTAGTGTTTTTATAACAATTTAGTACAATTAGCGGGTTAGTTGCATACATTATTTTGTGCATTTTATTATCAATAAATGACTGAAACAGATTTCTCCCAGACTTTAAATGCGATTCAAGTTCTAATAATCTAATTATATATAGTATAAATATTAACACCTGAATCTTGATCAGAGTATGAAATACCAAGAAGTTTAAATTCGATTTTCTGTAAAAAATCATCTTCCTACACCAATTTTTTTATTAATTAACGTTTTAAAGTTAACTAACGTTTTTAGGAAACAAAAGCCCATCTTCTTCCTCCATCAGTTTACATGAAGAAACACTTATGGAAATTGAAAATAATTTAAGCATTTATGTAAGTAGACAAATTTAATTAAAAATAATAATAGTTTCCCTCGACTTAATACAGTATTTTGCTATGTATTCTAGAGTATTAAAAAAATTACCTTCGTTATAATCTTGGTACATTAATTATCAAGCCGTTTGATCAAGGGATGTTTTGAAACCAAAAACCAAATCACTTGATTTCAGATTGATCCTGCTGTTGACCTACTGCCGTTGACTAGTAAGCATGGATGAGATGACTATAAGGAGGCACGTCCAATGGGATGGAACAAAATGTGTAGGTCTGGTGAACTATGCCGAGCTTTGGATGGTCGTGTGTACATCACGCAACAAAAGCGTTTGAACCCAAACAAAAAGTTAGAAACCTTCACGAAGCTTGTTTTGTTTAAGGGACAATAATTGCGGCGGCGTCGCGCCACAAGCAAAACACATCCAAACATAAATCGCGCTATCAAAGTTCCGAATCAAAAACAGTATATTATATAGAATAGCTCCAAACTATCACATGGAGTGTTGGTCGCTCCCCGGGCAGAACACCTTGCGTGGTGGAAGATCTCCCCTTTTCCTTTCACCGCCAAACTTGTGATCATCCTACGTGATGTGAACACGCAACCAACAACCTTCGGAAACTCGCACTTCAAGCTTCGTCATCAAGTACCCCCTCCATTCGCTTCCGAGCAGATATCGTCTGCAGTCTTGACATCTTGCAAGCCTAGATGGCTTTACAAGGTTCATCGCAGCACTGGAGTAATAATGCTTCCTGTTCCTTCAAGCTACTCTCTGCGCTACAGTGTTCAGCACGGCTTTGAAACGCCTTCTTCTCGACTCACTGCAGGCTACACGGCAATCACCGGGCACTTGCACATTCGTCGACAACTAGACTGCACTATCGACCTCTGGTCCGAGCGAGGGGGTGATGTGGTGGCGTTGTCATCGCGCCACAAACGAAACACATCGAAGACAATATATAAAGAATAGCTCCGAATTATCACATGGAGTGTTGGCTGCTCCCCGGGCAGATCACCTTGCCTGGCGGGAGATCTCCCCTTTTCCTTCCACCACCACAATAATCAATAGTCTTATTATTAATAAACGTGTTGTATTATTTACTCACGAAGCCAGAACATAAGAAATGGCAGTTATTTAGAACCACATCAGCACTATCCATCCTCACCCTCCTGACCTCATCGCAATTGGTTTGAGTTCGACAGCATGTCTTCTCCTCTGCATCGCAAGCCTATATCTATCGATGATAATTGATAATAGCTAAATATAGGGATGTATTTTTTTTCTCTTTTTGTGACATGCTTTGCGGGTGTCTATAGTATTCTATGTCTACGTAGTGATAGAAGATTGTTGATGAGAAGTCTGCAGTTTGCGATCATATCCTAGACGGCCCCAACCATTACATCAGATTTGATAGACCACAAATCCTCGCGAAAGAACACCGATTCCTTACAAGGATGACACGTGAGTATTGAAATTAAAAAACATCCTAATTTCAATAGAGAAGGAGGCTGGGTACTACCACCTGCTTGGGATCCTATAATCAATAAAATTAAAACTAAACCCAAGCATACCACCGCAAGACCTCAGGACATAATCAGTTCATTTTGCATAGATCGGACCATTAACAATAATTAAAAAAGCTGAAGGTACTCCGGGTTTAACAATGACATCGGGACGTCAGTCCTCTCAGTCCCCCGTGACCACGGGTGCTGGAAAGCGCCCGAAACGTCGCGAATTAAAAATAAAACTAATTAAAAGCAAAAATAAACGCGATAATATCCGTAAAAGTAGTTTTAATCAATGTGTAGTGTTCGCGTAAATATAAGAAATCATTATCCATAGCATAACTATTTTTTATTGCACTAGAAGATAAAAAATTTCATATTGATTCTATAATGCCAAACTTCTTCATAGAAAAGTAGTCTCTAAATATGTATAAGTTTTAATGGTTTAAAGTGCTGTGAGTGTGCGCGGTCAAATTCGACCGCTTGGATTTTGACGGAATAGCGCCGCGGTCGAATTCGACCGCTTAGGGGTTGAAGGGTTAATGAGTGATTCCACCGTTTCGTCCGAAACGGGGCAATTTCGTGGAATATTTATTTTGTTTGCGGCTTTGAAAAAAATATGTATTAAATTATTCGTATATGTTGTAGATACAGGTTATTGTGAAAGGCGTTCTTGAAAACCATTTCCTTTTCAAGAAAATTGATGGAGTGTAATGAGAGCGTGGAAGGTAATGAAATATAGTGAGAGTGTAATGATTAACTTTGGAGGGTAATGAAATGTTATGAGAGTGTAATGATTTAGTTTGGGAAGGTAATGAAAAGGAGTAAATCCTTTATAAATGTTATGTTTATCATTGACAAAAAGTATGTAATTTATCTGTGGTGTGCTTAATTAGGGAGTTAGGTATTACAGTCAATAAATGAAAATCATGAAATCAATAGAATTTTTAATAAATGTTAGAAAATTTGAAAAAAAAAAAGATAACAAAGTATGACAAAGATACTTTAAAATAATATCAAATTAAGAGACTAAGATCTTTGTGAGAATGAGAATAATAACAAATTAAACATAGGTTCAATGTTATAAAGAAAAATGTAGACTGAAACATACAAAACACGAAAACGCTGTTTTCATAAAAATCTAGTAAAATATAGTATCAAAAAATTAAATCGCTTGTTTTTCTTTAAATCACATAGGTAATTTACTCTTTATTAATCATATAAGTTACGTTATGTCTAATCAGTCTACTTGAAATTAAGGTTTGGTAACTTTTTAAAAATAAGTTCACCTCTTCTAGATTCTTCTGGTTCTCCCAAGTGCTGTAGAATACGAGATTCAGATACAATATCATCGTCGCAAATTGCTGGCCAATGGAATTTTACCGACTTTCCATGCCCTTTCCTTAAAAATAATATTTTATATTCAAGTGTGCTACTCATCTTATCGATGATTTTGCCAACGAAATACTGTGAGTTCTTCTTCATTTTATATTCAACGACCACCCAATGGTCTAAGTCATATTTTAATTCAATTACTTCGACGTTTTCTTTGGTTTCGATGTCGTAGTCCATTCTAATAGATGTATTCTGATCACGACCGAAATCAGATTTGATTACTAGCTTCTCAATATCATCCTCGAAATCTTGAAGAACTGGATGTTGAATTAACTCCTTAAATTCTGTTTGCTTAATGGAACTAAATCCTTGAATATTACAATTGTGGTACTTTACTGGAATGTTGGATAAAATGTTTACTTTAGATTTATTGTTTATATTTATTTCCGGGGTCGAAGTTTCTGATAATAAATCGAATTGCCTCAAATCTCCGATATTGTTAAATATGGTTGGCGAATCGATGTTGATTGGGCTGTTAACGTCAGAAGGATCATATGTTCCACCATTAGTTCCATCAGTCAAGGACTTCATCACATTTAAAACGTTATAGTTATTATAACTAGACATTTCTTGTGCAGTTGCTTCTTGACAAAGTCCCATATTTAGTACTCCGAGATGTTTTCTATGTTTACATGGTATGTAACTATCTCGACAATCAAAACAACTAAGACTTCTAAAAGTAATGTCGAAGGGCAAAGATGAAGACCAAAGAGTTTGGTGGACTTTGATTATCCCTTTAAATGCAGGAATGTTTTTGGGAAATTCTTTGTCCGTTATCGCTTCCTCTGGGATGACAATGAGCTTAACATTTGCAATGTTTTGCTGAACAACTTGCACAAAGTCTTCAAATGAGCCTACATCGCCACCGAGTCTCACGTAGTTGTCAGCTGTTCTTTTTACAACAGCACCAATGCCATCTGGGGCCCCCTTGCCATGCCCTGCTTCTTGATAATTCCATGTTATTAGCTTTAGGTTTGAAATTTGATCTTTCAATTTCGACATCATGTAAAAAATGAATCGGTTGCGGTATTGACTCGAGGGAGAGTCCGATAAGAAATGAATTGTTGTAATATGTGGCACTAAATCTTGAACCATGTCCAAAACTGGGTCTAAGTGTGCCCATACAGCGGAAGCATCGTGTCTGATATTTTTTGACATGGTGCAGAATGACTTACAGGTTTTTTCTTTAGTTTGACTGTTTAAATAATATAATACTCCGGTGTGAAGTGAAATTTGTTGACGACTACCGCCGAAGTGAAAACTTTGGATTTCTTCATTATATTTCAACAAATAGTTTTGACTAAAATCCACATGGCATAATACTTCATTAACAGTTATACTCTCTTTTAATTCTTTAATAGCTGAGTATTGCATATTAATATTTAAATTATGTTTGAAAAAATCCATTACTAAATTTTCGAACTTCTGAATAACATTACGAGGCGCATCTTCTTTTTTATAGTTACTCTTTTAGTGTTTTCCTTTCCATCTTTTCCTTGATAACTTTGTTTCTCAAGAATCCATTCATGGTATATAATATTTTCACTGTTGTCAAATTCCTGGTATCTCGTAAATTTATTTTTACATCTATGACACTTTCTCTCCAAACATTCTCTGTCATATATATCACAGCAAATATTTTGAAGAACTTCAGTAGCCGAACTTTCTGCAATAATATCTACTTTTTTTTAAAGACTTTGTTAGAAGTTCCATATTGGCATGTAGCTTGCACTGGCACGTGTCTCTTTTTCCTGAAGGGTGAACTATCCAAAATGGCCTATATTTACAAAATACTGAATAGGAAATTCGGTCCCACTTCTCGCAATATTTAGTATATAAGTTTTTTATGTTATCAGTCAGATAACGTTTTTGTTTTTTGATGCCACTGCGTTTAATATATTCATTTTTTCCAGCAGCTACTTGACTGTTTACATCTTCTTGTAGAAAATTTTGTACTCTTCGTTTTATCTCAGCTGTTTTCTTTTGTAGCACTTGTTTATTAGATAATTTCTTTTTTAAAGCAAAATTAACCTTCGACAGTACACCATACTTTTTTAGCCTCGCATCGTCAACAATATCTTCAGCAAAAGATCTTTTCTCTTTTTTAGAAAGACTTTTATATTTGTCAGATACTCCTCGATTAAGTGTTTCGTTGAACAGAAGTTTCTTTTTTACGTTCTCTATGTTATCAGCCTTAATGTCTTTAATTACTTGATCTACTTTTTTTTCTATTGTATCTGCAAAATTATTTTTTACTCTCTGCATTTCTCGCTCTTTCTTTATTTGTTTCCTCAGCATATCCTTATCTCTCTTTAGTTTATTTATTTCTTTCTTTAAATTAGAAATTACTTTCATTGATCTATATCGCAGTTTTCTTGTACCACTTGAATTTACTTGGATCGATTGGGTTGCTTTGCTATTGACTGTCTTTGGTGTTTTTTCTATTTCCATCAAAGGATCGGGATCTGCTATATTCGCAATTTCTTCATTTTCGCTTGTAGGTGGTGAGTTTTCCAGCAAAACACGTTCTATCTTCTTTTGTTCCTTTAATTTATTCAAATATTTTCTTGAGTTTTTTCGCCATCTTCGCCTTTGCTCCCTTTTTTGTCTGTCAGTCATTTCTGCTATGCTGAGAATCTTTTTCTTTTCTTTTCTTAAAAGGTACTTCTTTCTTTCTTTCTCTTTTTCAAGTCTGTATTCTTCAGGATCTTTTTTGATTTCTGCATATTTTTCCTTCTTTCGTAGCCTATCTTTGGCTAATTTTTCTTGTGCTGTTGCTTTTTTTTTTGGCTTCACCATAATTGTATAGTTACCTACAAAAAGATTTACAAACGTATTAAAATACCCATTAAATACGTAACACATCTGAAACAAAAAATGAAAAAGGTGTCAATGAAATGGAGCCTGTAAATTGTATTGTTTTGTCAATTTAGGAGTCGGCTTAGACCACGGCCTACTGTTCATACACATTTTATAATTATTTACATGAGGCAAGTAAAAAAAATTGCATCATTTATGACTTGCATTGGTTATCTATAGCATTCAACAAAAAAAACATTCCCTTCCAAAACGTTTCATTCCCCTCCGTATAAAAATTAGTGGGAACGGAATGTAATGAAATGGAAGGGAATGATTTTTTTTGCAGAGTTTTATAATTTACTTAAAATTTTATAGTACATTAACCCTAATAACTATACTGTGACATAACCTAACTAAAGTCAATAATGTAATCGTAAATTATATTTTTCATCTCAAGCGGTAACTTTATAAATAAACGGAATGTAATGAGTACTTACCAGTGACAAACAATTCTCAACACTCAAATCGTAAATAATTTCTGCTTCGGTCGCAAACGTCCGTGTCTGATGAAATAGTTCGGTAGACTGGGGGACGCGAGAGGCGCGGGCGGTTGGCTTAATGTAAAAACAGAGTCGCACTCATAATAATGTTCATTGCAAATGGAATGAAATTTTCTGTGGAATGGAATGAAATTTTTCGTGTGACAAAATTTCAACGCTGATTATTTCTACGTTACGCACCCTTTAAAAAATCATATTTAGAAAATTATTATTCTTTAATAAGTTATTAATAGCAAAGGACAAAAATCGTGCAGTTTTGCTTTAAGAAAGCGCTTTAATGTGATGACAAATATTTTGAGTGGCCGTGTGGAAAAGGAGTGGGATGAAGTTTGGTCATGTTTTTGTTCTAAATTTTTTTTAATTTATGTACTAATAACAAAAATAACAAATGCCTCTTTGAACTTTAAGTAAATATTAACATATTTCATTAAAATATTAACATTTACTTTAACATTAATGCTGATTGTTATGACGGAAAGACAATTTGGACGAAATGGTGGAATCACTCTAATAATTATTGAGTTATGGAAAGGTCAAAAGTATCTCGAATCGGTTCATGTGAATATACGATATGTCCGTGCGTCACCCTTTTCTTTTCCAAACTTGGCTGACACATTACGGAAGGAGTTGCGCTTAGTGTTCTGGTGCACCTTACCTGGTAAGGAGAAAGGGAAGAATTATCCTCCCCCGAAGTGGGGCTACCATGGGGTGGCTGACGCTGGTAGGGTCGAGTATGTGTCCGAAATCGTTCCCATGGCCCTAATACTATGCGGCGAAGATAGAGCACCATGTGTTTTAGTCGGTGCGAGTCCAAAATAACCCATCTTTGCCCCCGCAAGGCTGGTAGGCGTAGGTATTTCTCCATGTAAAAAAATTGAAGTGATGTAAATGTGTTTTGATGGTGTGAACCTTTCTTCCGCGTCTGCTTTCGTTTCTTAAAGCTGATCGAGCTATTTGGCCAGCCCATCGCCACATCAACTTAATGTTCCCATAGGTTTCTACGGATATCCTTATTTTTGAATTTATCATACAGAAAAACTCCTAACATAGCCTCCTCCTAGTATTCCTCATCCTCCCTCCTTGATTGTACGCTTCATCATTTGGAAACTATTGTAAACAGAGTACATATCAGACTAAATTGTATAACCACAGATTCCTACTTCTAAAAAACAAAATAATAACCTAATCTCATCCCCAGTATAGTATATACACCATGGAGGTTAGAGAACAGGAGAACGATCGCTGTAGAAAATAGTGTCCCAGAAATATGGACAAAATAAGTGAGGCACTGCGATCGCTGAGTTGTCTCAATAAAAGCAGGCTGTTGTGCGCCAGTTTGAAATGATTATGTGTATCATTCAAAGAAAAAAAATAACGAAATTATTATTGTTTATTATTATTATTTATTTCATAAAATTTTTCATATTTTTAATTATCATAAATATTATAAATCGTTTTAAGTATAAATTATTATTGATTTATTTATTTTGTAAATATTATTTTAGCTTTTTTTAATGTTTCTTTTTGTAAATAATTTAAAAAATTACTTCGTAGATACTACTTACCGACGGCAGCGCGGCTATAAATTCTCAAATTTTCAAGGACAGGAGGGCTATGATCACAAACTAATAAGAGTACTAACGTAGCTATGTTTTAGCACGTAGCGATCGTTCTCCTGTTCTTTTACCTCCATGATATACACAGTAATCTATGTATACATATACACAGTATTCTCTAGGTACACAGTATCTATGCTCACCTCAAAGCTTAGTTATGATATTTTAATGTTACAATGCTCAGAAGGGTTAGAACCCAGAGCCGTTACATAAAAAAACAACTAATGTCAACTGTCAAGTGTCAAGGTATATTAATATTTTTACTAATTTTTGCGGTATCTTACTTATTCCATAATCAATAAAAAATAGTTTCTACAATACCAAGAAACATATTGAAGAAAAGGAAATTAGTTTAATTTGATAGTTTCGTAAAAGATAGTAATAAATTGATTGTTCTCATCCTAATCTATACCATCCCACCCATGGTAAACCTATCATAGCAAATAATGATTAGAGTAATCCAAGAAACATATTGAAGAAAAGGAAATTAGTTTAATTTGATAGTTTCGTAAAAGATAGTAATAAATTGATTGTTCTCATCCTAATCTATACCATCCCACCCATGGTAAACCTATCATAGCAAATAATGATTACTCTATCTTGATATTTATGAGTAATTTATATATCAAGTCTTTAATATTTTATCACTTAGTTACCTCCACTATTAGTATTTTATGAAATAAATATGAAAATTAGAAAAAAAATTACCAATTAACCATTTCAAACTAGAGAATATAAAATTTATTTTTTTGTGACTATCATAAATCAACTTTTTGGTGTTATAGATTTTGTAAATATAATGGAATCAAGTAATGAATTAGAGACACTTGAAAATAAACATCGAAAAGAAAAAAAAGAACTTCAAGCGCATATTCAGTCATTAAAAAAGGCAGCAAAAAATGATAAAACAAAGAAAAAAGAATTTACTGCAGAAATCGCAAGGTTAGAGACAGAATTGGACAATCGTCACAAAAAAGAATTAGAATCGATTATTAAAGAGTCTCCCCTAGATGCTGAAGCAGGAAATTTAAATGTAAATGAGCCCTCTAAGGTGAAAGTATCAAAAGCTCAAAAACGAAGAGAAAAGAAGGAACAACAAGAAAGAGAAAGGGTGCAACAGATAAAGTTACAAGAAAAAGAAAATATCAATGGACCAAGAAATATAGAAAATCAAGCCATATATAACATATTAAAAGAAATGAAACTAAAGATTTATCCTATTCCTTCTGATGGTGATTGTTTATATCAAGCTATTTCACATCAGTTACTTGTCAAAAAACAACAGTCTGTACCCGTGGATAATCTTAGGCAAAACACTTCAAAATATATAAGAGATTATAAAGAAGATTTCATGCCTTTTATGAGTCATCCAGAAACATGTGACATGCTTACAGATACTGAGTTTGAAGAATATTGTGAAAAAATTACCAGTACTAAAGTATGGGGTGGACAAATAGAAATAAGAGCATTATCAAATTATTTGAAATGTCCTATAACTGTTATCCAAGCAACTGGGCCTGCATCAATACAACAAGGAGAAGAATTTGAGGGTCCATCACTAATCATCACATATCATAGACACATGTATAGTTTAGGAGAACATTATAACTCCACCCAGGATCTAGAAGATAATGTAATAGAATATGATACATAACTGATAAAAAATCATCAATTTGTATATTGAAGAAAAAAAATTTAAGTGACAAATGATGAGCAACGAAGGATAAAGAACTTTTACTTTTAGGAAGTATTTATGAGTAAGCCATGCTTTTCCAGGTTGTTTTATCAAAAGGAATATGGATTAAACAAACTTGTAATAATTATTTAAATAATGGCTTCTATAAAGTTTTCCAGACAGTGGCAGTATATAGTTGTGCTATTCTTAAGCTTTGCATACATCTAATCCGTCATCAGCCGAAGTTTGCTCGGGCGACGACAGCCTAACTTGGACGATAAAATTAAACACTTGTAAAACAAAGAGAGCGCGTACACAAGCACAAATGTCATCGCCCAATAACACACGAAAACTGCCAATTAACCAGAGTCTGAACTTGTTGGGATTTCTTATCAGTTATAATCATAGTTTAGGACATAAGTTAAAATAAACCATTTTAATTATTGTTTTTCATTATTTGTTTCTAATCACTAATAAACAACAACTTCTTACCAAATTGTAATTAAACTTTAATCAGTACTTGGCATGCCAATAATTTCAGGCCACATTTCTTGGGGTTCTATTTGAATTGGTGGGTCAGACCCAGAAGACGAATTTGATCTACATGATTGAGGTATTGGCAGGTCATCAAGGGTCTGGTTCTCGATTACGTCCGTAGATCGCGCCAGAATTTGGGTAACATGTCGGATTAACAGTTCATCTTGCGTTCTCACCTTATAACAACCAGGGCCCTCGATATACTCAATGGTGGCGCATCACCACTTCTCTCCTGGCCCATAGGCACGCACCAGCATGGGCTAGTCGAGCGCTAAGGCCCGGGCGGGCGCACGCTGTGCCGCTTCTTCCAGCTGTCGCTCAGAGCGCTCTGACCCGCTATCGGGATGTAGCGCCGACACCGCAGTTCTATATTTACGTCCATTCTACATCTCTGCAGGAATTTTACGGAGGTGATTCGGCACCGTTCAGAGAGAGTATAACACCCTAGGTAATTACTCAGTCCATGCTACACCTGCATCAGACACTTACTTGAGCTTGTTCTTGAAGGTCTGTATCGCCCGTTCGATTTGTCCGTTCGTCGCCGGGTGATATGGGGGCGAGTACAAGTGCTCGATGCCATTGTTCTGCAAGACTTTATTAATTTCCCTTTAGCTAAAAGCTGTACCGTAGTCCGAAATTAAATTTTCTGGCAATCCCTGCGACAACTTGCTGTTAGAGCTTCAGAAGTGATTATCTACTCAAAGACATGACAGTTACTAGGCAAACAGCGCCTACAACGTTTTAACGCGGAAGTGCGAAAATTCACCTCCGGATAAAACACCACCAGATAAAGTAATACAACGTACAAAGTCAGGAAAGGTAGTAAGATTCTCTAATTATTATCGCCCGTAACACCGTCTCTGGAGGGGGGTGATGTGAAGGCATACCGAACCCGGCATCTTCAACGCGCCGCAACGAGAGAGCTACTCACTGAACATTAGGCGTGACCATATCTAGGTCAAGCGGCCACGCCTCAATCCAACGACTACACAGCCCGAATAGACGCCTCATGCAAAGCAACCACTTTCTGTCAACACGTTAGACAAATACGTCTTACTTGGGAAAACGATCGCACGATCTACTTTAGCAACGAGGCGACCACTTCCCTGACCCGTGAACATCTTTCATGTGACTCGTGAATTTTCGACAAAATAAAATACAACAGACGCGCAACATGGTTCCCTGTACAATAAAATAGTGCGAAAATAGTAGCCAAATGAGTAATTGCAAAAAAATGTCATCATTGTTCATAGATAAGTGATTTTTAATTTCCAAATTCATTAATTAAAATTAAATCAGAGCTCAACCTATATTTGTTACAAGCAACTCGCGTTGATTTATTCGGACATCTTCGGACTATGCATCCCTTTCTTTTCAATGCAGTTCATTGTAGCTATACTTTAATTACCGGCACGTAAACTAGTGCTGTACCAGTTAAAATATAATATTGGTACAAGTAAATATTATGCATGTTATCGTGAATGTTTTACAGACTTATACTACAAGCGACATAGGTGTAAGCTGAATTTTTTTAGTGAATGTACGTTAATCCATATTTGAATTAATTGATTTAATAAATAAATCGAATTTTTCAAAACTTCTTAAAAAAATCATAAATAAATTGATATAATTTTAATAGACGGCACTCCGCTCTCTTTACTGCTTAGACGCCACGTCAAGACAAGTAGGAAACGGAAGTGAATTTGACAGTTAAAAATAACTATTGCTATTTTATTTTTAATAGTATTCTATTATTATTTCAATATTGTAAAGAAAGCTTGTTTTAATAAAAAATATTCTCTAAAACAAAAAATTATAGGTATTTTACTATATACGATACCTAATTAAATAAAACTTCCTTTGTTTTTTTTTATTTTGTACAAATTTATAGTAGAATATAATTCTGGTACTGATTAAGTAGACTTGGTACCAAATTTATTGGTTAAAGTTCTCATCACTATTTGCTCATTAGCAAGTGTCGCAACCTTGATTTTAACCAATTAGCGTGCATTTCAAACCGCCTCTCCCGTACCGCTTACCTCAAAATTTTTACAGACAGGTTTGGATGCAGAAGTACATACTTTAGGCGTCTATTCGGGCTGTATAGTCGTTGCCTCAATCAGTTTGCACGCGAGCGGGTTCCCCCCGTCCCGCTAGTCCGCAGCTGCATTCGACGCAGTACGCATGCCACTCTTGCGCTGTGCGCTGGTCCGGCCTAACCACAGAAATCTAAATAATAAGACAATAGAAATGCCTTCTACTGTCTTTTAGTATCGGGACGCGTGTCGCCAGGTCGTAGCTCTCACACATAGACAAACAATAAATACACAATTACGCCTACAAAAATCTCTAGCATTCATGCAATAAAGGTTAATTTAATCTATAAACTATTGCGTTAAGGAATATTTTATTAAAACGCAAAATTTCAGGAGGCGCAGCCACTCGGTCCAATAATTAAAGTGTGCGAAAAACAGAGAATGACATTACGCGCTCGCTCTCACTTGGGCATAGTGCAGCCCAACGCACGTTTTGATAGCGTCGTTGATCTTCCAGGAGTCTCACACCAAGATATAACTAATTAACTGACATTGTCTCAGTAATAGACGCTTTTAGTCTTAGCTTTAGCTTTTAGACGTTTTATAATTAGAAAAAAAGGGGAAATAACAATACGTTAAGAATAAATATATCCATTTATCTTTAATAACCGGATCTTTTGGAAACTTGTAATAAAAGCATTGTATTAAATAATCAGATGTATAAACAAAATAAATACAACATTACACCAACAGCAAACAAATAAATATATGTATGGGTGACATATTTATCATTTTTTATTAGTTTTAACTGACTCTGTTGGTTGCTACTTTTCAGTTTCCCGGCTTCTTACAGGTCGAATTAAGACTACTATCCTTACAATATAACTGATTAAAAGTTTATTAAGTAATTTTAAAGTACAAACAAACAGATAATCGCCGATAAACGGTTAACCGTATAAATATTTTGAAAGAAAAAAAGTAGAAAGGTGTAAATAAATATTTAACGAAAAATCACATTTAATTCCCGTTTCGTTAAAACTAGGTAAGCCAATCATAATAAATTATCGATACAAAATAGTTTTGTCACGTAACTGACTCGCTTTCGACTCCTGCGGCCATGTTCTGGGAAATTTACGTACGTAACAATTTTGTTACGTATGTACGTACGTAACGCCCATACTATTAGTCCATCGCTGATTTTAGCTGTCGCACTCGTAGACATGAACTAGCTTAGGAATCAATGGATATTGAAATGTGAAAACAATTAAAGTTTCGGCGATGACAATCGTAGTACTGGAGGTGGATAATTTTATTAAAGTATATTTCATTAAAAGCACCATTATTTAAAACACTAAGTACTTATTTATGAAATGTTATCCCATTATTCGAAAATTTGCAAGTTGTGGAGGAATGTCCGCAGTTGGATATGATTCAAAACACCATTTTTACGTCTCTGCGTCCGAAACAGCACTGGTGACCGATAAGGTCACGCGCTTTTACGACTTCTATTTATAAATAGATTCCTGTGCAAAATCGTTTAACAATGATTTAAAAAATATATAAAAATAAAATATTAAGTATAGTCCATACCATTTGCAAATGACAGCTGTCTCCCCGAACAGTTTCCCGTTTACGGCACAGAACTCCATCCTGAAGCAGCAAGGTGTCCCACTGGGCCCAATAGCTTTTAGTGGTCGAACTCATCGCTGAGACGTCGCTCCACTTGGGCTTGGTAGCACGGGCCTTCATCCATTCCACAGTCGGCTTGATGTCAGGATCTTCCTGCTCTGCATGGTGTAAGCTGTCCTTCCACTCTTTGCTGATGTAGTCTGTCCTGAGGATCCTCACGGATACCACTTCCTTACTCTCCTGCCTAGTACATTGCTTGCAATCTTCAGGACAAGGTCTCCTTGACAATGCATCTGCGTTGCCATGCGATTTCCCGCTGCGGTGATCAATCATAAAGTCGTATTCCTGCTGCTGGGTGGTGCTGTTAGCCGCACGACCCTCCTGATGTTGTCCACCTTCCCTTTCTACGGTTCGCTTAGGGCAGCTGGATCGAAGATGGCCCCTTTCCTCACAGCCATAGCACCTAGGGCTGTATCCTTTATTGCGGTCGCGAACCGAGCGAAGATCCTGCCGCACGGCTTCCACCTCCAGTGCGTGGGCCAAGGCATCCTTAAGCGTCTCGTGGTACCCGAGCCTCACAGCAGCTCTGACTTCAAGGTCGCGGATGCCGTCGATGAATGTGCAGGTACAGACTGGTATACTTTTCGAACCATCTTCTCCACCTCAAGGGACCACTGCTGCAGGTTTTCGTTGCTGCGTTGCATGCGATCTTTAAGCTGCGCGCGAAAGACGTGTTCCAGGTGAGCGTCGCCATATCTCGCCTACAATGCCTCAAGGAGCTGCTCGTAGGTCACTTTCTTACCGAGAGCTTCCAACACAGTTAAAGCTTGGTCGCGCAGGCCTAGGGTGAGTGCAGTCATGGCCTGGCCTTTATTCCAGCCGTTCGCCTCCATGACGGCCTCGAACTGGATTTTGTAGGCCGACCAGGAAGAAGTCCCGTCGAACGACGGCACTTTGAATCCACGTAACGAAGGTGTTGTAGCTACTATGGGAGCTGTGTTCCATCCTCAAGTTTGAGTTCGTCCAGTGATTTCTTCATGTCAGCCATTACGTTGTCAACCCGATTGTTTACTTGGTCGATTCGGGTTTCAGCTTCCGACAGGCGGTTGTCATGTTGAGCAACCTTATCCTTCACCTCCCGTATCTCTTTTCCGACGGTAGCGTGGATGTCCTTCATGAGGAGCATCTGCTCTTCCTTATCGCGTTTGAGCTGCTCTTCCAAACGACGGACCTGTTCCTCCTGTCGGCGGGCCTGTTCTTCCTGTCGGCGGGCCTGTTCCTCCCGTCGGCGGGCCTGTTCCTCTTGTCCACCCAACAGCTGCTATTCCAAACGACGGACCTGTTCCTCTTGTCCGCCCCGCAGCTGCTCTTTCAACTGACGAACCTTTTCCTCCTGTCGGCGAGCCTGTTCTTCCTGTCGGCGAGCATGCTCCTGTAGCATCACCATCAGAGCACCTACGTCAGGTGCTGCAGATGTAGGAGCTACTGACGGGCCTGCAGCCGACGGCTGGCCCTCCGAAGTCCGCGGCGTTGCACCACCAAATCTTCTTTGGTCCGTCTCCTGCTGGCGTTGACTTCGGGTACGGACACCCTCCGTTTCCTCCTTAGGTAAAATCGACATGATTTTATCCCACTTGTGACACGAGTTACGAGTTTAGGGTTTGTGACAATAAAAACTGCCGATTGAATTACCAAAATTTACACTTTTACTACCGAACACCAATTAAAACTTAAAAGACACTAATAATTAAGCACACTGATTCATGATTAAAACTACTTTTACGGTTTTACAATAAAATTAAAACTAAACCCAAGCATACCACTGCAAGACCTCAAGACATAGTCAGTTCATTTTGCATAGATCGGACCATAAACAATAATTAAAAAGCTGAAGGTACTCCGGGTTTAACAATGACATCGGGACGTCAGTCATCTCAGTCCCCCGTGACTATGGGTGCTGGAAAGCGCCCGAAACGTCGGGAATTAAAAATAAAAGTAATTACAAGCAAAAATAAACGCGATAAAATCCGTAAAAGTAGTTTTAATCATGTGTAGTGTTCGCGTAAATATAAGAAATCATTATCACACTGATTCACTTTATTTCGCTCCGAAGCTTCGCTTGTCTCGCTCTCGCCAAATTCAATACTGCCCCGATAGCGGGTTGCAGCGGCTTTAAATACACCTTTTACACTGAAACATCCAGAATATTCCAGTAAATACGGGCACCAAACGACCAGACGCAAAAAGTTCGAGTGTAGGGCTTCTAGAAAGCTTAATTCTTCTGTTCGATACTAGATGGAGCTGTTGGTCGAAAGATCAAGATTGACATTTTCTAGGAAGCCCTCCTCGCTCTGGTCCCCGACACTAGATGGCGCTAGTGACAGGTACCTGACGTCAACTTAAGCGCGCAACAATAACATAGAAAGAAGACGTTAAGATCCTTTGTATTCCTATCCCGTATGGGATATAAAAAGCTATTAAAAAGTTTTATTTTAGACATTGACGTCTAAAATAAAACTTTTTAATAGCTTTTTGTAGATTAAATACACGTACATTACACATTACAAAGTTAAAATTATTTACGTACATTACAAAGGTTAAAATACTTTTCTCATTTCGGATTTCCGAAATGCCGTGAATTGGCAAATAAATAGGTGGTATCAATAAAAAGGCCCAAAAGGGAGCCCAACATTAGGAGTTTCAATTGTTTCATCCATTTTAGTACTTCGTACATTTTGCAAGCTGGTTGGCTGGTTGGGCTTATATCAGAGCTTAAATTTGAAGTAAGAATGCACTTATTTAAAATCGATTATAAAACTAACTAGCTTCGGCTGTTATTTATGCGGGTAACGTAATGCGAGTTATGTTCGCGGTTTTGTCAAAACTATTGGAAGTCATTCAAAAATAATATATTGATATTAGAATGAAATAAATTGTACTTAAAACTGCGATCAAGCAAACAAAACAACAATATGTAAAAGTTAACCTTTTTAAAGTGGTAGTAAATTAATAAGATTTGTGTGTTTGATTAAAAAACATCGTTTTATAAATTCGTACCCGTTTTATTGATCTGCTAAACCCTACCTTACCCTACCCACCTACTTATTACACTAGATACTTACCTAATTAAAACTAATAATTTAAGTAGGTACGATAACGCATAGGCGTTAATTTTGGCGCATCCCTATTCAACTACTTCATCTATGTGTCAGTTTCTATATACATAACACCCAGGTTCCGGTTTATAAAAAGTATTATGTGAGAACGAAATTTCTTCAAAACGACTATAAATCAATAGCACGCTAGGCTATAAATTTCTAGCGCGCGATTAAATACGCTATGTTATACAGCGCTTTTTATAAGAAAGTGTGTATGAGGCCAGCAAACGCGTAGTTTTGCAGCACGCTAAATTTCGTAGCACGTTACATTACACGTCGTTCGTTGGATAGATCGCGTACTATATCAAAATATTATTGTGTAATAAGTCACATTTTAGACTAAAATAAAATAAAGCAGTATACTATCTATAATAGTATGAAAGTGAACGCAAGTAAGACGAAAGTTATGGTTTTTGAAAGAGAAGAAAGTAAGACGATATGTGAAATAAGAATAGAAGGGGAGTTGATCGAGCAAGTAGATGAGTTTGTATATCTGGGTTGCGTATTTAGCAGGGATGGGAGATGTGATAAGGATATAGAACGACGAGTGAATGCAGGAAATAGAATAAATGGGGCCCTACGCTCTATTGTGAAGAGTCAAAATGTGTCGAAAAAAGCACGTATGACAATTCACAATGCTGTGTTGGTCCCTACTTTAACGTATGGTAGTGAAAGTTGGGTGTGGCAGAAGCACGAGAGTAGAATGAACGCAGTAGAAATGCGGTCGTTAAGGAGTATGTTAGGGCTGAATCTGAATGACAGGGTAAGAAATTGTGTATTAAGAGTAGAGTGTGATTTGCAAGATGATGTTGCGACCAGGATTAAGAAAGGAATGCTTCGGTGGTTTGGTCATGTGGAAAGAATGAATGAGGAAAGAGTGACAAAGAAAATTTATGTTGCAGAAGTGAATGGCAGAGTTGGAAAGGGACGTGCTAGGCGAAAATTTATCGACCAAATTGGCGATTTATTGAAAACGGGCCAAATTAGGAGTACCCTTAACCGACGAGCATGTATGCGTAGGTGTATGGATGTGAAGGAGGCGAGAGGTGTGTCAGGATCGTGCCAAATGGAAGTCTGTAGTCTCTGCCTACCCCTCTGGGTGACAGGCGTGAGTGTTTATGTCTTTTTTATCTATAATAGATGGAAACGTTATTTTAACCTTAATGTGGTGATTTTGAAAATCAACTATTTACATACACTTTTGTATCTATATTTTATTTACATTTAAATAGATTAGTTAGGCTACTATTGTAGCAGGAAACCGTGTCCTTCGTTCACTTATAAACATACAGTATACACTAAATAAGTTTTAAAACTAAGCTAGGTCGCGCGCGTTAAATAGCGTGATGTTGGAGCAAATTTGCGTCACACGTCCATTCCCAACAGCGCTGCTGAGCTAATTGCCGCTAGATATTGTTAGGGCCATAGCAGCTACTTACATAGCACGTGCTATGGAAAGATAGCGCGCTATAATATGATGCTATACGCTATATTAACCAATATTAGTGAGAACACCTGTAGACGCTTGGCATAATGGGCAATGAGCGATACGCGCGCTCTCTTGCTTGCTTTTTTATTATTCAAGTTGTAAATAGTTTTAATCTTTGTCATTTTTTAATTTAAATTGTACTGTATGTTTGAATTTAATTTGACTTATAATTTGTTGATTTTAAATTGTATGTATGAAATGCTTACTCTACTTAATATTTGCAAATTATTAATTCAGTTGTTATGGCCTCTCTGTATTATTTCCATCATAGTGTACAAACATTATGACAAATTACTCTTCCAATATTTTTTAAAGTGGGTTTATTGCACCGAGATATATTTTGTAATAAAAAAACAACTGTAGTTTCGAATCATTTATTGCTAGTAAAGATTGAGGATTAATAAGCTAAAAGTTAAATAGATCAGGGATACACACATTTTATTATTTAGGTCCATTTTGAACTGAAGGTCCATCTAGGGTATCATCATCTTCATTGTGATGCTTATTTGGATCATCTGGTTTCATGGCTGGGAATAACAAAACCTCCTGCAAAAATTTAAAGGTTTGGGTATTATAAATAAAATATGACTTATAGGGAGAATGACATTTTTAGAATATGAGACTTTAGGCATAGCTTCCCATCATTGATTTGCACTTTCTCTGTTCCCATCTCAAAGGGATATAGGTGATAGGGATAGGGATAGGGTGATGATAATATATTTTATGTAGTCACGCTGCCTGCCCCAAGGCCGCGATGTTTCGGCTTCAAATGCGCCGAAGATAGATAGCCTTCAAGATGTGGCAATGTTGCTTACAGTCACAAGTCATCATTATAAACAACATTTTTTTACTTCAAATGAAACATGGTTAGGGTAGTTCAAACGACAAATAAAAAAAACAAACCTTTATGTTATTAGAATCTGTCAAAAACATTGTGAGGCGGTCAATTCCCATTCCCCAACCAGCTGTAGGAGGTAGACCATACTCTAGAGCTGTGCAAAATGCTTCATCAGTTGGCGGCGCCTCATCATCCCCGGCAGCTCGATCCTTAGCCTGTTGCTCAAATCGCTCACGTTGGGTCGCAGGATCATTCAACTCAGTATATGCATTGCATATTTCTTTTTTCATTACAAATAGCTCAAATCTGAAACAGTTGCAAATGGATAGCTAGATTTTTGAATAAAATCAAAACTTGTGGAAATTAAATAAGGTAGTCGAAAATCACACATCAAACATATTTCATAGTGGAATAAAATTAATTTTATGGATTCTATCGCGTTTATCTTTTCGCGCTCCTATCACAAATTAACTTGAAGGTTAATTTAATAAATTAAGAGTTTCAGCAAGGTTGTGTAATTTTAGCCCCTTTAGTGTAAATTTCAATAGCAAAAATGATGGTAACAACTCTCCTCTATGTTCTATGATGAGAAAGTACAATGATATATTCGGTAAATGTAATATAGATCTCTTTAGTGATAGTCTGGGTTCCTTAAAAAAGAAAATATCTCTATACTACACTCAAACTGAAAATTAAAACTTTAAATTATACAATGTTAAGCTCTCTACCAAATTATAATTTTACCTGTATATTACATAGTAGTCTTTGTGTTTATATCATATTTTATTATCTGTTAATTTCAAAACTAATTTTAAGTTTCATGTTGAAATGTTGTGCATACCTTTAAGTCAAATACATATATAGTATAATTTTGTTTATAATTCTGCAAATGTTTAATAATAATGTTTTGTATGTGTTTAGTTGGTAAGCCTTAATAAATAAATAAAATTAATTTTAACTTTTTTAATTCCCGACGCTTGAGGCATTTTCAATCGCCCATGGTCACGGGGCGAGGGGGGGGGGGGGGAGGTCTGAGGTGTTTGATGTCCTGATTTCATAGTTAATATAATAGGCTACATTCAACATTTGAATAGGAATCGGTGTTCTTTTGCGAGGATTTGTGGTCTATCAAATCTTGTAAACAATGGTTGGGACGATCTTGAACATGTAGACATACTGAAATAATACTAGTTTTTACGGAATTTATCGCGTATATTTAACTTTTTAATACCCGACGTTTCGAAGTCTGCAGTCTGTGAACATGTACAGGATCGCCCCCGTCACTACATCAGATTTGATAGACCACAAATCCTCGCTAAAGAACACCGATTCCTTCCAAGGATGATTCGCGAGGCTATTGAAATCAAAAAACACCCTAATTTCAATAGAGAAGAAGGCTGGGTGCTACAATCTGCTTGGGATCCTATAATAAATAAAATTAAATCCCAACCCAAGCATACAACTGCAAGGCTTCATGATACCATAAGTACATACTGTGTAGATCGGAACAAAAGTTAAATTTTAATCTATGGTAACCGCGGTTAACTATGACATCTGGACGTTAAACATCTCAGTCCTTCCCGTGACCATGGGTGCTGTAAAGCTCTCGAAACGTCGGGTATTAAAAAGTTAAATATACGCGATAAATTCCGTAAAAACTAGTATTATTTCAATGTGTAGTGTTCGCGTAAATATAAGAAATCATTATGTAGACATACTGCAGACTTCCTGGAGCGTCGGTGTTTCTCATCAGCGATATGTTCTTTCACGCGGGTTTTTATAGATCTTTTTGTTTGTCGTTTGTAGGAGAGACACTCCTGCACCTTGTAGAGGACACTGTAAGCTCGCTCTGGGTAGATCGGACCAAAAATGAATATTTAAAAGTTAAAGGTAGCCTTTGTTAACTATGACTTTGGGTCATCAAAGACACACAGTCCCCCACCCGTGAACATGGGCGCTGAAAAGTGCCGGAAATGTCGGGAATTAAAAAAGTTAAAATTAAACGCGATAGGATCCCTAGAATTAGTTTTATTTCATGTGTAATATTCGCATAAATATAAGAAATCATATTTCATAATATTAATTGTAAAATGACAAAATACCCAGACCAGCAACAGAAGAAGACAGATTGGTCTTAAATTAGTATCAAAGTTTAAATTAGTAACTAAGTGCAAATGTGTGCCTGATTAGTGATTACTAATAGATGGCAGTATTCCATAACATCAGATTGTTTTTTACGCAACTGTCACTGAAAGACTTGCAAAAATGATATTTTCAACAGATTTAAAAAAAAGTCGGGATTCTTAACTCACTTTTTTTGAAAGTTGATGCTTCTCATTTCCCCATGACCATGTATTTTTACCATGACCAGTAGTTTTTAAGTTAACCATAAGAATGTGAAGATCAAGATCTGAACAGTAGTTTTTAAGTTAACCATAGAAATGCTGGTTGTGAATCTATTCCTCACTTGAAGAAAGAAATAGACATGACTGAATTCAAGGCTTTTATTGGTTTGTTGTACATTGCTGGTTTTTACCGCTTTAGACGGCAAAATACTGTTGACCTTTGGGCTTCAGACGGCACAGGAGTTGAATATTTCGGTTGACAATGTCACGCCAGCGGTTTCATTTCATTCAAAGCTGTCTCGGCTTTGATAATAAAGCTACACGCAAAGAAAGAAAACTATTAGACAGACAGACATTTGGTCGCATTCAGAGGGAGATAACATAGAGACATAAAGTTCGACTATACATTCCGTCAAAGCCTTGGAAATATGAGATAAAAATATTAGCCTTGGTTGACGCAAAACAGTTTTACATTTTCAATCTAGAGATTTACGCGGGGAAGCAGCCAGTAGGGCATTACAATATAGCATTTACAGTAAGCAACAAACCTTTTGATATGGTGAATCGTCGAGTACTGCCTATTTCGGGAACTGTCTGCAATGTACATTCGATAATTGGTTCACCAGTTTTGAACTTGTGTCTCATCAGCTCAATGAGCATAAGCTGACTTCTGTGGGTACAGTACGCAAAAATAAGAGACAAGTCCCAACGAAATTTATCAATACTCGCGGTCCAGACATCTATTCATCGAAGTTTGGCTTTCAAAAGGATGTGACACTTGTATCTTATACACCAAAAAAAAAGTTGTTATACTTATGTCAAGTCTCCACCACAACGCTCAAATGGATAAATCGACTGAAGAGAAAAAAAACCCTGAAATAAACATGTTTTATAACTCCACAAAATGTGTTGTAGATGAGCTGTCCGCGACATACGATGTTAGCCGCAACTCAAGAAAATGGCCTCTGACTGTATTCTATGCAATGCTGAATATGGCTGGAATTAATGCATGTATTATACACGGGTCTAATATATAGGTAATCCAAAAACATCGCAATTTTATCAAAACATTGGGCCGTTTGCTTATTACTGAACATTTGATTACCCGAAAAGAAATACCTCAATTGCCGAAACAGCTGCGTAAAAGAATCAGAGAATTCAGTGGAGTATCTCTAGAAGAACCATCTATCAGAGTTCCTGGTGTACGAAAAAGGTGTAAAGTGTGTCCTTACGCGCGACATCGGAAGACGACGTTTGCGAAGAATGCCATAAGTACATTTGCCCCGAACACACTGTTTCGTTCTGCCAAGTATGCGCTGCAATAACAAATGACTGAAGTGGGTAGTTTCTAAAACTGATGAGTAACTTGTTAGCGAAACTAATTGATCTCTAAATATGTACCAAATAATTATAGTGGTTGTGAGAAGTTTGATTTATTTTTTGTTTTTTACATTTTTAGGCTGCAGGGTCTTGCTAAAGTTGATTATTTTTAGGCCTTTCCTAAAATTTATATAATAAAAACATTTTGTACAATGACATGTGTTTTTTTTTATCAATTTCTATAAAATAATATCCAACTTATATAATAACCCTCTATAATTTGTGGAAAAATAAAGATTTAGACACCTAAACTGCCATAGAAATACAGGGTCAAATATACCCTCCACAATCTCCATAGCGCTTTACTCTGTGGGTAGTTACTAAGTTCTTCCCCTACGAACGGGTGCCCGCCTTATCGTGGTGGTGGTGGGAGGGGGGGGGGCTTAGTAGCTATGACTTGGTCACCCGCGGTGAACTAAGAGGAACCCACATGGCTGGCTCGAGGTGTAGGGCCAGCTCGAGGAGGCCACTCCGAGTGGGCCTGGCAAGACTACTTCGCATGTGTGTCTGTGGGCTGCGGTGAGAGGGGTTCCCTCCGCCCCTACCGCTGCAGTCGCGGAGGAAGAGGAGTGCTGGTATGGCAATGCACCACTCGCCCCATCCTCCGCGACTCTGACAGGGCCGCACCGTCAATTGATACGGTGATTGGTAGGGCTGCGGGAGGAGAGAAGTGTCGGTATTGCGAGGCGCCGCTCTCCTTCCCCCATAGAGGGCCATAGACCAAATCCGCCGCTGGGGTCAGGAAGGCTATTACTTCTGAGTGCTCGTTTTTCCTGGCCCCATGGCCTTCGCGCAACGTCACGGGGGCGTCTGTTGCGCATGTTAAAATGTAGGCCGCGGAGGAGGGCGCACCATGTGTTCTGGTGCGCCTTACCCGAGACGGAGAAGAGGAGGAGTAGTCCTCTCCTGAGATGGGGCCACCATGGAGCTGCCAGCGCTGGAGGAGCCGCGGTTCCCGTGGCCCTGCCAATTGCGACGATGGTGGAACACTATGGGGTTTTAGTCGGTGCGAGTCCGATATAACTCGTCCTTACCCCCGCGAGATGGGTAGCGTAAGCATTTCCCCATGTAAAAGAAAAAAAAGTTACTAAGTTCTTACCTTTCTGTCAGGCCTGGTACATCCCTGTGGTACTTGGACAATGGACTCATAATTTGTGGATGGTCCAGTATAAATGTTGGGTTTATACATTTCTCTTCGAGAAACTCTCCAACAAGTTTATCAAGAAGTCTTGCTGTTGTCCTTGGTGGTGGACACTCCACCTGAAACAAATTATAACTAATTATCAAGCCATAACAAAAAGGTTTATTTATTTTTATAACAAGGGTTTATTTATATTAAATTATATTCAGGGACACATTATTTTACCTCATGTTTTTCACACAGCTGGCTAAGTAGTGTATTGGCTTCAGGAGTGTCTAATTTATCAGGAGGTGGCAATTTAACATTGAGAACTTTTTCCAATGTAGGAATCATTGGAACTCGGGCAAATGGAGGTGTAAAATCAATTTCGACTTCTTCTCCTTCAGGTCCATCAGGGTGGTATTTAATCTAAAAGAAATAATATATTTTAAAATGTACTTAAGTTAGCTGCAGTGTACAGTTAAGTGTTCATGACCCATGCATGTTATTGTTTGATGCACGCATGATACATTATTTTTAAAAGTAAATATTATAATAATAGGAAATGTTACCTTGTAGGTGCCATGTATATTCTTGACCATTCCAGAAACCATTGTCTCTGTTATTGTAATGAGATCATTATAATCTGCATATGCCATATAAAACTCACAGGTAGTGAATTCAGGATTATGTGTTAAGTCGATGCCCTCATTTCTGAATTGTCGACCAATTTCATACACTCTATCCAAGCCACCAACAACTAACATCTTGTGATACAGTTCTGGAGCTATTCTCATGAAGAGATCCATGTTCAACTCATTATGATGGGTCACAAACGGCTTTGCTGTAGCACCTCCAGGTATCATATTCATCATTGGTGTTTCAATTTCAAGGAAGCCCATGCCATCAAGGAAACGTCTGATGTATGATATGATTTTTGCTCTAGTATAGAAAGTTTGCCTCACCTGTGTATGTGACAGTGAAATGGATTTAATAATTTACATAATGTTGTAATGTGATGTTACAGCCTTTATACAACTCATTGCTGGTCACAGGCCTCGTCTCATATCTGATAGGGTTATACACTACATTACAGCAATAAGCCTTCTTAAGAATTCTGACCTTAAAACTATTCAGTAATATGTTATGCTTTTCTGATAATAATAATTCTGATAAACAATTAATTTAAAACGCAGTGCCGTTGTCCACTACTAACAAAGATATCATTAACAATGGTGAACACTCATTCTTATTATATTCATATATTATGGCCACGCTAGAGCGACTGCATTACATGTGATTTCTTCGTGCTATTTTTGCGCGTATTAAAAAATTAGATTTTCGAAGTTGGCACTTTCATCTCTAGAAGGAAGTAGTTTTTTCCACAAGATATAACGCAAATTAAAATAGGAATTCATGATTTAAACTAAAACAGGCAACAGTTTGGTGAATATCGTAGACTGTGTGATGAAATACGTCAAAACCCACAAAACTTTTGAGAAATATAATATTATGCACACAATTTTCTTGCTTTCTAGACCATATATCAGACTGAGACATTATTTCGCTAATAATCGTCTCCGTATTATATATTTTGCATCGAGGAAAAATCAACATGTTTTGCTTAATCCGCAAGACGCGCGAACATGTACTATGTCCTCCGCTGGTCGCGGTCGCTTGACGCACACGCCAGTCGCGCCAACGTCCCAACGTGGCACCTCCCGTTCATCTCGTAATGTTATTTTTTCCGCTCATCGCAGACGCAAGACGCGTCGCGCTAGCGTGACACACGCTTGCGGGATTTAATTTCTCAAGCTCAGTTGAATCTATTTACCGTTTTATTTAAAAACTACTTGTTTTCAAATTAAATATTTAGAAAGGGTTATAATATATTAGGGTCACCTGTACTAATGGGTGTTTCTCAAGGCTCACTCACATTTTGGCCAATTCTTAAAGCTACTTTAATATATAATAGGTTGGGAAAAGTTACAAAATTGAAGAAAAATCTTTTTGTTTGTACTGTTCGAATGTGGCTAGTTTTAATATCATTCTATATAGGACGTTGAGAAAGAAAATTAAACAAAAATCCCTCCCGCCCTTTTCAATTGTTTTTCTGTCCGCCAAAATAAGTTAATCTAATGAAGAAATTGGTTACATTCTGAAGTTTTATCACAAAAAAGGGAAAAATGCGACCCAAGACACGAAAAAATCGTATGTTTATGGACCTAAAGAAGTGTCTGTAAGAGTAGCACAAAGTCCAGGAATTTTGATGTCAAATATGCAGCTCGCTCTGGTAGCCCTCATACAGATAAAGTCGATGCCATTTCTGAAAAAGTGGAGCAAGATCATATTAGTAGTTACAACACAGCCGAGAAATTGAGGACTGTCCACAAACAACAGTTTTGACACATTTGAAAAATTTTGGCTATACAAAAAACTCGATATTTGGGTACCACATGAGTTTACTGAAAGAAACTCATGTGGTACCCAAATACCTAACCTAATGAATTGAGTACTCATTTGAGACTCTTTATTGAAACATAATGAAACCAAAACAATTTTGAAAAGATTGGTCACTGGTAATGAAAAATGGATTATCTATGACAAGAATGTGCGTAAAAGATCATGGTCAAAGGGTAGTCAAACTAAACAGACTGCAGCGAAAACTGGATAAACATGTAATAAGATGATGCTGTGTGTATGGTGGGATTGGTAGGGCATCGTTTATTATGCGCATTTACTGTCGGGCAAAACCAATGATTCGGATTATCTATTGTCAACAACTGAGAAATTGAGAAAAAATGGCCAGAATTGATTAACAAAAGAGTGTTCCTTCATCAAAATAACTCCAGATTACACACATCTTTGGCCACTCAGCAAAATTTGAGAGAGCTTGGTTGGAAACCTGTTTCCACCTGTGTCCACCTGTTTCGGTCTCCTCAGAATTCTTTGGATAGTGGTAGGTTAACTTCGAGAGAGGACCTACTTGTCGTATTTTTTTTTATCAAAAATCCCAAGATTTCTACATCAACGGGATTATGTTTTTTTACTTATGTTTATTTCACTACCTACAAGATGGCAACAAATTATCAAACCAAATGGCACATATATGAAATAAAATTACCTGTAATTAATTTCTTTTAAAAATTGAAAAATAAGTCTTGAATTTGTATATAAAATATGATGAAACTTTTTTGCACACCTTATATTCATTAGTACTTACCTATCCTTATAGGTTTTTTTCTTTCGAAAATATGGATATAAAAAATTTAAAGTTGAATTCAGAAGTCAATATGACAAAGTATGAGTGTGATGTTTAAAAAGCATGTTAAAAAAAACCGGTCAAATGCAGTATGTACAGATGTATGTAGATTTCTGCTTTGTAGATTCAAATTGAATTTTCTCTTTAGGCTAGAATAATAAATATTTTTATTTACCCTTTTAGCCCAGTTTAAAGTAAATAATTTGTTATAAATTCAAATAGAAGGGAAACCCGTGTGGAGACGCCAGTAACTTAAGGTATCTTCGATAAAGATTTAGTGGACTGTAATTTTGGTGCATACGGCAAAGGGGAAAATAAATAGGTGGGATAGCACGCACTGACCTGATGAGGGCTGCCGCGCCTTCCTCCTGGAGTGTCTGCTATACAGCAAGCTCGCCACGTGGTTCGGCGCACACGCACTCTCGGAACAGTCTCGTGAAGTCCCACACTCTCCACCTTTGCCCTTACGGGGGCGTCTCACACTTTTATGAGTTACAAAGACACAATGTCTGATGCGGTGAATATTAAACATAAACAGGAGAACTCAATGTTCATCCTGCGCGGTTTGCAGTTAATATATATAAGACGCGACGGGTGGCCGTGCGCTGCGGATGGCGTAATATCACTTAGTATACTGACGCGCGCCGAGATCCTCTTTTTTCACCTCGGCGGCAGCGCGTGCGCTAGGAAAGGGAAGGAAGGAAGGAAACAAAAAATATGCACTAGTCATGTTGATAAAGTAGATATAACTTAGGACGAACTCAATGCGATATGTAATGTAATGTTGATAAAGTAGATTGTTAACTGGCGTTACCATTTCCTCCCGCCCTTAAAGGGTCACCTTTAAAAGACAACCGTAATATAAAAGTAAAAGGAAAACAAATAAATAAGCGGTATATAAAGTGAGAGGATGCGCTCAATGCGCATGTCTCATCTACTAACCTTACTTGGTAAGCGAGAAAATGTATACATAAATATAATATTGCGGTTTAATACTTTTTTAATATATATAAATATAAACTTAATTCCTAATTTAGATAAATAATTATAATCAAAATAATCGTGATTTATTGTCTTGGGAGAGGGCAAATACGAGCAACAGGACGGAGATATGTTCCCTTAGTAGTTCTCACGGTCACTACTCGAACTACGCCATCCTTCGAAGGATGAACAGACTCGACAATCGCCAATGGCCAAGCAAGGGGCGGTTCATTATCATTTATCACAATTACAACCATGCCTGGTACGATAGCCGTAGACGGGGTGTTCCACTTCTGACGAACTTGTAATCCGTGAAGGTATTCCGTCCTCCACCGGTCCCAAAACGACTGAACTAATTTATCCAGTAAAGAATGCCTGTGTAACAGACTGGTAGAGTCAGATTTGACTTTGGGTGCGGGTAATGACAATAAAGGTGCGGTATTCAAAAAATGACTCGGAGTAAGAGCTGAAGGCTCTGCAGGATCAGAACTCAATACTGTCAAGGGCCGCGAGTTTAGCAAGCACTCAATTTGCGCAAGAACAGTATTAAGCTCTTCGTATGAAAGTAACTGATGTCCGATAACTCGGAACAGATGCGTTTTTACGACTTTGATCATACTCTCCCAGGCGCCTCCAAAATGAGGAGAGTTGGGACAGATGAACTTCCATGTTATACGATTCTCAGCACACTCTTGCTCAAGCTTTGGGCGGTATTCAACGTTTAGAAATTTATAGAGATCGCGAAGATACGAAGCGGCACCTTTAAAATTCGTTCCATTATCCGAATATAAAAACTGAATCGGCCCTCGTCTAGAGAGGAAACGTTTAAGCGCAGCGAGGAAACTAGAACTACTAAGATCTGTAGCGATTTCTATATGTACAGCTCGAGTCGTGAGGCATGTGAAAACACATAAGTACGCCTTCTCGCTGCGTACACCACGACGACGTACAGGAGTGTATGCGATAGGACCGGCATAATCGCAGCCCGTGTGTGTAAATGCCTTAATAGCTTGTCTTACACGACTATGGGGAAGATCAGCCATCAAAGGGTAAGTTGGACGGGGTCTAAGCCGGGAACATATATTACATTTGTAGACTCTGCTTCTCACAGTGCGGCGTGCGGAAAGTATCCAAAATTTTTGACGGAGCAATGACAATAACAATTCAGGCCCAGCGTGTAAATTTTTAATATGATAATAGTCAATGATCATGTTCACTACATGATCACTGCGCGGGAGTATAATTGGATGTTTTTGCGCGTAATCTAATGCGGAGTTCGAAAGACGACCACCAATGCGGATTAAACCATTCTCAATAAAAGGCCTTAAACGATTGAAAGCGGGCGAGCAAGGTTTGTTACCTTCAATATTTAAATATTCCACTGCAAAATGCTGTTTTTGCAGGGCGCGGAGGATTATAACCTCAGAGAAACTGAGATCATCAGCAGTCACTACAGTAGTGCTGCGGCGGGGCAATAATTTAGCAAACTTACACACGTACGCAATTATACGTAGAAGTTTACTCCAAGAAGAGATGCGGAGTGCGAGCTCATAAATCGCAGAATTACAGACGGATGTGCACACAGTGTGCGACAAAATCTTCTTCTCAGGCATATTTGCAATAACCTCATTGTCTAAAGTACGAAGAGGCCATTGAGATGGATCTAACGAAGTCCACTGAGGCCCATGGAGCCACAGGGGGTTTGAAACTAATTTATTTGGCGTAACGCCACGTGAAAGTATGTCAGCGGGATTCTCAGTACCTGCGACATGATAAAAGTTATCAGCGCAAATATTGTCGGTAATCTGAACAACGCGGTTTGCAACAAAGGTCTGCCACTTGTGTGGCGAACTCTTTATCCAGTACAGAGCTACTTTTGAATCTACAAAGGCATAGACTGATATTGCAAGGTCAAGAGAATAATTGTCGAGTACTCCGCGAAGCAATTTTGAGAGTAAAACCGCTCCACAAAGCTCAAGGCGTGCAATAGATAGTGGTTTCGTCGGTGCGACTTTAGTCTTTGCACAAATCAACTGGACGGTGTTACCATTGACGCTCTTTACATGTATGTAGAGTACGGCACCGTATGCGTGCTCGCTGGCGTCGGAAAACCCCAGGAGTGACGCAGTACAGTTTTTGGATACACCAACATGTCGCGGGATACGTAAATCATTAAGAGCTGGTAATTCAGCACAGAATTGCCTCCACATCTTAATAATTGGCGGTGGTGGTATGTCGTCCCAATCTAAATTAAGTTGCCAAAGCTGCTTTATTAACAATTTGGCGTACGCGACTGTGGGAGCAACGAAACCCATTATGTCCCACAGGCGAGCGACAGTAGATAAGATGGCGCGCTTAGTGCACGTCACATCAGCGGGAACAGATATCTTAAAATAAAAGGCGTCACTATCGGTAGACCAATGCAAGCCTAGTATTTTATGTGGCATTGATTTATCGAACTCTACTTCTCCTGTAATTTTATGGGAAGTAGGGAGGTCATCTAAAACAGATCGACGGTTGCTATGCCATTTTATCAGGTCCCATTGGGCACCCTTGAATAAGTCTATCAGCTGCCGAGAGGTCTCACTGGCCTCGGATTCACTGGGCATAGAGAACGCGATGTCGTCCATATATAGCGAAGAAAATGCGATACGACTCGCAAGCGGATACTTTGCGCCGTCGTCATCAATGAGCTGTCTTACCGTGCGCAATGCATGGTATGGACTCGAAGTTAAACCGAAGCACACGCGATTGAAGTGGTATAACACAAGTGGGTCTTGTAGACGGAAGCGGTATAGGAAGCATTGGTAACGACGATCAGAATCGCGAACAACTATTTGCAGAAATTGTTGGCGACAGTCGGCTGTCATAGCGATTGGATGTAAGCGGAAAGTTAAAATTATATTGAACAAGTCGCCTTGCAAATTTGGTCCTGAATGCAGAATATCATTTAATGATTGCCCAGTGCTAGTCTTACTGCTAGCATCCAGGACGATGCGCAGACGCGTTGACTTCTTATCTTCGCGTAAGACTCCATGATGCGGTACGACATATATTGGAGCGGGTTCATGAGAGTCATACAGCGGTGCGGGGGATATATAATTTTTAGCTAAGTATTCCTTTATGACGTCATCATATGCTAACCTTAATGTAGGCGAGGCTTGAAGTTTCCTCTCCAAGCACATGAATCGTCGTCGAGAGGTTTCATAAGAATCTCCGAGAGAGTAAACGTCATCTTTAAATGGCAGGCCAACAATATATCTACCAGTAAAAGGATCGCGGGATGTCGTAGATTTATAAAACTCTTCACATTCAATGTCTGAAGGACACTGAATGGGCGGTGCGGAGGGTGGCTGTTCAAGCTCCCAAAATCGTTGCACTAATTTGTCAACGATAGGAGACTCTAGAACTGAGCAGCACGTTAAAGAATGATTTACCTGAAGTGTCGGCACTGAGCCCATAATAACGTAACCAAATACCGTATTCAAAGCTGAGGGCCCGGACAAGTCGTTAGACGAATAAATTACGTCTGGACATAGTAAGTGCGGGAAAAGGGATGCGCCTATCAAAACATCAATTTTATTAGGCATGCTATAACATTCATCAGCGAGTCTTATGCCATGGAAGTGTGATAAGACAGATGTGTCTACCACAGCGGTGGGCAAAAGGTCGGTGATTTGATCAACAACTAGCGTTGAAATATTGAAGTTAATATTCGAGTCGAATCGTGAGAAAATTTTAATATCAATCGATTTCGATTTTACAATTTTTTCAACTCCACCGAATCCCTTTACTACAGTACATTCGGTATCGTGTTGTTGAACGCCTAAACGATGACAGCACTCTTTTGTCATAAAATGGCTTTGAGCCGCGGAGTCTAATAATATACGAATAATTTGTTTCTCTCCCTTAGCATCGTAAGCAAATACTTGAGCGGTTGATAATAAAACAGTTCTCTGCGAACGACTTGCGCGCGCGGGAGGCGGTGAACGTTGAGAAACATTCTTGAACGAAGTACACAGCGCGACGTCTGAACGCGCACCTGCGGTGAGGGGTGGCGAGTGTGCGGGCGCGGGGGTTGTAGACTTCAGTGTAACTGGCTGAAGCGGTGGAGAACGCGCCAGCGCAGGGGAAGCATTATCGCTTCTGCGGTGGAAGTGCAACAATGTGTGATGTTTAAATTTACAAACTCGACAACTATAATTTGAAGAGCAACTAGACACTCGATGACTTAAACTGAGACAATTCACACATGCATTGTTACTCTTTACGCATTTAAATCGTTCCTGCGGCATCATTTTATTAAAGTCTGCACACTTAAATAGGTGTTGATGCACAATATTATCGCACAGACACTTTGAGCAACTAGTCGTCGTGCTTACGTACGCCTGATACTTCGGCGACGAAGTATTATTACAGCGACGATTATTACCGTTACCTCGTCGATTGTTTGGTGCGCTATTAGAATTTGTACTAGAATCGGTGCGTTGCAAAACTTTGGAGCGGGTCTTAATAAAATTTACTAAATCATCAAAGGTAGGTACCATCGAGTTATGACTATATTCGAAAGAGCGAATGGTATCCGGGTCCAGCTTCTTAAGCGCGATATGAAGAACAATTAAGTCCGCGAGATTATCTAACTTTAAGTTTTGTAAAGCGCGCACTGCACTTATAAAGTTATCAGTAAATAAATCAAAATTATTTGCGGTGGCCGATTGCAATGGCTTAAATTCGAACATCTGATTAATATATGTAGATGCTAGCATACGCCGGTCTTCATATTTGTCAACGAGTGCTTGCAATAAAATTTTATAATTTTCAGCGCAAGGAGTTATACCTGAGCATACAGATAGGGCTTTGCCCGTTAGTTTACCTAGCAAATAGTATAACTTTTCAGCGTCGGTAAGCGATGTGTTGTCATGGACGGTTGATTTAAAGCTAGCATAAAATAAAGGCCATGAGCGAATGTCACCCGAAAATGGCATAAGTTCGATAGGCGGAAGTGTGAATCTGGCTTTAGATGGTGTACTAGTACTTTGTAAATTAGATTGCGAATATTGTAAATAAAGCCTATTTATTCTACCGCAAAGAGACTCAAACGCAATGAGGCTGTTATAATCAGGTTTAGCAATAGGGTTTATTTTTAATAAATGTGAATTATAATTATCTAAGACCTGTTTAAACTCAATACGTAAAGCATTAATATTAGAACTTCCATCAAGAAAACGCTCCATCGTGGAAGTGTTTATGTGGATGTCCGAGGACATATCATATATTTTTTGCACTATTTCAAATAAAGCATCTCGTTTAGCTAACAATAAAACCAACTCAGCATCAGGTGTGCCCTCATTATCCGAGGAATCGCTATTATTCGATGCTATTTGTTTTTTAGGCGGCATTACAACTTAAGTTATGCGGCGTAAAATAATATAATTATAAGCGGGTAGTCTGTAAGCGACCTCGCTACGCGGTTGAATTATTAAATATTAGTTTCGTTAACGATGAACTTTAATTGTTAACTTTTATAATAATTATGAAGTTATTTATAACGAATATAATGCTTAAATATATGTGCAAATAATAAATGTAATTTAACAGTATAATCTATAGATGTAGTTAAAAGTTGATGACGTGATGTGAACATACAACAAATAATTTATATAGATAATTATATGCTTATTCATTCTATGAATATAGTTTTAAAATTACTATGAATGTCACCTATTAGGACCTATTCTAGTGTTCTAATAAGGGCGGGGTTAATCCGAAGTCGGATTAAAATATAAATAATTAATTATATAAACGCTTATTACGATAACGATCTAATAAGGGCGGAAAGTCAAGGTCAATCCAGCGAGAAGTGACCATTAAAAATGGAGACGCCCGTAACTTAAGGTATCTTCGATAAAGATTTAGTGGACTGTAATTTTGGTGCATACGGCAAAGGGGAAAATAAATAGGTGGGATAGCACGCACTGACCTGATGAGGGCTGCCGCGCCTTCCTCCTGGAGTGTCTGCTATACAGCAAGCTCGCCACGTAGTTCGGCGCACACGCACTCTCGGAACAGTCTCGTGAAGTCCCACACTCTCCACCTTTGCCCTTACGGGGGCGTCTCACACTTTTATGAGTTACAAAGACACAATGTCTGATGCGGTGAATATCCTATACTATTAAACGAGCAATTCTTGTATATATGTATATATATATATAATCGGGATCTCGGAAACGGCTCCAACGATTTTCATAAAATTTAGTGTCCAGGGAGTTTCGGGGATAATAAATCGATCTAGCTAAGATTTATTTTTAGAAAATGTCTTTTTGTCCGTGTTTTTAGGCAATTAAAAACTGCTACAATATAGTTAGAATAAGAAGGTAAATTTTGACAGTTTGGTAATGATTATAAATAGCTTATTGGTATAATGGGCGGTCACAAAATCGTAAAACCCCGGTTCGAGCCCAGACCGACCGACCGACTTTTTTATTTTTTTTTCAAGTTTCTTTCTTTTTTGAGAAAATATATTTTTTTCGAGCCCTTTTTTTAGTATTTTTTAAAAACACGAAAATTTAAATAAAAATAATTGCACTCATGATTTTTTATTCAAATAACCAGTTCAGTTTTTTCTGTTATGTCGCTAAGATCAAAAAATATTATTTATAATTCATCAGTATGTAATTTGTATCTAAATATAATTTCCAAAACATACGAATTAAAGAAATCGAGCGAAAAATACCGAGCAAAGCTCGGTCAACCGGGTACTTAAACATAAACAGGAGAACTCAATGTTCATCCTGCGCGGTTTGCAGTTAATATATATAAGACGCGACGGGTGGCCGTGCGCTGCGGATGGCGTAATATCACTTAGTATACTGACGCGCGCCGAGATCCTCTTTTTTCACCTCGGCGGCAGCGCATGCGGTAGGAAAGGGAAGGAAGGAAGGAAACAAAAAATATGCACTAGTCATGTTGATAAAGTAGATATAACTTAGGACGAACTTAATGCGATATGTAATGTAATGTTGATAAAGTAGATTGTTAACTGGCGTTACCACCGTGTTAAATAACTATAAACCTACCTACTACCTATAACATCCCTAAGTATGGTCCTATACAAATATAATTCTTGCTTCCTACAAAATGTAACAACCAGTTGTAGGTATTACAAGTATGTACATAAACATTCCATTAGTAAGTAGACAAAAATGAGAGTAATTACGTAGTTTCACTACACGAAAATCGCCTAGCATGTAACCTACTTAAAGGTGCACACGACGGAGCCGCATGTCACGAGGTGCCGATTCAGCAGGCGCCGACAATCCGACGCCCGTTGCAAGTTAGCATCGGATTTCGCCATTCTTCGGTCACACTTCGACCAAGTTAATCATTTTAGTTTTAGTTATAAAAGTATTGTAATCTTTCTTTAATAAATTTATATTTTAAGAATTGTTTTTTTTAAGTCCTGCGGCTGCAGCTAACGTAATTGGCGCAGTCGGTAGGATATTAGAGTCAGTACACGGCGTTAAAATCTCCAAAAATCGGTAGATTTCGGTTGGCGCTGAAAGACGCTGATTTGGCTCTCAAGCCTTAATCCAGTATCCGAACCACGTGGCAGCAGCACCGGGGACGAGTATCCGAAAATCGATACGCGGAGGAAACCAGAATGATATTGTAAGTACGCAAAACTTTCTTTTTGTGTTGCTTTCCTTTTATCCTTTAAGTTTTATCCTTATTGTCCAAAATTTTTCACCCAAAGAATAGGGGGCCTAGCGAGGCTGGTTTTCGACAGTCTCGCCGAAATATAGATTTAGATAATTTAAGGAATATTGAGGAAGAATTAAATTTAAGTTCACTAAATTCTAAAATATCTCATGATCCCGATGTAATATATAAGGCCTTGCGCCCAGTGCCAGATTTCGATGGTAATCGAAATATTCTCACTAGATTTATTAAAATATGCGATCAGGTTGTATTAGCTTACATGAGCTCTGAAGCCGGTAGTGAATTATCTAATTTATGTCTACTAAACGGAATTTTGAACAAAATCACCGGACCTGCGGCTTCAATCATAAATTCTAATGGCATCCCTGATAATTGGCTAGGGATTCGCGAATCTCTTATAAATAACTTCGCAGATCAAAGAGACGAAATTGCGCTGTACAACGACCTTTCCTTAGCTTCGCAAGGCCACAAAAGCCCTCAGGAGTTTTACGATTACTGTCAGACTCTTTTTAGTACCATCATGACATATATATCGTTGCACGAAACTATCCCGACCACTATCGAGTCTAAGCGGGCATTGTATAAAAAGCTCACTATGCAGGCTTTCGTTCGTGGCTTACATGAGCCCTTAGGGTCTAGAATAAGGTGTATGCGCCCTTCTACAATAGAGCAGGCATTGAAATTTGTTCAGGAGGAATTAAATATTTTATATTTGCAACAGCGTAATAATGATGTACACCCTAAAAATCTCCAGCCGCCTCCAAGACCACAAATACAAATTCCAACGCCTTCTCAATCTAAGCAAAATTTCCAGCCTCCACCTATGATGTTGGCACCCACTACTCAGAGACCGATGTGGATGCCACCTAAACCTCAACCATTTAAATTTACTCAACCGCAAAATCAATTTAAGTCCAATGCGGGCCCTCAACATCAGCCTCAGTACCGCATGCCAACACGTACTCAACAAATGTTCAGTGCACCACCACCGAATTATAACCCACGTAGTAACGTATTCCGTATTCAGCCTCGTTATCAACAGCCTCAGAATTTTGGCCCTAAGCCTATGAGCGGTGTTCAACATTTCACGCCTAAAGCCTTACCTCCTACAGGACGATTAACTGGCCATGATTGGAACCAGCACGGTAACCCACCACCTACAAATTACTTTAAAGCCGTGAAATGAATTTTAACGAGTGTGACGGCTATGCTAACTATTACTATGAGCCTGACTACAACAACTATTACGCGGATTACTACGAATGTCCATCTTATGCGAGTAGCTATAATGATTATATAAGCCACGAGAATTACGGTCCCGAGTTCGTTCCGACAAACGATCATCCAAGCGTCAATGATACAGAAAACGATCCTCAGCCCTCCACTAACCAACAGGAAAATTTTCACGAGGATTCCCCTTCAAACAAGCCAAGATAGAAATTAATTTGCAGACCCAGCGTCAGCTACCATTTATTATATATACATATATATTTATCGGATATTAGACCCTCCGTTGAACCTTCTCATCGATACCGGAGCGAATCAATCATTTCTGAGTCCGGATGCTGTAGAAAGATTTTTCCCCCATTATCAACTTGACTACGATCCTTTCGAAGTTACTAATGTTCACGCTGTTAGTCGAAATGATTATTCCATTACGGTGCCCTGTTTTCCGGAAATTAACGATAGCGAACCGATAAAGTTTTTCGTGTATAAATTTCACAACCATTTCGACGGGTTAATTGGGCTCGATCTGATAACTAAGTGGGAAGCAAAGATCGATTTAAAAGCATTACATTTAACTACACGGTCTGCAGTGAACCCAATATTGTTATATAATTCACGAAACGCGAACCTGTACGAAGATATAATTCCTGCGAACACTTCAAAGTTAGTTAGAATTCCTGTTGACAGTAGTGATGGTGAAGTCTATATTCCCGAACAAATTTTATGTAACTGCGTCGTTCACGAATGCATAACCAGCGTTTCCCAAAATAGAGCTATTTTAGAGATCGAGAATACTAGCGATAATGACGTTGTTTTTTCCCTAGACCGTCCCGTTCACGCACAGCTGTTTAACGTTGAGTGCACGCGCACCCAGCCTATAACCGAACGCGCTAAAGACGTTTTATCGCGACTTCACACTGACCACCTTAACGAAGAAGAAAAGGCTAATTTGATGACTCTCTATGCCAAATATCATGACATATTCTATATCGACGGTGAAAACTTAACATTTACGAATCAAATAAAACACCGCATCCGTACGACCGATGAAATTCCTATATACACAAAGAGCTATCGATATCCTTTTGTTCATCGACAAGAGGTACGTGATCAAATAAATAAAATGTTAACTCAATGCATTATATGTCCCTCCGAGTCCGCGTGGTCCTCACCGATTTGGATAGTCCCAAAAAAGGCAGACGCCTCGGGGAAAAAGAAATGACGTCTAGTGGTAGATTTCCGTAAACTTAATGAAAAAACTATTAATGACAAATATCCTATCCCGAATATCTCAGACGTTCTGGACAAACTGGGTAAATGCCAATATTTTACTACTCTAGATCTCGCCAGTGGTTTTCACCAAGTAGAAATGGACCCCGCTGACATTCCAAAGACGGCATTCAATGTCGAACACGGCCACTACGAATTCCTTCGGATGCCCATGGGCCTGAAGAACTCGCCCTCCACATTCCAAAGAGTGATGGATAACATTCTCCAAGGTCTCCAGAACCAGATCTGTTTGGTGTACCTAGACGATATCATAGTATTCAGCACTTCGCTGCAAGAACATATGGTCAACTTAGAACAAGTCTTCCAGAGACTTAGGAACTCCAATTTCAAAGTGCAAATGGACAAATCAGAGTTCCTTAAGTTAGAAACGGCTTATTTAGGCCATATTATCAGCAGCGAGGGCGTGAAGCCTAACCCAGACAAAATAGCAGCGATAGAAAAATACCCTATGCCTAAATCCCCTAAGGAAATAAAGCAGTTCTTAGGACTATTAGGATACTACCGGAAATTCATCCCTGATTTTGCAAAAATAACAAAACCCCTAACACAATGCCTAAAAAAAGGTAAAAAGATCACTTTTGACCCCAATTATGTTAACAGTTTTGAGAAGTGTAAAACCCCCTTGACGAACGATCCAATCCTTAAATACCCGGACTTTAGTAAGGAATTTATCCTTACTACCGACGCGTCGAACTATGCCATCCGTGCTGTTTTGTCTCAAGGGCCGATAGGCTCGGATAAACCCATCTCATATGCTTCGCGGACACTCAATGATAGCGAACAAAATTACAGTACCATTGAGAAAGAGCTCCTGGCAATAGTATGGGCCACTAAATATTTTAGGCCCTACCTATTCGGCAGGACATTTAAAATACTTACCGACCGCAAACCTCTACAGTGGATTATGAGTTTAAAAGAACCGAACT
Organism: Parnassius smintheus behrii; assembly: GCA_036936625.1. Taxonomy (NCBI): domain Eukaryota; kingdom Metazoa; phylum Arthropoda; class Insecta; order Lepidoptera; family Papilionidae; genus Parnassius; species Parnassius smintheus. The sequence goes on along the minus strand of JAUPFT010000005.1, from coordinate 22,831,067 downwards.
TTCGCCTTACTCGATGGCGCTTAAAGCTCAGCGAATACGACTTCACTGTAATTTACAAGAAAGGGAAATCAAATACGAACGCAGATGCCCTCAGTCGCATTCATATTCATAACGAAGAGACAAATTCTCAACAACCGCTACTATTCATACGAGTCACGAAAATCCCATATTGGAAGTTCCGATAACCGATGAACCACTAAACAAATTTCATCGCCAATTGGTTATCACTATCGTAGGCGACGTAAAAAGGCGACCCGCGGTTTCGAAGCCCTTCGACACACACCCTCGCATTTCGGTGCAAGTAACTGAATCAAATTTAGAAACCGATATTATAAACGTAATAAAGGAGTTTGTGAACCCAAAAATTAAAACCGGACTTCTAATCAACCCCCCGTTAGGGCTCTACTCAATTATACCTGTCATACAGAATAACTTTAAAAGCTCCGCAATGAATCTCGTGCTTGCCAAAAGTGAACTTGAAAACGTTAAACCTTATCTTAGGCAACAAGAAATTATAAAACATTATCACGAGGGTAAAACGAACCATAGAGGCATTAATGAGTGTTATTTGTCTCTTTCGAAAAAATACTACTGGCCAAAAATGAAAGAACAAGTAACAAAATTCATTAACGAATGATTGTGTGTGGCCAAGGTAAATAAGACCGTAATCCTATCCAACAAAGATTCAACGTTGTTCCGCCTCCGAGCAAGCCACTAGAAATAGTTCATATGGACTTGTTCACGGTAGATAGTGAAAAATACATTACGTTCGTCGACGTATTCTCCAAGTACGGACAAGCCTATCACCTACACGACGGTACAGCCATCAGCGTTTTACGGGCCTTACTAAAATATTGCACGCACCACGGTTTACCTTTAACGATAGTAACTGATAACGGCAATGAATTCACTAACCAACTATTTTCCGAATTTTTAAGAATGCACAATATTAACCATCATAAAATACTTCCCCATTCACCAAACGACAATGGAAATGTAGAACGTTTCCATTCAACCCTTCTCGAACATCTTAGATTACTAAAGCTTCAGCGTAAAGATGAGCCAGCTGTAAACCTAGTACCATACGCGATTATCGCTTACAATAGTTCGGTGCACGGTTTCACGAAATGCAGGCCCTTCGATATAATAACAGGTCACTTTGACCCCAGAGACCCAGTAGGCGTAGACCTTACCCAGCATCTACTCCAACAGTACACTCAAAATCATAGAGAACAAATGAAGTTAGTTTATGAAATTATAAATCAGTCCACCTTACATGATCGCACAGTTTTAATTGAGAATAGAAATAAAGATAGAGAACCCGAAATTCAGTATGAACCACAACAGCAGATTTTCATAAAACACCCGCTTGCTAGCCGACAGAAATTAGCACCCAGATACACTAACGATATTGTTTTGGCTAACCTACCTATATATATTTATACTTCACGGAAACGTGGTCCCGTTGCCAAAGCTCGCAATAAGCGAGTCCCTAATAGCGCGAAATTGTTACAGAATCCCACTGGTGATGATGGCGCATCTCACTCAAACACAGGAGATAAGACTTGAAAGTCTCAACGACGGTCCTGTCCTCCTCCCTTATAAATTAGGTCGAACTCGTCTAGTGTCACATTACCATAGCTTCTTACAGAATATTCGCATCAACAATATAGAAGAGAAAACTATTGCAGTGAGGCAGCAGTTATCCGACTTTGAATTATGATTAAATAATGATACGTTTTCCCTATATTCTCTTCAAATCAATTATTTATCTCATAAAGTTAATAGAGTTTTAAATCATTTAAAAGGACTCGAACCTAGTCGAGCGAAGAGAGGTTTGATTAATGGCTTAGGATCTGCTATTAAAAGTTTAACCGGAAATTTAGATTATCAGGATGCTATCAAATTTGATAACGCAATAAAAATCTCGAAAATAACCAAGTTAAAATTATATCGGAGTTTAACTCGCACATAAACCTCAGCAAGGAATGGATGACGCAACATAATGGCGTCAGTTAGTTAGTTAGTAATCAGCAATCAATTAATGCTACGTTAGAACTTTTGTTGAATAGCACTGCTTATAAAGAAAATAGTTTAATAAAATATGCTCATTTCGCTCAGCTCTTGACCATCATAACGGAAAACGTCGATGATTTGTGGGGAGAATTAGTTAGAATAGAAAACATGCTAGCTCTTGTGCGCGCCTTAAGCACGCATCATTCAATGATAGATATCGATACTTTAAGGGTAATGATAGAAAGAGTAAGAATGATATATGGGGACGATAGAATATTAAATTTAGAATTACGCGACTATTATAGTATTATAAAACCAGGTTCATATTACGTCGAAAAACAGATAGTTATAGTTTTTAAAGTTCCCATAGTTAGTGCGAACATATTCGATCTGTATAAACTTTCAATAGCCCCGAATAGGTATAACAAGATCCTTATTCCGCCCCTTCCTTTTCTAGCAAAAAACAGGGAAGCGTATGCGTATATGGAGGCTGAATGCCCGAAGGTAGACCACCAATACCTCTGCGAAGACGATACCATAAATAAAGTCAAGAATCATCATGACTGCACACGAGAGCTCGTCACAAACCACGCCCTAGGAGATGACTGCAACCTGACCACTTTAACACTGGAAAAGGAAGCCATGCAGCAACTGGACGCTGGAAACTATGTTGTCACCTTCCCTCGCACCACAAGAATCCATCTACGATGCGGAAGAGAAGAATATAAGCAGCTTCAAGGAAGCTATTTGGTAACAATACCCTTAAATTTCACAATGATGACGTCAGAATTTACAATAGTCAACGAGAATAACCAACTATCCGGACAGCCACTAATAATCATCGATGTCCCACGCAACTTCAAAGAGGAAACCACATCTCAACACCGAATATCGCTGCAATCCATCGACCTGAGAAAACTACATGAAGTCTACAATCAAGTCATGAGAGAGCCGATAATGGTACAAGACACCATAGCTAGAAACACTCTGTACCACACTACTATTCCCATTTATGTAATGATAATTGGCTCGCTTATTACAACAGCAACTGTAATAATCTGTCGACGTTACAATCTGTGGAGATGCAGAAGCTGCAACAGCAGAGCACCCAGCCGCCAGCACCTGGAAAGCATTCCTATGAAGATCCCAAAAACGCAAAAGCATATCCAGCAACATTTTCCCTCAAAGTCGGAAAATAGTCGCTGATCTGTGGGGGGAGGAATTACGTAGTTTCACTACACGAAAATCGCCTAGCATGTAACCTACTTAAAGGTGCACACGACGGAGCCGCATGTCACGAGGCGCCGAGTCAGCAGGCGCCGACAATCCGACGCCCGTTGCAAGTTAGCATCGGATTTCGCCATTCTTCGGTCACACTTCGACCAAGTTAATCATTTTAGTTTTAGTTATAAAAGTATTGTAATCTTTCTTTAATAAATTTATATTTTAAGAATTGGTTTTTTTTTTAAGTCCTGCGGCTGCAGCTAACGTAACTGAGTCCTTACATCATATAAATAAGATCTACAATACAGTTCTTAGTTTTATCTTATCAGTAACAAAATAAGTGTGTAGGGTTTTTTTGACTTAAAACTTGACTGCAGTCATCTATAAGTAGGTATAATTTACGTAGATATTTACTTATAATTGCTTCTTTTTGAAAATAAATTGCAAAATCGATTGAAAATACTTATGCTAAATGATCCTCGTAACAGTATAAAACACTTGTTTGAATGAGAAATTTTATTATCTTGCTTCATAGCATTACACCATTTTTTCTATAGCTTTCATACCTTCAGAGCTACAAAAATATCTTTTTGGGTGAATGTACAGTACAGTATTAATATGTGGTAGAGCCATGCTGCAGCTATATTATGGTAGTGTCACGAATGGGTCAGCTCAACCAGGGTAGGACCACACTCTCACAGAATACCAGTGTAAAATAACAGATTAATACTGCTGTGTTTTGTATGGTGAGTGTACAGAACTGGAGACCCTTTTTACTGGAAACACGGCATACCATCTTAGTCCTCAGGGCTGATAACACATCTACATTTTGATTCTTAATTAGGATTGAGGATATATAGATAATGTAGATTTCTATGGGTCACAGCATCCACTTACCATCAAATGAGCTGTGTGCTTGTATGTCACCCATATTCTATAAAAAAATAATTTGTACACACTAAAATTTTAATAACTCATGTAAAAACATAGAAAAACAATTTTTACTACACAATTAAGGGACTAAATAGGAAATTACTTCACTTTGTTTTAAAATGCATTTAAGGAAAATGCTGTACTAAAATCTCTATAACCTTATCATTTTTCATTCATCTTTTACAACCCTTCACAAGTCCACTGCTGAACATAGGGCTCCCCCAAAGCACGGTCCTTGACCATGTTCATCTATCGATTTATACGTGGTAGAGCCAAGCTGCAGCTATATTATGGTTGTAGCATGAATGGGTTGGCTTGACAGGGGAAGGACCACTCTCTCACAGAATACCAGTGTAAAATAGCAACTTAATACTGCTGTGTTTGGTATGGTGAGTGTAGAGATCCAGAGACCCTTTACTAATGGAAACAAGGCATTCCATCTCAATCCTTACGGGTGACAATGCATATGCCTTTTGATTCTTAATTAAAGATAAATGTAGATATCTATGGGCCACAGCATCTACTTACCATCAGGTGGACTGTGTGCTCATTTGTCACCCTTATTCTATAAAAAAACTCAACCTGCATGTCTTACCAGGTTGTCATTTTTCATTAGATATAATCTTTTTTCTGCGGATAATTTAATTAGTTAACTCACAACTTAAATTAATAGAAATTCCTGCATGAAAGAAATTCATGCAGTAAGCTCATTAGCCACAGTCCACAATAAATAATAGCCCCTATCAATGATCATATTATAATGTAGTCATCCCTTCAAGCATGTCTATTCATATGCCAGTTTATATAGTTAATATCATTAAATGTTAATACTTGTGTGGAATATGAAATAATTACCTTATCATTTAAAATAAGATCTAAGTACCTCTTCCTAAATCTTGTTTCCTTGTCTTTAAGGCCAAAATGCAAGTGTGGCAACATATGTAGGCATGGTGACAAAAGTTTAATTTCTTTTGGCACAATAGAAAGTTCTCCTTTTTTGGTTTTTCCAGGATGCCCTACGCATCCAATAATATCACCTCGCCTAAGCTTATCCGTATCATTGGCAAACTTCTCTTCAGAATTATACATTTTTGCATTAGCCATAACCTAAAATAATAAAATTTTATTAATTAATTTATTACTAAAATTATGTACAAAACCTAGAACTTTTTATAGGAAGTAGATATTGTTTTTTACTAGTTGAATTTTAAACTATTCTACAGCATAAATGCATAGTTTTGGAAATATTAATTTTTCATATATTTTTTACATATTATATTAAGTTTGGCTTTCGTTTTTAAATGAACTTCTAACATTTTTATGGGAAATTTTAGAATTTACGAACCAGCCCAATATCAACACTAAGTGTAATAACTTAATAAAACAAATTAGATAAAAGATATCATGACACTGTATATTTAATATTAAAAATTTATTTATCCAATACCTGAATTTTAACACCTTCAGCTCTTAAATCGTAAAAGATTAATTTGGCTCCAGATTCACGGATGGAATGAATTCTACCAGCTACTGTTAATGTGACATTTTCTAATACCTCCCCACTGTTCAAATTGCTGTATTTTTCAATAAAATCTTCTAATGATATTGTCACAGTGAATTTATGAGGATATGGATGTTCATCTTTAGTACCATTTTTAAGAGCAGCAACTGCTGCTGTTCTTAATTTATAGTATTCATTGGGGCTGATTTCTTCCTCGGCCTTTGCAGATTTCTTCTCTATCGTTGTAGCTGGTTGCTGAGCAGCTTTTTCAGCTTTTTCTTTCAACTTCTGTTCAGCCTTCATGCGACGTTTCAATTCACTGTAAGTATTTAAAAAAATGCAGATATAAGTTTATATTGAAGCATATTTTTACTAAGCCAACCAAACCAACCGTTTATTTATTGCAGAGGATAAATTTGTAAATCGATTAAGTGCAAAAGGACTTCTATTTGTCCAGGTACCAGCTAAAATAGATAACGTCTTCGAGGTGAACATTTTTACAAGGGTCGCTCAATACTCACTTCTTTGACAATTTTTCACCAGAAATTTCAGCCATGATTTTATAAAAATCTGAAGAGATTGATTGGTGAATTAATTCTAACCTATTTCTAAATAGCTTACAAATTTATTTTGAATTTTCAAATATAAACTACACGTCGCGTTCCCAATCTCATTAAGGTTAACTTAAAGACATAAATCACTACGTGGATTCCTCCTCCGTATTACGTTAGTGGCACAAACGACCTAAGAAATTATTAATAAACTTCAATATTAATACACATCATGCATGTGCGTTAGTCCGGTTGTCATTTGTCAATGTCACTTGACACTTGATGACAAATAGGGAAGATGCGTATTTACGCGACCAGATTTTTATACTAGGTATTTAGTTGCAAGTACGCCAACCAAGTGCCGACCCAAAATACTCGCAAGACTTCAAAGTGTTTGAATATTCTCGCTCTGTCGACACTCGACGTGATTATGCTCCTTATTCATATTCTGTTACTGATCAATATTCTATCAAGGTATATTTCGTATTTACTCTAAAGGTTTGGAAGTATTTTTTTTGTAAACGCGATTCCGCTTTTTATTTATATTACCTTAAGTATCAATGTTCTAAGAAAGTATTTTTTCTTCCACTAAGGCTTGAAAGTTGTTACTCTAAAAGGTTTGGAAGTTTTTGTGTAAACGCGATTGTGCTCGTTATTTGTATATAATTATGGATCAACATTCTATGCAAGCATTTTTCTTCGAAAAGGGCTTGAAAGTTTACTACTTTAGGATATGCGATTGCATTCCTTACTTATATGATATTACGGATCAATTGTCGATGCCAAAAAAATACTTCAAAGTATAATATACATATATAATAATATTATACTTTGAAGTATTTTATTTTTAGTACACGGATGACCGAGCTTTGCTTGGGTTAGTTTTGAAATTATATTTAGATACAAATTACATTACAAACTGAATTGGTTATTTGAAAATAAAATCATGAGTGCAATTAGTTTAATTAAAATTTTCGTAATTTTAAAAAATACTAAAAAAAGGGCTCGAAATAATAGGTTTTCTCACAAAAGAAGGGAACTTGAATAAGCAGGATAAAAATTGGAGCGAAGACAGGACGCGAACCATGGCATTACGATTTCGCGACCGCTCGATATGCACTTGAGCTATTACGATCATTAGCACAGTGTCAAAATTTACCTTCTTATATTGTAGCAGTTTTTCATTGCATGAAAAACAAACATTTGGACAAAAAGACATTTTCTAAAAATAAATCCTAGCTAGATCGATTTATTGCCCCCGAAACTCCCTGGACACAAAATTTTATGAAAATCGTTGGAGCCGTTTCCGAGATTCCGATTATATATGTTATATATGTTATATATATATATATATATATATATATATATATATAAAATGACTGCCGTGGACAGTTTTCTCAAAATTTCTTTTTTAACATAATTTTCATCAAATATAAACAGTTAGATACTTAATTAAGGAAATGCTTATTCATATTTTATAAATTGTTCTGTTAGTGATATAAAAACCGGGGACACGAAGAACATAATGGCTGATTTATTTTTCATATTTTAAGTACTAGTTTCTAAGAGCTGTTACCCGCGGCTTCGCTCGCATGGTCACTGGGAAATGAACTATCCATTGCTTTTTGAATTGAAAGAAAACTGAGTTTTATAGACTTGTCAGAGATGCAGCCATTAAAAGGAAACTGAGCAAAATTGATTCGTCAGCCTATTTAAATGTTTTGAAACGCAGCGTATAGGAAAGCATGAAAATATCCTGTTTATTCCAAATGGAAATGGAATATTTTTTTAATTAAAAGAAACTGCTCAGTTTCCTTTAATCCTAATAATTATCCGTCACGAATGCAGACTTTTGAAAAGAAACTGAGCTAAATTGATTCGTCAGAGATTCAGTTTTTTGAATTGAAAGAAAACTGAGCCAAATAAAAGATCCGTCAGAGATGCAGCCTTTTTAGTTGAAAGGAAACTGAGCTCAATAGGTCCGTCAGAGGTGTAACATTTGGAATTGAAAAGAAACTGAGCTAAATGGGAAATTTTGAATTGAAAGGGAAGATCTGTGGGAATTCTGATTAATTGATTGTGGGAATTTTGGAAAAAACTAGCTGAACACTATTTTAAGACGCTACTGTGCACAATGTTATATGTTGAGATTCTGTTGAGATTCTTGAATGTGGAGATTCTGGGCATTTGACACACGCGAACATGCTACATAGAGCTGACCATGAGTGAAGCACGGTTTTTCTAAGTTGACCCCAGCTACCTGTAACGTTTGCCCTTGCGCTTTATTAATTGTCATTGCAAAACTGAGCTTAATAGGGAAGTGCAACCTTTTGAATTGAAAAGGAAGATCTGTGGGAATTATAGGCATCCGTGGTATAATAACATTTTCACCTTTTCCTACGCCTGTCAAAATTGTAGCACCGATTATGTTCCGTCCAAGATCTGTCACACGCAGCCTTGTCCCGTTACATAACCGAGGAACATCTAAATTTCGCAATAGCATGACTGGGACGCCTAATTTTAATTGAAGCTTATGTGAGGGCACACCTGACAACTCTAGAGAATTTAGAAACTCTACGGGATATGAAGTGCTCTGTTCTGTGTCCATAACTGTGTCTACTGACAAATACTCTGTTATTTCTCCTGCTACTTCGCTTAATATATCTGAATTTATTTTGTTAACGCGAGTAAACATTTTCATAAAAGTCGACGAAAATATTCAATTACGAATTAAAATAATAAAGGTACCCAATAATTTTGCCCGACAGTGTACCTACCTCCCACCATAGTTTATCTGTGCTCATGACTCGTGTCGGCAACTGTAGAAATGGTTCCTTTTAATAAAATTGGTCTTTTTCTTTTCTACTTCTCAAGAAAATGTTTGCTGCAAATTGTTGTGTTCTTCTTTGGATTCCAACCAACCCGACCAACTAACCTTTATCATTTTTTTCTAATTATAGAATCCGGGGGAAGTCTGTTTGACAAACAGCAAAATAAAGTTACATTTTTAGATCGCAAACCGAGCATTTATTTCAATTTCTCTTTTTGTTATGTGGGCAAGTCTATCAATTAATTATAAACGTTTAAGATAAATATCGATATTAATTTTGATATAGTTGAGTCAATCCCTGGCGTACATGTAAAATATTTTGTATAAAAGTGTATTTACCAAATTATTTTTATATGAGAGGGTGCAAACGAGGATACGGTTCTTCACCGTACGTTTAAGTGATTACCACCGCCCATGAACAACTACAACACCAGGGGAATTTCAGGTACGTTACCGACCTTTTAGGAAGGAGTAAGATCTATTCTTGAAAGTCCCTAAGTCGTATCGGTCCGAAAAAATCGCTGGTGGTAAGCTATTCCACAGAGATTTTATACGTGGTAGAGCCATGCTACAGTTATATTAGTAGTATAGTTGTAGCACGAATGGGTCGGCTCGACCGGGGAAGGACCACGCTCTCACAGAATACCATGAAATAGTAGCTTAATGCTGCTGTATTTCGTATGGTGAGTGTAGAGAACCGGAGACCCTTTTTACTGGAAACGAGGCATTCCATCTTAGTCCTCACGGGTGACAACGTATCTGCATTTTGATTCGTAATCGAGGATAGATGTAAATGTCTATGGGCCACAGTAACCACTTACCATCAGGTAGACTGTGTGCTCGTTTGTCACCCTATCGTATAAAAAAAAAAAGAGAGGTGGTACGTGGAAGAAAACTCTTAGTGAAACGTACAGTGGTGGACCGCCAAGCATCCAGATGATGTGGATGGTGTCGGGAGTTTTGCCGCGTTGTGCGTTCATGAAATTTGGCGGCTGGGATTAATCCGAACAATTTCTCAGAGCACTCCCCGTGGTAGATGTGAAAGAAAATGCAAAGAGATGCATCATCTCTTCGCAGCGCCAGTGAAACGAACCGATCGGAAAGCACTTGTTTGTCGACGATTCGAGCCGCTCTGCGCTGGGCACGGTCAAGTGGAAGAACCTGGCGTTGGGGAGCCCCAGTTCAGAGATAGGAACAATATTCCATGTGAGGCTGAACCTGCGCCTTGTAAAGTTGGAGGCAGTGTGCCGGCATGAAATACTGTCCCGCTCTGGTGAGCACGTCAAGCTATTTAGAGGCCAATTTCGACTTCGCTTCCAAGTGACCACGAAATTGCACGTTACTTGATATGTTGAAGCCGAGGTTTCCGATACTGGCTAAGGCAATGAGGGAAGTGCCTTGAAACTGAGGAGATACGACAAAGGGGTTCTTTTAAGACGAAATGGGATTGTGTTCACGTAGGTTTTAAGGGGGTCAAGCAGACGTAGGCGGGTATCTGCGTGCAAACGGGGTTCCTCGCGGGTCCGGCTAGCTGCTAGCAGTATTCCGTTTATGTACTCACGTAGCAATAGCGATGAGTAGGGATGGTCAAATGAAAAACTAAATCGATATATATCGTATCGATATTTTTAAACTGTATCGATATATTCACGTGATGAATATCGATATATTGTCATGTTTTACATAAAGATAAGGCTCATAATGATATTACTGGAGAGTTGGATGACAAAAAAAAAACCGACAACGACACATGAATATTTTTGTAGCATCTTTGGTTGCTTAATGTTTTGTCCATTAATACAACATTTTAAAATATATCGAAATTAATACAAATTCGATACTCCATGATAATTATTGAATATCGATATATCGCGATTTATAAATATCGACGATATATATATAAGTGTTGGATTATTTCATAACCCACTGTTGCGTGGCTAAGTTGACATCTGGCACTAGGGCGATCTGGTGTCGGGTAACAGAGCGAGGAGAGCTTTCCAGAAAATACATGACTCGTCTTTCAACCAACAGCGCCATCTAGTATCGAACAGAAGAATTAATCTTTCTGGAAGCCGCACAGTCGAATTTTCTGCGCTTGGTCGGTTGGCGCGCGTATTTACTTAATTATTCTGGAATATTCTGGATGTTTTCGTGGAAGGAAGTATTGAATTCGGCGAAACAAGCGAATTTCGGAGCGAAATAAAGTGAATTAGTGTGATTAATTATTAGTGTTTTAAGTTTTAATTTGTGTAAAGAAAATTAAAGTGTTAATTTAGGTAATTTTATCGACAATTTTTATTGTCACGAACCTTAAGCTCGTAACAATTGGTGTCAGAAGTGGGATGGTTTATCATGCCGATTTTACCTAAGGAGGAAACGGAGGGTGTCCGTAGCCGAAGTCAACGCAGGCAGGAGACGGAGCAAAGAAGATTTGGTGGTGCAACGCCGCAGACGTCGGAGGGCCAGCCGCCGGCTGCAGGCCCGTCAGTAGCTCCTACATCTGCAGCACCTGACTTAGGTGCTCTGATGGTGATGCTGCAACAGCAGGCTTGCCGACAGGAGTAACAGGCTCGCCGACAGGAAGAACAGGCCCGCCGACAGGAGGAACAGGTCCGTCGTTTGGAAGAGCAGCTGCGGGGCGGACAAGAGGAACAGGCCCGCCGATTGGAAGAGCAGCTGCGGGCGGACAGGAGGAACAGGCCCGTCGGCAGGAGCAACAGGCCCGTCGTTTAGAAGAGCAACTCCAACGCGATAAGGAAGAGCAGATGCTCCTCATGAAGGACCTTCACGCTATCTTCGGAAAAGAGATACGGGAGGTGAAGGATAAGGTTGCTCAACATGACAACCGCCTGTCGGAAGCTGAAACCCGAATCGACCAAGTAAACAATTGGGTTGACAACGTAATGGCTGACGTGAAGAAAACGCTGGACGACCTCAAACTTGGGGATGGAACAACAGCTCCCGTAGTAGCTACAACACCTTCGTTACGTGGATTCAAAGTGCCGCCGTTCGACGGGACCTCTTCCCGGTCGGCCTACAAAATCCAGTTCGAGGCCGTCATGGAGGCGAACGGCTGGAATAAAAGCCAAGCCATGACTGCACTCACCCTAGGTTTGCGCGACCAAGCCTTAACTGTGTTGGAAGCTCTCGGTAAGAAAGTGACCTACGAGCAGCTCATTGAGGCGTTGGAGGCGAGATATGGCAACGCTCACCTGGAATACGTCTTTCGCGCGCAGCTTAAAGATCGCGCGCAGCGCACCAACAAAAAGCTGCAGCATTGGGCTCTAGAGGTGGAGAAGCTGGTGCGAAAACCATACCGGTCTGTACCTGCGCTTATTGAAGGGAACCTGGTGCAGACATTCGTCGACGACAGCTGCTGTGAGGCTCGGGCACCACGAGACGCTTAAGGACACCTTGGCCCATACACTGGAGGTGGAAGCCGTGCGGCAGGATCATCGTTCCCATCGCGTCAGGGAGGTTGCAGCAGCTACAGTTCGCGACTGCAACAAAGGATACAGCCCTAGGTGCTATGGCTGTGGGGAAAGGAGCCATCTTCGCTCCAGCTGCCCTAAGCGAACTGTAGAAAGGGGAGTTGATCGATCTCGAGAGGGTAGTGCAGCTAACGGCACCACATGGCGGTGGCAGGATCGTCGTTCCCCTCGCACTAGGGAGGTTGCAGCAGTTACGGTTCGCGACCACAATAAAGGATACAGCCCTCGGTGCTATGGCTGTGGGGAAAGGGGCCATCTTAGATCCAGCTGCCCTAAGCGAACCCTACAAAGGGAAGGTGAACGATCTCAGAAGGGAAGTGCGGCTAACATCACCGCCCAGCAGCAGCCTGGATATGTCTTTGAGATCGAACATCGCAGCGGGAAATCTCATGGCAACGCAGATGCATTGTCAAGAAGACCTTGTCCTGAAGATTGCAAACATTGTACTAGGCAAGATTGTAAGGAAGTTGTATCCGTGAGGATGCTCAGGGCAGACCACCTGCTTCAGGATGGAGTTCTGTGCCGTAAATGGGAAAATAATCGGGGAGACAGCTGTCATTTGCAAATGGTTTTCCCTAAAGCTAAGGTACCGGATGTTCTACAGCTGTACCATAATTATTATTCAGGAGGCCATTAGGAGTTAAACGAACTCTACTGAAGATCCGAGAACGGTTTTACTGGGTCCACTGTCGAAACGATGTCGAGGACTGGTGTCGCAAATGTATAAGTTGTGCGGCTGTAAATGGACCTCTGACTCGTAGAGAGGTGCTTTGAAGTTGTATAATGTTGGTGCACCATGGGAGAGAATAGCCATTGACGTGGCGGGACCGTTTCCGGAGAGTGAAAGCGGTAACAAGTATTGCATGGTTGTGATGGATTACTTCACTAAGTGGCCAGTAGTCTTCGCCATTCCAAATCAAGAAGCTTCAACAGTTGCTGATAAGCTAGTTCATGAAGTCTTCTGTCGTTTCGGAGTACTTTTAGAGATTCACAGGGATCAAGGAAGGAATTTTGAGTCTCAAATATTCCAGGAAACTTGCCGAGTTATGGGTACTGATAAAACAAGAACGACTTCTTATCACCCGCAGTCTGATGGAATGGTAGAACGATTTAATCAGACATTGGAGAGGTACCTAGCAAAAGTTGTAGACAATCGGCAACGAGATTGGGACAAGCACATACAACCGTTTTTGTTGTCATATCGAAGCGCTGTTCACGAAAGTACAGCAGTGACACCAGCTTTCGCAAACTTTGGAAGAGAATTACGGCTGCCTGCAGACCTGATCACCGGGATACCACCTGATGCCCCACGCAGTATAACCGATTATGCAAATGACTTGCGGAAAAAAATGAATGACTTTTACGAGCACGTAAGACAATCGGGCCAGCAAATATCTGAAAAGATGAAAACCCTGTATGACCGAAAAATTAACAACAAAGGGTTTGATAAAGGTTCACTAGTGTGGTTGCACAATCCAGTCCGCAGCAAAGGGAAATCTCCTAAGCTTCAAGCTAAATGGGACGGCCCGTACCGGATTGTGACCAGGATCAACGATGTAACCTACCGGATACAGAAAGGCGCAAGAGGGACTCCTAAGATCGTCCATGTGGATCGCCTGGCGCGTTATTATGGGGCCGATAATGCTCGGGACGAGCATGTCTTAGGAGGGGGCAGTGTTGCGCAGCTAAGTTGACATCTGGGACTAGGGCGATCTGGTGTCGGGTAACAGAGCGAGGAGAGCTTTCCAGAAAATACATGACTCGTCTTTCAACTAACAGCGCCATCTAGTATCGAACAGAAGAATTAATCTTTCTGGAAGCCGCACACTCGAATTTTCTGCGCTTGGTCGGTTGGCATACGTATTTACTTGAATATTCTGGAATATTCTGGATGTTTTCGTGGAAGGAAGTATTGAATTCGGCGAGACAAGCGAAGCTTCGGAGCGAAATAAAGTGAATTAGTGTGATTAATTATTAGTGTTTTAAGTTTTAATTTGTGTAAAGAAAATTAAAGTGTTAATTTAGGTAATTTTATCGGCAATTTTTATTGTCACGAACCTCAAGCTCGTAACACCACTAATAGGTAGTTGAATACATCTACGTAGCAAGCAAATGTATTGTAATCGAATGATATAACAAGCGTTTATTTCAGATAATAATTGAGTGCACCAAAAGAGTCTTCTCGTGTGGCGATACCTATATTGAATTATAGACAGGTGCAACATGATACGACTCGTACCTATGCCTATGGATGCTTACTTACGACGTATACTTACTTTTCAACATAAAAATTAACTTCATACCTACCGAGGTATGTACCTAGTTTATTTTCACTTTGAAAAGTATTTCATTACTATTTTATTTGGATATTATCCTCCAATGCGTTTCTTGTAAACTAATAAGTACCTACAAATACTTAGTTTTTATAAATTTTATTCCAGGGCGTTTTGGACGATGACGTCCAAATAAAATAATGATGAAGTACTTTTCAACATAAAATTAAACTAGGCAGCCTAAGCACACTCAAGTGATTTACCAGTATTTTTATAACGTTACCCCCACACTAGGATTTTCTCTTGTATCGTGGAGGCAGTTTACAAACATAAACATGCACAAGGACTAACATCCAGACCCGAAACGATTATTTGTAGGCCATACTAATACTTGTACCGTGCGGGTTTTGAACCCGCGGCCCCCAGCGCAGCCACTCATTGCCAAGCCAGTGCGCCACGGAGTCGTTACTTTGTCAAAGTATATCTGTTACATACGAGTTCCCTCATATTTAACGAGACTTTGCGTCCCCCTTTAGGCGGGATGGTCCCGATATAAAGGCTTGTGTCCCGCCGCCCGTAAAGTACGTAAAAGTGCCAGTAGACAGATTTTATATGATTCTAAGTTCTTATTCCCACTTTTATCATTAAAATATTCAAACAAATATGTGTTTTATTTTTAAAACTATAATAAAGGGTTTCAGATTGAATTTTGATAACGGCGGCCATTCTCAACGGAGAATAGCCATCTGCGCAGGACAGGATTATATTGCCCAAGTGTACGCGCAAGCCTTGGCCTACCCTACTCCCTTACTCTTATAATCCGATGGAACGGTAATCCGAGACGACGGGAGAGAGATCAGGCACAGGACCAACGGCTTTTCTTGCTTACGGAAGCACGGTAGTGAAACCCCTCCAAATTCAATAAGTTAGAAATTAATATTCCGGTCTGCTACTGAGAATTTTTTGACAGAAAAAAGGCAGTCAAAAGTGTTAAATCTATAACAATTTTAGGGGTGTCCCGCTTTAAGGAAAAATAAATGCTCACTTTACTCATATCTATAACAAGTTTGTACTTATAAGTTTGTATTATTAACATACTTTCTTCCTATATTTACATGTTTATTATTTGCTACTACATAACTGTAAATAATTTTAGAGTTCTTATGAAAGCAGAATAAGATTCGAATTGATGTTCTAGGGTAAAATATCGATTCACTGTATCGATTCAGTACTATAATATATTTATCGTTTAAAAAATCGATCTTTTTGGCACAAGAAATCGATTCTTCAATTAATCGATCTCAGATCGACATCCCAAACAGGTTACCGAGTCTGTGACAGGAAACAGGAACACTGGAACAGACAGATAAAATATAATACTAAATCAAATGGTGATATGGAATAGAAGTGATTTTACCTTATTTTTGTAGTAATTTTATATATTTGTTAATGTAATTATAGGAAAAAAGTCTCTTGTAATCAATAACCGAATTTAATTTTGATTTTTTTAGTGCACGTTAAACGAACTTTTTGTTTTTGGTAAATCTACGCCGATTGTACTGGATTGTACATAATCTAAAATATTCTTTTTATTGAATACGCGCGTAGTTGATTTGCATTTTATTTTTACAGAAATTCTAAAGTTTTACTATGAATCCGTGTTCTGAGGCAGCTCCACAACATGACATTGAAGGTGATGGGCGCTGGAATAGCATCGTAAGTTTCCTAAATCATTTATCGAGGTGGTATTAAATTAATCGTAAGATGAATTTTAATTCGTGTTAGAAGTGCACTGAACCATTTCATTAAAAACTGTTGCACATGATATAGCATTAGTGATTGGCACAATGATTCTTGTATTTATTTGTCCTCATATTTTTAGCATAATAGATTTTTATCTGATGCAAAAGGAAAAGAAGCAGATGTAGTTTTTATTGGTGATTCGATACTTCAAGCTTTGGAACATACTGAAGTTTGGAATCAATGGTTTGCTCCGCTTCACTGCCTTAATTTTAGTATTCATAGAGATCAAACCCAAAATGTCTTATGGCGCATTAAAAATGGTGAACTTGATCATGTTGATCCTAAGGTATTTATTTATAATTAGATATTGTATATTTTATCAACATTCAAACTCAATTCACCTAATTTTATTACCATTTTTAGGTAGTAGTGTTACATGTTGGCACAAACAATGTAGAACATACTGCTGAACAAATTTGTGAAGGCATTCTAGAAATAGTCAGAACAATTAGAGAGAAACATCCTAATGCTTATATAGTGTTGCCTGTAAGTAAATTCTTAAACTGTAATGAAAATAAGGGTGTAATTTTTATACTGTATTTTTATTAAAGTTTCAGTCATATTTCAGAGTCTTCTGCCTAGAGGTCAATATCCTAATTGCCTAAGAGAAAAAAATGCCAAAATAAATCAACTTTTATTTGAAAAAGTTAATAATATGAATAAGGTTGAGATGGTTTGTATAGACAAAGGGCTCATTCAAAGTGATGGCACAATTAGCCACCATGATATGCACGACTATCTTATACCTACAAATGCAGCTTGTCGAAAGGCGTTTGAACCCATTTATGATCTTCTCCAGCAAATATTATCTGAGTGTGAGCCTGAAAAAGACTTAACACCTTCAGAATAACAGTTATACATTGATCAATATTTTTTTATTGTGCAGAAAGCTCATTGTGATGGTATTGTAGTACTTACTTTTAGCTTTTTTACCTTAGGCTTAAGCATCTGAATAACTTATGATCTTGCATCAATTTAAACATTCCAAATTTTATATTTATTTACATTATTTATTTTTAAGCTGTGTTTATTTAACAATCTAAGATGTTATGATGTGTCGAAAATATATTTCAGATTGGTTTTAATTGAGATGGAGCTTTCACCCAGCAACTTGCATCTGTTTAATTAATTATACAGTTTTCAAACTTTTATTAAACATGTAAAAAATCATTTAAACTAAAAATTCTTCAGATTTATGTTTTGATTGTTTTGAACATTTAGAAAAAGTAATTACATTATATGCAATGATTTTTTTTTATAGATATGCCCACAAAACCACAAAAAAATGTTCCAAAACCAGGAGTCCCAGCAGCAACACATATATTCTCTCTTGCTCTTTATGTTCTTATTGCACCACTTCTGGAAAGTCTATTGTTGTCCTTTCCATTAAACTTACATAACCATGGTGTCATTGAAAACTCTGATACTTCAGTTTTGGTATGCTAGTAATGTATTATCATTGATTATATTTCAAAATATTTGGATTTTATTTATGCATTCACAATTATATTATTATCAAGATACATGGTGCATGTTTAAAGATAATAATGGAATCACACAAGTGCTCAAATAGCATAAGTGTTTAATGAATCTTAATGAAATCAACCTTTTTTCATTATAACTAAAAGTTAAAACATTTTTACTTTGGTAGTAGTTCATTTAGTGCTCAATTTATATAATTAACCGTAAATTGAGAGCTCCATTTACAAAATAAATTACTCTTTTCCAGGACTGTAACAAATGGCAGCATTTATAAAACTTGCTCAATATCAATTTTATTTTGTATTTCCTACATGATACTTACTACTTGTTTACAATACATTAGTAGGGAACATGTTTAGAAATAAGTATATAGTTTTATGAAGCTTGTTTCTGGTTTTGCACATCACATTTTAATTGGGTACAACCAAAGATTGTTTATGTATAATTTAGCCAAAGTTTTTTTAAACAAAACACATTCTCTAGTTTTATATTTGAAAACAGCACCCATTTTATTGTATTGACAGTTTGAGGCAGTGAATTAAAATAATATTTTAGTAGAATGAAAGTATTAAGTAAAATATGATGAAAATTGTAAAAATATGTAAACCATTCTTTCAGCAGTCTTCTCAATGAATAAATAGTAAGTAAAACAGTATGAAATTAAGATAACAGTAATTAGTTATATGGTACTTTATGGTACTCAAGTTGCCAAACATTGCTTGAATCTCAAATGTGATTATTTATTTGCATGAAAAAGCTTGTGAGTAAAAGGTGCAATTGTTTCTTTAGTTGTTTTACTTATATCCTAAACACTTTATTTAATAAAAATTGTAATAGAAATATTACATACGGTAAAGTTTCTGCCTTTAAAAATTTCTCTGTTGGACCTCCTTGCATTTCTGTAGATTACAAAGGAAAAAAATGTGAAAACTACGAATTCACTATATTCTTCATCTACAGATGTCGACAACGTTTTTGATATTTAATACTTATACTTTAAAATAAAATTTTTATTTTAATTGAAGGGATCAAACCTGAATTGCCCGCATACCTACCTTCTATGAATTTTACAATTTTTTTAGGAGCTAAGCCTAAGCTCCAATTTTTTTCTGATTCGTAACCTAAATGTCGGCCTTAATCGGAACATCTTTTTTTTGTAGGAAAATGCCTACGCACAAACTCTGGACTAAATTCCCATGGTGATCCATTTTCGCTGCATATTGGCAGGGCTACGGGAACGCTTTCGCACACATCCGCAACTCCACCACTATCGCATTAACGGTGCTACCCTACAGAAGTTGCGGAGGATGAGAGAGTGTCCTCGTTTGCATTGTATTTCGGTAGGGGCAGTAGACACCCCTCGCGCCGCAGTCCAAACAAATCTACTCGGAGTGGCCACCTCCAACCAGGCATGTGGGTTCCTCTGTTTACCATGAGTGACCAAGCACTTACTAAGCCCCCCCCCCCCCCGACACAACAAAGCGGGAACCTATTCAGGGGTCACCTGCACACCTGGCATCCTGCTAAGTAAGAAAGTATAGTGACCCATTGACGGTAAACCAGAGGGCAAACCGGGCCGATAATTTCATTTTGTTGAAAGCGACACAAAATGAAATTATCGGTTTAATGGCAAACAAAGTTCGAAATACCATTAACAATGACATCATGGAAGCCAACTATTTCACCATCATGTTTGACTGCGCTCCAGATATATCACACATGGAACAAATGAGCCAGTCTGTCTGTAACTGTCTGTAATTTACCGGAAATCTTCAAAGCCCTGGAAGAAATTGAAGAATCTTCCCCAGTCACAGAATCCAAGTATGAAGCTGGTCATTCACTACATGCGTTGATGGATTTTAAATTTATCCTTAACAATTTTGGATAATATTGTTACGAGCTTGAGGTTCGTGACAATAAAAACTGCCGATTGAATTACCAAATTTACACTTTTATTACCGAACTAGCTGTTACCCACGGCTTTGCCCGCATGGTCACAAATAAACTATCCATTGCTTTTTGAATTGAAAGAAAACTGAGTTTTATAGATTTGTCAGAGATGCAGCCACTAAAAGGAAACTGAGCAAAATTGATTCGTCAGCCTATTTAAACGTTTTGAAACGCAGCGTATAGGAAAGCATGAAAATAGCCTGTTTATTCCAAATGTAAATGGGATATTTTTTTTTAATTAAAGGAAACTGAGCATAATTATACGTCAGGGATGCAGACTTTTGAAAAGAAACTGACCTAAATTGATTCGACAGAGATGCAGTAATAGGTCCGTCAGAGGTGCAGCATTTGGAATTGAAAAGAAACTGAGCTAAATAGGAAATTTTGAATTGAAATGGAAGATCTGTGGGAATACTGATTAATTGACTGTGGGAATTTTGGAAAAAAACTAACTGAACACTATTTTAAGACGCTACTGTACACAATGTTATATGTTTTTCCATTCGGGGAAAGAAAGTGGAGATTCTGGGCATTTGACACACGCGAACATGCTACATAGAGCTGACCATGAGAGAAGCGCGGTTTTTCTAAGTTGACCCCCGCTACCTGTAACGTTTGCCCTTGCGCTTTATTAATTGCCATTGCAAAACTGAGCTTAATAGGGAACTGCAACCTTTTGAATTGAAAAGGAAGATCTGTGGGAATTATAGGGATCCGTGTTATAATAACATTTTCACCTTTTCCTACGCCTGTCAAAATTGTAGCACCGATTATGTTCCGTCCAAGAAGTGTCACACGCAGCCTTGTCCCGTTACATAACCGAGGAGCATCTAAATTTCGCATTAGCACGACTGGGACGCCTAATTTTAATTGAAGCTTATGTGAGGGCACACCTGACAACTTTAGAGAATTTAGAAACTCTGCGGGATATGAAGTGCTCTGTTCTGTGTCCATAACTGTGTCTACTGACAAATACTCTGTTATTTCTCCTGCTACTTCGCTTAATATATCTGAATTTATTTTGTTAACGCTCTCATTTTTTGGTGCAAGAATCGCCCTTTCACATAACCATTTGTCTTCATGCATGTTGTTCGTTAAATCTGAATAAACGCTCGCAATTAATTCGGAATGACTCTGTACTATATTACAAAAATCTCTCGTCAATTTAACGCAGCCCTCAGCATCCGTTTCCAACCGCCCATCGCCAATTTTTAATAATGTGTCAGCATAGTTTCCGGCATTGATATCATTAAACAAATGCACTCTCATATTCGTAGTTAAACTGAATTTTGTCACCTTGTTCCATAAAATAGACGACTTGAGACATGCTTTAATTTCATCTGCAGGTGTGCCCTTTTGAATGATGGTAAAGTTTGGCGAAAGTCACCAGCCAGTAAAACCACCATTTCTCCCATTACATCGGTATTGCTGCGCAAATCCTGGAGCGTTCGATTTAGTGCTACTACAGCTTTTTTATGCGACATTGTACTTTCGTCCCACACTAAATGTTTGCATTGTACCTAGCGTAGCATTATACCTCGTGTACTATTTTTGCTAAAGTTGCAGATCGGCGATTCTTCCTGGGCTAGATTTAGAGGGAGTTTTAAAACAGAATGTGCAGTGCGGCCCCCGCTTAGCAGCGTGGCGGCTATACCGGAGGAAGCTACGGCCACAGCAATGTTTTTATCTTTCCGTACTTGCGGAATAATAATAAATTTAACAAAAATGTCTTCCCAGTTCCTCCAGGGGCATCTAAAAAGAAAAGTGCACCATTTCCAGATTCAATTTGTCCTAATACTTTGTCAAAAACGCGTTTTTGTTCGGGAAGCAAGCGGGGTACAAATTCGGCTACTTGCTGCTGCAAAGCTGGCATATCGTAGTTTGTTTCACGTATAATTTCATCACTTAGTTCATTTTCGGTTGTTCGCTGAGGGCTTATCATTCCAAAGTCGCTTGATTTTTTGCCTACCATTGCCATTACTTTATCTTCAATTTTTCCAAGTGCTTCATTATAAATGTGTTCATTGTATGTCATGTTCGCGTGTGTCTGCTGTAACCTTCGCAAAATATCTTCCGCCATGTACTCTTTATAGTTGTCCCACAATTCATGTGCGTTAGATAGCCCGCAAGATGATATGAGAGTTGTATCAAGATCCCTAATTTTGGCTGGTGACTGGCACTGCACAGCTTCCTCCATGGTTTCATCCCAGTGATTATCGTTTTCTAAAAGATGCAGAGTTCACATGCTTCTCTATAAGTTGCGCATTCCTGACCGTTGACAGTTTTAAGGTCTTTATATCCTGTAGGACCCCGAACATGGTGCAGCAGCAATCGTAAACAGAAACATTCAAAATTAGTTACAGGGACGGTATACACGACCAAGGGCATCTGATGACTTTACACCGGGCCAATTTGCAAACAGGCGCGCCTTGAATACGGCGTTTCCACTCCTTCCTAGATGTGTTCCAAGTATAAAAGCGGGGAACTTCAGAATATATCAACGTTTTTACAAAGGGGTCGGTTTGACAAAGTTGAAAGAAGGCTGTTAGTGTAGTTTTTGGCGGTGATGCAATTCTTTCTTGGAAATTTCTTTCGGTGAAATATACACGCTCTCCATTTTCTAAGTGCACAGCAAGATGAGTTACTGTTGGGTGCCTTTCGTGTAAAGGGAAGCCAATGAGACGCCACGCTGCCTCGTTACTGCTGACATAACGCCCTGCTTGAAAGGTCTGTACCTACTTCATCAACGGGATTTGCCTCACCTTCACTGCTGAGATTAAATATTGCTTGGTCGCTTCCTTTATTTATGTACTTACAGATATACTTATATGCGCGGACAGAGCTACATGCTTTTACATTAATGTGGGCATTTTACATAGAATGGGCGAATACGGGACAATCCAGCTGTTATCTAAGGTTTCGAACGCTCCAGAGCGAGATTTGATTGTAACTTTCCTGCCACCATCTTCGGTAGCTCTGCGTCTGTATAAAAGGTAGCCATTGTCATTGTGCACTGTTTCTTTTAATAGCTGTTTAGGGAATTTCTTTGTACATTTTCCTTCTTTCATACATGGCGATATTGAATTTCGTGCTCCACATGGACCGTGAATCATATTTCGGACGATTGTATCATACAATTATTTATCTTGCTCAGGATCTGGAATCTCGGCGCTTATTATGTCGTCTATTTGGCTGGGCCGTAACTTCTCTTTAAGCTATATTAGAACGTGGGCATGCGGTAATCCTCTTTTATGCCATTCAATTGAATACATGAAGCACTGCACATCTCCGAAAATTTTCCCTTTGTTAATTACATACACTAATTTTTGTACTTTTAATCTAAATACTCTAGCAACTAAATTGCATCTGTCAGTACTTTTTTGGCCCGGTATTAGCTCCTCGGTTATTTCTTTCCATGTGGGATTGCAAGTAAAATTAACAAAAAGATCAGGTCTTCCGTAAGTTCGTACATAGGCGAATGCGTCTTGTGTGTACTCATGTAGGTAGCGGGGACTGTTAACGAATGATGAGGGCAGAATTACCATTTTACCTAAATCTCTGGGGCTTACATTGGCGTCGCTAGAAACTACATCTTGTAAATGTATATAATTCTCAACGCGCAGCTTTTTTTGATTTAAAGATATATATAACGGAAACGTTCACTTTCTACCTCCACATACATGTCTAACAAAATTCGATGAAATAATTGTCTACACCGGGCTAAGAGGTTAAAATCATTTTCTCGCAACATCATATGATACGCATAAAAATCTATACACGATACTTTTTCAACCCTCTTGTCTTTTGCAATAAATCAATGGCTATTGCAGAGCGTCATAAAACTTGCGTGTATCGGCTACCCCTTGCAATGTATCATCACGTGACTTGCATGTATCGGCTACCCCTTGCAATGTATCATCACGTGCTCGCAAGACAATGTCTCGTGAAGAAAATTGATCACCACTAATTACGGCTGCTATTTCGTTTATCAAAGCTGCATTGTAGCGCCTTTCATGCTCTCCTTTATAATAGTAGTTACGTTGTACCAGTTCTGGCTCACTGAGTCCGAAGTGGTTCAAGTACGACGTTCGTCGACACACGATCCTAAAAAAAAAGGAAAGGTTTTGGCATGCTCTGATCACGAATCTGCGGTCCATTTTTGCGTAGGATGCACGGTTCCGGAGATGTGCAGATCAATTAACTCTTATCTAATTGATATCCGGTGAAGGCCTCCACCGTCGTTAGCGCTCCATTGTTCTTATCTACTTATATATTGTTCATTGAATACCGTCATTATCTATTCTTCATCAGCGTGGTGCTATTGTATTATACTCCTTTGTTCCTATCTACACTAATCTGACTCATCAATAAAACACATTAACTAATTTTGTTAAAATTTTTATTTACAAAATACAAAATCTTATTACTTATTATCTATAAAATAGGAGCGAAACATCTCATCCACTAAAATATCGTTGTACAATGTGTTCCCTGTAAATATACTCGTAAAACTATGCATTGAACATCCCTGAAACTTATATAGCAAATACATTAAGCAATATTCGCCACAAACTGAAGTCCACTCATTCTGAATCCTATCAACATTCCAGTTCCATCTTTTACAATTTCTTTTTAAAAACTCTAGATGATATCGTTTCACGCGCCGCCAGCCAGCCTTGTGTGCTCTTCGCTCAATGAGCTGACGCCGAATCTTGTTGGAATATCCAGTGCCTGTTATTGAACACGGTATGAGAAACAGGTTACACAAGGTTCGTCAGGACTGTATTTTGATACACAACTGCATTCGTTTTTACACCTTTCTCACAAAAATGTACCTCTGTTAAGCCCCAATAAGAAACTCCCAACCATACCATGAGCGAGGATGGAAAATGACCTCGTTGGACACGCGGAATACCGTTGCTCGCTTCTTCACTACTGTGTGCGTACACCTTATCATTTTGTTTGTTGTAGCTCTCTTCTACGGTAAAAAAATTTCATCCGAAAAAAGAATTTCCCAATATTTTTTTCCGCGTACCGCTTCAACAAAGCGCGGCATCTCTTCAGTCTCAGGTCCATTAGACGAGCATTCAAACGATGTCCTGTTTTTCTTCGATATGCCCGAAGCCCTAAGTCTTCTCATTTAACACCCTTTTCACCGTGGTTCTGCTTAACCCCATCTGAAGGGCCAACAGTTTCTGCTTACGTTTGGGATTTCTTTGAATTCGCGCCTTCACAGCTTTTATCACTGCTGGAGTCCTAACAGACCGAGGGCGACCACTTCTTGACCTGTCATCTATACTAGAGTCTTCATTGTATCGTTTGATGGTACGATAAACGAATCTTTTGGTTATATTCAATTTTTTCAGTATGTCAAAAATTTGAATTGGCGCGTAACCGCAACGATGCAACGCAATGACTGCAACACGGTCTTCTTTAAGCGTCCACTCCATATTTAAAAATGAGTAAAATTCTAAAAAGTATACAGTTTTATTTTCATGAACAATTCGAATTCAATAAACTTTTTTGTGGCCAGCATTCTAAAAGAAAAGTTTTTACTGTGTGACAATACTTATGACCTGACTAGGTATATACGTGGGTACGTGGGTGTACATGGGCATGGCATGTCTGTTAACAGCATAAACATTATTTTCTAGACTGGGGTGAATCTTTTTCAGATGTTGTTGTACATCTAGTGTATCCATGATATTACTGCTATTAGTAGATTATTACAGTACAATCTACTCAATGACTAACATAGGAATGATCAATTACACGTTGGTACGTGGGTGTACATGGGGTACACCCACGTACCAACGTATATACCCAGTCAGGTCATAAGTATTGTCACACAGTAAAAACTTTTCTTTTAGAATGCTGGCCACAAAAAAGTTTATTGAATTCGAATTGTTCATGAAAATAAAACTGTATACTTTTTAGAATTTTACTCATTTTTAAATATGGAGTGGACGCTTAAAGAAGACCGTGTTGCAGTTATTGCGTTGCATCGTTGCGGTTACGCGCCAATTCAAATTTTTGACATACTGAAAAATTTGAATATAACCAAAAGATTCGTTTATCGTACCATCAAACGATACAATGAAGACTCTAGTGTAGGTGACAGGTCAAGAAGTGATCGCCCTCGGTCTGTTAGGACTCCAGCAGTGATAAAAGCTGTGAAGGCGCGAATTCAAAGAAATCCCAAACGTAAGCAGAAACTGTTGGCCCTTCAGATGGGGTTAAGCAGAACCACGGTGAAAAGGGTGTTAAATGAAGACTTAGGGCTTCGGGCATATCGAAGAAAAACAGGACATCGTTTGAATGCTCGTCTAATGGAAGAAGCGAGCAACCGTATTCCGCGTGTCCAACGAGGTCATTTTCCATCCTCGCTCGTGGTATGGTTGGGAGTTTCTTATTGGGGCTTAACAGAGGTACATTTTTGTGAGAAAGGTGTAAAAACGAATGTAGTTGTGTATCAAAATACAGTCCTGACGAACCTTGTGTAACCTGTTTCTCATACCATGTTCAATAACAGGCACTGGGTATTCCAACAAGATTCGGCGTCAGCTCATAGAGCGAAGAGCACACAAGACTGGCTGGTGGCGCGTGAAATCGACTTCATCCGGCACGATGTTAGATGGCGAAGATATGGCAACACTTGGAGGAAAAGGCGTGCTCAAAGCCTCATCCCAATTTGGAGTCACTCAAGACATCCTTGATTAAGGCAGCCGCCGATATTGCCGGCCGCGCAGATTGAAGGCCTGTATTCAAAATCACGGAGGTCATTTTGAATAAACTATAGTGTCATAAGAATCTATGTATATTTACAGGGAACACATTGTACAACGATATTTTAGTGGATGAGATGTTTCGCTCCTATTTTATAGATAATAAGTAATAAGATTTTGTATTTTGTAAATAAAAATTTTAACAAAATTAGGTAATGTGTTTTATTGATGAGTCAGATTAGTGTAGATAGGGAAAAGGAGTATAATACAATAGCATCACGCTGATGAAGAATAGATAATGACGGTATTCAATGAACAATAGATAAATAGATAAGAACAATGGAGCGCTAATGACGGTGGAGGCCCTCATCGGATATCAATTAGATAAGAGTTAATTGATCTGCACATCTCCGGAACCGTGCATCCTACGCAAAAATGGATTCGTGATCAGAGCATGCCAAAACCTTTTTTTTTTTAGGATCGTGAGCTCTTCAGTTAGGTTTTCTAAAGCAGTTTTTAATGTTTTGACTAAAATGTTACGTTCATGCAAGAATCTTTGAATTTTGAACACTGTGTGTCTCTCAACTCCCTGGATAAATTGGCAGCGACGGTCTACCTCAATTTCTTCGTCACCCATAAAATATACCTGTAAAAATTTATGCTGTTCGTTTTCAGCTGGAAAAAGTGAACCTATTCTATGGTAAATTTGCCCTTGCACCGTAAATGTAGGCGAAAATCCCGGCATTATTATTTCCCGGTCAACTCCGAAGGACGTCATTTGAAAGCATGAATTATATTTCCGGATCCTGTTTAAAAAGCGCCGTGACTCATTAGCATCATATAAAAAGAGAGTATTCACAGGTTCTTCTGGTTCCCCAAGTAACGGAAGAGACACTTTGCCATTGGAACACAGCACATACCTGTGGTCTCATCTTTCCATTTTAAAGCACTGCAAAATCGACACGCCTTGTCCATCAGTCCGATAACAACTAACCTGTGATTTTTATAATCAATCAACGGATCATAATTGAATGCTGCGTCATTAAAAACCGACCAATTGTTTCTTTGATAATTTTGTCGACGTTCAACTTGGAGCTGTGCATTTGCATCTCTTCGCGCCCGTGTCTGTTCTGGTGTTTCAGATGCCCTTATAGTAATTGACGTTCAGCTTGCTCAATGAGTCTGTGTTGAGTTTCACCAGGTGTTTCCGCGTCTCTTAAGGCGCCCTGACGTTCCGCTTGTTCGAATAGCCTTTGCTGACTTTGAGTGAGAGGTGTTTCTGTAGCTCTTAAAGTAGATTGACACTCTGCCTGTTCAAGACGCCTTTGCTGACTTTGATCAGGTGTTTCAGTAGCTGTTAAAGTAGCTTGACGCTCTGCCTGTTCAAGACGCCTTTCCTGACTTTGAGAAGGTGTCTCAGATGCTCTAAAAGCAGCCAGGCGCTCTGAACACGAATCCGAAAACGATAGCCAAAAAAAATCGAATCAACTTAAACCAAATCACAAAACAAATCGCGGAAAACCGAAATCGAAAGCAGTAGTCAATATAAATATGTATAACCACCGAAAAAAGAAGTAAGTGTATAGGTACCGTATACACTATCTAGACCATTAATATTACTTTGAAATATTGTTAAACAATCTAAAACAACGAAAACCAATTCACGATTCTAAATAAACAAAATCCAAAATCAAAGCCAGAGTCTAAATATGTATAAAGGAATACCAACCAAATCAACAAAACCGATCTAAGAAAATACACAAATCCGAAAATGAAAGCCAATATAAATCCACTCAACCTTAACTAAAGCAAATAACGAACAACTGAAATCGAAAGCAGGTAGTCGAATAAGCTACGAAATAGAAACAATTTAAGCGTACAGGTACCGTATGCACTATAAGTTGACGCGCGGCTCAACGGCGGGAGTTAAGTACATGTCAGGAAAAATTTCGTTACCGCGTTTTAAAAACCTAGTACCGATAATGATTTCTTAAATTTACGCGAACACTACACATTGAATAAAACTAAATTTACGGATTCTATCGCGTTTATTTACTGATTTAACTGATTTTACTTATTTTTAATTCCCGACGTTTCGGGTCTCAGATCATATAAACAACAGGAGATATGCTCAGTAGTTGAAAATGTATCGGAACCCGGTGTCTCCAGTTGGCCCCTACCACGCGCCAACTACTACATATGCACATCAGTAAAAGCTATAGATACACAATCGCGCACACACTCGCATTTTATAAATCAGAACATACTACACAACCAATTATAAACCTTATCTCATCATACGCAGCGTGCATTTACCATGCACCGTACAAAACTTATTCACACAAAAACATCTGTCGCTATCATTCACTCACAAAAGCCGGCAGCGGCTGCTTCACGAAACTATCGTGTGAGTGAGAGTATCAGTAAAACACTTATCCATTGTGCTATTAGACCAGCTGATTCACAGGTCGATTTGTACTAAGCAAGCAATGGTTTTTGTTCCTAATGAAAACATTTGATTTGGTTTTTCATCGTGTTTCTAGTACCACGAAGTAATGTTTTAATAAATTTAATAAGAAAAACATTAATATTTTAGTACTTACGTGTGAAATGAGATGCCATCTTTCATGTAATTCACAATACAGCTGTTATTTTTGCAAACAATCACTGAACAACGCGGCATTTTGTCAAAAATCACGAGCAGTGAAGACGTCACAAGTTGATATTCGACTAATTACCGAAACTGGCATCAGGCCGCTTTGCGGCCAGATGCGTTCGCAAGTGCCACGCCTCCTTGCCATATCTCCTGTTGTTTATATGATCTGAGTTTCGGGTGCTTTACAGTAACCATGGTCACGGGGGGGGGGAGGACTGAGATGTTTGACGTCCCAATGTCATTGTTGGCCCGGCTACCTTCAGTTTTTGAATATTAATCTTTGGTCCGATTTACGCAAAACGAACTTACAGTATCTTGAAGTCTTGCAGTGGTATGCTTGGGTTTGGGTTTAATTTTGTTAATTATTGGATCCCAAGCAGATGGCAGCACCCAACCATCTTCTCTATTGAAATTAGGATGTTTTTTAATTTCAATAGCCTCGCGTATCATCCTTGGTAGGATTCGGTGTTCTTTTGCGAGGATTTGTGGTTTATCAAATCTGATGTAATGGTGGGGACGATCTTTCAAGTGTGAGTGAGGGCTTCTAGAAATCTTAATTCTTCTGTTCGATACTAGATGGCGCTGTTGGTCTAAAGTTCAAGATTGACATTTTCTAGAAAGCCCTCCACGCTCTGGTCCCCGACACTAGATGACGCTATAGTTCATAAAAGATAATGATTTCTTATATTTACACGAACACTACACATTGAAATAATACTAGTTTTAACGGAATTTATCGCGTATATTTAACTTTTTTACCCGACGTTTCGAGAGCTTTACAGCACCCATGGTCACGGGAAGGACTGAGATGTTCAACGTCCAGCTGTCATAGTTAACCGCGGTTACCATAGATTAAAATTTTAACTTTTGTTCCGATCTACACAGTATGAGCTTATGGTATCGTGGAGTCTTGCAGTTGTATGCTTGGGTTGGGATTTAATTTTATTTATTATAGGATCCCAAGCAGATGGTAGCACCCAGCCATCTTCTCTATTGAAATTAGGATGTTTTTTGATTTCAATAGCCTCGCGAATCATCCTTGGAAGGAATCGGTGTTCTTTAGCGAGGATTTGTGGTCTATCAAATCTGATGTATTGACGGGGGCGATCTTGTACATGTTCACAGAGCAGTCTGTGAACATGTACAAGATCGCCCCCCGATAAAATTAAATCCCAACCCAAGCATACAACTGCAAGACTCCATGATACCATAAGCTCATACTGTGTAGATCGGAACAAAAGTTAAAATTTTAATCTATGGTAACCGCGGTTAACTATGACAGCTGGACGTTGAACATCTCAGTCCTTCCCGTGACCATGGGTGCTGTAAAGCTCTCGAAACGTCGGGTAAAAAAGTTAAATATACGCGATAAATTCCGTTAAAACTAGTATTATTTCATAAAAGATAGCTTGATCTCTGCGACAGCTGTCAGTAAAATCACGCCCATGAAGTCCTGAACTTCTTAGTAGTACAGACAGTTTCTGTCAATGTCATACTTTATGGGCAGCTGTCGCAGAGATCAAGCTATCTTTTATGAACCATAATGTACCTGACGTCAAATTAGGCGCGCAACAATATTCTTCGAGAAATTAATAGATTGGACGTTCAAATACAAAAAGAGCATATTATTATTTTGCATTCTGTGGCGATAATACAGGGTCTGTTCCGGAACCAGGGCTCCAAAGTCTTTGCCAGAGATCTGTCTGCCAGTAAGAGCCAACTGTCAAAGCTGAAGACTGAGTGTGGCAGCATCGTTTCCGGGACACCTGAGATTCTGAGTGAGATTGAGAGGTTCTATGAGCAGCTGTACACATCATCGTTGGAGCCACACGCAAGTGTGAGTAACGATCCAAGAGCAAGTCTTATCCGACACTATTCCGATGATATCCCGGACGTCAGTCTGAGCGAGATTAGAATGGCTCTCTAGCACCTTAAAAACGGCAAGTCCCCAGGCGAGGTTGGAATTACAGCGGAGCTTCTGATAGCGGGTGGAAAACCGGTACTTGAAGTCCTTCGGAGGCTCTTTAATTCCGTCCTCCATGGTGGCACTACTCCGGAGGCGTGGAGCAGAAGTGCGGTGGTCTTGTTTTTCAAGAAAGGTGACAACACCCTCTTGAAGAACTACGGACCGATATCCCTTCTGAGCCGCGTCTACGTGCTGTTTTCGAGAGTCATTACGAATCGTCTCGCACGCAGACTCGATGACTTCCAGCCTCCCCAACAAGCCGGTTTCCAAAAAGGCTTTAGTACCATAGACCACATACAAACCCTTTGGCAAATTGTACAGAAGTCCGAAGAGTACAATCTGCCACTTTGCCTGGCGTATGTGGACTATGAGAAATCCTTTGATTCCGTCAAAATTTGGGCGGTGCTACAGTCTCTTTAGCGGTGCCAAGTTGACTGTCGGTATATCGAAGTGCTGAAATGTTTGTACAGTAGGGCTACGATGGCTATCCGAGTACAGAACCAGAGTACGAAACCTATCCAACTGCAGAGAGGTGTAAGACAGGGTGACGTTATTTCCCCGAAACTCTTAACCGCTGCATTGAAAGACGTTTTCAAGCTACTAGACTGGAAAGGATACGGTGTTAACATTAATGGCGAGTACATCACTCACCTTCGATTTGCCGACGATATAGTCCTTATGGCAGAATCGCTGGAGGACTTAAGCACTATGCTCAATGACCTCAATAGTGCCTCCCAACGGATAGGTCTTAAGATGAACATGGACAAAACAAAGATCATGTTTAATGTCCATGTCACACCTATGCCGGTAGTTGTTGGGAGCACTAAGCTCGAAGTTGTTGACGAGTACGTTTACCTGGGACAAATAGTCCGGCTAGGTCCAACTTCGACCGAGAGGTCAATCGACGGATTCAACTCGGCTGGGCAGCGTTCGGGAAATTACGACACATCTTCTCGTCAGGTACACCTCAAAACCTGAAAACTAAGTTGTACAACCAGTGCGTGTTGCCAATGATGACATATGGAACTGAGACGTGGTCCTTCACTGCTGGCCGTATGAGGACGCTCAAAGTCGCTCAGCGAGCTATGGAGAGGGCTATGCTCGGAGTTTCTCTGCGTGATAAACTTAGAAATGAGGATATCCGCAGTAGAACCAGAGTGACCGACATAGCCCAACGGATTAGTAAGCTGAAGTGGCAATGGGCCGGCCATATAGCTCGAAGAACCGACAACCGTTGGGGAAAAAAGGTTCTCGAGTGGCAGCCTCGTACCGGTAGACGAGGTGTAGGGCGACCCCCCATTAGATGGAGTGACGACCTGGTAAGACATGCAGGAAGTCAATGGATGCAGGTGTCTCAGGATCGTGCTTTCTGGCATACCTTGGGGGAGGCCTATGTTCAGCAGTGGACTTGTAAAGGGCTGTAATGATGATGATGATGATGAATGCAAGGACTTGTTAAGATCTTGCAAGAAATGATAGAAAAATCAATAGAACATTGGTCGAAAGAAGCTGCACCTGTAAAATCGAGCGAGTCCTTAAAATAAAAAAAAATGTACCATGATGAAATCTACGAGGAAGAATCGAGAATGCTGGATCAAAATGGTTTATTTTCCAAAGATATAAATCATTATCAATTATTTATATCTTTGATAATGATTTATATTTCTGTTAAGCATTTGTATCTATCTCTATTCTGTTAAGATACAAAATCTTAACAGAAATTAAAACAAGGATAGACAGCGCAGAGTCTAGATTAAAATGTCGACTTCCTTAGTGGCCTCGCGTTTTAATATAGATGGACTGAGGATCTGCGAAAAATGGAGTCTATCTAGCTCAAAATATTCGAAAGACTTGAGTCTAGTTGATTTTTGCCAAAAACTTGTCGTTTTGAGTAAATTTAAGTGCATTCGATCTGTTACAACATCTGTGTAAGCATCACTTGCTACTAGCGTTTCCTAATGTTAATATAGCTTTAAGAATATACTGCTAATTACCTACGACATCTGCAAGCTGTGAGCGATGCTTCAGCAAACTGCAAATAAAAACTACCTGTGTTTAACAATGAGTCAGAAACGTCCATCTGGCCTCGCGATCCTAGTCATTGAAAATAAAACTGACTTTGAGACAGAATTTGATGAGCTAATAGACTACTTCGCAGAAGAAAAAAACACGCCGTGTAAAGCTGTAGCAAGATTAAGAGAAAAAGATGCTGAGACCTAAAGATCCTAAATGTCTTGTCTGTTTTTTGTCCTCGTTATATCTTTTCTATATATAACCTTACACAAATAAAAAAGTTATTAGCTAATAGATATCTAATAAGGAGATCAAATTTACTAAAGGGTTCTCTTACTGTCCTAATCATAAAAAATGTCACCCATTATGTATATGTGAGTTTTTTTAACAAGTTACCTAAAACGCTGGAGAGAAGAGGCGCCACAACTAAGTTTTTGCCCCGGTTCAATAAAATCGTATATTGATTACTACTGATTGATGGCGATGATGATTCAAAAATTCAAAAACCTCCTCGCTCCCGAGAAGATATCGTCTTCTGCAGTCTTTAGATACCGCAAGCCAGTCTAAGTAAGACTTCTGCTTTCTTCAGTTCATCGGTCTCACCGGAATTACGTAATATCCGGCATTAGGGGTACTCGTTCTCACCAGTATATCGTTCGTATTGGCGTCGTTTGCCCATTTGCACACAGCATGCATTAAGGAAGTTTGATGTACGTGAAGAGCCATGCTGCAGCTATATTAGTACTATAATTTTAGCACGAATGGTTCGGCTCGATCGGGAAAGGACCGCGCTCTCACAGAATACCGACGTAAAATATCAGCTCAATGCTGCTGTGTTTCGTATGATGAGTGTAGAGAACCGGAGACCCCTTTTATTGCAAATGAGGCATTCTTGATCAAGAATAATTTTTTCAAAAATTTTACGAAGTGTTGGCAGTACAGAAATAGGTCTAAAATTAGCGGGGTCCAATGTACTGCCAGATTTAAATAAAGGTATTACTTTACTATGCTTCATTAAATCAGGAAACACCAGATTTGATATTAGTATTTTTTTATTTATTATTATAGGACAACACAACAGATTACATCACGACTTAAAGCTATACCTTACAAAAATAATGGTGGTAACGCCAGTTAACAATCTACTTTATCAACATTACATTACATATCGCATTGAGTTCGTCCTAAGTTATATCTACTTTATCAACATGACTAGTACATATTTTTTGTTTCCTTCCTTCCTTCCCTTTCCTACCGCACGCGCTGCCGCCGAGGTGAAAAAGAGGATCTCGGCGCGCGTCATTATACTAAGTGATATTACGCCATCCGCAACGCACGGCCGCCCGTCGCGTCTTATGTACATTAACCGCAAACCGCGCAGGACGAACATTGAGTTCTCCTGTTTATGTTTAATATTCACCGCATCAGACATTGTGTCTTTGTAACTCATAAAAGTGTGAGACGCCCCCGTAAAGGCAAAGGTGGAGAGTGTGGGACTTCACGAGACTGTTCCGAGAGTGCGTGTGCGCCGAACCACGTGGCGAGCTCGCTATACAGCAGACACTCCAGGAGGAAGGCGCGGCAGCCCTCATCGGGTCAGTGCGTGCTATCCCACCTATTTATTTTCTACCTTTGCCGTATGCACCAAAATTACAGTCCACTAAATCTTTATCGAAGATACCTTAAGTTACTGGCGTCTCCATTTTTAATGGTCACTTCTCGCTGGATTGACCTTGACTTTCCGCCCTTATTAGATCGTTATCGTAATAAGCGTTTATATAATTAATTATTTATATTTTAATCCGACTTCGGATTAACCCCGCCCTTATTAGAACACTGGAATAGGTCCTAATAGGTGACATTCATAGTAATTTTAAAACTATATTCATAGAATGAATAAGCATATAATTATATATATAAATTATTTGTTGTATGTTCACATCACGTCATCAACTTTTAACTACATCTATAGATTATACTGTTAAATTACATTTATTATTTGCACATATATTTAAGCATTATATTCGTTATAAATAACTTCATAATTATTATAAAAGTTGACAATTAAAGTTCATCGTTAACAAAACTAATATTTAATAATTCAACCGCGTAGCGAGGTCGCTTACAGACTACCCGCTTATAATTATATTATTTTTGCCGCATAACTTAAGTTGTAATGTCGCCTAAAAAACAAATAGCATCGAATAATAGCGATTCCTCGGATAATGAGGGCACACCTGATGCTGAGTTGGTTTTATTGTTAGCTAAACGAGATGCTTTATTTGAAATAGTGCAAAAAATATATGATATGTCCTCGGACATCCTCACAAACACTTCCACGATGGAGCGTTTTCTTGATGGAAGTTCTAATATTAATGCTTTACGTATTGAGTTTAAACAGGTCTTAGATAATTATAATTCACATTTATTAAAAATAAACCCTATTGCTAAACCTGATTATAACAGCCTCATTGCGTTTGAGTCTCTTTGCGGTAGAATAAATAGGCTTTATTTACAATATTCGCAATCTAATTTACAAAGTACTAGTACACCATCTAAAGCCAGATTCACACTTCCGCCTATCGAACTTATGCCATTTTCGGGTGACATTCGCTCATGGCCTTTATTTTATGCTAGCTTTAAATCAACCGTCCATGACAACACATCGCTTACCGACGCTGAAAAGTTATACTATTTGCTAGGTAAACTAACGGGCAAAGCCCTATCTGTATGCTCAGGTAAGTTATACCTGCGCTGAAAATTATAAAATTTTATTGCAAGCACTCGTCGACAAATATGAAGACCGGCGTGTGCTAGCATCTACATATATTAATCAGATGTTCGAATTTAAGCCATTGCAATCGGCCACTGCAAATAATTTTGATTTATTTACTGATAACTTTATAAGTGCAGTGCGCGCTTTACAAAACTTAAAGTTAGATAATCTCGCGGACTTAATTGTTCTTCATATCGCGCTTAAGAAGCTGGACCCGGATACCATTCGCTCTTTCGAATATAGTCATAACTCGATGGTACCTACCTTTGATGATTTAGTAAATTTTATTAAGACCCGCTCCAAAGTTTTGCAACGCACCGATTCTAGTACAAATTCTAATAGCGCACCAAACAATCGACGAGGTAACGGTAATAATCGTCGCTGTAATAATACTTCGTCGCCGAAGTATCAGGCGTACGTAAGTACGACGACTAGTTGCTCAAAGTGTCTGTGCGATAATATTGTGCATCAACACCTATTTAAGTGTGCAGACTTTAATAAAATGACGCCGCAGGAACGATTTAAATGCGTAAAGAGTAACAATGCATGTGTGAATTGTCTCAGTTTAAGTCATCGAGTGTCTAGTTGCTCTTCAAATTATAGTTGTCGAGTTTGTAAATTTAAACATCACACATTGTTGCACTTCCACCGCAGAAGCGATAATGCTTCCCCTGCGCTGGCGCGTTCTCCACCGCTTCAGCCAGTTACACTGAAGTCTACAACCCCCGCGCCCGCACACTCGCCACCCCTCACCGCAGGTGCGCGTTCAGACGTCGCGCTGTGTACTTCGTTCAAGAATGTTTCTCAACGTTCACCGCCTCCCGCGCGCGCAAGTCGTTCGCAGAGAACTGTTTTATTATCAACCGCTCAAGTATTTGCTTACGATGCTAAGGGAGAGAAACAAATTATTCGTATATTATTAGACTCCGCGGCTCAAAGCCATTTTATGACAAAAGAGTGCTGTCATCGTTTAGGCGTTCAACAACACGATACCGAATGTACTGTAGTAAAGGGATTCGGTGGAGTTGAAAAAATTGTAAAATCGAAATCGATTGATATTAAAATTTTCTCACGATTCGACTCGAATATTAACTTCAATATTTCAACGCTAGTTGTTGATCAAATCACCGACCTTTTGCCCACTGCTGTGGTAGACACATCTGTCTTATCACACTTCCATGGCATAAGACTCGCTGATGAATGTTATAGCATGCCTAATAAAATTGATGTTTTGATAGGCGCATCCCTTTTCCCGCACTTACTATGTCCAGACGTAATTTATTCGTCTAACGACTTGTCCGGGCCCTCGGCTTTGAATACGGTATTTGGTTACGTTATTATGGGCTCAGTGCCGACACTTCAGGTAAATCATTCTTTAACGTCCTGCTCAGTTCTAGAGTCTCCTATCGTTGACAAATTAGTGCAACGATTTTGGGAGCTTGAACAGCCACCCTCCGCACCGCCCATTCAGTGTCCTTCAGACATTGAATGTGAAGAGTTTTATAAATCTACGACATCCCGCGATCCTTTTA
Source organism: Parnassius smintheus behrii (assembly GCA_036936625.1). NCBI lineage: Eukaryota > Metazoa > Arthropoda > Insecta > Lepidoptera > Papilionidae > Parnassius > Parnassius smintheus. Next base: position 22,793,345 of record JAUPFT010000005.1, on the reverse strand, counting down.
CTGGTAGATATATTGTTGGCCTGCCATTTAAAGATGACGTTTACTCTCTCGGAGATTCTTATGAAACCTCTCGACGACGATTCATGTGCTTGGAGAGGAAACTTCAAGCCTCGCCTACATTAAGGTTAGCATATGATGACGTCATAAAGGAATACTTAGCTAAAAATTATATATCCCCCGCACCGCCGTATGACTCTCATGAACCCGCTCCAATATATGTCATACCGCATCATGGAGTCTTACGCGAAGATAAGAAGTCAACGCGTCTGCGCATCGTCCTGGACGCTAGCAGTAAGACTAGCACTGAGCGATCATTAAATGATATTCTGCATTCAGGACCAAATTTGCAAGGCGACTTGTTCAATATAATTTTAACTTTCCGCTTACATCCAATCGCTATGACAGCCGACTGTCGCCAACAATTTCTGCAAATAGTTGTTCGCGATTCTGATCGTCGTTACCAATGCTTCCTATACCGCTTCCGTCCACAAGACCCACTTGTGTTATACCACTTCAATCGCGTGTGCTTCGGTTTAACTTCGAGTCCATACCATGCATTGCGCACGGTAAGACAGCTCATTGATGACGACGGCGCAAAGTATCCACTTGCGAGTCGTATCGCATTTACTTCGCTATATATGGACGACATCGCGTTCTCTATGCCCAGTGAATCCGAGGCCAGTGAGACCTCTCGGCAGCTGATAGACTTATTCAAGGGTGCCCAATGGGACCTGACAAAATGGCATAGCATCTGTTTTAGATGACCTCCCTACTTCCCATAAAATTACAGGAGAAGTAGAGTTCGATAAATCAATGCCACATAAAATACTAGGCTTGCATTGGTCTACCGATAGTGACGCCTTTTATTTTAAGATATCTGTTCCCGCTGATGTGACGTGCACTAAGCGCGCCATCTTATCTACTGTCGCTCGCCTGTGGGACATAATGGGTTTCGTTGCTCCCACAGTCGCGTACGCCAAATTGTTAATAAAGCAGCTTTGGCAACTTAATTTAGATTGGGACGACATACCACCACCGCCAATTAATAAGATGTGGAGGCAATTCTGTGCTGAATTACCAGCTCTTAATGATTTACGTATCCCGCGACATGTTGGTGTATCCAAAAACTGTACTGCGTCACTCCTGGGGTTTTCCGACGCCAGCGAGCACGCATACGGTGCCGTAGTCTACATACATGTAAAGAGCGTCAATGGTAACACCGTCCAGTTGATTTGTGCAAAGACTAAAGTCGCACCGACGAAACTACTATCTATTGCACGCCTTGAGCTTTGTGGAGCGGTTTTACTCTCAAAATTGCTTCGCAGAGTACTCGACAATTATTCTCTTGACCTTGCAATATCAGTCTATGCCTTTGTAGATTCAAAAGTAGCCCTGTACTGGATAAAGAGTTCGCCACACAAGTGGCAGACCTTTGTTGCAAACCGCGTTGTTCAGATTACCGACAATATTCGCGCTGATAACTTTTATCATGTCGCAGGTACTGAGAATCCCGCTGACATACTTTCACGCGGCGTTACGCCAAATAAATTAGTTTCAAACCCCCTGTGGCTCCATGGGCCTCAGTGGACTTCGTTAGATCCATCTCAATGGCCTCTTCGTACTTTAGACAATGAGGTTATTGCAAATATGCCCGAGAAGAAGATTTTGTCGCACACTGTGTGCACAACCGTCTGTAATTCTGCGATTTATGAGCTCGCATTCCGCATCTCTTCTTGGAGTAAACTTCTACGTATAATTGCGTACGTGTGTAAGTTTGCTAAATTATTGCCCCGCCGCAACACTACTGTAGTGACTGCTGATGATCTCAGTTTCTCTGAGGTTATAATCCTCCGCGCCCTGCAAAAACAGCATTTTGCAGTGGAATATTTAAATATTGAAGGTAACAAACCTTGCTCGCCCGCTTTCAATCGTTTAAGGCCTTTTATTGAGAATGGTTTAATCCGCATTGGTGGTCGTCTTTCGAACTCCGCATTAGATTACACGCAAAAACATCCAATTATACTCCCGCGCAGTGATCATGTAGTGAACATGATCATTGACTATTATCATATTAAAAATTTACACGCTGGGCCTGAATTGTTATTGTCATTGCTCCGTCAAAAATTTTGGATCCTTTCAGCACGCCGCATCGTGAGAACTACTAAGGGAACATATCTCCGTCCTGTTGCTCGTATTTGCCCTCTCCCAAGACAATAAATCACGATTATTTTGATTATAATTATTTATCTAAATTAGGAATTAAGTTTATATTTATATATATATATATTAAAAAAGTATTAAACCGCAATATTATATTTATGTATACATTTTCTCGCTTACCAAGTAAGGTTAGTAGATGAGACATGCGCATTGAGCGCATCCTCTCACTTTATATACCGCTTATTTATTTGTTTTCCTTTTACTTTTTATATTACGGTTGTCTTTTAAAGGTGACCCTTTAAGGGCGGGAGGAAATGGTAACGCCAGTTAACAATCTACTTTATCAACATTACATTACATATCGCATTGAGTTCGTCCTAAGTTATATCTACTTTATCAACATGACTAGTGCATATTTTTTGTTTCCTTCCTTCCTTCCCTTTCCTACCGCACGCGCTGCCGCCGAGGTGAAAAAGAGGATCTCGGCGCGCGTCATTATACTAAGTGATATTACGCCATCCGCAACGCACGGCCACCCGTCGCGTCTTATGTACATTAACCGCAAACCGCGCAGGACGAACATTGAGTTCTCCGGTTTATGTTTAATATTCACCGCATCAGACATTGTGTCTTTGTAACTCATAAAAGTGTGAGACGCCCCCGTAAGGGCAAAGGTGGAGAGTGTGGGACTTCACGAGACTGTTCCGAGAGTGCGTGTGCGCCGAACCACGAAAGCGAGCTCGCTGTATAGCAGACACTCCAGGAGGAAGGCGCGGCAGCCCTCATCAGGTCAGTGCGTGCTATCCCACCTATTTATTTTCCCCTTTGCCGTATGCACCAAAATTACAGTCCACTAAATCTTTATCGAAGATACCTTAAGTTACTGGCGTCTCCAAATGGTGTGATACAAGACATAATCCTTATACGTGTTATCACGGCATGCCAAGATTGAGAAACAAACATTTTAAATAAAATTGCTTAAACTAACAGACTCACAATTCCAACAAATCAAGAACTATAAATATAATGAATATCAATCGACGGGGATGTCCTTGAGAATGTCTTTCAAAAAATTTCTAAAAAAATAATAGATTTCTATTAAAATAATAGATAGTTGAGGTGCGATTGCATCTATTATAGACGCAATAACTATAACGGAAATCCCCCACAGATCGGCGGTTTTCTTAATATCAATAGTCTTAAAATATTTTAGAATATCTTTTATGAAATGTAAAATTCTTTGTACACGCATTTACATTTTGTTTAAGTAATGATTCGGCGACGGCAGGAGAATTCAGTGATTTAGTGGTTAATATAGGAATATCAGTAAAATATTTCTCGAAAACCATTGCAACGTCCTGATCTGTTTCAGTTAATTTATTGTTAAAACTTAACTGATAGTTCGAATTGCAAGAGTTAACCTTACTAGTTTCACTATTAATTATACTCCATGTCGTTTTAATTTTATTAGAAGCCGTCTTTATTTTGTTGCTCAAATACAATGATTGGCTATGGAGCACACTCTATTAAATATTTTGGATTTTTTTTACATATTCCCCAAATTTGACGCTAGGATTAGGGTAGAATGGGGTAATGCCGGTCACTTAAGGAAAAATTAACACAAAGCGAATATAAATCAACATATCTTTATAGAACTAATCACAATCTGGAATATAATAATTCTACTATTAATGGCACTTTAATTCAGATCACTAGTAATCATAGTTTTGGTAAAATAAACATTAAAAAAAAAACGTGTTTGACTGGTATTACACGCAATGTAAGGTAAAACCAGTTAGCTGTTGGTTAATACCAGTCAAGCTTAATGGGAGCATAAATCACATTTATAATCTTTTGCAGAGTCACGTCCTGAACATTCCGAGTGGGCCCAACGTCCACACAATATACATCTGTACCACAACTCGTTGTCTCGTCCATAGTCATAGCAGATTATACATCTGTTCCCGACATCGTCTAAATCCGTGTCATCGTCTTCGCGTAAATCTGTCATCTCTATTTCAGAGTTTGAAGTACTGTCTTCGTTCATACTCATTCTGTAACACTTTCCTCTTCACTCCTTTCAATTCTATACCTTTCTTCAAATTCCTTTTCATACTTGTTGTTTTTTTTACGATTATTTTGTTTTTTGCTATCCAGATCTTCACTTATAGTATGTTTCATCTTCACTATAATCCATCTTGTTCACTTTTTTACCTTTGTAGTTTTCATTGTTTTCTCCTTTTTTATTGTATTTTTTTTTATTTCCACTGTTTTATTTTTCTTTTTTTCAACTTTTATCTGAGCTTTTGCTAATTTTGCTAACTTTTTTTGCTCTTTCTCAAATAAAACTATTTTATTTGGAGTCCCTGTTATTACCGTAGCATGTTGTTTCCGCATCGCTTTTATATTTTTCGGTTCGGATTTTTTTGGCAAAGGAAGAAGATCCTTCACAGTAACTTTTTCAATATTTTCAATATGGGTTTTTACTGAAGATATTCCAGATGTTGAGGGAATAGGATTGTAATAATTGACATTGGACTCGGTTTCATTTACAGCTGGTGGTGTTACATTATGCAAATCAATATGAGAGATATCGTTAATTGTGGAGTCTAGGTTTTCGAAATTTAGGTCGAGCTGTGGAATGACAGGCGAAAGTGTTGCGTTGCGTGATGCAACAGGAGGCATTTCAGAAGATAATATGGCATCGTGGTGATCATTTAAGTTGGGTTGAGAGATTTGTAAGGTGGCTTTTGAATCGTCAAGCAGAGATGGTGAATCTTGTATTCGATTATCATGATCGCACCTCTCTTCATCAAGAAGTTCGCTATTGTTCATTATCTCAGCTGGTAGAAAATCTTCATCGGTAAATATATTTGGGTTGTAAGGATATATCCCTGAAGCAGTAAATCCTGCTTCGGCTTTCGAAATTGTTGCTACTCATTGGAATGCTTATCTGAACAGCGAAGCTATGTCACCTTGTGTAATTTTTCGTCCCAAATTGCATTTCATAAATATGTTACATTCCTGCTTATATGCGGTTTTAAGTGGACCATAAATGGAAATATCCAATGGCTGTATTCGATGAGATCCGTGTGGTGGCAAAGACAACATCACAATGTGGTTTTCTTTGCAAAAGTTATACGAATTCCAAGAAATGTGGCTAGAATGATTATCTAAGAGGAGCAAAACCGGATCACTTTCTGAAGGTTTTGCATATTTCGTAAAGTGCTTAAGCCATTCTACAAGGAGCTCTTCGTTTATCCACCCGTTTTTGGAACACCTATATACTGCTTCACGTGGTCCATCATTTTCCAATGCTGTCGAATGCCGTTGACGTGGATAAATAAACATTGGAGGAATGTATTGCCCTGTGGCACTCATAGCGCATACTTCCGTAACATTTTGGCCCCTTTCACCACTGGTAATAGAGCCCACTCATTTTTGGCCTTTTTCGGCTACAACTTTGCCAGGATCCTGTACCGATGTTACGCCAGTTTCATCCACATTATATATGTTTCGAGGTGGAAACTTATATTTTTGCATCAAGTTTCCCAGCAAGTCAAAAAATCTTCCTACTTCATCTCTGTTAAAAGCAGAAGCTCTATTTAAGCTTGTGCCTTCAGCCTTACGCACTGATAAGTTATTTCGTTTTAAAAACCCCTCAAGCCAATCTCTACCAGCTGATTCTGAAGTTTTGTTGAAGTTGTGCTTGATGTTATTTCTTTCTGCGTACTTAAAAGCCATCTTCCTTATTTCTATAGCAGTACACCCGTAAAATATATTCGCAAGCAGTCTAATTTGAGAGGCCATACTTTCTTCTTGTTCTTTGGTAAAGGTAGTATTTCTTCCCAGTTGTGGAGTATCCAAATTTTTCTTTTTCAGCCTCTCTTGTAGTGTAGAAAATGGAATGCCAGTACATCGGGCGGCTTCTCTTATCGGCTTTCCATCTTCAACTAGTTTAAAAGCAGCTTCCAATGATTTTTTGCTCCATTTCGCCTTTATGCGCGCTTTTACATGTTTTGGCAGCATTTTGCAATTACCCTGAAACAATAAAATACTAAAAGTTTTAATGACACTGACTATTTAAATTGAAAACTTTACAAATAAATTGATGTGGGTGTGTAGGTAATGCCGGTCAGCCATGACCGGTATTACCCGATGATTGACATTTCTAAATATTTAAAATTTATTTAAAAATCTGCAGGCTAATCAACAAAGATTGATTTGACGATTGCGCACAAATAGTAAGGCAATACTTTTATTAACTTTACATTTGAAAACTATCGAGTAAAATTAACTTAGTTCTTATTTTCGGACCGCAAAATTTTACAACAAAGTGGCGCGAAAACTTTCGACGTGCCTTCTTCCCAAACGCATGGTTGGAATTGAACGGGGTTCGGCGCTCCTGCGGGGAGAATAGTCACGCCACCCGCTTTGTATGTGTGCGTGCTTATAAATATCGTAACATAATTGGAAGTGTGCTGACCGGTATTACCATCTGACCGCCATTACCCGATTTTACCCTATATGATCTTTCATTGTGAAGTGTTATGTATATCCTCAAAAATGATTTGTCTTTGTCTAAAAAATACCCCAAAACTGCTTCCTAACTTCTTCATCACATAAAAACTTTTCCCACGAAGTCCTTTTTTTAAGTTTGGAAATAGATAACAATCACTGGGGGCCAGATCAGGACTATAGGGTGGGTGTGGCAAAATTTCGAAGCCATCGCAACATGGCACTTGTGAACAGGCGCATTTTCGTGCCGAAGAAGGATTCCTTTGGTCAATATTCCCCTCCTTTTTCCCTTTATGGCTTCCTTCAAATGTTCTAGGATTGAAGCGTAGTAATTTCCGGTTATGGAGACACCTTTATCTTTATAATTAATCAAAAATAATCTTTATATTTATAATTAATTAATCCTTCTGGGTCCCAAAAGACTGTCGCCACGATTTTCCTAGCCGATTGTACCACTTTAAATTTTTTGTGTGGTTGTGTGCCTTTTTTGTGCCACTGCATAGAGTCCTGTTTGGACTCCGGTTCAAACAGGACTCTATGCAGTGTAGTGCAGGTGAACCCAAGTTTCGTCACCAGTAACAATTCGAGCCAACACTCCATCTTTGTCTTCCATACAGAGGTCCAAAGATGCACGAGAACACTCCACACGCTGTTGATTTCTGAGGTGGCGTGAGCATTCTAGGCACCCATATTGCGCTGACTTTAATCATGCCAAGATGATCATGAAGAATTTTGAAAATGGCTGTATCTGATACTCTCTTCTCTCTTCGATCTCTTCTTGATTTAAAATTTCTTCATAAACTTTTCAATGGTAAAATTGATGACAGTGAGCTGTTAAGCAGATTTAATACTAATGTACCTTGGAGACCTCCTCGCAACCCATGTCCTTTCTTTAAGACTGACAGCACTCGAAAAAAAATTAATATTTTACAATAACACGTATATCACGCGTATACAATGTATGTGTAAAAACATAGCAACACTGGACATTGGTTGTGACGGGCTCATACTTTTTTTGAAAAAATGTAACGACTGTTTAGAAAATTAATTATTCACTGACTTTATGCTAAACTTAACTTTTATTTATGTTACAAAAACTATTAACAATCTTTTGTTCGTAAAACTTATTTTTCTTCTAACTACCATTAAAATAGGCAAATCATAAACACTGCTATTGTTTTAGAATGATGTGTTCTCCTATAATTGGTAGTAACATAGTAATTTATAGATGTAAAGCATGTGTTAGAAGTAATTTAATATGTATGTAGGAAGGTAGTTAAATAGAATTAATTTACATTCACAAAATACACGGATCACAGGTAATCAACTATAAATTGTACTGAGACTAATTTAATAGCTGATAATAATAATTAATTCGTTTCCACGAATCAATTATCCGAATAGTCTGGGATGAGCTAATAGCGGGATACAACAAGTGAACCGTGCCACGCCGGAGCCATGACTGCCTTACTGCCTTAACGGCGGCCGCTCCGTTCGTTTTATGTCGCCTCTACACGTTGGCCAACACAGTGGCGAATGTAGTGGCGAATATATTGGCCGAGTGTTGGTGACGGCGTCCACACGTTGGAACGTCGTTCAGTTTACTTCGGTTCGGGCCAATGTGCGGACGAATTTATTTTATTTTAGACGACGGCTCCGTGGCGCAGTGGCTTGGCAATGAGTGGCCGTGCCAGGGGTCGCGGGTTTGAATCCCGCACGGAACAAGTATTTGTATATCCTACAAATAATTGTTTCGGGTCTGGATGTGTGTCCTTGTGCAATTTATGTTTGTAAGTTGCCTCCACGATACAGGAGAAAATCCAAGTGTGGGGGGTTACGTTTTTATAAAATAATTATAAAAGAATAGTGAATATTAATGGGGCTGTAAATAGATATACGATTAGCTTTATTTATTCTTTAAATGCATCAGAAACTGGAATAAATACCATTAATTAGAACTTATTTTAAAGTTAAAGGAGTTATAATCGATTAGTCTATGTTTTAAAATTGGGTTTTGTTTTTAAAGTTTAGCAAAACATGTACTTGCTTTTCTATCAGACATTTGATGTATATAAAAACACCTTATAATTTATTTGGTAATTTAATTATTTTTTGAGAAAGACAAAAACAATAGCAATAAATATACCTAATTAACACTGACTTAATAATAGGTACTAATTATAACTTAGACATAAATGAAAAACTCATGACAAGGAAAGTGGCTCAGGACCATGCTTTGCGGCATTCTTTGGAGGAGGATGTTCAGTAGTGGACTTGTGAAGAGCCGTAATGATGATGATGATTCGAAAACTTGCACGATTAAATTATAAGAAATCGACGCTTTTTTATATAGGATAGGGTGACAAACGAGCACACAGTTCACCTGATGGTAAGTGGTTGCTGTGGCCCACAGAAATCTACATCTATCCTCGATTACGAATCAAAATGCAGATGCGTTGTCACCCGTGAGGACTAAGATGAAATGCCTCGTTTCCTTTAAAAAGTGTCTCTGGTTCTCTACACTCACTATACGAAACACAGCTCATTAAGCTACTATTTTACATTGATATTCTGTGAGAGCGTGGTCCTTCCCCGGTCGAACCGACCCATTCGTGCTACAACTATACTTCTAATATAACTGCATGGTTCTACCACGTATAAACGACGTGCTTAATTTTTTTCATTTTAAAATAGTTCTCGTAATAATCTGATTGTAAATAAATGTTCATTATTTTTTTTTATAAATAGCTTATCGATTAAAACAAATGTTTAAAAATAATTAAATCGCGCTAATTAAAGTAGTAGGAATGTTCAAAGTTGAAATTGGCACTAAAAGGCTGGTAATTGGGTCATCCACCATACAAAGCGTGAATATAAAATTTTAATTAGATGCGTGTAATCACTCTGGGAGCTTGTAGCAAACTAAACTCGCGGCCAACGTGTGGACGCGGCGACCAAAGTCTGCCAACAATCCTTTGATCTTTTGTAAAAACCCGACACCACACGGATCTCGCGCCAACTTGCGGGCCATCGTTCCAATACATACCAATGAAGCCCAAACACCCCGTCTACACGTTGGCCAATGCTATTGGCCACTGCATTCGCCACTGTGTTGGCCAACGTGTAGAGGCGCCGTAATACAATTGAGACAATAGCTACCCGAGCGCCACCGCAGGTGCAATGCGCAGGTGTGCGGTGCACGTGTTGTTTACAATAATTCCGACTAGCCACCGAGGCGCTGCTGCACGTGAAATGGCGCAGGTACCGACATGTACAACTGTTGGAGATCCATACAAATAAATACTCCAACCATTTCTGCGAGCTGTTTTTTTAAAGCAAGCATCTTCTAATATAAATTTTTCGACTTTTTGAATAATTTCTGAAGCGGTCACGTCGATCGGCTTTCTGGCCGTGGGTCTTTTCTTCAAATGACTCTCTGCCTCGTTTAATAAGGGTATGCCATTTGTAAACCATAGTTTTACTTGGACAAGAGTCTCCGTAAACGGATGACATCTCTTCCAGTATAGACTGAACTGATTTTCCAATCTTGGTAAGGAACTTTATGACGGCACGGAACTCGATTTTCTCCATATTTCACAATTTCTTCCCAATTGACTTGTTTGGTTGGCGATAACTCAAAGACTAATGATCTAATTACAATAAAATCCGGTATTTATACTAATAATAATTTGCTCAATTACCATGTAATTCAAGGACGTCCCCACTTACTACCCATTCCGAGAACTTAAAAACGCACCCTCGTATGTTGCACGTTAATGGTGATGTAATCCCGACCGATTTGCGTCGCCGTAATTAAACCAGTAAGTATTCGTACTTTTATGTAGACTAAGCAGAAAAATATATATAAAATCGTCATCATCATCATCATACATACATCATCATCATCATCATACATACATCATCATCATCGAATATAGGCCTCCCCCAAAGAATGCCACCAAGCACCCGAGCCACCTACGTCCATCGGCTTCCTGCATGTCATTTCTCCATCTATTGGGGGGCGCCCGACACTTCGCCTACCGACATGAGACTGCCACTGGAGAACCTTTTTTCCCATCAGCTGTCGGTTCTCCGAGCTATATCATCGGCCCATTGCCGCTTTAACTTACTAAGCCATTGGGCTATGTAGGTTGCTCTGGTTCTACTAAGGATATTCTCACTTTTAAGTCCGTTACGCAGAGAAGCCCCGAGCATAGCCCTCTATAGCTCGCTGAGCGAACTTTAGCTTCCTCATACGGCCAGCAGTGAAGGACTACATCTCAGATTCACTGAGGGAACTTTAGCTTCCTCATACGGCCAGCAGTTAAGGACTACATCTCAGATTCACTAAGGGAACTTTAGCTTCCTCATACGGCCAGCAGTTAAGGACTACATCTCAGATGCACTGAGCGAACTTTGGCTTCCTCATACGGCCAGCAGTGAGGGACTACATCTCAGATTCACTGAGCGAACTTTAGCTTCCTCATACGGCCAGCAGTGAAGGACTACATCTCAGATTCACTGAGCGAATTTTAGCTTCCCCATACGGCCAGCAGTGAAGGACTACATCTCAGATGCACTGAGCGAACTTTGGCTTCCTCATACGGCCAGCAGTGAGGGCACTACATCTCAGATCCACTGAGCGAACTTTAGCTTCCTCATACGGACAGCAGTGAAGGACTACATCTCAGATCCACTGAGGGAACTTTAGCTTCCTTATACGGCCAGCAGTGAAGGACTACATCTCAGATGCACTGAGCGAACTTTGGCTTCCTCATACGGCCAGTAGTGAGGGCACTACATCTCAGATCCACTGAGCGAACTTTAGCTTCCTCATACGGCCAGCAGTGAAGGACTACATCTCAGATTCACTGAGCGAACTTTAGCTTCCTCATACGGCCAGCAGTGAAGGACTACATTTCAGATTCACTGAGCGAATTTTAGCTTCCCCATACGGCCAGCAGTGAAGGACTACATCTCAGATGCACTGAGCGAACTTTGGCTTCCTCATACGGCCAGCAGTGAGGGCACTACATCTCAGATCCACTGAGCGAACTTTAGCTTCCTCATACGGCCAGCAGTGAAGGAATACATCTCAGATTCACTGAGCGAACTTTAGCTTCCTCATACGGCCAGCGGTGAAGTATTATATCTCAGATTCAATGAATCTTCACTCAGTGATCGGAATAGGGCGAGTATATTTATTATTTACCTACAGTGACAAAATTGGGGGCTTCCTTACAATAACAAAAAAAATTACCAGTAAATTTACCAGAACTTTAATTACGTTATTATTAATATTTAAATAATAAATGCTTTTCGTTTTTACACGACTGCTTAAAAAATTAGTGCTAGGTTTTCATTATTCCACCATAACTTCTGATCTACCAGATGGATATAGGTGTATTGTGTATCGTAGGATCGGATCGGATAGGATGTGAGTGACAGTATTTTTTATGATGTCACTCACGGTAGAATTTACCCCCTTTTTTATTTGGTTGCTCTATGACTATCATCGTCATTTTATTTTTTATTTATTTATTTATTTATTTAATCGGAAATCCCTCGGTTAACAAAAAAACAGAGTAGGTAGAAAACAATTAAACAATAGGAAACCATTTATGGGTTTTCGCAAATAGTGGCACTATATAAATAATTGCATGCGATGAGTTACCGACAGCTAATAGGACACTGTCGCACCAACTGTAAGCCTAGCTAAGTAACATCGTGCATTAAATAACTAAACATTACAGATTAAAAAAGCAAAAAATATAAAAAATAAAATAAAAAGAAAAGAGAAAGCTGGAATTGACAAAAGGCTTACTCAGAACTCGTCTCGCCGAAATGATACTTGTGTTGAATAGGTCTAAGTTAAACAATTGGGATACAATATTAAAATTCTTGCTCGCACGGTACATATAACTATTCTGCCTATAATTAGTCTTTGCTGCGGGTAGTGATAGTGGGACCTTTCGTCTAACATTTTTTGGAATTTTGATATTTAACTTCTCAAGTAGATCTGGACAGTCGATCTCGCTTGAAGCTATCTTAAGTAGAAAGGTAATATCTGCTATTTGCCTTCGCATTTCAAGTGGTAAGAGGTGGAACTTTCTACACTTATCATGGTAGAGGTTAGAGTTGTAGTGGTCATTTACTCGGTAGCAAAGGTTTTTAATGAATTTCATCTGGATACGTTCAATTCGATAGTAAATAACAAAATACTTCTTACGTAACAACAATACAAAATTTTCAATGTTTTAATTTGTTTAAAGTTTTTAGAGCAGCGCATCACAAACCCTAAGGCTCTGGCAGACGGGCCAATGATATTTTCGATATGTTTGTCGAACAGAAGTTTCGAGTCGTGTATAACTCCAAAGTCGCGTACGGAGCAATCTCTGGACAACAATTGGCCTCGAATCTGGTAATCGTATAGCAATTTATTGGGTTTACGACTAAATGTAACAACTGAGCATTTTGTAGGATTGAGATCGAGATGGTTATAGGTACAATAATCAAGTAAGTTTTTCAAGTCATTTTGTAATGCTTCTGCGTCTTTTAATGAAGAAATATTTGAAAAAAATTTCATGTCATCTGCGAAACATAATAGGCGAGAGTTACACAGACAGTTGTTGATATCATTGACAAAAATAGCAAAGAGTAAAGGTGCCAGTAGCGAGCCCTGGGGAACACCGCTAGGGATCTTAACCCAGCTAGAAATGTAATTATTTACCACTACAGCTTGTGTTCTGTTCTCTATATACGAGGAAAACCAGCGAAGTAAATCTCCGCTTATGCCAACACAATTAAGCTTGTATAGGAGGCGACTATGATTAATCCGGTCGAAGGCCTTACTTTAATCAGTATAGATGACATCAATTAGATGGCCTTTATCCATGGAATCTGTAAGAAAGTCATTGAGTAGAGCAAGGTTTGTGACAGTAGATCTATCGGGGAGGAAACCATGCTGAAAGTCGTGAAGTGATTGTCTAATAGCTAAATATAATTGAGAGTGCACTATTTTTCGATGACTTTACTTAGTATGCATAACTTGGAAATAGGCCTGTAGTTATTAATCTGATCTCTAGAGCCCTTTTTGTGTATTGGAGTGATGAAGGCCGATTTCCAGATAGCAGGAACAGTACATTCTGCTAGAGACTTATTAAATAGGAGAGTTACAGGCGTTACCAATGACCTTGCACAATTTATTAAAAATACGGCCGGCAGGTGATCTGGACCAGCAGATTTACATTGGCCAAGTTTGAGCAAGAGATTGAGGACAGTTTGTTCACTGACGTAGATTTTGGAGATATCCGCAATAGAAGGTGGATAGTCAATATGGGCAGGATCAGAGGTAGGCTGTGTAGGTACTAGTATCATCCAAGAAGTTAGAACTAAAGTATTCTGAGAACGCTTCGCAAATACTGTTGCCAGTTTTGACTACTTTATGGTTATAAAAAAGAGTACTAGGCATAACGTTTGAATTCGAGCGCGATTTTGTAAAACTCCAGAAGTTTTTAGGGTTTTTAGTAATAGAGTTTTCAACAGATGTTAGGTAGTCAGTGTAACATTTACTCTCTAAGGCTTTTGCCCTAACTCGAAGTAATTTCATAGACTCATAATCACTGCGATTATTGTAAATTTTAAATTTTTTATGATATTTATATTGTTCCTTGATTTGATTTTTGATTAAGGTGACTTAATTAACGCTAGAGAGTACCAAGGTGGGTATTGATGTTTAACAATAGTTTTGGATGGAATAAATTTATCTCTCAAAATATGGAAGGTTGAGTAGAAATAATCGACGCATTCATCTAGCGTTCTTGAATGAAATTCGCTAGCCCAATCGATTTTGAGCAGCTCGGCATTGATTGATATATAGTCGCCTTTGTTGTACAGAAACCTATCGCGAGGGGCTGGCCTTAGTGGTATGAAATCAAGAAGATGAGATTCAATTAGGAGTGCCCCGTGGTGTACATCAATGGGAACAAGAGGGTCACAACTATTGGTGACTACCTGAGTAAAGTTTGACAGGACTAAGTCTAAAATTTTACCATGTGCGTTCATAACGCCGTTATATTGATTTAGACCCAAAAGATTTAGTTCGTCAACTAGTAAATTTTAGTCAAATGTTTTATTTCCCGTTGGTACAAAATGATCACCATTGGGAAGCCATGATATAGCACTTAAGTTGAAGTCGCCTGCCACTAAAAACCTATCATCAGAATATGTTGACATAAATCGTTCTAAGTTAGTTAAAAATTTTTTTAGTTGCACAGAGAAACTATTACCAGTATTTTGGCTACATAGGTATACACATATATGCAAATTTGTTTTGGTATGTGTTTTATTATTGTGTAATGATATCGTCACCCACAAGTCTTCAGCGGTAGAAAAATATGTTGGTTGTATTGTGCAGGCGAGCCATTTATGTATAGCTATTAATACACCGCCTCCTCGTGTTTGATGGGTCAAGCTATAATCGCGATCACGCTTCCATACAATATATCTATCATCAAATAATTCTGAGTCGAAAATTCCATCAAGTAGCCATGTTTCCGTGAGGATTATAATGTCGTAAGTGCTCATGCATAAATTACGGAAAAATACCGTTGTTTTCGAACGAAGCCCGCGGACATTTTGATAATAAATGCTTAGACTATTTTTAGTTACGTTATCCATTTTTTAGTAAAGAATGAGTCTTAATATAAAGCACAAAGTTATGGCAGAGGCATGGAAAATTTATAGGCACGGAGTTCAAAATAAGTATACGTAAAAAAGATATATAAATGATTAAGCAATGTTTAATAAGCGAGATAGTGCGAGCAAGTAAAAAATAAAACAAATAAATATGCAGGTATGAAGTAAACAATAAGCGGTCGACGGGATCGATGATAAGCGGCAAAAATAACCGGTTTGGCAAGTGCGAGTCCGAGCAAACGATAGCACAATAGGGAAGCCGCGTAGGTAAGAATTGCGTAGTAAATTTATGTCATAGCAAAATACAATCGTTAGTAATGCTAATAGAATTAAGTTATATAAAAATAAGGACTTAAAGTTGATTAGGCAATTTTGTTTAAATCACTTTCTTTTTGTACAATAAAAGTATGACTGGTATCGTTTTTGCGCACATGAATTTTGCCGAACTTCACCCACACATAGCTGTAGTTTTTCACCTTAGCGAGGGCCTTCTCCTTTGTCAGCAATGATTTAAAGTACGGTGTTAGGTGGTCGTTTACAAAGATGCGGTTCTTGCTTCCTGTGAATCCTATGTCCTTAGCATATAATTCCTTCTTAGCGCGAGCGGTTGCAATGAAATCTTCTTTTGTGTATCGATTTATATATCGAACAATTATCAATTTATCTTTCAAGTTATGCGAGGGAACTCGGGCGACATAATCTATTTGGGATTTGGGAACGTCGAAACCGATGGCTTTGCAGAGAGCTTCATGAATCTGAAATAGGTTCTCACCGGTTTTAATAGGCACACCCTTGATCTCGATATTGTTCAGCCGAGACCACTGCACTTTGTCGGCGTGATTGATACAAATATTGGTACCAAATTTCAGCTTTCTAGTGCTAACGGTCACAGAGATTAAGCGAGGACGGACAGACAGACATGGCGAAACTATAAGGGTTCCTAGTTGACTACGGAACCCTAAAAATGGTCTTAATCTTACATCGCTTCCTTTCGATGGCGAACCGTTAGCTATGAACCTATTTACCCTTTTTAAAACCTTATCTTTGTTCGTTTCTTCCCGCAATTTATCCAAGGTTACAGTCATGCTACCATCGGATACAAAGCAAATATAGGTGGTGCGGTCACAACTCGGCCCGCCCTAAGCGCACGGCTGCGGGCGAGATTGCTGGATGGGGCGGGCCGCGCTCGCGCCGGAAACAGACAGGCTCGCTCGCGATAAATAATCCGCGCTATTATCACGACTTGGTATGTATTCGATTACATAGTTGTCACTGCCCAGGAATAATGCGTATTGTTGTAACCTATTTGCAGATACTTCAGGTACACCCTTCTTTAGCCCAAAAATCTGATCTGTACGAGTACGTCAAACAAACGTCTCTATCTACCATAAATATACTGATGAAAACGACGCACGCCGTTTATGATAGCGGTTGCCTCCTTTTGGATTGTGCGTATCTTTTTTCAGCCGCGTTCAATACAAACATTACAAAAAGGGTATAAAGGGTGTAAATAAATGGTATTAGTAGGTATAGTAAATAAAAAGGTATAAGGGTAAGGGGTATACTAAATAGATCTATATAATGGGTGTCTCAGCGCTGATTTTAAACTTTAAATACCAATTTCTCGGCAACCGGCGGGGTTAGCGGGAGGGGAGAGGTAGCGTTCGGTAGGTGATTAGTGCGGGCTTTTTAGTCGCTATGTCCCAGTGGTCTGGCGCGCACCGCGCGTACGCAGTAGAGGCGTATTTTTGCAACGAGTTTTCGCTGAGGGAAGCACAGCGCAAGTTTTGTAATCGCTATGAAATCCGCCGTTTAAGTGATGCCCCGAGTATTCAGTTAATTAAGTCGTGGGTAAAAAAGTTCAGAGCGACAGGATGTTTAATGAAACATTCAATTGGCCCTCGAATTAGACCTGTTCGATCGATTGAAAACATCGACCGCGTCGCCGCTGCGGTCGCAGAGCATCCACGACGATCAGTTAGAAAACATGCTGCCTCTTTGAATCTTCATCGTTCAAGTATTCAACGAATTTTGGCCTTAGACTTAAAATTACATCCCTATAAAATCCAAATAGTTCAAAAAATCAAACCAGAAGACTATAAGAAGCGAAAAATTTTCTGTCAGAAGATGTTAGGGATTTTTTCAGAGGAAAATGGGATGTCCAATGTTTATTTTAGCGATGAGTCACACTTTCACCTCGAAGGGTACGTCAATCGCCAAAATTGCCGTTACTGGTCACCCAGCAATCCAAAACAAAAACATCAGAAGGCATTACACAGCCCCAAAGTTGCTGTATGGTGCGCAATATCGGCGAAGAAAATCATCGGGCCATTTTTCTTCGAGAATGATCGAGGTGCAACGGTTACAGTGACGAGCGAGCGGTATATCGACATGATTAATAACTTTTTTGTACCGCAGCTGCAAGAAGAGGATCCCGGAGGAGTCCGGTGTATAGTTTCAGCAAGATGGGGCCACAGCCCACACAGCTAGGGTCTCCATGGACACACTAAAAGCGTTGTTTCCGGGAAAAATCATAAGCCGCTTTGGAGACATATTGTGGCCACCCAGATCTCCCGACTTAACCCCAGCTGACTTTTTTTTATGGGGTTATCTTAAAGCAAGAGTTTTTGATACCCCTCTTATGAATTTAGAGCAGCTGAAGACTAAAATAACGACAGAAGTGAGGGCCATATCAATTGACGTTCTGCAGCGTGTTTCTGCAAATTCGTTAGTCCGCTTTGAAGAGTGCATTCGTCGTGATGGAAGACATCTTGACGGTGTAATATTCCGTACATAAAATTCGCACTAATGTACTATAATTTACTACAATTAAAATATTATAAACACAATTGTTTTTTTATATAAATATTCAAAGTTTAAAATCGGCGCTTTTTTTTTTTTCTTTACATGGGGAAATGCCTACGCATACCCGCCTCGCGGGGGCAAGGACGGGTTATGTCGGACTCGCACCGACTAAAACCCCATGGTGTTCCACCTTCGTCGCATATTGGCAGGGCCACGGGAACGCTTTCGCATACTTCCGCAGCCCTACCAGCGCCTGCCGCCTGTTGACAGCACCTCCTCGGGAGAGGAATATTCCTCCCCGTTCTCCATCCCAGGTAAGGCGCACCAGAACACATGGCGCGCCTTCCTCCACGGCCTCCAAATTAAATATGCGCATCAGACGCCACCGCGTCCGATGCGCGAAGGCCATGTGGCCAGGAAAAACGAGCACTTAGAAGTACTAGCCTTCCCGACCCCAGCGGCGGATCTGGTCTATGGCTCCGCCGCCAACCAAGATTCGGCTGCGGAGGGTAGGGAGAGCGGCGCCTCGCAATACCGACAGTCCTCTCCCCCCGCAGCCCCACCACCACCGCATCAACGGTGCGGCCCCGTTTGAGTCGCGGAGGATAGGGCGAGTGGCGCATCGCCATACCAACACTCCTCTTCCTCCGCGACTCCACCTCGGCTGCAGCGGTAGAGGGTGCAGACTCCCCTCTCGCTGCAGTCCACAAGCACACATCCGAAGTGGGCTCCCCAAGCCCACTCGGAGTGGCCACCTCGGGCCGGCCCTGCACCTCGGGCCAGCCTCGTGGGTTCCTCTTTGTTCACCGCGGGTGACCAAGCCACGGCTACTAAGCCCCCCCGCCACGACAAGGCGGGAACCCGTTGGGGGGGAAAATCGGCGCTGAGACACCCTTTATGTAAAATCTATAAATGTGCTTGGAAAATCAGCCCCTAAAGGGCCGATTTTCCAAGCAGATTTATATGCTACCCATTTAATAAATTATAACCTGACTGAATATAAAAGTAAAGCAATTGAACTGTTTTATTCTTATAGTTGTAATTTTTTTACGTCGTATTTTATCTAGCCATTTTCTTAGAGGATATAAAAATAATTAAACAAATATTTTGCACTACATAATGAGAATTAGTATTTATTTAATATCCTTTTATAATAAAACTTAAAAGGTAAAATTGTACTACTACATTGTAATGATTTATCAAACAAATTAAAATTATTCTTTTGCAGTTTAGTCAAGTAGGAGTCCACTGCAATCGCAGGTAAAAATATCTGATTAGTTATTGGTGGCACTTTAATTTGCCGTGCCTGAAACAACACAGAAATATTTATAATTTTTTTACACTTTATGTTTAAGGGGTGTAATATATCATCAGTCATGATTACATACTATCAAAGTCAACAGGATTTTGCCTAAACGGTGCGTTCCATCTCAAAAATCTATAACTTTTATGTTTCTAGACATTTTAAATACAAATTTTGTATACATATCCCTGAATAGATAGTAAAAAATGACTAAACTAGTATTTTGAAAATTTTCATGCAAAAATTAAATAAATAAAATATCGATTAAAATAGTTCTCACAGGAAAGCTATAACTAATACTGATTATAATTATCGCACCAGATGACGTATGCAGCATCATTTCGCAAAAGAAAATCTTGTGAAAATACTTTTTCAAATATTAAATACCTATGATATTTTGTGCTTATTTGTAAAATAAAAAGTATATTATTGTAAACAAACAATAACAAGTATTTTGTTGTATCCACAAATGTCATAGATAAATGCAAATAAGTAATCTAATTAATATGAAATTATCGAAGTGCAAAGTTTGGGTGTAATTTTATATACTTAAAACAAATAATTTTTTTACTGTTATATCAGATAGCTCTATCTTCCCAGAATGTAAACAAATCAAAACGGTTTCAGTAACACGATTTTTGTCTGAACCATTTTTGAGATAGAACACGCCGTTTCGTCCCATAGTGAAGCGGATGGGCTGCCCCAGTTCTTTATTATTTAGAATTGTTATCGGGTAGATGCTTCTGGCCATCTACTATGTCAGTTTCTCTCAGTCGCCTCTTACGACAGCCACAGGATGTATGGGGCAGTGGATTCTCTTACGCTGCCAATACATTGCTGTAATATATAAATAAACTTATAATTACTAGTTAGAATAACAGAACTTAACTTACTTAGCGGTCTTATCTTGATAAGTCAACCTATCGTTGTAACTACTAATACACATAAATAACTTAATTGAGGTTTACTATTAATTAACAAAACATGAGATTTCAAAATATAATGTTAGTTGATGAAAATTTTTTAAGCAAGAACAAAGGTATTGTATATACTATAATCGAGTTTGCCTATATTTTTATTCTAAATTATAATACATTGATAATATACACAAATACCATTGAAAATTAAAATGATTACCTTTTTTAGATGATTATTTGCTCTACTGGCTATTTCAAATGCAACATTTCTCATCTTTTCACTGTCAACTCCTCTCAAAACTTCTTCCTGGCTTACTTGATACTTCATTAAGATGTCCATAGGTAATGCTACTATTTTGTGGTAATTAGAAACATGAATTGACCTAAAAAAAAAACGGTGAAGTGAGTTTGACCGCTGTCGGTAATTTTTAAAAATATTTACATCACTCTTCTTTTATTTGCCGACAACAGTCAAACTAGAACCAAATTTAGATAAACGTACGGCCAATTTGGACGTACGGGATGACGATCCAGCAATTCTAGATTTTCGTCGGACGCCGTGCGTCTGCAGTGTGTACATAGTGTAGCTATATTTTTGGGTTGGGTTTCTTATGGCGAGTGATATTGCGGACGGATGCGGACAATAAGCCCGCACCAGCGCACCGCTCGAAGAATATAGGATATTGTCCGCGGTAGCGCAGGACGTCCGTATGCCTATGTCATACAAAGAATACACTCTCCAAGTTTCAGTTCTATACGATCAGCGGTTTAGGCTGTGTGTTGATCCATTAGTCAGTCATTCAGGGCAAAGTATTTTATATGTATAAATTATTCTACTCGTTTCTACTCTAATTGGTGACCCGTCATCATTCACCAAAATGGCATATGCCCTTCTTCAGGATGCTATCCCAACACTATCTTGAACAACACTCCATTTGACCTTTCTATCTCTATTACTATATATATATATATATGGAATCTATAATGGAAACTAACTACTAAGAACTAGAGCCAGAGCTCAGTATGGAACCATTCATCTTGTGCCCTCAACAGCACAGCTGCCTCCTCTGGAAAGTCGGCTTCGCTGCGGGGCAAGTAGGTAATGCCCCGCTGAGGCTTAGGCAGTTCGCCCGCGGGTATTACCGAGAGCTCTGCCTCCAGCCAGGGCTTCAGTTTTCTCTTCCTAAGGGGACTCTTCCTAAGACCGACTGTGTTTTTTCGCCTTCGGAACTGGGCATGGAGTTCACTAACTTTCTTTCTTTTCGTCTTTTTAATCGACTTCAAGAAAGGAAGAGTTTCTCAATTCGACTGTTATTTTTGTATATATGTTACGCAATATATTTGCTAATTTTCAACTGAATCTAACACTCTATTATAATATTAATCGGGTATAATACCTGGTGTTTCCATTAAAGTTAAAGAAAAAAATCCATCCATAAGGGAAGATAAATAGGTAATAGAGATTTTACTGTAGGTGTTTAGACGTCATTCTGGTTGCTACCTTGCGATTGTGATACAGCTTAATTCACATAAATACTAAACTTTAAATAGAGTAAGAAACTATCATCAAAAAATAAAAATTAAATACTTTTCCGGTAAAAGTCGGAGTTTTCATTTTTCTACAGATTATGCCACCAATTAAAAAGTGCCTCATTAAGCATCTCTCAGTAAGCTTCTAGGCCCCAACTAGGCGTGAACAAAGCTACTAGGTCTCGTAGATCCACATACGGTATACCAGATGTAGTTCTTTTCACCTTGCTTTGCTTGTTCCGCTTCTTTTTTAAGACTGGAATAGTACCCAAGTTCTGGAAGTGTACAAAAATTCAGCTGTGCTGACCCTGCCAATTATCGAAAAATTTCTATTGGCTCCATACTCTACAAGATTATAGAGCGTATATTTAAAATTTAACTCATGGCAGACCAAGTGAAGAACGACCTCCTCATCGATCAACAGTAAGGATTCCGCTGTAACTGGCGAATTTCTAGCGTAAGAAGCAATTGCTGTTTGCCTTGATGTCTAAACGGCTTTTTTGACAAGGTCTGGCACGCTAGTGCTTTAGGTATGCTTTCAACTTATAGCTTATCCAGTAGTCCAATCAGCTGGATGATAAATTCTTGGAGTGAATGGTCTCTTTGAGTTTCTGTCGAAGGATGCTCTTCCGAAATTATGACTATGTTCCTATCTCCCTGCTGCATATCAATGACCTGCTTATGAGAGTACACAAATGGCATCACAGTTGTGGGGTCTACCAGCTGAGTGCATGGGCCAGTCGGGATCAAATCCAATCCAAAAGTGAAGCTTTGGTAGAGCATAAGAATCTCTATGTTACTGTCTTTCTGCCAACGTGCATCCATGGATACTAAATTAGAAGGGGAGGTACGGAACCACAATCAGCCAAAAGATTAAAAAAAAACACTTGAATTTAACTCCTTTTTTTTAAGTTGTTTAAAATAATTATATGAAATTATTCATGGATTAATATTAAAGAGCTGAAGCTCAGGGGCTAAGTGCTCGCTGTAAATTGTAAATGAACTCTGCTTGCAACAAAAAGCACAGGCAGCTAACTCTGTCTGTGCCTTTTGGTGCTGCCGGTTCCAAGCCCACAAAAGAGTAGGGAGCGGTTCCGCCGGAGAGAGTGGGTGTATCCGTTGGACTAAACACACCCACCTGCGCTAGGACCTGCGCAGTTGAGCGCTGTACGCGCGGATGAAGGAATCCTGGAGGGTTGAGCCGATCTTCACTGGGGTATATAGTGTCAAAAGGCAACACACCCTCTTTGGTCCGGATTTCAAGCTAAACGGTGGCCTGGTGGTGGTGGTGGTACTAGCCACAGATAGGGAAATGGCCAAGCGTCCCGTCAGAGGGTCGCAGGTGAGGGATGTGGGAGCTGCCTAGTCTCCCTGAAAAGGGCTAGGTGGTGATAAAGGCCTTGCTGACGAAGCAAGTGAAAGTCTACTCGGGCAGTGGGGATGGGCCTTTTCAGCCCTACCTGCCAACTGGATCGAGCTCCCGATATCGCGCTGTGAGCCAAATCTGCGTCCCTATATTCCTCCAGTAATCCTAACGCCTGAAATTCTTTTAATAAAGTAGATCCTTCCCAAAGGTGCGGGCTCCACGGAGGGTGGGAAGCCGGGGGGACGAATTATGAAACACACTAAAACTATAAATAACACAAGGCCCATTAGTAGAGAGGGAGACGTGCCAGAGGTGTTTACCTTAGACACTGATAAACCAGAAGGAACCGCCGATATACCGGCGGTTCCACAGACTGTACCACCCAGCGTAGGTGACCCCACCAAGGGGGCAATTTGCACGCTGGATGTTTCCAAAACCAGTTCCAAATCTAAGGAGCTGGACGCGAAAAATGAGCAAGGGGCCGCGAGTAGAAAAACTGCTGCCGAGCCCCAAAGAACTGATGACCTTTTCTCTGCTGCCTGGCAAGGGGAAGGGCAAGGCACCTAAAATGGTGACTTGCCAACCTGACGGACCATCAGGTGGGTCCGCAGGCAGTGATGCGAAGGTCAAAAAGAAGAATAAGAAGCAGCGAGAAAAAGGCCGCAGAGTAAGAGCCACTCTCGCTCTTTCCAAGAGCAACACTCAGGGAGCTGGGCAAGCTCCTGCCACTGCAGTGCTTGGGGCTGGAACCAGTAACCGTGCTAAAACTGGGAACAATGAAAATCCAGCCCAAGCAGTAGGCACGGCCGCAGGAACTATCTCTAAGACATCCGCCAGGAATCAGAGAGCAGCCAAGCATTCTGGAAAGAAGGAGAGAGCAGCCAAAAGGATGCTGGATGAGTCCACCTCGCCGAGAGGAGAGCACAAAAAAGTGCGACTCGAACAGCAACCAAAGGCTGCAAGAACAAGCTACGCTTCTGCTGCTAAAGCAGATTTGGGTGTGGCCTTAATGTGTGCGCGTTTAGATCACATAACAAAAGAGGTAGCTGATGACATCCTCGTGGCTATACAGAGGAAGATGATCAGCGAGGTGTGGAGTAACCAGGACCCTGATGCGTCAGGCCCGGTTTTTAGAGGCAAAACCGTTTGGAGGAAACCATGGAGGGTGTCCTGAAGCTGTGGTGCAATGACCAGAAGGCTCTAGACTGGTTGAAGGGGAATATTAATACCCTCGACCTCAAATCCAACAACTCGCTGACTATAAAGAAACAGTCAGAGATACCACAAAGAATCAACTAAACTAATAGGTTGTAACTTTAATATTAAAGATTAAATAGTGATTCTTCTACATACCTTAAAATATTAGTTAGCCCTTGCGATTTTCCTAAATGAGAGGCAGCATGGTCTGCATGTATGTCCGTTATGCCAGCAACACTCAGTAACAAGTAATATACTGAGGAGACTGTGTCATCAGCATATCTTTCTATATCTTCTAATGTTTTAAAATACTTTGATTTTAATAAGTTACTTCTGGAAGACACCAGTTTCTCTAAATGCCTCCTTGGCAGACTATAACTTTTACATACCTGAAATTACAATTACGAGAAATTACAATTACGGTTGTGATCAGGTATGTTGTACTGTTAAGTGGTTAGTTGACTTTAATGAATGATAAGCCTTCAATGAATCACTCATTATTGTTAAACCGTCACATCATTTATCGGCAAAAATTTCCAATATGGACCATCGATTTGCCCATATTTTTTTGTAGATAGTACTCACTAAAAGAAAGTGTTTTGCAAAGTTTTAGGTAGCGGAAACTTACGGTTCATGAGATATATTTTTTTTAACTTTTCATACAAATTGGCAAATAACACGCAATTACAAAATAAATTTGACAAATAATTGATGTCAAACGTCATTCACTTCACATTTCAATTAGTGTAGGGTTCCGAAAATTTTGAAAGTATCAATACTACTTGGTATAGAGTACATTTCGTTAATTTTGGAGACGAAAAATTATAACAAACCATTTAGATGCATATGAAGAGCTGATAAGTGCAATAAAATATGTATATAAAATAGAATAAAGTTTACTCTATTTTAGTTCCACCTTAGTACTTGTATTTCATTGTTTGCAACTTTCTGTATTATCTAATTCTTACTACAATAAAGTGTTTACTTACTTATTTAATATCCAAAAAGTACCTAAAACTGAATCACAGCACCCCACTATCCACATGGTGTTGTCTGCCCTACCCCTAGAGTGTATATAAGAGCTTGGAGGCGCGGAGGGAGAGCAGTGCCCGCCCGCCGTAGTAAATCTCCGGTGCCGCGCTTTCCTACGCTAGGGCGGAGGAACTGCTCATCCCGCAGCACCGGAGCTGCCACGGAGCGCCGGAGCACGACTTCTCTGATTTTAACTCCCCCCCCCCCTCCCTTCCCGCTACTAACCCACCACACCACTTCCCCGCAACCTTACACCCCTTTTCCCATAAGCTCAACCCTTTTCTTCATTTAACCTAGTTCATTTTACCCTTCCTCCCCCATATCCCCCCTCCATTTCATCAGACACACGGAAACGAGAATAATAATAAATAATATAATAAACTTTAACCATGAATACGGGTTCCGCAGGGTGGGGATGGCACAGGGGGGTAGCCATCCCCCCTCCCCCCTAAATCCTCATATATCGATGGTCCATGTTGGAAAGTTCCAAAATTAACGAAATGTACTCGATACTAAGTAGTATTGATACTTTTGATGCGATACTTGGTATCAAGTAGGTATCTATACTTTCAAAATTTTCGGAACCCTACACTAATAGAAACGTGAAGTGATTGACGTTTGACATCAATTATTTGTCTATTTAAATTTTTAGTGTTAGTTTTTTTATATTATAGTTTCTTTTCTTATATATTGTGTGTAATTAGTATTAATTGAAAATATTATAATAATTAGGGATGGGCCAAATATGGATTTCATCGAATACGAATATTCGGCCGAACGTTCGGTAAAATTTTTACCGAACCGAATATTCGGCCGAACATTATTCGGCGGGATTACCTCAGTACCTAACCAATTTATGTCAAAACTTGATTACGCCAGAGCCTTCCCCTTGCTCCCCCGCCACACCTGACAAGTTATTGCATCATCCAATACTGAGTAAATTGCCGGCACATGCTTATATTTTGACTATTTTTGTGAGAAAAAAAGTATTCTTAGTGAAAATTGATAAGTATGTGATGAAAATGAGTGGCAGGAGATCTACTACAGTGGATTTCATTAATAACGACCTCGGTTGTAACGACTTTTTGGTTATAGCGACGTCAAACTTACGTCCCTTGAATTTAAAGCATACTTTCGTAAGAAATTCATTCGGTAATAGCGACTTCGGTTATAGCATCAATTTCGGGTATAGCGACGTGTTTTTATGAACCATTTATGACCGATTCCTAGAAATCCCTTGCTGATATTGCGACTGAGTTGGCAAAGGCACAAAGACTCATTCATAAAACTATTAAGCTTTCTTATCCTTTGTTTACATACATTCACAGATGGTCAAACTAATGCTTTGTTTGTATGTAGGACTACCGGACATTAAAGTGGTCCCTCCGCCATCGTTATAACCGAAATTCACTGTATTTGGACCAATTTTAGAGAAACTGACGACTGTAAAGTAATGTTTCTTTGATTCGAAATAAAGTTTTATCAAGCTTTCTATTTGCTATAATTTGTAATAAATCTAAAGTGCCTCAAAAACATAACGCTATACATGTAGATTTAACCCATAAATAATCAACAGTAAAATTATGAAAGACATGGCATTACTCAATTCATACATTTCCATACAGTGGATACTTTGAGTACCACTTTAATGAATATTCGGTAAACCCGCCGAATACTGAATATAAAGCGAATATTCGGCCCACCTCTAATAATAATATAATTTCATTAATTAGAAATAATGTTGGCCAAATTTATTTTGCAATTGCGTGTTATTTGCCATATTGTATGAAAAGTAAAAAAAAATATATCTCATGAACCATAAGTTTCTGCAACCTAAAACTTTGCAAAACACTTTTTTTTAGTAAGTACTATCTACAAAAAAAATATGGGCATTTAAATTGATGGTCCATATTGGAAATTTTAATCCATTTATTCGTAATTTCATTTTGTTTTTTATTACAAAAGGATGTTTTGTCATAGTAAAATCAACATAGCTAATCTAACCTTATAACTTATTAGGAACAACAAAATTTATTTAGTGATATATTTCATTTCATACATTCCGACACCTCACATACATATTATGTTTGTAAGGTGCCTTATTAATTCAATGTCCTATATTCCTAGAAGTCTCATACAAGAAAACATTTGTGATTATTATTGTATTCAATAAATAAAATTCTTACCTTAAACAGTTCCTTCGCGATAGGGTTAGCAGGAATTTTGCCAATAATTTGATCCTTCTTATATATATAATTAATGGTATCAAGCCAAAATCGTACTCTAAAAGCAGCCGTTTGCGAGTCGCTAGTTTGATCTTGCACTCTTGCTACTTCTACATTGAATGCCCTTACAACTAGAGCTGGAGAACGAATAGTTTTCGTCATAAGAAGGGTTGCTAAGAAATTTTCGTAGTCGTGCTGTCTATCTGTAAAAATAGAGCAAAGTACCAGAGAAAGTCTTGAGAAGTTGGTAGTAGTAATAAATGTTTGTCACAAAATTAACGATTATAGCAAAACCAACTTACCTAACTATATTCGCACAATAATCTAAGCCATCTCTGCTGGAATTTTTATTGCTGCTACTCCGTGATATCATAGGAGTTATTTTAACTGAATACTTTAGATATTTAAACATTATTACTGTTCAAAACACGCTGACTTATTATTTAACCAGCTGTCTTGTAAAAAATATTAAAACAAATTTGTTTTTACTTCGCAATCAAAGTGTGACACTGACATAATTCATAATCATTGACATTTGTAGTATTTATTTCAAGACAAAGGAATCTATGCCCAAACAGCCTACTCTGAGCTAAATTTTTAGCCGAAAATTCAATTGTATTTTGGTTTTTATAGTATATATTAAGCAATATGATCATAAATGAGGCCTAATAATTTACCGTTCATCAGTTCAGATAGGTAGTCGATAAGCAAATTTCCCTCTATAACCCAGAAAACAGTCGCTATTAGTTTTAACGCCGACATTTCCAGCTTGAATTTCTTCGGCGGCCTTTCTCCTTTTTTTTATCCATTGCATTTTTGTTTGGACTCCGGATCAATTTAGCGAATCCATGTTTAATCCTTGTCCGACCAGCTCCAAAAAAATCTTTCCAACTTGCGAGTCAACGTTGGTTGTTGAGCGAGGGTCGTCTTCACAGCTTCTCGTCCTTGTTGAAATATGCGGGCCCATTTTTTCACCATCGTATGTGAAGGCGCAGAATCCTGAAGAATCGATTACATCTCTTCAATAATGACTTTCGGTGTATTTCCCTTCTTTACGAGGAATTCTATCATGGCGCGGTGTTCAAAATTCCGAGAATTTCCAAATTCGGCTGACATGGTGATGATTTTTGTTCAATAAATAAATGAACTGTGAGTGCAAACTTAATAAGTGATTGATTTTATAATACTAATAATAATGTCCTCCAGACCAAATTTCGGCCACGGTGGCCTGCCTCAACGGAGGCTAGCCAACGGCGCAGGACAGGATTATAGTGCCCAAGTGTATGCGCAAACACAGGTGCACTCTCTATTCCTTCACTCTCATACCGACACGACCGGAGAGAGATCAGGCGCAGGACCAACGGCTTTACGTGCTTTCCGAGGCAAGGGGGTGAGACATCGCCAACTTCCTGACTCCGGGCAGCTACTGAGAATTTCTTGACAGAAAAACTCAATAATTGATTCCTTGGCCCTACCCGGGATTCGAACCCAGGACCTCATGATCAGCAGTCTTGCAACTACAACCGCTAGACCAACGAGGTAGTTATAATGCTCTGAGGAAACAGGGGAGTAAGTAAGGTGAGTGCCATAAAACTGAGAAGATACGACAAAGGAGTTCTTTTGTCGTATCTTCTCAGTTTTGTTTCTTGTGACTTCTGAGGGTTAAACTGAACTAAATTTAGTCGCCCCCAATCAGAGACTTTGTTCAGCAAAGACTCGACTCGACACAAGTTTTTCCGGGTACTCGGAGACGTTTTCCCAAGAAATATTGGCACGGCCAGTGTACAGAGCATCACCAGTGCTGCCATCTGCACAGCAATGAAAGTTGCCGGTTTGCAACATATGCTATGCTATCACAAACAGCGTTGATGATAGCACGCAGCCTTGTGGAACACCAGCATTGACTTGTAATCGGAGCTTGCACCGTCTACAACGACCTTGATGCTCTGATCTGCAAGAAAGCTGGTTATCCAATTGCACAATTTCTCGGGAAGCCCATAGGAAGGGAGCTTTGAAAGAAGCGCTTTGTGCCAAACCCGATCGAAGGCCTTTGCAATGTCCAAACTAACGGCCAATGACTCTCCCTTGGACTCTACCGCCGCCGCCCATCTATGAGTCAGGTAGACCAGAAGATCACCAGCTGATCCACCGCGACGAAAACCGTATTGTCGATCACTAATCAGCTCAAGGTACCTTATGAGTTGACTGGATGGATGGATGGGAATTGTTTTGGTGAACAAGGAGATGATGGCGATGGAACTGTAGTTGGACGGGTCTGAGTGGCCGCCTTTTTTAGGGATCGGGTGGATGAAAGCCGTCTTCTGATTTCCGATTTTGGGACTACCCCTAGGGAGTAGGAGTACCGGAAAAGACGCGTTAAGACCAGTGACAACTCTGAAACACACGTCCTCAGCACAATTGGAGGGATACAGTCAGGCCCACTCAACTTGTGGATGTCCAGGGAGAGGAGTGCTTTGCGAACCGAGCTCTGTGAGAGTTGAGTTGGACGCACAGAAAGAGCCTAGCAGATCGGTTTTCTCGTTTGGGGCATGGACCATTGAGTCGTCCTCCCTGTGCAGAGATGGAAGAGATGGCTGACAGAATTTCCCCTGGACAACCTTGGCAAGAGACCAGAATGCACGGGTTCCGGAAGGAAGGCGAACTAGTTTCTTGCCAATTCTGCCTGTGTGCTCTGACTTTGCCTTGGCAATGACTCTTTTGAAGGACGTGGAAGCGGAATTATACTTCTTTTTAGAGCGCTGGTATTTATATCCCGGAACATTGATGCGTCAGCCCAGGCTTGGTAGCACTCCCGCTTATATGCTATTTTATAGGAGCGACCAAACCATGGCTGAGATTTGCCTCCGATGGGCATCAGGAAGGAATGAAAAATTCCATACCCTGAAGAACCACATCAGTGACAGTATCAGCAACAACGTTGGGATCGTCCGGCAAGAAGCAAACCATCCCCCAAGGGTAGGATGCAAAGAAAGATCGCATCCTATCCCAATCAGCTGACCTGTAGTGCCAAACACGGCAGTAGACTGCAGAATGCAACCGCGATTTCGGCGTGAGTAGCACCATGCTCCGTACAAGACAATGGTCCGAGGAACCTAAAGGCGTATCGACGGAAATTCGATATCCGTCCGGATGAGAGGTTAGCAGAAGATCCAACAGGGAAGGTGCATGATGAAGGTACGTGCAAATGTGGAGGACATTTGGAATCCACGCAAGCGAAGGAGCCAGTTGTGTCATACCATATGCCAAGGCAAAATCATGAACAAATCTCCCCGCATGATCGGTTGAACGTGAACCAAGCCATCTGGCGTGGTGGACATTAAAATCACCGAGGATCACGATCTCTGCGGAGGGGATCTGCTGTAGCAACGAATCTGTGGTCGAAGAGTCGGTCTGTTTCGGCATTACCTTAGAGAGAGTTGTAATCAGGAATATGCTACTGCCCATCACTTATTTCAATTTTCTATCTCGCCTCTTTTTATTTTTTTACGACACCCAAAGGACGATAGGGACGATAAGGGCTAGTGAATATTCTTACACCGCCAACACACGGTAATATATCATACCAATAATATATCAATTACTGATTATGTGGAATCGACCATTATTTGTGCGCGATACATTCACTTTTTCCATTCGGAATTCGAGCCCGCAGCCCCGTAATACCTCACTATGCCATTAAACTGTCAATAAATTAATTTATATAATCTAAACAATTGTTATAAATTCATTACATATGATTACTAAGAGATGCAGGAAGTCAGGAAGTAATTAATTATTCATTAGCACAGAATACGTTATGTATTCTGTGTTACACTACTTTTGTTTAGTAAATTCGTCATCAATGTTGAGCTGATGATATTAATGACAAAATTATTAGAACACATGTAACAGTGCAAATAATGAAAATATTATCAGGAATGAAAACATTTCTTTAAAACACTTTTTTAAAAAAATTAAATCTAACGTTACTAAAACGAACTTTGAAAATTTTTCCAATTTTTTATATTTTATTCGGTTTTGGCCGTCAAATTTATAAAAATTTGACGATAGATAAGAAATATAAACCAATAAAGTAGAAAAGGAGTCATAAATCAATCAATCATTTAGTCGAAACGAATTCAATAAAAATATATTAATTTACAGAAAAATAAGTTTGACTAAGGAATTATTGTAGACAATGAACGGTAAACTGTAAACGAATACTACAATGAAATTATTAAAAAACTGACCTCTATATATACGTATAGAGGTCTAATATAAAATTTAATATTAATATTTAATACCTATAAATATAATAATGAACAATTTACTGTATAAGAATTCAAGATTTCTTCGTATTTAAGTAAATCTGCATATGTTTTTAATTATACATAATATTTGAATCTAACAAGAATATTTGTACATAATTTTTAACTAATGGCGAAATAATTTTAAAGTGTAATATCAGCTTAATGTATTGTATTTATTTTAATTTTTGAATGCCAATTATGACAAACCATGTCAGTTCCACATTATTCCATCATCTTACGTAACATGTTTTTAAGCAAATAAATTTTCCATCAATCTATCTAAAGAGCTAAACTTGGTCTATAAAATTTTAAGCTTACTCTCATAAGCACCTTTTTTTTGCATAAACAAATTGCTTAAGTGATTCACTACTGGCTTGGGTTACAGTTTAAATTAAATTACATGGTCACACTTCAGTGAACACATTGATTTATATAACCCTAGATCAGTAATAACCGCGCCAAAGCGTTGCCACTGCACATATGGCCACAGCCATATGCCTAACTAACGTGAGTTCATTGTTCAATGTGACGCCGACAGAGTTGAGCCGCGACAAGAATGGGTAAATGTGTAGTGAAAGAATGCTATTTAGGGTCACAAAAACGTAATAAATCAAGCGGCATCACTTTCAACACATAATTTTAGTTCTTGTTTTCATATAAACGTAAAAAACCTCAAATAATTAAATAAAATTATCAAATATTGCCATTTAGGTTCAATGTTGCCACTTTTCCGCATTTGTGATTATCCTACATTAATGGGAGACTATATAATTAATGGAGTAGTTATATATATATATATATATATATATATATATATATATATATATATATATATATATATATATATATATATATATATATATATATATATATTCCTATACCTTTAAACGAGCAATTCTTGTATATATGTATATATATATATATATATATAATCGGGATCTCGGAAACGGCTCCAACGATTTTCATAAAATTTAGTGTCCAGGGAGTTTCGGGGATAATAAATCGATCTAGCTAAGATTTATTTTTAGAAAATGTCTTTTTGTCCGTGTTTTTAGGCAATTAAAAACTGCTACAATATAGTTAGAATAAGAAGGTAAATTTTGACAGTTTGGTAATGATTATAAATAGCTTATTGGTATAATGGGTGGTCACAAAATCGTAAAACCCCGGTTCGAGCCCAGACCGACCGACCGACTTTTTTATTTTTTTTTTCAAGTTTCTTTCTTTTTTGAGAAAATATATTTTTTTCGAGCCCTTTTTTTAGTATTTTTTAAAATACACGAAAATTTAAATAAAAATAATTGCACTCATGATTTTTTATTCAAATAACCAGTTCCGTTTTTTCTGTTATGTCGCTAAGATCAAAAAATATTATTTATAATTCATCAGTATGTAATTTGTATCTAAATATAATTTCCAAAACACACGAATTAAAAAAATCGAGCGAAAAATACCGAGCAAAGCTCGGTCAACCGGGTACTATATATATATATATATATATATATATATATATATATATATATATATATATATATATATATATATATATATATATATATATATATATATATATATATATATATATATATATATATATATATATATATATATATAGACATAATTCATGAATAAACTACCATAAGAATAATTAATTATTTTGTATGAAAGTTAAAACGTAATTTTTATTATAATTTCCAAAATATTCAAAATCAGAGGTAACAAATTAACTTACTCCATTAATTATATAGTCTCCCATCAATGAAGTAGTATATATATATATATATATATATATATATATATATATATATATATATATATATATATATATATATATATATATTAAATATATTTTATTACCTATTTTATATTAATAATTTTATATTATTTATAATTTCATATACATTTTATATTACTTCATTCATCATCATTCATCTGATAAGCTTCGTATCCCTTTTTTTCTAAGGAGACGTAATAAAGATTTTAAAATAAAATATACATTTTTAATATAATATAATAAAACACTCTCCGATTACTGCTCACACTTTTATTCTGCCCTGAGGCTTAGGTTTAAACTATAATTTACACTTATTTTGTCTTATCCTATGCTTAGTAATCGACACAACCGTCTTTCTCCGCTCCTCCTTGCTTAATGCCCTCTTTGCTTCGTGCAACTGACCACATCCCCTCCCTTACTAAAGTGTTGCCATTCTAATAAAATGAATTTACCAATAAAAAGTCAATGCTTAAATAAACTATATTAAATGAACTTTATTGTTATTAAATTAACTAAGTGAAAACCTAACATTCGTCCATCCTGACTTCGTGCATGTCCTCATGCACGGTTGAAAAGAAACCTAACATTCGGTCAGTTGCACGGGGCTTAGATACAAATAATTTCACGGTAATAAATAAAATTACAAAAAAAACTAAAAGAAAACTTACATTAGGTACATATTATTATTTCTTACAAATCATAAGATATAAAAAGGAATTAGAAAAAGTCGAAAATAGCTAAATACTAAGGGTACATCTTAAAATAAAAGTTTAACAACAGCTTTAGGTATGTACTTTATATATTTGCTTTTTGGACCCATCCATTCCCAGTAAGCAAGTAAAACATACTTCGAAGTTAACACAAATTTTGATAACCCATTACGTTTTCCAAATGAGTCCCATTAGTAAATCCATCCATTCTTACGAACAGGACACATTTAACAAACGAACACAGTGTAGAACACTTCACTGGCCCGGTTACGAACCCATCCATTCTCATAACCGGCACAAGTAAAACGATAAACTGTGAACCCATCCATTCTCACAGATATCCATGCTCAACACCTATGTCGTTCTAGATCTTAATCATATAAATCTTAGTTTTCTATTCATCTATCCATCCATATTAGGGTGTACTGATTTAACTATATACATCATTAGTTTCTCAAATGAGTCCCATTAGTAAATCCATCCATTTTTACGAACGGGACACATTTAACAAACGAACACAGTGCAGAACACTTCACTGGCCCGGTTACGAACCCATCCATTCTCATAACCGGCACAAGTAAAACGATAAACTGTGAACCCATCCATTCTCACAGATATCCATGCTCAACACCTATGTCGTTCTAGATCTTAATCATATAAATCTTAGTTTTCTATTATCTATCCATATATATTAGGTTGTACTGATTTAACGATATACTTAGAAACTATACGTGAAACTTAGAAGGAACTAGGTAAAAACTGTTAATAGATAACATGGTTCAAAACTGTGCATTTATGGATTGCTTAGATGTAATTTTACAAACTGAGATAACAATTTAAAATAAGTAATTAACAGAATTTCTTGGTTTTATTAGTTATCACTATTACTATCCTCATCACCATCATCATTGGACGTATCTGATATATTAACATCTAAAGCAGCAACATTGACCCAAGGCGACATTCGGTCAGCGGCTACAGTAGTTGGTCGTTTGTTCTTAGTACCCGTTAGTCCCGGAATCGCTGCTACCTTATATCTATCATTTCCCAATACTGATATAACCCGATATGGACCTGTGTATGAAGGAAGAAGTTTCCTACTTTTACCGTCATTTGTAAAAGCTGTTTTCGTTATTTTAACTAACTCTCCTTCAGCATAAACCTTGGCGGGACGTCGTCCCCTATCAAATCTCAGTTTTTGTTTTTCCTGTTGAGTGTCAATAGTGTCTTTAACTGTTTTACGAATAGTGGCTAGATCGTTTATTTCTCGAGTTTCTTGACGAACTTCATTGAACTTAGGATTAACTTCGGAATTTATAGCTGTACCAAACATAATTTCGGCCGGTGTTCTACCAGTAGTTTTTTGGTATGTATTATTTAATCCCCACTGTACTCTTCCAATTGTGTTATCCCACTCTTTTTCGTCACAATTTAAATTCTGTGCGGTTAATGAGTCAAGGATAGTACGGTTGTATCTTTCAACCTGACCGTTTGATCGGGGACAAGCTACAGCGTTGAGGATGTGTCTTATACCTTTGTCTTGACAAAACCGTTTAAAAGTGTGTGATGTGAAGCATGTTCCTCTATCACTTATAATGCGATCGGGAATGCGGAAAGTATAAAAAATATCCTCAAGAGCCCTAATTGCATTTTGAGTCTTTGTGTTACGTACCGGCCTAGCAAACACGAATTTAGTGAATCCATCGACAATAACCAAAAGATGAGTATTGCCGCGCTTGGACCTAACAAAAGGTCCCAGGTGATCTATGTGCAGTGTATGAAAAGGGACTTCGATCTTTTCAATGGGGTATAAGTATCCTTCTTTTGTAGATTTGTTTTTCTTAGCATAGGCACTTTCTACGCATGCTTTCACGTACTTTTTAACGAACCTTGACATTTTTGAAAACCAATATGATTTTTTTATACGTTCCAATGTCTTTTCAACGCCAAAATGCCCTATATCGTCATGATTCATGCGTAAAAGTTGCCACCTTGCGCCCTTTGGAACCACCCAACGAATATTGTTAACGTTCCCATCTAGATATCGGTATAATTTGTTATCTTTTATCAAGTAGTTATCTTTAATATATTTAAGTCCCTCCACATCCATATCTGAAGAAAGAACATTTCGAATCCTGCATAACTCTGTGTCGCCCATTTGTAATGTGTGTAACCAATCTTCGGTGCTTATAGTCATGACCGATGGGTATTGTTCTAAAACCTCTGAACTTTCGTCATCTGATATTGGGTTGCGAGACAGAGCGTCCACATGAGTCATCCTTGCACCAGGGCGATATTCAACTGTGCACTGAAACTCTTGCATTAGAAGCCACCATCGTGAAACCCTAGGAAGAATATCTCGCTTTGAGAAAGTAGAGCGGAGAGCATTGCAATCTGATATTATTTTGAATCTTTGGCCTAATAGATATACTCGAAACTTCTTTAATGAGCAGACAACGGCCAGTGCTTCTAGTTCGTAAGCATGGAAATGTTTTGCTTCAGGAGAAGTCTTTCGGCTATAATAAGCCACTGGCCTAAAACTATGACTACTGCATGATCTTTGAAATAACACACCTCCAACACCGAACTTACTAGCGTCAATGTGTAACTCAGTTTCTGCTGTTGGGTCATAAATAGCTACGATAGGTCTATCCACTAATTTGTCTTTTAAACTTTTGAAAGCTTCCTCCTGCTCATGGTTCCAGGTCCATCGTGCATTTTTAGTCAATAACTTTGTTAATGGGTTAGCTAGGATAGCGAAGTTCCTGATGAATTTCCGGAAGTACCCCACAAGACCAAGAAACTGCCGCACAGTATGTTGATCTATAGGGCAGGGAAAATCGAGCACGCACTGAATCTTTTTACTGCCCGGCCGTACTCCAGCAGCACTTATTTCGTAACCCAAGTAATCTATTTTGTCCATTAGAAATTCACATTTTGCCAGATTAAGGGTCAAGTTTGCCCCTTCTAATAATTGTAAAACATTTTCTAATCGCATCAGACATTCTTCTACATCTCTACCATATATCAACACATCATCCATATACGCTGTTGCTCCTTCTGCTCGCGTTGAACCAAGGATTCGATTCATCATTCGTTGAAACACAGCCGGGGCATTGGCCAACCCGAATGGCATACGGTTGAACTCATACTGACCATCTGGTGTAACAAATGAAGTTAGTGGCCGGGATTCTTTTGATATAGGGACCTGATAATATCCTGATGTTAAATCAAGTGTTACAAAGTAGGCTTGTCCGGACAATCTCGCGATTTCATCCTCAATATAAGGCATAGGATAACGCTCCTTTACTGTCACTGAGTTTAACATCCCGTAATCTATGCACATTCTCATTTTTCCATCTTTCTTACGGACTAAAATTATAGGACTTGAATACTCTGATATTGATTCACTTATTATTCCGGCATCTAGCATTTCACCAATCATCTCTCTCACATCTTCTCGCTCTTTGTGCGATAATCTGTAGGGTCGATAACAAATCGGTTTCTTACTATTCAGTTCAATGGTCATTTCGGTAACATTAGTGCACCCTAGTTCTTTTAAAGAAGAGGCAAAGCAATGTTGGTACTTGTCCAGCAAAGCTAAAAGTTTTTGTCGATGGATTTGTCCAATATTATCTCCTATTCGTATTTTCTCCTTATAAATATTAGTTTGTCGTGTTATTTTTTTTTGGCAAAGAGGCAATAAGATTAATGATCTTGACTTCTAAACCACGACTGATGGTCATTCTTTCTTTGATGTAACTGTGAACTAATAAAGGGGAGATGATGACGTTTAAAACCCTATTCTTGACAGAATATACCCCTCCCGTTATGACGAATTGTTCCGTAGGCCTGCCAATAATCTTACTGTTTATCAGAATATTGCTATCGACACTTAAATCTGCAAATGTCTTAATGCTTGCTGCTCCATAAATGTGGATATTGGCAGAAGCTACTACCTTAACGGTGGTTTTGTTTTGTATATCGATTTCCGAAAAGGGCTTTTCTCGATTAACATCAAAGAAGCTAAGCTTATCTGTAGTTTTATAAACAGCGGCATGCGACTGCTCAGTGAATGACTGTCCTAATAGCAATGGTAATTCCAAATATTGATCGTCAACAACGTGACACGCGACGTTAGCGTGGACGCCATCTACAGACAAGTTAACAGTGATACTACCAAGAGTGCGCACTACATCGTTTCAACATATCTTCCAGAGCTTGACCATAGTTATATTCATGTGGAAAAGCATTTATTAACCTCTCCTGCCACTCATTCCAATTAAAAAGAATTGAGGGTAAACTCTCGTACCAGGTCTTGGCCAAACCCTGGAGCTTTTGCATGGCGTAATGGATTGTTGTTTTGTCGTCCCAGCCGTAGACCGTCGCGCACTCGTTTACTTTATTTAACCACATATCTATTCGTTGATTTTTCGACGATGGATCAAAATCAGGTAAAATATTTTTAAAGCTACTTGAATGAATAGGTGCAACCGTGGCCGATGTCGACGGCTGTGAATGTAAGTCTTTAAGTGATTTAAGAATATTAGCTACGTCTTTAGTCGAGAACGAAGGACTAGAAGATCGTTGACCATTTTCTTGAATTCGCCTTCTCTTGGGGCGGTTATCCACCCCACGGCCGAGTGTTCTACTTCTAGAAGGAACACTACGCCCAGTGGTTGCATCACGCCCAGAAATATAGGAATCTTGACGCGTGAAATCGTGATGTTTACTTACGCTGCGTAGCCTTTTACTACGCTCCATAATCAGGTTGTTCTGGAGATTTTGTAGCCGCTCCCGTTCGCGAGCTAGCTCTCGTTCTACTGCTCGGCGTCACTCGCGTTCGTGAAGACTCCCAATGCTGTCGCATCGCGTGCGACTACGGCTGCTTCTGGCCCAATCATCAGCCCTGCGTCGTCTGGACTCCCCACGACCCGGAGTCTCCAGGCGTCGAGGTTGCGATTTGTCTTCCCTCTGCATTTTTCTGTAACTTGGAAACAAAATCAAAAATGAATATATTCAATAACTTGTAACATTTATTAAGTGGGTATCTCGAAAACGGCTTATGCTATCTTAAAAATAACGAAATTTTTGCGTCCCCTTGTACCCCAGCACTACAGTGATATCTAGTAATGGATAATCTTACTTGGTGCTTGAGATATCATATTAGGTAGCGCCATTCTCACATTTAACCTATGATTAATATTTTATTGTTAAGTTACGATAAGAAAGAGTACAAACATGTTCCCTTTATTTTATTTACGTGCAATATTGTAACCTTTGCATATCTGAGTAGAAATTAGAATACGAAAATATAAGAAGTACTCTATTACCCTATAGTAAGTAAGTAATTACTTAAACAAGAGCGCAAATAACTAGTACCTTGATAACTTAATACCCACTATAAATTTATAAAATTTTGTGTCCACCCGGAGTCCAAAACCTCTTTTACTTATAATACGAACCCTCTGTAGTTACAAACGTGAAGCATTAAAAACTCTTTAACTTCAA
The DNA here is from genome assembly GCA_036936625.1 of Parnassius smintheus behrii. Taxonomy (NCBI): domain Eukaryota; kingdom Metazoa; phylum Arthropoda; class Insecta; order Lepidoptera; family Papilionidae; genus Parnassius; species Parnassius smintheus. The sequence goes on along the minus strand of JAUPFT010000005.1, from coordinate 22,753,290 downwards.
CCAAGAGTAAGTAAAAACCTCGAATAATTCAAATTATTTAACGTTTCCCTTGGTCTTTATCTTATCCAGGATTTATATATATATATTATATAATTTACAACTATTATTATTATATATATAATTTTCCAAGAGATTTTAGCAATTTTAAAGCCTAAGGAAATTTCTTTTTTTTAACTTAGAAACAGTTTAGTATAAGTAACAAAGGTAGGTATAACAAAAGAAACGGGTACTTACCACTTCTGAAATATAATAAAACACTCTCCGATTACTGCTCACACTTTTATTCTGCCCTGAGGCTTAGGTTTAAACTATAATTTACACTTATTTTGTCTTATCCTATGCTTAGTAATCGACACAACCGTCTTTATCCGCTCCTCCTTGCTTAATGCCCTCTTTGCTTCGTGCAACTGACCACATCCCCTCCCTTACTAAAGTGTTGCCATTCTAATAAAATGAATTTACCAATAAAAAGTCAATGCTTAAATATACTATATTAAATGAACTTTATTGTTATTAAATTAACTAAGTGAAAACCTAACAATAAAAACAATTAACTGCAGCCTAAAAAAAAACTCATTTTTATTGCATATTTTAGGTAAAATTTCATAAAGTAAGCCACACCAACCCGCCATTGCATGTGTGTGTCTATCTTTATCTAATCTTACGACGACAATATTGTTTTCGCAACTTGTGTAAGTGAGATAGATATATGTTTACTTAAAATTGTTATTAGTTTCAAAGCTACGTCGTCGTGTTTGGATAGTGGTTACACTTTTTTCGACGCCTGGTAATGTGGTTTGCTCCTCTAGTGTTGTATAACTCAATGAGTGAACAGTAATTGCAAACCTTACGACGTAATTATACGACGCGCCAAATTGTTCAAAACAATGTGCTCGCAACTTACTTTTGTTGTCTTAGCTGGTATAATAGCTCTTAAGATTGACAGATATAGACAGTCTTTAATCAATATAGTATCAAGAACACTTAAAATTTATTCCTAACTTGAAAGATTATCGACGTTTGCATACCCTAGTGTGTTTATAAAATCAATTTTCGAATTTATAGGCACGTAGAAATCAGTTACGGCGGTTGAGTTTGAATGCATAAGTCATCGTCACCTACATCAGCTCGCAAAAGTCTCAAACTAATGTTAAGATCTTTTTGGTTAATAGTAAGTCTAACTCTTTTTTAACTCTTGTTTAACTCAGTCTTATCTCGTTATATCCAATTAAAATATACTTTATGCACACCAATTAATTGTTTTTTTTTACAGAATAATGGTGAGAAACGGGCACAGTCCACCTAATGGTAAATGGATGCTGTGACCCATAGATATCTACAAGTAATAATCTTCTATAAATATCTATTAAAACACCATTAGTTTTTTACGATAAAATAAAAAAATGTCAAAAATTTCCTTTAATCTCTATTATTTTTAAGTATTTGAAAAGCTTAGGCTCTGTTGCTAGGGCTCTTCGTCAGATACCACGACTCCCAAGTTAGATTTTACTCAAACGAAAAAATATAAACAGATCGCGTATTTTGCTCGGCGTTCCCTAAAGCATGGAATCATCGAGCCGTGAAAAAAGCGTTGAATGATTTTTGCATTTTGACAGCTACAGACAATTACTGTAGCTGCGACAAAATTTTTCGCTGATCAAAGCATCGTTTCGCTGAACAAATAAATGCGTTCACATATTCCAGTTGTAGGAAATAAATTTACAAACATTTTTATTCCATTATTTGTAACAGCGACGAGGATGCCATCGGTTGAGCGGATGTAAAATCTGATATAATCATTGTCATATCAATTGAAACAATATTTTTCGTATATATTTGTACCTCTAAGAATAGAGGAATATTTATATTAATAAAGACTGCAATTTCTACGACTAACAATTACAATTTTTATCCATTACCGTTACAGCCTATCGAAAATCCACTGCTGGACATAGGCCTCCCCTATAGATTGCTTCATATTGGGTTGTTGTTATTAGAAAAACGCCGCTGCCAATCTCCTGGTTTGTTACACTGTCGAATCTTATGATACCTACGACATGATTTGGACTAGTCGCTATTCTTGCACCACTAAACGGTCATAATTTTTCTTCTATGCCTTAATAATACATGACAGGACATATTCCTAGTATAATCCGATATTTAATAAATACAAAACACTAGCCATTACTAATAAAAACGTGCAAATTATGGTTAACAATCTCTCATGAGAGACAACGTAACGAAGACTGCCGTCTGATTGCCTCCTCTTAAACAAAAAAGAAGAGAACAACCGCTACTTTATCCAGCGTATGTGGATGCAGTACCTTCAGCGGTTTCAAGTTTGATGTTGGTATTTCAAAGTACTGATGTGTTTGTACAGTACGGAACCAGAGGGTTATGTCTGAAGATTCTCTACGTGAAAGACTTGTAATGAGGATATCTGCAGGATAACCGGACTAACGGATCAGTATGCAGTGGAAATAAGCCAGCCACATAGCTTTAAGAATCGACAACCGATGGCGAAGAAAGTTTCCGGAGTACAAGCCACAGAACACAAGACAAGCCACATAAGTACAAGCCACAGGCTTGTACTCGGGAACGGTACCATTGTATTGGTACGAACCCACTGAGTACTTACCCAAGGGATTCCAAAAAACAAACAGGTTCTGAGCGACCTGCATTCATTTTCTTCCTCAGTTCGTAATTCCTACTAGCAGGGAGCTGACCTAAATTTCATTTTCCGGTTCGTACACTGACCTCTATATATACAAGTACGCTGGACTGGCTATACACCGTGACATGCTGAAGCGATTTGATTTCCGCCATTTTGGCGCTGACAGCAGAAGTGCACGTCCGCGGAACTAATAATAGGGATAAGACAGTGTACCAAATTATATCGATAAAAATTCTATACCTAAATAAATAGAATAGACTCTATGGATAGATGGACTCTACCCGTAACGTCCATTATATTTATGTATCATATTATTATAATGCCATTATCATTCATCATCATTAAAACTCTTCACAAGTCCACTGCTGAACATAGGCCCGACGAGAAGATGTATCGTAATTTCTCGAACGCTGCCCAGCCGAGTTGAATCCGTCGATTGACCTCTCGGTCGAAGTTGGACTATTTGTCCCAGGTAAACGTACTCGTCAACAACTTCGAGCTTAGTGCTCCCAACAACTACGGGCATAGGTGTGATATGGACATTAAACATGATCTTTGTTTTGTCCATGTTCATCTTAAGACCCATCCATTGGGAGGCACTATTGAGGTCATTGAGCATATTGCTTAAGTCCTCCAGTGATTCTGCCATAAGGACTATATCGTCGGCAAATCCAAGGTGAGTGATATACTCGCCATTCATGTTAATACCGTATCCTTTCCAGTCCTGTAGCTTGAAAACGTCTTCCAATGCAGCGGTAAAGAGTTTCGGGGATATAACGTCACTCCGTCTTACACCTCTCTACAGTTGGATTAGTTTTGTACTCTGGTTCTGTACTCGGATAGCCATCATAGCCCTTAACCATTCAACCAAAAAATTATTAAGATTAAACGATCTACAGAAAATAAAAATAAAAACATAATTTCTAGAATAACTTATTGTCAACCGTTAATTTAGTTCTAGCATTATAAAAAACAAATCAGCTGCTATAATAACGCCTATTCTAATCAACTACAGGTTTGTCTATAGACATTATTATATATATATAGATTATATATATAGATTATGAAAATTTGGGACATTTCGTTTAATAACTTTTTACAATGTTAATGTTTTGAGTAACCTTTATGATATACTAATAAAGTACCAGACTACCGATTTATTGATGTATAGCATGTTAGTGTAGCAATTAGTTTTGTATAGAAAATATTGTAATTTATGCCATTTGTATAGTGAAAAGTTTATGCAATAAAGAGGCAAAACGGAAAATGGCAAGGGGCTCACTGTAAAGTATTGCCAAAGTCTACCTTAGGGGCTCGCGACCCAGTACCAGTAGTAGTGTGAAGAACTACCAGTGACAAGTGAAGTGAAGTGTGTTTAGCTAACAAACTTTGTAAGTAAATGTAGTTCTTCCTGTTCTCACTAGATGACACTATCGCCGAGTTAAACGTGGTATCATTTGGGTTTTCATTATGATGTATAGTTAAACATTCTTAACCTCTTTGTGTGTTCCTATAATACAGTGTAGACGTGGGTCATTACCTCATTTTCAAGAAACGTAACGAAACCAGTGACTTGATCGGCGTCACCTGTTTCGAAACTAGTGATTTTTGTAACTGGCTATTTTTATTCGGCTACTGTGATTGTTTGCATAAATATCACCACCAACTATACAGTTACACACGAAACGAAAATCACAATCCGTGTTTGTAGCTACGAGTATACAGTAACTGTTTTCTGTTAAATCAATAAATTAACTTCCCTTCATACTTTATTCAGGTTTAGGACAGACTGCATTAAATGTATTTATGATTGATTTGCGTTTACTATGACACTAATATTTTCATAAAATTATTAATGCATGCATATTTACAAGTCAATTTGATTGTATATACAATGATTATTGATATTTACAGTTTATTTACACTTTTTCAACGTTTTCACTGTCATTTGTTTTTGCACTTTTATTTACACTGTACAATTAATTTGTTTGTTTGTTTGGCTATTTACACACAGTATTTAAGTTTTATAATATTATAAACATTTAAATTTTTAAATTTTTTATACTCATTTTTTAGTACTTACTTTTACTTATCGTCACGCACAATCCCTAACGGGGTAGCCAGAGAGAACAGATCGCCAAGTGTCACGATCCTTACATACCTCTTTCTTTTTTAGTTATATTTTAATTTTATGAATAAACGAGTTCATGACTCCGTCAAAAATGTTTTAAAAATTATTTTAGTTAAATTCAATGTGACTCGCTTCCCGGAATCACAAACCGTTAAATATCTACAAACAGAGATTACTCCATTTTATTGTTTATGTCTATAGTCTTACGTATGAAAATTAAACGTACAATAAAACTGTTACTTACGATGGTTTGTTTATTGTTGTATGCCACATGTGCGCTTTGAGCTTGAGCGACCGACAGTCGACTCCCGCAATAATCACGGGTAACAGTAATCATAATCACGCATTTACAAAAATCACTACTTGTAACATGACTCGAAACTAGTGATTCGGTTACATGCCGCGTAGCCAGTTACTGTATCTAGTGACGTGAAATAACGCCCACGTCTAATACAGTGTAGTGGTGTGTGAGTAAAATATAGTGATAAAAGTGAGTGTTTCATTAAACAAAATGGTCCTTCTGCTGCCGAATAAACTGTAAGTAAAGTGCAAGTGTCGAACATAGTGCAATAACAGTGCGTCTAAGACTTGTGTTATTTCAAAGTGTAAAAATAAAAAGACTTAGCCGATTTCGCGTAATAAAAACACTTAGAAAAATTTGATTGAAAAAAGACTTTGTTGAATTTGTGTGATAAAGACTTAGAAAAATTTCTCGACAAAAAAGACTTAGAAAAATTTCTTGACAAAAAAGACTAGACTAAAGAAAATTTGCTCCGTTTTTACATAGACTTAGTAGATTTGGATTTAGCAAACAAACATAACATTGAGTGATGAAAATTTAGTATCTGCGTTGAAATAGTGATATTTGTCTAAATTAAACTTTTTCATCAATTTACATTTCCGAATATCATTATATATGGCGGATCAACCTTCAAAACAACATGTAGCTATTATGATTCAAAATTCAACTAAAATCGAGAAATTACTTACAAATACGAAAAAATGTTCAAAGGATAAACGAACAAGAGGTTATTTAGATACGCCCATGGAGACATTACATGAATATTGGGCTTGTTACACAAAAAGTTATGATTTGCTTACTGCATCGTTGGACAGTGAGACATTGAAAACCGAATATGATTTCGATATTGATGATAATTTTGAACAAACCGAGGAACATCATTTGGACTTAAAGACTTGGCTAAAGGATAGGTTTTATGATATTACACCAATGAGTGAATCTTCAAAATCTGACACAACTTCAGAACTTCCTAAACTTAGACCAAAGCTACCACCGATAGCTATACCACAATTTTCTGGTGATTATAATCAGTGGATGAGCTTCAGAGATCTATTTCTTTCCTTGATGTATTGTGATGACCGCTTGTCTAAAATCGAAAAACATCATTATTTAAAATCTAGTTTAACCGGAGAAGCCGAACAGTTACTCAAAAATTATTCTTTAACTGAAGCAAACTATGATAATACATGGAAAAAACTGAATGAAAGATATGAGAATAAGCGAGCGATTGTAAATAATATTCTAAATCGATTTATAACTCAGAAAAAAGTAACAACTGAATCAGCAAAATGTATCAAAGATTTACTAGACACTACTAGCCAATGTCTCACATCTCTAAAAAATTTGAAGATCGATTCATGAAATGCAATACTCGTTCATATTCTAGTCTCAAAGCTAGACATTGAATCTCACAAGCTTTGGGAACAGTCGTTAGAAAGCTCAACAAATATTCCCACATATGACGACCTAAACAGCTTCCTAGAAAAACGATTCCGAACAATGGAAATGGTCAATCTTTCACAACCTCGAGAAACATTTAGAAAAGACACACCGAAATCTGTTCAACATACTCCTAAAACAATTACAGTTAAAAGCTTTACTACCGAAGTTGAAAGCACTTGTACTTACTGCTCACAAAATCATTACATTTGCCACTGTAAAGAGTTTTCTGCATTAACGGTTTCTGAACGCCAAGATTTTATAAAGAAAAACAATATATGTTTCAATTGCCTGGTAAAAGGTCACTCCGTGTTCAATTGTAGACAGAGTACAAACTGCAAAAAATGTGGACGTCGACATCATACGTTACTACATTTCACAACCTCTCCCAAGAATAACACTTCTGATAAAGCTCAAAAAGATACCGCTACACCAAAGGAAAATACATCTACTCCTAGTACTTCTTGCAACCTCAGTGTAAACTTGAAGGCTGAAACAAATGATGAAATGGTTATCTTAGCTACAGCCGAAATAAAGATTGAGTCCAGGGACAGTGGTATCTATACACTAAGAGCTCTTGTTGATCAGGGCTTACAGGGCTCTTTCATCTCTGAAGCAGCAGCACAGTTATTGAATCTTGATCGCACTACCGTTATTGGCAGGATCTCTGGTATATCAAACTCATCAGTGGTAACTACAAAATCTATGGTTAAACTTACAATAGATGCCACAAAATGTGAATCCTCCACATTCGAAGTAAATGCATATGCACTTAAGAAACTCACTTCATTGTTGCCGTCACGTGAATTCCCACAAGATACTTGGCCTTCGTATATGCAGTTGGATCTAGCTGATCCAAACTTTCACAAGCCAGGATCTATTGACGTTCTACTTGGTGCCGATGTGCATGCTCACATACTACTACAAGGACTACACAAGCACAATTCTCTGATCGCACTTAACTCTCGTCTGGGTTGGTTGATCTCTGGCAAGGCTTTACAAACTGATACTGCTACACAGAAACACAATATGATAGTTGCTCACACTAAATTCGAAGCAGATCAGTTACTCAGACAATTCTGGGAAATCGAAGAGAACTTACCTCGCAAAAAGCCGATGACTGAATTAGAAGCACAATGTGAGGAACATTTTAAATCCACACACACTCGCAATGATGACGGACGTTACATTGTGTGTTTACCATTCAAAGATGATCCTCCCACAAATCTTGGTGATGTTAGACCTCTTGCTGTTAGTCACTTACAGCATATGGAGAAACGTTTCACACGTAACGCTGACTTCAAGGAAGACTATCACAAATTTATGAAGCAATATGAGTCAGAATCTCATATGATAACCGTACCTGAAAATGAAAAGAAAACACATAAAATTCACTACTTACCTCACCACGCTGTTCTTCGGCCGACGAGCTTGAGCACGAAGCTACGAGTTGTCTTTGACGGAAGTGCTAAACCTGAAAAAGGAAAATCGTTAAATGAAGAACTTTTGATTGGATATCCGTTGCAACAAGATGTCAGAGATTTAATTACTCGGTGGAGACAACACAAATTTTGTTTAGTCGCTGACATTCAAAAAATGTATAGACAGATCTTAGTATCTAAAGATGATGTGGACTACCAGAGAATACTATGGCGAGAATCTCCAACACAATCCATACAGGAATATTGACTACTTACCGTGACTTACGGAACATCTTGTGCACCCTTCTTAGCTATTCGTACGCTTCACCAACTTGCTGAAGATGAAAAACATGATTTTCCTGTGGAATCTGAAATATTGAAAAATGATTTGTACATGGACGATTTAATGACTGGTGCGTCTAATGAAGAAGATGCTGTTCTCTTGCAAAAAAGGCTTACTGAATTGTTGTCTCCCGGTGGTTTCACTTTGCACAAATGGGCATCTAACAGTCAATTAGTATTATCACAAATTCCTGATCATGATAAAGAATTACAAAACGCAATAAATATAAAGGTTGAAGATACTCTGAAAACTTTGGGTATCACCTGGAACTCACAAACAGATAATTTTGAATTAAACATAAACATGAATTTTACTGATGATAATGTCACAAAACGAAATGTTCTGTCCACAACTGCAAAAACCTTTGACCCTCTAGGTTGGCTAACACCTGAAATAATCTTAATTAAAATGTTTATGCAAAAGTTTTGGTTAGCTGGCTCAGCTTTGGACGAAGAACTACCTCATGATCTGAAAAATGAGTGGATTATTTATCTTGAACGTTTTGCGCACTCTGAACCCATTCAGTTCCCACGATGGCTTGGAGTTTCTAACAGCACAATTAGACAAGAACTGCATGGATTCAGTGATGCTTCCTGTGCCGCTTATGCTGGAGTAGTGTATCTCAGAGTTTGGGAAAATGATGTTGTTAAAGTATATCTGGTTATGGCTGAATCTAAAGTTGCTCCCGTTAAACAAATTTCACTGCCCCGTCTCGAGCTCTGTGGTGCAGTTCTTTTGGCGAAAATGATACAACATGTTAAGACTATATTAAATATCCCTGACGAAAATGTATATGCATGGACGGATTCGACCATAGTTTTGGCTTGGCTGCGTAAATCACCTAATACATGGACCACATTTGTTGCTAATCGCACTTCAGAGATTTTGACATTTACGAATAGTAACCAATGGCATCGTGTTAGTTCCGCGAATAATCCAGCCGATTTAGCTTCCCGTGGAGTATACCTATCCGATTTGCAGCAATCTGAACTATGGTGGAATGGCCCACAATTTTTACAAAACCTCGATGTTGTTGTTAATTTAGATAACGTTGTGCCTGCAACAGATTTAGAAATGAAGGTTAAAGCTAAAGTACAGACAAATATTAATGTTTTTGAAAATGATGCTGTTATTTCCTACTTAAAACGATATTCGACACTTTCGAAACTGATACGTGTCACTGCTTATTGTTTACGTTTTATTAAACTGTGTAAACTTAAAATATATAGGATACCCGTTGATGAACTCGTTTATCTGAGCCCAGATGAGCTTGACGATGCTCTAAATAGATGTATTAAGATGTCTCAATCGGTTTCGTTCAGTGATGAAATTTCTCGATTGGCACATGGTAAACGAGTTCACCAATCGAGCAAACTACATGTTCTTAACCCATATCTAGATGATAAAGGCATTATTCATGTGGGTGGTCGACTTGCCAATGCAGAGATTTCAGATACTATGAAAAAACCTATTATTTTGAGTAACGATTGTGGTCTTTCTAAACTTATTGTTTGGAACGCTCATTTGAAAACTCTGCATGGAGGGCATCAACTTGCTTTGAACTTTATAAGACACAAATTTTGGATTATTAGAGTCAAAAGTATTGTTAAAACTGTCCTCACTAAATGTATACCATGTTTTAAACAAAGGGCTAATCCTTCTGTACCATTTATGGCAAATCTCCCTAAATTTCGTGTTAAACCAAGTCGTCCATTTTTGACAAGTGGAGTCGATTTCGCTGGACCTTTTACAATGAAACTGTACCCTGGTAGATGTAGAAAAACCTGTAAAGTTTATGTTTGCTTATTTGTGTGCACCGTCACAAAAGCCATTCATCTAGAATTGGTAACTGATCTCACTTCAGCTGCGTTCATAGCTGCTTTTCGACGCTTCACTGCTCGCCGTGGTCACTGCAAGGAAATTTGGAGTGATCATGGTACAAATTTTGTGGGCGCAGCCCGTGAACTAGATCTTGCTTTTAGAGATGCAAAATCTGCAATTATTTCTGAAATTGCTGAACAACTAGCTAATGACCAAACTCACTGGAATTTTATACCCCCTAGCGCATCTCGCTTCGGGGGACTTTGGGAATCTGGAGTGAAGAGCGTTAAAGGACATTTGAAACGCGTAATTGGACAAACTTTACTGACCTACGAAGAGTTCTCTATTCTTTTAACTCAAGCCGAAGCTTGTGTCAACTCTCGTCCACTTACCGTAGTAAATTCTACACTTGATGAACCTCCCTTAACGCCTGGGCACTTTCTAGTTGGGGAACCGTTAATTGGTGTACCAGAACCACCTTTAATTGATGTTAAAGTCAGCCCTTTACATCGGTGGCATATTATTCAACGTATGGTGCAGTGTTTGTGGCAAAGATGGCAAAATGAGTATCTGACAACGTTGCAACATCGTTATAAATGGAACAAGAGTCAGCCAGAACTTGCTATTGGTACTATCGTGTTGGTAAAAGATGATAGACTTCCTCCTGGAAAGTGGCTTTTGAGACGAATCATTCGGAAGCACCCAGGTGCAGATGGCGTCACAAGAGTTGTGTCTTTACAATATAAGGATAATATTTTTAAGACCAAACCACCGAAGCATTCCTTTCTTAATCCTGGTCACAACATCATCTTGCATACCACATTTATCCCTTATCACGCAATTTCTCACCCTGTCATTCAGATTCAACCCTAGCATATTCCTTAAAGACCGCATTTCTACAGCATTTATTCTACTTTCGTGCTTCTTCTGCCACACCCAGCTTTCACTACCATACATTAAAGTAGGGACTAACACAGAATTATGAATCACCATACGTGCCTGTTTTGACACATTCTGGTTCTCCATAATAGAGTGTAGTGCCCCATTCACTCTATTCCCTGCATTTACTCGTCGTTCTATATCCCTATCATATCTACCATCCCTGCTAAATACACATCCCAAATACACAAACTCATCCACTTGCTCAATTAACTCTCCTTCTATTCTTATTTCACATACCGTTTTGCTTTCTTCTCTTTCAAAAACCATCACTTTCGTCTTACATGTGTTCACTTTCATTCCCCTTTCTTTTAATTCCCAGTTCATTAATGTAACCATCATTTGCAATTCAGACGCCGATGACGCAAATATGACTTGATCATCGGCATACAAAAGGCATTTGACGGTTAACTCGCCCATTCTTAAACCACATTCTTCATCTTTCAAAGTTTGCAAACACCGGTCCATAAATAGGTTGAACAGCCAAGGGGAAGCTACACAGCCCTGTCTGACACCTTTTTGGATGCCAAACCAGTCCGAGTAGACCCCATTGATCCTGACACAAGCACTAGAGTCCCTATAAAGAGACCTTAATGCCTGTATCAAACCAGCGCTCAACCCATATGAGTTCAGTGTTTGCCATAACACATTCCCGTCCACTCTGTCATAAGCCTTTTCCAAGTCCATGAATGCACAAAAAACTTTCTGGTTTTTGGCCAAAAACTTCTCCGCAATCATGCGCATGGAAAAGACCTGATCTGTACACCCCATTCCCTTTCTAAAACCCGCTTGCACATCCCAAATTTTTCCATCAGTTTCTTTCATAACTCTTTCAATTAACACCTTAGCATACAGTTTACCCACAATACTAAGCAAGCTGATACCGCGGTAGTTTTTGCAGTCCTGCTGTGACCCTTTTCCTTTATATATTGGTACTATTACTACTTTGCACCAGTCATCCGGTACCCGTTTTAATTCCCAACATAAATTAAACAAGGTGTACAGCAGGCCTGCCACCACTCCCTCTCCAGCCCTTAGCATCTCGAGTGATACTCTATCATATCCAGCTGCCTTACCTGCTTTCATGCTTTTCATTGCTTTCACTATTTCATCTACACTTATCTCCATACCCCTTTCCACTTCTTTCGGAATTTCTAGTTCATTTAAATCAGACGACTCTTCACTCATAAATACGCCTTCAAAGTATTCCTTCCATCTGTTTAAATTCGAAACTTCATCATTCAGAATACATCCATTCTCGTCTTATAGCATTTATTATAGGCTGTTTTGTATTTCCCCTGGCAGTTCTTACGAGTTTCCAGAACATTTTTATGTTAGCCCGGAAATTATCAGATATCCTTCTATCATTCTTATCCGTTCTTTCTTTCTTTTTCCTTTCAACAACTTCTTTTACTCTCTTATTTAGACGTCTAAATTCTGCCTTTTTTCTTTCAATCTCATCATTCATACCAGAAGAATTACCAGCTTTGGTTGCTAGTAAATCTAACCATGCTTTCTTCTTTGATTCAACTTCCACCCGTACCTCATCATCCCACCATAACGTATTACTTTTCCTTTCATTTGTTCTCTTACTTACACCACATACTTCGGTGGCGGTATCCACCAAACCTTTCTTTATATTAGCCCACACAGTATTCAAGTCTAAATCATTCATACACAACTCATTCAAACATCTAATATTTTCTCTCAGTCTACATTTATACTTCTCTTTCACATCTTCATCTTGTAACTTCTCTATTCCTATACGCTGTAACGCAGTGGTAGACACAGATGTCCGATGCCGCCAACGCTTGAAAAGACCATTAATTCGACATAAGACCAGGTAATGATCCGTCCCTACGTTGGACCCCCGGTAAACCCTTGTATCTACGACTGCGCTCCTCATTCTTTCATCCACAATTACGAAATCTATCATGCTTCTATCATCACCTCTTTCCCATGTATACATGTGAATCTTCTTATGACGAAAAAAAGTATTCGTCACAAAAAGATTCTTTTTCGCACATACGGTGAGGAGGTCTTCACCATTCTCATTTATACTTTCATCACCAAACGTTCCCAATATCCTTTCATAACCAGACCTCTTCACCCCAACCCTTCCATTAAAGTCTCCTAACATAATAATATTTTCATTTTCCTTACATTTTGTCAACACCATCCTTACCATGTCCCAAAACTGCTCTCGGATGTAAGTGGGCTTAGACATGTCTGGGGCGTACACCCCTAGCAGGAACAGCTTCTTTAAGCCCACTTTCATTCGTATCCATAGCAGTCTCGGGCTTACACATTCATACTCTTTCACACATTTACCCATTCTTTCTGAAAGGATGAAACCGACTCCCTGGCGTGCCCGTTCGGTCTCGCCTACACCAGACCAATACGCGGTATACGAGCCATGTGCAGTGGCATCCTTTCCCTTTCGTTTCGTCTCATTCACACATAACACATCTATTCCTCTGTCATTCATCATTTCGCATACTTCATCCATCTTATCGTTCATTCCTCCACATACATTCAGCGTAGCCAGACGGGTTTCCGCAATCCACTTTTCGCCCCTCCGGGAGACATAACGTGACGGGTGGCGAACCTCGTCGCCGGTTTTTCTCCCGGAGATTCTTCGCACCCCTGCCCCATTTAAGGGGCGCCGGGAACTCGGGGCCATTCCTTTTATTACCTGAGTCATGGTGCGAACAAGGGGTGGTGGTAGATTTTACGCCGCTACCATACGGCGATTGGCGGTTTGGTCATGTGGAAAGAATGAATGAGGAAAGAGTGACAAAGCAAATTTATATGGCAGATGTGAACGGCCGAGTCGGGAAGGGACGCCCTAGGAAAAAGTTTATCGACCAAATTGGCGATATTTTGAAAATGGGCCACGTTAGAAGTACCCTTAACCGACGAGCATGTATGCGTAGATATATGGATGTGAAGGAGGCGAAAGAGGTGTGTCAGGATCGTGCCAAATGGAAGTCCGTAGTCTCTGCCTACCCCTCTGGGTGACAGGCGTGAGTGTTTATGTTTTATGTTATTTTTAAGAGGCCTATCGCAAAATTGTGCCCTCTGCCCCTGAATGATTCCGACTAGTTATAAGAATTTGGATTGTTTTATTCGTTCGTTTTGTTTTATGTTCATTTTTTTAAAGGACTGTAATCGTCCTTGGGCGGCGGAATGTTTAGCTAACAAACTTTGTAAGTAAATGTAGTTCTTCCTGTTCTCACTAGATGGCACTATCGCCGAGTTAAACGTGGTATCACTTGGGTTTTCATTATGATGTATAGTTAAACATTCTTAACCTCTTTGTGTGTTCCTATAATACAGTGTAGTGGTGTGTGAGTAAAATATAGTGATAAAAAGTGAGTGTTTCATTAAACAAAGTGAGTGGTATCCGGTGGTAGCTGAAGTGGCTAGTAGCAATATATAGTGAATAGTGAAAGTGTTAGCTAGCCGAAAAAGGTCGTAACTGATATTCGCTGTTACACATAGTGAAAGTGTTAGCTAGCCGAAAAAGTTACATATAGTGATAAAATCAGCTAGTTTAGTTGATAATAGCTGCTAGTCAGTAGCGTTAGAAACCAGCTACTACCAATAGATCTTTGATACCACCGTACAATTTAAAGAAATCTTTTGAAATATACAGTGACCAACCAATAGTGAACAACCGTAGTTTAACAGCCGTGATCAATAGTTATAAAATTTCGCGACTAATCAATCAGTCGAACCGCTGGCCACTACCTTGCTATTTGTATTTGTTAATCGTGCATTTTGATTTGAACCACAGTCCACAATATTTCAGCGGCACCCACAAAGACGGCAGTGAAAGTACCCACCGGAACCTATAGGTGTAGGACGTGAGCGACTCGCGAAGTATCTTCGACAACATTTACTCCGGAGAGTTTCGCCCGTCCGGCACAAAATTGATATAAAATTATAGTTGTTCATTATCACTCTGGGATTCATTTAAAACACTTTTTGAAAATGGTTGTAATATGAAGGACACATAATATGTAAATAAATATTTTGCTGCTTTCAACGCAATGTTTGTAGTGGACTAACAAGTATAAGTTTCTTCTTTTTATCCAAGAACCGTTACAGCATTTTAAAGTCCACTGCTGAACCAAGCCAGTCCAACCAAGTCCAAGCGGGTTATATATTATAATATACAGCCAAAATAATATGGTCCCTTGGGTGAGTATATGCATTCAATGAAATGTATATGTAAAAAAGGATATCATTGTAGGCATTCCCATACTTCTTGGAACGGGGAAGAGTCCATAGTGCCATCCTGACGCTTTTGGGCTCTTTGGTTTAAATTTTGGGATTAGTAATAAAGTATATATTATTAATTTATGTTTTTATGTGCTAAGTTAATAGGTACTTAAATTAAAATTAGACAAAATTCTTATTTTATAACAGAAGTTTTTTTTTATTTCGTTTGCAAATAACATTTATAAAATTTAATTTATATTGGACATAGCTAAAACGAACAGAATAAAGTTCAATTTGTCCTAAAGTTAGTTTTGTCATTTACCGACAGATGTCACTGTTCACCGTGTATCTATGGTACTTACAGTATAATATTTATATCGTAAACAGAGAAACCTATAGACCAATGATCAGCCTTGCCTCGAGTGAGAATGAACGATAACGAATTTTTAGGTTATAGAATAATATTTATGACTTTTAAACACATTGAGATAAAAATTTTAATTGTAATAATACTAGTTTTTACGGAATTTATCGCGTATATTTAACTTTTTAAATACCCGACGTTTCGAACGCTTTACAGCACTCATGGTTACGGGCGGGACTCAATCAATTTTAATTGTTGTAAGAACTGAACTGAACAAGATTCACCAACCTTAAGCTCACAAACTCAGATCATATAAACAACAGGAGATATGCTCAGTAGTTGAAAATGTATCGGAACCCGGTGTCTCCAGTTGGCCCCTACCACGCGCCAACCACTACATATGCACAGCAATAGATACACAATCGCGCACACACTCGCATTTTATAAATCAAAACATACTACACAACCAATTATAAACCTTATCTCATCATACGAAGCGTGCATTTACCATGCACCGTACAAAACTTATTCACACAAAAACATCTATCACTATCATTCACTCACAAAAGCCGGCAGCGGCTGCTTCACGAAACTATCGTGTGAGTGAGAGTATCAGTAAAACACTTATCCATTGCGCTATTAGGCCAGCTGATTCACAGGTCGATTTGTACCATAGAGAATATAACCACTAGAGAGCGTATAGGCAAATTTCTTCTAAGCATTCGACTCACTACTGCGGGCCGGGGGACGAGGAAGAACGCGTGGCTGCGAATGGTCAAGTTGCGTTGTTATGGCTATCTTTAGGGTTGCTCTTCTAAATAAAGGAAAATATTCGTTATCGATAAAATGGATTTTATCATTATGAAAAATACTCAATTAAAATCATAGAAATAATATTTAATAAAAATCAATCAGTTACAACGAAAACATTTATTTATTATATTGTTTCTCTGTCTACGATTTATGTACTGAATCATAGATACTCAACTACACTGAGTGACTAGTACCTAAGCCGCTTGAAGTAGAAATCTAAAATTTTTAAAGAAACATTTTTTATGACATAGAAAAGAAATAATTTCGGAAAATTCGACCCCTAAGAGGGTGAAATAAGGGTGTTACAGTTTATTATTTTATTACCAAAATATTTTCCAAGTCGATTGACTCGATACTTACTGAGAGTACTGTATTTAAAAAATAAATAAATACGTATTTTTGAATTTCAAAATAACCCGTTACGGTAGAGGGCGCAGGGCAGAGGGTAAGCAATTTTGTATGGAAATAAAATATTTAAGTATTTCTTAAAACAACCTCTTACCGGAGAGGAAGAAGGGGGTAGATAATGTTCAATATGAAGGGAGAAAACATATTTAATGCTTTAAAGTAATTAAATAATAAAATTTGCCTCTTACGGTTTTAAAAAAGGGTTCAAATTTTGTATGAAAAGCATTGTATTAAATCTACAGATCAAACAGCTGGATGCAGATGCGTGAAATTGGAACAATAACTTCCTTTTATTAAGTAGGCATCCACTAAGAAAGAAGTCTTGAAAAATTTAAATCCTTAGATAGTAAAATAAGGTTTTAAGAATGTTTTTTACGGGGTGATTTCGTATTGCTATAGGGAAAAATTATTAAATAATTATTGTTACTTTAAAATTAGTGCGAATACTTTAGGATTAAAATAATGCAATTAGTTTTTTTTTTTTCATTTTCTTAATATCTCGTTTGCGCGGAAAAGATGGTATTTTAATTGCATGGTGGTGGGGAAACCCGTAAAACGAAATTATGATAGTTATAAATAATACTTATTATAGAACTTTACAAAAATCTGATCTTATTGATCACTATATACAAAGTATAAAAAATTTCTATTTGTCATTGCGTCCGAGTTAACAATCTGGCAAAAATTTTGTGAGAGGCACACATAAAACGGCTTTACGTGCTTCCTGAGGCATAGGGATGAAACACTGCTAAACTCTTGACTCCGGGCTGCTACTGAGAATTTCTTGATAGAAAACTCACCTGATTTCAAGCCGGATGACACTTGTTAGTTATTACTTAAAGGTCAAAAAATTTCCTATGTTGAGTTTAGTTTTATTTTTAATTTGTTTGCAGGATGAAATAAAATATAGATACTTACGCAATTTCGTGTATTTTGTTAGTGTAGGTAATTAGTTTTTTTTAAATATAAGAGGGAGCAAACGAGCATGCGGCTAACCTGATGTTATGTGACTACCGTCGCCCATGATCAACCGCAACACCAGGGGAATTGCAGGTGCGTTGCCGGCCTTTTAGAAAGGAGTAATCTCTTTTCTTGAAGGTCCCCAGGTCGTATCGGTCCGGAAAAATCGCCGGTGGTAAACTATTCCACAGGGAGGTTGTACGCGGAAGAAAACTCCTTTTGAAACGTACAGTGGTGGACCGCCAAGCATCCAGATGTTGTGGATGGTATCGACACGTTTGCCGCGTAGTGCGTTCACGAAATTCGGCGGCTGGGATTAATCCGAACAATTCCTCAGAGCACTCCCCATGATATATGCGAAAGAAAATGCAAAGAGATGCAACATCTCTTCGCAGCGCCAGTGAATCGAGCCGATCGGAAAGCACTCGGTCGTCGACGATCGACAAAGAGGTTCTTTTTAGCGGTTAACGCGCAAACTTATGTCTTCTGGGGGTTAAACTGGACTAGATTTAGTCGCCTCCAATACGAGACTCTGTTCAACAAAGACTCGACTTTAGACACAAGTTTGTCCCAGTACTCGGAGACGTTTTCCCGAGAAATATTGGCACGGCCGGTGTACAGAGCATCACCACGCAGGGTTGGAAAAAAACATTTTTTTTTAAAAAGGAACAAAACATCATGTTTAAATCAAAAAACAAAAAAAAAACACGTGTTAAATCAATTTTTCATAAATGTTTTATTTGAAATGTTTTAAACATGTTTTAAACACGTTTAAAACATGTTTAAAACATTTTTTAAGACTTAAAAAATGAGTTGTTTTGCGATTGGGATAAATAAGGGGAAGGTAGAAATTAAAAGAAACGATAAAATATGAAAGAAGTTTTTTATTGTAAAACAATACACCAGAACAAAAACAGTACTTATTTCTTAACAAAAAATGAATAAACTCTGTATGACCTGATAGTGTGACTTTTGTCAGTAGTATCTATTGTATCTATGAGAAAAACTTTACCATCATCCTCAATAGTGGTTACACTAACACACACAATAGGTTCGTTGCGTATATTACTCCAACAATCCAGTGCCATATAAACCACTTTTCCTTTCAAATTGTTTTCCATATTTGATTTTACGGTACCATACACTTCGTCTAGCAAATTTCCGCCATTTTTTTTTTCTTTTAGGTGGTACATAGTCTTCGAGCTAATTGCATCAAACTGACAAATTCTGGATGCTCAGAGTGTCGGAATGCAGTGTTCGTTGCATAAAAGTATCTGGCAACTTGTAAATCTATTTTATGCTTTTCCTGTTCTGATGTTTTCACTACATATTGTGACATCGACATTATTGAGCGACTTGACGACGCTGATTAGTCCTGCCTCGATTTTTTGCTAATAGGCTCAACATTGGTCTGGATTCCATCTGCCTCACTGTCTGTAAAAAAAAAAACTGTGTACAATATATATATATATATATATATATATATATATATATATATATATATATATATATTTACACACAAAACGTGTAACTAACTAGGTATTTAGGTAAAAAATAAATTTCAGGAAGATTAAATTTGAAGAAGGATTTATTTGCACCTGTTTAATGGTACATTTCAAAATAAAGCTAAAAAGTGTATAAATAAAAATAGTGAGATCAAATTATAAACGGCGCACATTTATATACAATACTAGTGGGTACCCGCAACTTCGTCTGCGTGGAAAAACTGGCTCCTCATACAAACTTTAATCCCCCATTCATTTCACCCCCTTTTTTTTGCGGATGGAAAATCATCTAATGACGAGTTTCGCTCTGGGTGGAGCGTAAGGGAGTGTCAGACTTTTACTGACTAAAAACCATCCGTGTTCCTTCAGTGCCCTTACGTTCCGGAGCCGCAGTATTTCTTTCGAACAGCCCGCAGCCCCGGCAGGCGTCGGCCTTTGCGGGCCCCTTCACGCTGCTGACAGCTCTTTGAGGCGCGCGTGGAACAAAACGCGCCGTCGACACAGCCTGTCGTCGTTAGACGGACGGACGGCGAGCTACCCATTGCTCGCCGTCCACAGGCCCGCGTCTACGGTGGCCGGGGGCCACGACGTAGCCCCCGACGCCCGGGGCGTCTCCCGCGGTGGCCGGGGAGGAAAGTTGCTGCTCTCTCCTTCTCCCGCTCTGCCACCTCCTTCGCTAGCATCACTGCTTCGCAGAAGGTGGTGACGGCATCCCATTCCGTCTCGCTCCGGACCATGGCTTCGACCAGGGCCGGACGCGAGAGGTCGCCGCCGCCTATCGCCGCTACGAGGACACGGCGGTGCTCCGCCCAAGCAGGGCATACCTCCACGGTGTGTTCCACCGTGTCCTCCGGTCCATCCTCGCAGTGGGAGCACCCGGGCGTTTCCTCCCACCCGATTCGGTGCAGGAACCTCCCGAACACACCGTGTCCGGTGAGGACCTGCGTCAGGCGGAAGGTGAGGATGCCGTGGCGTCTCTCAAGCCACTCCTCAAAGAGGGGTCTTATCGCCGCTATAGTGGCGTGCCCAGCACGGGGTTGCGACAGTCGCTCTCTCCATGTCGCCATGAGATCGTGCCGGAAGTCTGTCCGCTGCGCGACAACTTGCCGCGGCAGCGGGGTTTCCCCCCGGCGTAGTGCCTCCGCGCGCCATTCGTGCAGGCGCGCGAGGACTATCGCCTCCAGATCCCATGGTGGCAATCCGGCAAGGAGGCTCGCCGCCTCGCGGGAGATCGTGCGGTAGCCGCGAACCATTTTCACGGCCACCACCCTTTGGGGCGCGTTCAGGTGGTGGACGGCAAGCCACGCCAAACCACGCGCCCACACCGGGGCCCCGTAAAGGGCCATGGACCACACGATTCCCGCGTAGAGCCTCCGGCAGGAGGCGTTTGGCCCCCCCAGGTTCGGCAGGAGCCGCCTGATGGCAGCCCCGGTCCGTTCCAGTTTGGGAGCCAAACGTCGGAAGTGCTCAACGAAGTTCCATCGGCCGTCGAGGACGAGTCCTAGGTACTTCAGCGTCGACTCGACGCTGATGGATACCCCTCCTACCATCACTGAGGATCCCGGTGGTGGCCTGTTCCGAGGACCATGGAAGTGCATGGCCTCGGACTTGTGCAGAGCCACCTCGAGACCCAGTTGCCGAATCCTCTCAACGACTATCGCAACCCCGCGTGTCATAGTTTCCGCCGCCGCCTCGTACGACCCCCCTTGTGCCGGTACCAGCGTGTCGTCAGCGTAGCAAACTACTCTGACGCCGGTAGGGAGGTCGGCGCGCAGCACCCAGTCGTAACCGATGTTCCACAGAGGTGGCCCCAGAACCGAACCCTGTGGGACACCGCACGATATCTCTCGCTGGTTTCACTCACCGTTGACGGCCCTGTCCGTCAGATAGTCCCCGACTATACGACGGAGATAGGTCGGCACCCGGTGATACCGGAGTGTCTCCCTAATGCAGCTCCAGGGCATGGAGTTGAAGGTGTTGGCGATATCGAGAGACACCGCTAAGACAACCCCCCCTCTGGCCACTGCATCCCCCGTCGTGAGGGCTCTCACGCGCATGATGGCGTCCACCGTACAGCGCGAAACCAAACTGGTGTTCCGCAAGATCCGGCCCCGTCCCCGCAAGGTGCTTGGCGAGGCGGTTTGCAATGACTCTTTCAAAGAGCTTGCCCACCTCGTCGAGCAGCACCACGGGCCGGTATGCGGACGGAGAGTCCGCAGGGCGCCCCGGCTTCCGAATGAGGACCAGCTTCCCCGTCTTCCAACGAAGCGGGAATTGGCCTCTCTCCAAGCATGCGCTTAGGAGCCCCTCCAGTCGGGGCCCGAGAGCCTCCGAGGCCAGGACCCAGGCTTTGCCAGGCAAGCCATCGAGTCCTGGAGCGGTATTCCTGGCCTTGAGCCTACGTACCGCCACTCTCAGGTCTACTCTGGTCCCTTCCGGGATGTCCTCGTCGTCATCCTGGTGGTCCGCTTCCGGCAACGCAGGTGGCGGAGCCATAGGCGGGGGCGCATGTTCCCCTCGCGCAGGGAATTGAGCTCTCACCACGTCCTCCACGAGCTGGGGCCGGAGACTTTGCGTCAGCGGGGGGGCGCCCAGGTGCGGAGTTTATCCCGCACCATCTTGTAAGGGCGCCCCTACGGATCTCTGTCGAGAGTCTCCAGCATCTCCTCACGGCCCCGATCCCGGGTCCGCAGGACAGCCTCCCGGAGGGCGGTCTTCGCCGCTCTGTATGCCTCGTACAGCTCCGCCTCAATGGCTGCCGCATTCGGTGGACGAATGCGGAGCCTGCGATGCCTGGCATACAGGTGCCGCGCAGCTACACACGCCTCGCGCAGAGACGACAGCTCACGCGACCACCAATACACCTGACGCCAGGCGCTTCCTGGCCGGACGCGGGGCATTGCCGTGCCATTGTCATTTTATACGTGGTAGAGCCATGCTGCAGTTATATTAGTAGTATAGTTGTAGCACGAATGGGTCCGCTCGACCGGGGAAGGACCACGCTCTCACAGAATACCAGCGTGAAATAGTAGCTTAATGCTGCTGTGTTTCGTATGGTGAGTGTAGAGAACCGGAGACCCTTTTTACAGGAAACGAGGCATTCCATCTTAGTCCTCACGGGTGACAACGCATCTGCATTTTGATTTGTAATCGAGGATAGATGTAGATGCCAATTGGCCACAGCAACCACTTACCATCAGGTGGACTGTGTGCTCGTTTGTCACCCTATCCTATAAAAAAAAAAAAAATAAAAAGTCACATATCTCGGACATGGCCTCCTGGAACCACCCCGCCTCATCATTGACGTCGGCAGGCCTGTCCGGTGATGACACCCAGGCCTGCACGATTGAGGCTTCCAGAAGGAGCCCCCGGTCCAGCTGCTTCAGCGCCCAACGCGGACCACTCGGGGCCTGTTGGACTGGCGCGCTCGAGGGCTGGGTGGAGACGTCAAACCGGATGTACCGGTGGTCGGAGTAGGTCTCCACCCCCTCCACGACACGCCAGTCAATGGCACGCGGCGACAGAGCGGGGCTAGCGAACGAGATGTCCACCGCCGACTCGCCCCGCATCCGCACACACGTGGGGACAGAACCCCGATTTAGGACGACCAGGCCTGTCTCCAGAGCCCAGTCTTCCACCATCCTACCCCGCACATCTGTACGACGAGAACCCCAAGCCAAGTTCTTGGCATTGAAGTCCCCGAGGACAAGTACGGGGAAAGGATAACTTCCGACGACGACTGCTCTCAGCTCTGCAAGAGAGTTGTGGAGCTCGGCGAGAGATTGGTTCGGGGAGAAGTACACCCCCACAACGACGAACTCCCCGAACCGTGCTGCTACGCACCCCTGACCCCTCATCCCCCTTTCATTTCACCCCCTTCAAGTATGATTTCACTAAGGGACAGATATACAGAATAACGATGCGTTTGAAATGTATATACTTTAAGTTAGTATTAGATATCTACAAAGCAACAAACATTATAAAAAAAATACAAGTATTTACTTACCATCCTCACTTGAATCGTTGTGGATTTGGATTATTGCTTTCGAAGTCGATGGGCTTGACGTTTTAGCCGCATAATCCGAACAATTTGTTAGATGTGCCCTCATTCGGGCGATTCACCCTACCAAGTCTTTCCTGCAATACTTGCACTTCGCCCTGAGTGTTTTTGCACCACCCCCTGTTGTAGATGCAGGCAGTTCTGTGAAGTACTGCCAAAGCGAATCCTTTTTTCGTCCTATACATTCTTTCTTTTGGAAGGGCAGGCAGGCAGAATGCAGATCCAGAGTATTCCAGATTGATAATAAATCAAACAAATAAATACTAAACGAACAAAACTCAATCAAATTATCTATCATTCACTAGTCATTACGGTCTCACTGAATAATCTACAATGACAATAAGAAAAATATCGCAGTACAATACAAGCGGAGCGAACTATCTTCATCCCTTTCCCATTTACTCAGAGTAGAAAAATATCTTACTCGTTCGCTCATTGTAGTCTGCTGGGGTAATCCCCGTCAGCCGCCATCTAGAATTGCCATCACAATTTACAATACACCTTAAAATTACAATGTTGCTAATAAAAAGTTTTAAAAAGTACGAAAAAAAAATAGGATTAATTATAATATTGTAAAACTTAACGTTTTTTTATATATGTTTTAAACGTGTTTAAAACAAAATGTTTTAGAACGTGTTTTAAACAGGTATGTATTTTTTCCAGTGTTTTAAACAGTATTTAAACACTTGTTTTAAACAAACGTTTTAAACATTGCCAACCCTCAGTGCTGTCATCTGCATAGCAATGAATGTTACGGGTTTGCATCATATCATTGATATGCAGAAGAAACAGCGTTGGCGATAGCACACAGCCTTGTGGAACACCAGAATTAATAGGCTTGTAATCGAAGCTTGCACCGTCTACAACGACCTTGATGCTCCGATCTGCAAGAAAGCTGGTGATCCAATCGCAAAATTTCTCGGGAAGCCCATAGGAAGGGAGCTTCGAAAGAAGCACTTTGTGCCAGACCCGATCGAAGGCCTTCGCAATGTCCAAACTAACGGCCAATGCCTCCCCTTTGGACTCTACTGCCTCCGCCAATCTATGAGTTAGGTAGAGGGTTTAGGTAGGAAGATAATTTTTTATTCAATATCAATAATTAGTGATGGTGCTTGCTTATTTAAGGCAATATCCTATTTGTTTTATAAAATGGCTAGAGAAATTCGGGAGCAAATTAGGGATTGCGTTATTGCGCTCCTTTTGTTGTTTATTTATAAAATAAAACTCAAGCGTACAGTTTGCCCTGTTCGTTTCTTGGTTCTTTTGTGGGTCCGTTTATTTGTTTGTCTGATTGACCGACTGACTGAATGTTTTTATTCAGATTAGTGTCTTTCTAAGTCTTTGCGTCAGTTCAACTAGCAAATAAATCATCATCACTTAGAATAGTGTTACGAGCTTGAGGTTCGTGACAATAAAAATTGCCGATAGAATTACCTAAATTAACACTTTAATTTTCTTTACACAAATTAAAACTTAAAACACTAATAATTAAACATACTGATTCACTTTATTTCGCTCCGAAGCTTCGCTTGTCTCGCCAACTTCAATACTTCCCCGATCGCGTATTGCAGCGCCTTTATATAGGGCTCTTCCACGAAAACATCCAGAATATTCCAGAATATTCGAGTAAATACGCGCGCCAACCGACCAAGCGCAGAAAGATCGAGTGTAGAGCTTCTAGAAAGTTTAGTTCTTCAATTTGATACCAGATGGCGCTGTCGGTTAAAAGATTAGTGATGTCATTTTCTGGAAAGCTCCCCTCACTTTCGTCCCCGACACTAGACGGCGCAAGTGCCGGGTACATGACGTCAACTTAGGCGCGTAACAATAACATACGTACCGATTCACGCGAACGAAGTCGCGGACACAGCTAGTATTATAGTAAATTTTATAAGCTGTTTTAATTGAGTAGTTCGGATTTTTTAAAGAATAAGTACGACCTACACCTGATGGTAAGTGGTTACTGTGGACCGTTTAGGTTTATTGTTACGTTTATTGATACGTTTATCCATGATTGAGAAGCTACAATTTTACGTGTTTAAAATAGTAGCTTAATTATTTGAGTGTGTGGTTCTTCCTGTGGGCGGGCTGACCCATTCCTGCTACAACTATAATATAGCTGCAGCATGGTTCAATCACGTATAAATGGTGATTCCATGACCCACCTTCTAGATCTCTGCCTGTTTGTTTAATTAGACGTAGGTAGAGATAGTTGTAGAAAAATATGTAGCACTAAAGTTTATTGCACAACTTATAAGTAAAATAATCCCATTTTTTTCTAATTAGTGCTCATTGTTTAATTACCTGTATCATGAAAATATTTAAAAATTTACATATCAGAAGAACGATTACTGTAATAATTGTCGTTCGTTTATTCATAAATGATAATGTGACGTTTTAAGGAATAACAAATTAAGAGGTTATAGATAAACAGCTATGCTAAATAAGGTGGTTAACCTCATTTGGCATAGACAATTATACGCACGGTAACCGTTATCGAGAACTAGCTTTTCCCATGGCTTTGTTTGTGTGTACCTAATTTAGCAACATCATTAGTGTTTCATGCTCGTTTAGTAGATTCTAAACAATTTTTATATAACCTGAGGTTCCAAAAATAAATTTTCAAAATGGAGCACTTTTGGAATCAATTCTTTGTACATCTGTCAGAAACGTTTTTCTCAGAGACAGTTTCACTTAGATGATTGTAATATGCAATATAAAAGTTAGTAGTAAGCAGTTATCCAAATAAAGACACGATTTACACACATAAAGTAGTAAAACGGAAAACATTGTTCTTTTTATAATTGTGTGGACAAAAAAAAATGAATCACACACGAAAAGTTTAGCTTTATTTTTTGTTTAGACATTTTTTTTTTAAAATCACGACTATTAAATTTAGTCATGTTTGTTGCAATTTAAGCCGTTGCATTTTCAGCTGTTATTGGGAAGAAGCTGCTGCTCATATAAAAAATGAAGACCATGCAAATCACAATACCCCGATAGTGATTGATATTTAATTGAAACTGTTAAGGCAAATGATCATTCAACGTCTGTTAATAATAAGTTTTTGTAAGTGTAACTGCATAGTGGCGGTGTAAGAATATCTACTGCCTCATATAATCCCATGGGTACAGATGGAAACAAATCAGGAGATGGGCAGCAGCGTCTTCCTAATAACGATTAAAAATAAAAAACTGTGGCTGCCAACCCGCTTGCCAGGCGTGGCAACTATGACAAATATCCCCCCCCCCTTTGAGGCTACCTACGGGAGATTCAGCAGTGGAGTATAATAGGCTGTAACAGTAACGCTACAATATGTTTTTGTATCTATTCAAAAAAATATTTGTTTATACAACAAATATATGGCCAAAAGGGTAGAAATGGCAAGTTCAACCGAGAATGTAGCATTACAAAAATAAATAGGTATTTTTAGAAACTTATTGTTATTTGCTTGCTTCTGTACGACTTTAAAACCCCGAACATACAAATGTTTAATATCATGTGAGAAACCTACCTACTAAAAATGATGCACTAGAACGATTTCAGCCGGTCTACAGAAATGTAGAGTAGGTTTTTCAGAGACGCATTAGATTTATTTAAGTTGTACATTTCCTACTTCATTTTTTTGTTTTTGATGTAATCTGGAACACATATGAAGAGTCCTTCAAGTCCTAAAAGTTCTAGATTAATGAAAGTTCAAGGTACAATTCCGTTTTAAAGTTTTGAAGTATATGTGATGACAAGATGTGTCACAGTCAGAGTCAACCTGAAGGTAAGTAGATGCTGTGGTCCATAGACATCTACAGCTATCCTCGATTATGTGCCCTCTTACATTTCGGCGTTACACACATTTAGGTATTTTACGCTCCAAGCGGGCGATGACCTACGCGAGCGACATTTTATTTCATATCTCTTAGGATGGAGTTCAGTGGATAGAAAATATTTGGTGTGTTATTTTTATGTTATCCAATTAATTTTATTCATATAATAATATGTAATAAACACACACACACACACACACACACACACACATATATATATATATATATATATATATATATATATATATATATACCTCTTATCCTATCATTTAAAATATTTAAGTGTACTTATTTCGAAACTAATATACCTCTTATATTAGTTTCGAAATAAGTACACTTAAATATTTTAATTGTTTCACAGTAATCGATTGTTACCCAATGTTGGTTAATAATATAAATAAAAGAATATTTTTAGTTGTTCTGGAGAAAAAAGTTCCGAATAAATAGACTGTGGTGATTTATATGTAGGTAGTGATTATTAATTGAATTATTTATCATGATACCGGTTAGTTTTTCATATAATCTTTAGCCAATTTACTATATAGTAAATTGGTACCCTTTTTATGAGTTAAGTTACGTTAAAATATCTAGTTGGCCCATAAATGATTGTCTCAAAAAGCCTGACTGTGTCCGAATTTATCCTGACGCCTGGCAACGCTAGCCACGGTCATCGACGCACACTACGATAATATCGAAACGAGACGGAGTGCGCGAAATAAAATTGATACAGGTTCGACCTAGACGAGCGCTCGTGCTTAATGAACGCAAAGGGCCCGCGCAGTGGAATATATGGTACTTTTATTTAGTTAATTATAAAATAATAGTAAGGATTTAAAAGTAAAATCATAGTAGAGTTTAAGCAAATGTTGATGATTATTTTGGTATAAATTTTACGTCAAAACGATGTAGCACTTCGGAAATATTGGGGCTTGTTTTCGGTAGATAATTGGATTATGTCGATATTTTTTCCTTACATGAAAGGCATATAACGAAAATGTATCTTATGATCATTAAAGTATAGGATATTTGTGAGATAAAAATATTTTTTTTGATGGTCGATATTCAATAGAATCTACAAATTAGAGCTCCCAAATCATGTCTCTCAGAGATTTGGCTTATAAACATGCATCGGGAATTATTATTATTACTAAATAAATAATTTATCTAAAATTTTCCTTGAGCTCATTGTAGTAAAGAAAACGAACTATTTTTACCAAAACCAAAGTACGGAAAACATATAATTTCAACGAGGAAACCTTTAATTTCTTTTTTTTTGTAATACTCTTAAGAATCAAAATGTATGAGTTGTCACCTCTGAGGACTAAAATGGAATGAGTCGTTAGTTAAAAGAGAGTCGAGAGTTAAAAGGGTATTTGGTTCTCTATACACATCATATGGGACACACCAACATTGAGATGCAGTTTTACGTTGGTATTCGATGGGAGCGTGGTCGTTCCCCGGTCGAGCCGACCCATTCGTGCTACAATCATAACATAGCTGCAGCATAGCTCTACCATGCAATCGTTCCCGAACGCTGCCCAGATAAGTTGGATCAGACGATCGACCTATCATTCGAAGTTCGACTTACCTAGTTGGACAATTTGCCCTGGGTAAACATGTCAACAATAGCAAGCCTAATACTCCCAAAAACTACTGGTATATGAGTGAAATGGGTGTTACATTTTAACCTTTGTCTTGTCCATGTTTTTAAAACCTACGAGTATCAGTTGGAAGACAATATTGAAGTCATTGATCATAGTGCTTAGGTTCTTCAGCGAATCTGCTTTAATGACTATATCGTTGGCGATTCGAAGGTAAGCAATGTTTTCCCTCTTGATATTGTAACCGTACCCTTTCCAGTCTAGTCTTGAAAATGTCTTCGAAAGCAAGGGTGAAGAGTTCACCCTGTGAATTTTATTTACAAGTAACTTTATCGTTTTCTGCAGTTAGTTAGGTTTTAAAGTAGTTCTGTGTTTATGTGACCATCGTAACCCTACTCTACAAACACTTCGATATATCGGTCGACTTGGCACCGCTGAAGCAACTGTAGCACGGCCCAAATTACCCATCATTAATTAAAGGCTTTCTGACAATCCATGTACACAAGACAAAGTGGCAGACTGTATTCTCGGTCTTCTGGACCCTTCGTTGAAGGACATATCTTATGTGTGTGGCTATGGAACTAATTTCGAAAGGACTTTGATCAGGAGGCTGGAAGTCGTTAAGTCTGCGTGCAGACTATTCGTTCTCGGTTAAATTTGTAATTTCACTAATTAAACGTAGACCGATTTGTATTGAAGTTCGTAGATTAGTGGACTTTAAAGTACTCACCGGACTTCTTTTAATATCGCTACATGTATCAAGTGTTTTTCTAACCTTCTTGTTTTACAGCAAATCAAGATGTTTAGAAAATAATTCTGAAAAAGAGGACCACAGAGTGTTGTTTTGCATAATTGAGTAAAGTACCAAAGTAGTTAGGTTGTACCAGTTCTGGCGCACTGAGTCAGAAGGGGTACAAGTACGATGTTCGTCGACTCACGAACCTAAAAAAAAAAAAAAAGTTTTGGCATGCTCTGATCACGAATCTGCGGTCCATTTTTGCGTCGGATGCACGGTTCAGGAGATGTGCAGATCAATTAACTCTTATCTAATTGATATCCTCAACCGGTTCCATCTTTTACAATTCTTTTTTAAAAACTCTAGATGATATCGTACAGGTGCTCGTCTGTATGAATCAAAATATTGACCGACGTCATTCGTATCGATATACAAAGCTACCCAATGTGACCCTGGTTTATCATCTGTACCCAAATTGCATATTACCTAGTCAGGTCATAAATTCTATTACATGTTGAATATAAAATAATTGAAACAAGTTTATTCATTATGTAACCATTTATATACCAAAATGAACTTAACAGAACATAGATTCTTATGACACTATAGTTTATTCAAAATAACCTCCGTGATTTTGAATACAGGCCTTCAATCTGCGCGGCCAGTAGTCTATCGCAGCACGAACGAGGTCCATGTCAATATCGGCAGCTGCCTTAATCAAGGATATCTTGAGTGACTTCAAATTGGGATGAGGCTTTGAGCACGCCTTTTCCTCCAAGTGTTGCCATATCTTGTAATCTAACGGATTCAAATCTGGACTGGAGGAGGGCCAGTCTTTGTGTCGGATGAAGTCGATTTCACGCGCCGCCAGCCAGTCTTGTGTGCTCTTCGCTCTATGAGCTGACGCCGAATCTTGTTGGAATACCCAGTGCCTGTTATTGAACATGGTATGAGAAATAGGTTACACAAGGTTCGTCAGGACTGTATTTTGATACACAACTGCATTCGTTTTTAACCTTTCTCACAAAAATGTACCTTTGTTAAGCCCCAATAAGAAACTCCCAACCATACCATGAGCGAGGATGGAAAATGACCCCGTTGGACACGCGGAATACGGTTGCTCACTTCTTCGCTACTGTGTGCGTACACCTTATCATTTTGTTTGTTGTAGCTCTCTTCTACGGTAAAAATTTTTTCATCCGAAAAAAGAATTTCCCGATATTTTTTCCCGCGTACCGCTTCAACAAAGCGCGGCATCTCTTCAGTCTCAGGTCCATTAGACGAGAATTCAAACGATGTTCTGTTTTTCTTCGATATGCCCGAAGCCCTAAGTCTTCATTTAACACCCTTTTCACCGTGGTTCTGCTTAACCCCATCTGAAGGGCCAACAGTTTCTGCTTACGTTTGGGATTTCTTTGAATCCGCGCCTTCACAGCTTTTATCACTGCTGAAGTCCTAACAGACCGAGGGCGACCACTTCATGACCTCGTTGGACACGCGGAATACGGTTGCTCGCTTCTTCACTACTGTGTTTGTACAACTTATCATTTTGTTTGTTGTAGCTCTCTTCTACGGTAAAAATTTTTTCATCCGAAAAAAGAATTTCCCGATATTTTTCCCGCGTACCGCTTCAATAAAATGCAGCATCTCTTCAGTCTCAGGTCTATTAGACGAGCATTCAAACGATGATCTGTTTTTCTTCGATATGCCGGAAGCCCTAAGTCTTCATTTAACACCCTTTTCACCGTGGTTCTGCTTAACCCCATCTGAAGGGCCAACAGTTTCTGCTTACGTTTGGGATTTCTTTGAATTCGCGCTTTCACAGCTTTTATCACTGCTGGAGTCCTAACAGACCGAGGGCGACCACTTCATGACCTCGTTGGACACGCGGAATACGGTTGCTCGCTTCTTCACTACTGTGTTCGTACACCTTATCATTTTGTTTGTTGTAGCTCTCTTCTACGGTAAAAATTTTTTCATCCGAAAAAAGAATTTCACGATATTTTTTTCCCGCGTACCGCTTCAACAAAGCGCAGCATCTCTTCAGTCTCAGGTCCATTAGACGAGCATTCAAACGGTGTCCTGTTTTTCTTCGATATGCCCGAAGCCCTAAGTCTTCATTTAACACCCTTTTCACCGTGGTTCTGCTTAACCCCATCTGAAGGGCCAACAGTTTCTGCTTACGTTTGGGATTTCTTTGAATTCGCGCGTTCACAGCTTTTATCACTGCTGAAGTCCTAACAGACCGAGGGCGACCACTTCATGACCTCGTTGGACACGCGGAATACGGTTGCTCGCTTCTTCACTACTGTGTTCGTACACCTTATCATTTTGTTTGTTGTAGCTCTCTTCTACGGTAAAAATTTTTTCATCCGAAAAAAGAATTTCCCGATATTTTTCCCGCGTACCGCTTCAACAAAACGCAGCATCTCTTCAGTCTCAGGTCTATTAGACGAGCATTCAAACGATGTTCTGTTTTTCTTCGATATGCCGGAAGCCCTAAGTCTTCATTTAACACCCTTTTCACCGTGGTTCTGCTTAACCCCATCTGAAGGGCCAACAGTTTCTGCTTACGTTTGGGATTTCTTTGAATTCGCGCTTTCACAGCTTTTATCACTGCTGGAGTCCTAACAGACCGAGGGCGACCACTTCATGACCTCGTTGGACACGCGGAATACGGTTGCTCGCTTCTTCACTACTGTGTTCGTACACCTTATCATTTTGTTTGTTGTAGCTCTCTTCTACGGTAAAAATTTTTTCATCCGAAAAAAGAATTTCACGATATTTTTTTCCCGCGTACCGCTTCAACAAAGCGCAGCATCTCTTCAGTCTCAGGTCCATTAGACGATCATTCAAACGGTGTCCTGTTTTTCTTCGATATGCCCGAAGCCCTAAGTCTTCATTTAACACCCTTTTCACCGTGGTTCTGCTTAACCCCATCTGAAGGGCCAACAGTTTCTGCTTACGTTTGGGATTTCTTTGAATTCACGCCTTCACGGCTTTTATCACTGCTGGAGTCCTAACAGGCCGACGGCGACCACTTCTTGACCCGTCATCTACACTTTGATTTAGTGTTAACAAATTATATTTAAATACTGTGTGTGTATATGATTAAGCCATGGTAGCTCAGATGGTTAGCGCAAGCTGTAAATTTCACAGTACGCGACCCGGGTTCGGCACCCGCCGGCACCACTTAAATTGTTAATTGCAATTTTAAGTGTTTATTCTATTGACAAACTTACTTTTCTTTCTGTTATTATCTTACGTGTGTATGATTTAGTGTTAACAAATTATATTTAAATATTGTTTGTGTATATGATTAAGCCGTGGTAGCTCAGATGGTTAGCGCAAGCTGTAAATTTCACAGTACGCGACCCTGGTTCGACCCCCGCCGGCACTACTTAAATTGTTAATTGCAATTTTAAGTGCTGATTTACCACGTGCTCGGCGGTGAAGGAAAACATCGTGAGGAAACCTGCATGTCTGAGAAAATTTCGAAGGCATGTGAAGTTCGCCAACACGCATTGAGACCGCGCCGCGGACATTTCCTAGCCATAAATACACAGACAATAGCAGAAAGTAAAAAGTTAAAAAATACTTTTTTAACAATGACAGTCATTAGTGATCATTAGTGAATGTGATTCTGTTTACTTACATTACAGCAAGACAAGAGCAGAAGGAAGAAATGGGATGATGGGAAGTAATGAAGAATGAATTGTTATGTGAAGTTTGTTGGAACAAACATATTTTAGTCGCGTGTAAATACTTTTAACATTTTGGTTCAAAATGACACAAAATCTAAAAAATATTAGATACATCATCGACATGGACGGATTTTACATTACATATCCTCATAAACATTTTCAATGTAGAGAAATAGCTATTTTAGACGTATCCAATAAAAATGATGCGTTTATCGATCATTATTTGTTTCGGCCAAGTTATCCTTTCTTGGTTGATTTGGTAAATGTCATAAATTTAAACAAACGTTATGTGTGTAATAATCATATATTTGCAAAAAATAATCACAAAATTTTACATTGTTCTTGTGACGAAGTGTGGGTTTCCTACAAGTGGTTATTGCTTGAAAATAAAATTTTAAATTAATCATAAATTTTGTTTGATTTCCAAAAAAAAAAAAATTGTCATACTATACTATATAATACAAAGGTGGTTCAAAAGAAAAACAATTTTTAAAAATGTTGATGACGAATGATAGAATTTTTAATATTGAAGAATACAAATGTCCAAAAGGAAACCCACACTTCGTCACAAGAACAATGTAAAATTTTGTGATTATTTTTTGCAAATATATGATTATTACGCACGTAACGTTTGTTTAAATTTATGACATTTACCAAAACATTGTATTTTGGACATTTGTATTCTTCAATATTAAAAATTCTATCATTCGTCATCAACATTTTTAAAAATTGTTTTTCTGTTGAACCACCTTTGTAATATATCGTATAGTATGACAAATTTTTTTTGGAAATCAAACAAAATTATTTTTTTGAAATCAAACAAAATTTATGATTAATGTAAAATTTTATTTTCAAGCAATAACCACTTGTAGGAAACCCACACTTCGTCACAAGAACAATGTAAAATTTTGTGATTATTTTTTGCAAATATATGATTATTACACACATAACGTTTGTTTAAATTTATGACATTTACCAAAACATTGTATTTTGGACATTTGTATTCTTCAATATTAAAAATTCTATCATTCGTCATCAACATTTTTAAAAATTGTTTTTCTTTTGAACCACCTTTGTATTATATTTGTATTATATAGTATAGTATGACAAACTTTTTTTGGAAATCAAACAAAATTATTTTTTTGGAAATCAAACAAAATTTATGATTAATTTAAAATTTTGTTTTCAAGCAATAACCACTTGTAGGAAACCCACACTTCGTCACAAGAACAATGTAAAATTTTGTGATTATTTTTTGCAAATATATGATTATTACACACATAACGTTTGTTTAAATTTATGACATTTACCAAAACATTGTATTTTGGACATTTGTATTCTTCAATATTAAAAATTCTATCATTCGTCATCAACATTTTTAAAAATTGTTTTTCTTTTGAACCACCTTTGTATTATATTTGTATTATATAGTATAGTATGACAAACTTTTTTTGGAAATCAAACAAAATTATTTTTTTGGAAATCAAACAAAATTTATGATTAATTTAAAATTTTGTTTTCAAGCAATAACCACTTGTAGGAAACCCACACTTCGTCACAAGAACAATGTAAAATTTTGTGATTATTTTTTGCAAATATATGATTATTACGCACGTAACGTTTGTTTAAATTTATGACATTTACCAAAACATTGTATTTTGGACATTTGTATTCTTCAATATTAAAAATTCTATCATTCGTCATCAACATTTTTAAAAATTGTTTTTCTGTTGAACCACCTTTGTAATATATCGTATAGTATGACAAATTCTTTTTGGAAATCAAACAAAATTATTTTTTTGGAAATCGAACAAAATTTATGATTAATTTAAAATTTTATTTTCAAGCAATAACCACTTGTAGGAAACCCACACTTCGTCACAAGAACAATGTAAAATTTTGTGATTATTTTTTGCAAATATATGATTATTACGCACGTAACGTTTGTTTAAATTTATGACATTTACCAAAACATTGTATTTTGGACATTTGTATTCTTCAATATTAAAAATTCTATCATTCGTCATCAACATTTTTAAAAATTGTTTTTCTGTTGAACCACCTTTGTAATATATCGTATAGTATGACAAATTCTTTTTGGAAATCAAACAAAATTATTTTTTTGGAAATCGAACAAAATTTATGATTAATTTAAAATTTTATTTTCAAGCAATAACCACTTGTAGGAAACCCACACTTCGTCACAAGAACAATGTAAAATTTTGTGATTATTTTTTGCAAATATATGATTATTACACACATAACGTTTGTTTAAATTTATGACATTTACCAAAACATTGTATTTTGGACATTTGTATTCTTCAATATTAAAAATTCTATCATTCGTCATCAACATTTTTAAAAATTGTTTTTCTTTTGAACCACCTTTGTATTATATTTGTATTATATAGTATAGTATGACAAATTTTTTTTGGAAATCAAACAAAATTATTTTTTTGGAAATTAAACAAAATTTATGATTAATTTAAAATTTTATTTTCAAGCAATAACCACTTGTAGGAAACCCACACTTCGTCACAAGAACAATGTAAAATTTTGTGATTATTTTTTGCAAATATATGATTATTACACACATAACGTTTGTTTAAATTTATGACATTTACCAAAACATTGTATTTTGGACATTTGTATTCTTCAATATTAAAAATTCTATCATTCGTCATCAACATTTTTAAAAATTGTTTTTCTTTTGAACCACCTTTGTATTATATTTGTATTATATAGTATAGTATGACAAATTTTTTTTGGAAATCAAACAAAATTATTTTTTTGGAAATCAAACAAAATTTATGATTAATTTAAAATTTTATTTTCGAGCAATAACCACTTGTAGGAAACCCACACTTCGTCACAAGAACAATGTAAAATTTTGTGATTATTTTTTGCAAATGTATGATTATTACACACATAACGTTTGTTTAAATTTATGACATTTACCAAATCATTGTATTTTGGACATTTGTATTCTTCAATATTAAAAATTCTATCATTCGTCATCAACATTTTTAAAAATTGTTTTTCTTTTGAACCACCTTTGTATTATATAGTATAGTATGACAATTTTTTTTTGGAAATCAAACAAAATTTATGATTAATTTAAAATTTTATTTTCAAGCAATAACCACTTGTAGGAAACCCACACTTCGTCACAAGAACAATGTAAAATTTTGTGATTATTTTTTGCAAATATATGATTATTACACACATAACGTTTGTTTAAATTTATGACATTTACCAAATCAACCAAGAAAGGATAACTTGGCCGAAACAAATAATGATCGATAAACGCATCATTTTTATTGGATACGTCTAGAATAGCCATTTCTCTATATTGAAAATGTTTATGAGGATATGTAATGTAAAATCCGTCCATGTCGATGATGTATCTAATATTTTTTAGATTTTGTGTCATTTTGAACCAAAATGTTAAAAGTATTTACACGCGACTAAAATATGTTTGTTCCAACAAACTTCACATAACAATTCATTCTTCATTACTTCCCATCATTCCATTTCTTCCTTCTGCTCTTGTCTTGCTGTAATGTAAGTAAACAGAATCACATTCACTAATGATCACTAATGACTGTCATTGTTAAAAAAGTATTTTTTAACTTTTTACTTTCTGCTATTGTCTTTGTATTTATGGCTAGGAAATGTCCGCGGCGCGGTCTCAATGCATGTTGGCGAACTTCACATGCCTTCGAAATTTTCTCAGACATGCAGGTTTCCTCACGATGTTTTCCTTCACCGCCGAGCACGTGGTAAATCAGCACTTAAAATTGCAATTAACAATTTAAGTAGTGCTGGCGGGGGTCGAACCCGGGTCGCGTACTGTGAAATTTACACCTTGCGCTAACCATCTGAGCTACCACGGCTTAATCATATACACAAACAATATTTAAATATAATTTGTGGAGACGCCAGTAACTTAAGGTATCTTCGATAAAGATTTAGTGGACTTTAATTTTGGTGCATACGGCAAAGGGGAAAATAAATAGGTGGGATAGCACGCACTGACCTGATGAGGGCTGCCGCGCCTTCCTCCTGGAGTGTCTGCTATACCGCGAGCTCGCCACGTGGTTCGGCGCACACGCACTCTCGGAACAGTCTCGTGAAGTCCCACACTCTCCACCTTTGCCCTTACGGGGGCGTCTCACACTTTTATGAGTTACAAAGACACAATGTCTGATGCGGTGAATATTAAACATAAACAGGAGAACTCAATGTTCGTCCTGCGCGGTTTGCTGTTAATGTACATAAGACGCGACGGGTGGCCGTGCGTTGCGGATGGCGTAATATCACTTAGTATACTGACGCGCGCCGAGATCCTCTTTTTCACCTCGGCGACAGCGCGTGCGGTAGGAAAGGGAGGGAAGGAAGGAAACAAAAAATATGCACCAGTCATGTTGATAAAGTAGATATAACTTAGGACGAACTCAATGCGATATGTAATGTAATGTTGATAAAGTAGATTGTTAACTGGCGTTACCATTTCCTCCCGCCCTTAAAGGGTCACCTTTAAAAGACAACCGTAATATAAAAAGTAAAAGGAAAACAAATAAATAAGCGGTATATAAAGTGAGAGGATGCGCTCAATGCGCATGTCTCATCTACTAACCTTACTTGGTAAGCGAGAAAATGTATACATAAATATAATATTGCGGTTTAATACTTTTTTAATATATATAAATATAAACTTAATTCCTAATTTAGATAAATAATTATAATCAAAATAATCGTGATTTATTGTCTTGGGAGAGGGCAAATACGAGCAACAGGACGGAGATATGTTCCCTTAGTAGTTCTCACGGTCACTACTCGAACTACGCCATCCTTCGATGGATGAACAGACTCGACAATCGCTAATGGCCAAGCAAGGGGCGGTTCATTATCATTTATCACAATTACAACCATGCCTGGTACGATAGCCGTAGACGGGGTGTTCCACTTCTGACGAACTTGTAATCCGTGAAGGTATTCCGTCCTCCACCGGTCCCAAAACGACTGAACTAATTTATCCAGTAAAGAATGCCTGTGTAACAGACTGGTAGAGTCAGATTTGACTTTGGGTGCGGGTAATGACAATAAAGGTGCGGTATTCAAAAAATGACTCGGAGTAAGAGCTGAAGGCTCTGCAGGATCAGAACTCAATACTGTCAAGGGCCGCGAGTTTAGCAAGCACTCAATTTGCGCAAGAACAGTATTAAGCTCTTCGTATGAAAGTAACTGATGTCCGATAACTCGGAACAGATGCGTTTTTACGACTTTGATCATACTCTCCCAGGCGCCTCCAAAATGAGGAGAGTTGGGACAGATGAACTTCCATGTTATACGATTCTCAGCACACTCTTGCTCAAGCTTTGGGCGGTATTCAACGTTTAGAAATTTATAGAGATCGCGAAGATACGAAGCGGCACCTTTAAAATTCGTTCCATTATCCGAATATAAAAACTGAATCGGCCCTCGTCTAGAGAGGAAACGTTTAAGCGCAGCGAGGAAACTAGAACTACTAAGATCTGTAGCGATTTCTATATGTACAGCTCGAGTCGTGAGGCATGTGAAAACACATAAGTACGCCTTCTCGCTGCGTACACCACGACGACGTACAGGAGTGTATGCGATAGGACCGGCATAATTGCAGCCCGTGTGTGTAAATGCCTTAATAGCTTGTCTTACACGACTATGGGGAAGATCAGCCATCAAAGGGTAAGTTGGACGGGGTCTAAGCCGGAAACATATATTACACTTGTAGACTCTGCTTCTCACAGTGCGGCGTGCGGAAAGTATCCAAAATTTTTGACGGAGCAATGACAATAACAATTCAGGCCCAGCGTGTAAATTTTTAATATGATAATAGTCAATGATCATGTTCACTACATGATCACTGCGCGGGAGTATAATTGGATGTTTTTGTGTGTAATCTAATGCGGAGTTCGAAAGACGACCACCAATGCGGATTAAACCATTCTCAATAAAAGGCCTTAAACGATTGAAAGCGGGCGAGCAAGGTTTCTTACCTTCAATATTTAAATATTCCACTGCAAAATGCTGTTTTTGCAGGGCGCGGAGGATTATAACCTCAGAGAAACTGAGATCATCAGCAGTCACTACAGTAGTGTTGCGGCGGGGCAATAATTTAGCAAACTTACACACGTACGCAATTATACGTAGAAGTTTACTCCAAGAAGAGATGCGGAATGCGAGCTCATAAATCGCAGAATTACAGACGGATGTGCACACAGTGTGCGACAAAATCTTCTTCTCGGGCATATTTGCAATAACCTCATTGTCTAAAGTACGAAGAGGCCATTGAGATGGATCTAACGAAGTCCACTGAGGCCCATGGAGCCACAGGGGGTTTGAAACTAATTTATTTGGCGTAACGCCGCGTGAAAGTATGTCAGTGGGATTCTCAGTACCTGCGACATGATAAAAGTTATCAGCGCGAATATTGTCGGTAATCTGAAGAACGCGGTTTGCAACAAAGGTCTGCCACTTGTGTGGCGAACTCTTTATCCAGTACAGAGCTACTTTTGAATCTACAAAGGCATAGACTGATATTGCAAGGTCAAGAGAATAATTGTCGAGTACTCTGCGAAGCAATTTTGAGAGTAAAACCGCTCCACAAAGCTCAAGGCGTGCAATAGATAGTGGTTTCGTCGGTGCGACTTTAGTCTTTGCACAAATCAACTGGACGGTGTTACCATTGACGCTCTTTACATGTATGTAGACTACGGCACCGTATGCGTGCTCGCTGGCGTCGGAAAACCCCAGGAGTGACGCAGTACAGTTTTTGGATACACCAACATGTCGCGGGATACGTAAATCATTAAGAGCTGGTAATTCAGCACAGAATTGCCTCCACATCTTAATAATTGGCGGTGGTGGTATGTCGTCCCAATCTAAATTAAGTTGCCAAAGCTGCTTTATTAACAATTTGGCGTACGCGACTGTGGGAGCAACGAAACCCATTATGTCCCACAGGCGAGCGACAGTAGATAAGATGGCGCGCTTAGTGCACGTCACATCAGCGGGAACAGATATCTTAAAATAAAAGGCGTCACTATCGGTAGACCAATGCAAGCCTAGTATTTTATGTGGCATTGATTTATCGAACTCTACTTCTCCTGTAATTTTATGGGAAGTAGGGAGGTCATCTAAAACAGATCGACGGTTGCTATGCCATTTTATCAGGTCCCATTGGGCACCCTTGAATAAGTCTATCAGCTGCCGAGAGGTCTCACTGGCCTCGGATTCACTGGGCATAGAGAACGCGATGTCGTCCATATATAGCGAAGTAAATGCGATACGACTCGCAAGTGGATACTTTGCGCCGTCGTCATCAATGAGCTGTCTTACCGTGCGCAATGCATGGTATGGACTCGAAGTTAAACCGAAGCACACGCGATTGAAGTGGTATAACACAAGTGGGTCTTGTGGACGGAAGCGGTATAGGAAGCATTGGTAACGACGATCAGAATCGCGAACAACTATTTGCAGAAATTGTTGGCGACAGTCGGCTGTCATAGCGATTGGATGTAAGCGGAAAGTTAAAATTATATTGAACAAGTCGCCTTGTAAATTTGGTCCTGAATGCAGAATATCATTTAATGATCGCCCAGTGCTAGTCTTACTGCTAGCATCCAGGACGATGCGCAGACGCGTTGACTTCTTATCTTCGCGTAAGACTCCATGATGCGGTATGACATATATTGGAGCGGGTTCAAGAGAGTCATACGGCGGTGCGGGGGATATATAATTTTTAGCTAAGTATTCCTTTATGACGTCATCATATGCTAACCTTAATGTAGGCGAGGCTTGAAGTTTCCTCTCCAAGCACATGAATCGTCGTCGAGAGGTTTCATAAGAATCTCCGAGAGAGTAAACGTCATCTTTAAATGGCAGGCCAACAATATATCTACCAGTAAAAGGATCGCGGGATGTCGTAGATTTATAAAACTCTTCACATTCAATGTCTGAAGGACACTGAATGGGCGGTGCGGAGGGTGGCTGTTCAAGCTCCCAAAATCGTTGCACTAATTTGTCAACGATAGGAGACTCTAGAACTGAGCAGCACGTTAAAGAATGATTTACCTGAAGTGTCGGCACTGAGCCCATAATAACGTAACCAAATACCGTATTCAAAGCCGAGGGCCCGGACAAGTCGTTAGACGAATAAATTACGTCTGGACACAGTAAGTGCGGGAAAAGGGATGCGCCTATCAAAACATCAATTTTATTAGGCATGCTATAACATTCATCAGCGAGTCTTATGCCATGGAAGTGTGATAAGACAGATGTGTCTACCACAGCAGTGGGCAAAAGGTCGGTGATTTGATCAACAACTAGCGTTGAAATATTGAAGTTAATATTCGAGTCGAATCGTGAGAAAATTTTAATATCAATCGATTTCGATTTTACAATTTTTTCAACTCCACCGAATCCCTTTACTACAGTACATTCAGTATCGTGTTGTTGAACGCCTAAACGATGACAGCACTCTTTAGTCATAAAATGGCTTTGAGCCGCGGAGTCTAATAATATACGAATAATTTGTTTCTCTCCCTTAGTATCGTAAGCAAATACTTGAGCGGTTGATAATAAGACAGTTCTCTGCGAACGACTTGCGCGCGCGGGAGGCGGTGAACGTTGAGAAATATTCTTGAACGAAGTACACAGCGCGACGTCTGAACGCGCACCTGCGGTGAGGGGTGGCGAGTGTGCGGGCGCGGGGGTTGTAGACTTCAGTGTAACTGGCTGAAGCGGTGGAGAACGCGCCAGCGCAGGGGAAGCATTATCGCTTCTGCGGTGGAAGTGCAACAATGTGTGATGTTTAAATTTACAAACTCGACAACTATAATTTGAAGAGCAACTAGACACTCGATGACTTAAACTGAGACAATTCACACATGCATTGTTACTCTTTACGCATTTAAATCGCGTTCCTGCGGCGTCATTTTATTAGTCTGCACACTTAAATAGGTGTTGATGCACAATATTATCGCACAGACACTTTGAGCAACTAGTCGTCGTGCTTACGAACGCCTGATACTTCGGCGACGAAGTATTATTACAGCGACGATTATTACCGTTACCTCGTCGATTGTTTGGTGCGCTATTAGAATTTGTACTAGAATCGGTGCGTTGCAAAACTTTGGAGCGGGTCTTAATAAAATTTACTAAATCATCAAAGGTAGGTACCATCGAGTTATGACTATATTCGAAAGAGCGATTGGTATCCGGGTCCAGCTTCTTAAGCGCGATATGAAGAACAGTTAAGTCCGCGAGATTATCTAACTTTAAGTTTTGTAAAGCGCGCACTGCACTTATAAAGTTATCAGTAAATAAATCAAAATTATTTGCGGTGGCCGATTGCAATGGCTTAAATTCGAACATCTGATTAATATATGTAGATGCTAGCATACGCCGGTCTTCATATTTGTCAACGAGTGCTTGCAATAAAATTTTATAATTTTCAGCGCAAGGAGTTATACCTGAGCATACAGATAGGGCTTTGCCCGTTAGTTTACCTAGCAAATAGTATAACTTTTCAGCGTCGGTAAGCGATGTGTTGTCATGGACGGTTGATTTAAAGCTAGCATAAAATAAAGGCCATGAGCGAATGTCACCCGAAAATGGCATAAGTTCGATAGGCGGAAGTGAGAATCTGGCTTTAGATGGTGTACTAGTACTTTGTGAATTAGATTGCGAATATTGTAAATAAAGCCTATTTATTCTACCGCAAAGAGACTCAAACGCAATGAGGCTGTTATAATCAGGTTTGGCAATAGGGTTTATTTTTAATAAATGTGAATTATAATTATCTAAGACCTGTTTAAACTCAATACGTAAAGCATTAATATTAGAACTTCCATCAAGAAAACGCTCCATCGTGGAAGTGTTTATGTGGATGTCCGAGGACATATCATATATTTTTTGCACTATTTCAAATAAAGCATCTCGTTTAGCTAACAATAAAACCAATTCAGCATCAGGTGTGCCCTCATTATCCGAGGAATCGCTATTATTCGATGCTATTTGTTTTTTAGGCGGCATTACAACTTAAGTTATGCGGCGTAGAATAATATAATTATAAGCGGGTAGTCTGTAAGCGACCTCGCTACGCGGTTGAATTATTAAATATTAGTTTTGTTAACGATGAACTTTAATTGTTAACTTTTACAATAAATATGAAGTTATTTATAACGAATATAATGCTTAAATATATGTGCAAACAATAAATGTAATTTAACAGTATAATCTATAGATGTAGTTAAAAGTTGATGACGTGATGTGAACATACAACAAATAATTTATATAGATAATTATATGCTTATTCATTCTATGAATATAGTTTTAAAATTACTATGAATGTTACCTATTAGGACCTATTCTAGTGTTCTAATAAGGGCGGGGTTAATCCGAAGTCGATTTAAAATATAAATAATTAATTATATAAACGCTTATTACTACGATCTAATAAGGGCGGAAAGTCAAGGTCAATCCGGCTCGAAGGACCATTAAAAATGGAGACGCCAGTAACTTAAGGTATCTTCGATAAAGATTTAGTGGACTGTAATTTTGGTGCATACGGCAAAGGGGAAAATAAATAGGTGGGATAGCACGCACTGACCTGATGAGGGCTGCCGCGCCTTCCTCCTGGAGTGTCTGCTATACCGCGAGCTCGCCACGTGGTTCGGCGCACACGCACTCTCGGAACAGTCTCGTGAAGTCCCACACTCTCCACCTTTGCCCTTACGGGGGCGTCTCACACTTTTATGAGTTACAAAGACACAATGTCTGATGCGGTGAATATTAAACATAAACAAGAGAACTCAATGTTCGTCCTGCGCGGTTTGCTGTTAATGTACATAAGACGCGACGGGTGGCCGTGCGTTGCGGATGGCGTAATATCACTTAGTATACTGACGCGCGCCGAGATCCTCTTTTTCACCTCGGCGGCAGCGCGTGCGGTAGGAAAGGGAAGGAAGGAAGGAATTAAAAAATATGCACCAGTCATGTTGATAAAGTAGATATAACTTAGGACGAACTCAATGCGATATATAATGTAATGTTGATAAAGTAGATTGTTAACTGGCGTTACCATTTCGTTAACACTAAATTATCATTATTAAAATATAACACATATTAAAATAATCATATACACAAACAATATTTAAATATAATTTGTTAACACTAAATCATACACACGTAAGATAACAACAGAAAGAAAAGTAAGTTTGTCAATAGAATAAACACTTAAAATTGCAATTAACAATTTAAGTGGTGCCGGCGGGGGCCGAACCCGGGTCGCGTACTGTGAAATTTACAGCTTGCGCTAACCATCTGAGCTACCACGGCTTAATCATATACACACACAGTATTTAAATATAATTTGTTAACACTAAATCAAAGTGTAGATGACGGGTCAAGAAGTGGTCGCCGTCGGCCTGTTAGGACTCCAGCAGTGATAAAAGCCGTGAAGGCGTGAATTCAAAGAAATCCCAAACGTAAGCAGAAACTGTTGGCCCTTCAGATGGGGTTAAGCAGAACCA
Organism: Parnassius smintheus behrii; assembly: GCA_036936625.1. Taxonomy (NCBI): domain Eukaryota; kingdom Metazoa; phylum Arthropoda; class Insecta; order Lepidoptera; family Papilionidae; genus Parnassius; species Parnassius smintheus. The sequence goes on along the minus strand of JAUPFT010000005.1, from coordinate 22,708,445 downwards.
CGGTGAAAAGGGTGTTAAATGAAAACTTAGGGCTTCGGGCATATCGAAGAAAAACAGGACACCGTTTGAATGCTCGTCTAATGGACCTGAGACTGAAGAGATGCTGCGCTTTGTTGAAGCGGTACGCGGGAAAAAAATATCGTGAAATTCTTTTTTCGGATGAAAAAATTTTTACCGTAGAAGAGAGCTACAACAAACAAAATGATAAGGTGTACGAACACAGTAGTGAAGAAGCGAGCAACCGTATTCCGCGTGTCCAACGAGGTCATGAAGTGGTCGCCCTCGGTCTGTTAGGACTCTAGCAGTGATAAAAGCTGTGAAAGCGCGAATTCAAAGAAATCCCAAACGTAAGCAGAAACTGTTGGCCCTTCAGATGGGGTTAAGCAGAACCACGGTGAAAAGGGTGTTAAATGAAGACTTAGGGCTTCCGGCATATGGAAGAAAAACAGAACATCGTTTGAATGCTCGTCTAATAGACCTGAGACTGAAGAGATGCTGCGTTTTGTTGAAGCGGTACGCGGGAAAAATATCGGGAAATTCTTTTTTCGGATGAAAAAATTTTTACCGTAGAAGAGAGCTACAACAAACAAAATGATAAGGTGTACGAACACAGTAGTGAAGAAGCGAGCAACCGTATTCCGCGTGTCCAACGAGGTCATGAAGTGGTCGCCCTCGGTCTGTTAGGACTTCAGCAGTGATAAAAGCTGTGAAGGCGCGAATTCAAAGAAATCCCAAACGTAAGCAGAAACTGTTGGCCCTTCAGATGGGGTTAAGCAGAACCACGGTGAAAAGGGTGTTAAATGAAGACTTAGGGCTTCCGGCATATCGAAGAAAAACAGAACATCGTTTGAATGCTCGTCTAATAGACCTGAGACTGAAGAGATGCTGCGCTTTGTTGAAGCGGTACGCGGGAAAAAATATCGGGAAATTCTTTTTTCGGATGAAAAAATTTTTGCCTTAGAAGAGAGCTGCAACAAACAAAATGATAAGGTGTACGAACACAGTAGTGAAGAAGCGAGCAACCGTATTCCGCGTGTCCAACGAGGTCATGAAGTGGTCGCCCGCAGTCTGTTAGGACTCCAGCAGTGATAAAAGCTGTGAAGGCGCGAATTCAAAGAAATCCCAAACGTAAGCAGAAACTGTTGGCCCTTCAGATGGGGTTAAGCAGAACCACGGTGAAAAGGGTGTTAAATGAAGTCTTAGGGCTTCGGGCATATCGAAGAAAAACAGAACATCGTTTGAATGCTCGTCTAATGGACCTGAGACTGAAGAGATGCCGCGCTTTGAAGCGGTACGCGGGAAAAAAATATCGGGAAATTCTTTTTTCGGATGAAAAAATTTTTACCGTAGAAGAGAGCTACAACAAACAAAATGATAAGGTGTACGCACACAGTAGTGGAGAAGCGAGCAAACGTATTCCGCGTGTCCAACGGGGTCATTTTCCATCCTCGCTCATGGTGTGGTTGGGAGTTTCTTATTGGGGCTTAACAGAGGTACATTTTTGTGAGAAAGGTTAAAAACGAATGCAGTTGTGTATCAAAATACATTCCTGACGAACCTTGTGTAACCTGTTTCTCATACCATGTTCAATAACAGGCACTGGGTATTCCAACAAGATTCGGCGTCAGCTCATAGAGCGAAGAGCACACAAGACTGGCTGGCGGCGCGTGAAATAGACTTCATCCGACACAAAGACTGGCCCTCCTCCAGTCCAGATTCGAATCCGTTAGATTACAAGATATGGCAACACTTGGAGGAAAAGGCGTGCTCAAAGCCTCATCCCAATTTCGAGACACTCAAGACATCCTTAATTAAGGCAGCCGCCGATATTGACATGGACCTCGTTCGTGGTGCGATAGACGACTGGCCGCGCAGATTGAAGGCCTGTATTCAAAATCACGGAGGTCATTTTGAATAAACTATAGTGTCATAAGAATCTATGTTTTGTTAAGTTCATTTTGGTATATAAATGGTTACATAATGAATAAACTTGTTTCAATTATTTTATATTCAACATGTAATAGAATTTATGACCTGACTAGGTAATATGCAATTTGGGTACAGATGATAAACCAGGGTCACATTGGGTAGCTTTGTATATCGATACGAATGACGTCGGTCAATATTTTGATTCATACAGACGAGCACCTGTACGATATCATCTAGAGTTTTTAAAAAAGAATTGTAAAAGATGGAACTGGAATGTTGATAGGATTCAGAATGAGTGGACTTCAGTTTGTGGCGAATATTGCTTAATGTATTTGCTATGTAAGTTTCAGGGATGTTCAATGCATAGTTTTACGAGTATATTTATAGGGAACACATTGTACAACGATATTTTAGTGGATGAGATGTTTCACTCCTATTTTATAGATAATAAGTAATAAGATTTTGTATTTTATAAATAAAAATTTTAACAAAATTGGGTAATGTGTTTTATTAATGAGTCAGATTAGTGTAGATAGGATCAAAGGAGTATAATACAATAGCATAATGTAGTATTTATTGATTGATGTATATATGATGATTGATTGATCAATTTCATAATATGTTAATGTAAAATAAAAAAAAATATAGAATATCAGTGCCATATTCCGTTCACCTGTTGCACCCTATTTTTCCCAGACGATAAAAAAATTATCCTTACAATTAGGAAAGTGCGTCACAGTCACGTCACGTAAAAGTAAGAAAATAAACTAATTCCTCCTCTACATTGTGAAAATTCGGAATCAATAGTCCAATGTTCGCTGGGCTTGTTTCTTTGTTATATTTTTGGATAATATTAACTTTTAATCACATACACATCATGGTAGAGTTTTTGCAAAGGCAGGAAGCAGCACAGCAGGAAAATGGCGACGTACAGAGTTGATGAAACAAATTTTAAAGAAGCTAAAATTATATTACGGCTTTTTACTAATCACTAAAGTTAGTTTATGCTATTTAAGGTCATGCTTTTCTATAAAAAGCTGCAAGAAATTTTAAAACATGGACCACTTGGCTATTTTATGAATACAATTGATTTCATTAGCGAAAAACAAGAAGCACTGATCTCAAAGTTTACTTTCTTGTGTCAAAAGTGCTATTAAGAATTTCATGCAGATGGTAATTATCGTTTCAATGTCAATAGGTGTGCCAAAGCAGGTATTATATACATTGGTAATAACCATTCGTATTTGGAACAGTTTTCTGCTGCACTAAGTACAGAAACTGGGAACTGGGTTTCGTGCAATGATTTCGAAAGGAAGGATAGGACCATCTAAATATTTTAGTCATAAGTTTTTCATACAAGAAAAAGTAGCGCATCTGTCATAATACAAACGTCATATCATAACATGACGTAACCAGGGTCGGCTTTCGCAGTATAATTATCCTAATTTTATCATTATTTATAGTTTGTAGTATATAATATCGTATTATTACTAAGCGAAAATACCATAATTTTACCTAAAATTGACTTGTATTATTATTGGGTCCTTGTACTTTTTAATATTAACCCTACGATATCGAGAATTTCTGTATTGTACATGAGTAACGCGTTATTTTTTAATAAAATTAGAATTAGCTTCCTTTCTGGTCAATCGGTGCTCGATCGATGCATTTATGTTGCATCCTTGATACAACTATAATGAGGGGCTACCACGATAAAAACAGCAATAAGCATATAGCTCCAGAAGCAATCGGTTTGAAAACAGAATTTTAAAATATTTTATGAATCAGAGTTTCAGATTCTATTAAGCAGATATGGTTTCTTTTGTACTCTTTTCATTTTACCCTCATTGAATATAAAATATATTAGCTACCAATATTTAAAATTTAACTTACACTAAGTTCTTTAGACAAAAATTAAACAGAAATAAAAATAAAACCGTTAAAAAACGAAATGTATAGATAAAATAGACGGGTGACGTAAAAATTCCGGCACATAGAAAAAAAACATGAAACGTCAAACGTGATACAATTTTTTAATGCCATCTGTACAACACCAAGTGTTTGTACAGTAGGGCCATCGTAGCCCTACTGTACAAACACTTCAGCACTTCGATATACCGACAGTCAACTTGGCACCGCTGAAGAGACTGTAGCACCGCCCAAATTTCGACGGAATCAAAGGCTTTCTCATAGTCCACATACGCCAGGCAAAGTGGCAGATTGTACTCTTCGGACTTCTGTAAAATTTGCCGAAGGGTATGTATGTGGTCTAGGGTGCTAAAGCCTTTTCGGAAACCGGCTTGTTCGGGAGGCTGGAAGTCGTCGAGTCTGTGTGCGAGACGATTAGTAATGACTCTCGAAAACAGCACGTAGACGCGGCTCAGAAGGAATATCGGTCTGTAGTTCTTCAAGAGGGCGTTGTCACCTTTCTTGAAGAACAAGACCACCGCACTTCTGCTCCACGCCTCCGGAGTAGTGCCACCATGGAGAACGGAATTAAAGAGCCTCTGAAGGACTTCAAGTACCGGTGTTCCACCCGCTTTCAGAAGCTCCGCTGTAATTCCATCCTCGCCCGGGGACTTGCCGTTTTTAAGGTGCTGGAGAGCCATTCTAATCACGCTCAGACTGACGTCCGGGATATCATCGGAATAGTGTCGGATAAGACCCGCTCTTGGATCGTTACTCACACTTGCGTGTGGCTCCAACGATGATGTGTACAGCTGCCCATAGAACCTCTCAATCTCACTCAGAATCTCAGGTATCCCGGAAACGATGCTGCCACACTCAGTCTTCAGCTTTGACAGTTGGCTCTTACTGGCAGACAGATCTCTGGCAAAGACTTTGGAGCCCTGGTTCCGCTCAATCGCTTCTTCAATATGAGCAGTATTAAATTTGCGTAAGTCTCGCCGCATGCATTTGGAGATTTGTCTGTTCAGTTGCCTGTATGCTGTCAAATATGTTGACGATTCCAGCCTCATCTCCCGTCTAATAGCCATGAGATTAAGAGTGTGATCGGAGAGCTTTTGTGTTCTTCTGCGGCCGGTCTTGCAGAACTTAGCTCCGACCGCATGGAAAGTTTCCACGAGCTTGTCTTTCATATCGTCCACTACATTGCAATCTTCTAGGCACTGAAAGCGGTTACGTAACTCGAGCTGAAAGGTTTCGGGATTCTGGATCAGAGCACGAGGTGGACGGAGCGTTGAGTTCATTAGACGAGACCTCTCCAACTTAACGTTTAGGTTCAGTGTGCCTCTAACCATTCGGTGATCGCTGCCAGTTTTCACCCTTGCGATCACTGAGACATCACTGAACAGTTGGCGTCTGGTCGTCATAATGAAGTCAATCTCATTTTTTGTCGAACCGTCGGGGCTCGACCAGGTCTACTTCCTGTGGAGCCGCTTCTGGAAGAAAGAGTTCATCATAAAGAGTCCCTCTTTCTCCATAAAGTCGGCCAGCTGCTGGCCCCTACGGTTCCGTTGCCCTACTCCAAATTTCCCTACCTTCAGCTCACCGCTTTCTCTTGTGCCTAGTTTTGCGTTAAAGTCTTCCATCAACACCGTGTATTGAGTTTTGGAGGAATGCATGGCTTTGGAAATATCCTCATACATTTCCTCCACCTCCTCATCGGAATGTGCCGAGGTTGGTGCGTAAACCTGTATGACCTTCAGCGAATACCGTTTGGTGATTCTGAGTATCAGGTACGTGACCCTTGTCGACACACTCCCAATCTTTACAACGTTGTTGACGAGAGACTTGTGGACGATAAATCCGACATCTCCTTCGGACAAGTGGTCGCCCTCCCGGTGATAGAACAAGTTGCCGGACTCGAGGATTACCGTGTCTTCCCCCTCTCTTCGGACCTCGGATAACCCGATAATATGCCAGCGCAACTTGTCTACCTCTTCTTCCAACTTCAGTATCTTCTCGTCAGTCCTCAGGGTGCGTGCGTTATATGTTGCCAGGTCGAGTCGTCGTAGGTGGCAATCGAACCTCCACCGGAGATTCTTAGCACCCACTGCCCCGCCGTTACCATGGTCGCCACCGTAGCTAGGAATAGCAGGGCCGCCGGGGACCGGGGGCCGTTTGTTTGCGTCGTTACTCATGGGGGGATATTTGCCATAGTTGCCACGTTTGGCGAGCGGGTTGGCAACCGCTGTTTTTTATTATATCATTGCTGTTATCAGGAAGATGCTGCTGCCCATCTCCTGCCTGTCTCCCTCTGTCGCCTCTTACGACACCCACGGGAAGATATGGGGTAGTGGATATTCTCAACCGCCACTACACGGCTAAAGGCTAAAGTCCTTTGACAAATGTTTATCAATATCAAGCATGTCCGCACGTAAAGTATAGCGCAAAGATGGCTGCTATTCGCATGAGTTATCGGAAGCAAAACACTTTTCCCTCGTAGTTTTTATTAAATTATTTTGAACAAAATGTGTGAAAACAATTTTGGTCTAAATGTGGTGGAACCAGATAAGGCAAGGAAAAAGACTGTGTCAATATCTAGACAGAAACGGGCCGCGGAAAAAGCAAAAAGGTAAATGAAACACCGACACAGTACCTAGATAAGTTTAATTGTATTGTAACCGACTTTGTACTACAGGGTCGTACTCAGCTCGAAAATTGATACTATCGTTTTATTGAGTTATAATAATTTACTATTATTATAACTCAATACTATTATAATTATGCAGTAAAAACGTAAATTCAAGATTTAAAAACAGGTTGTGAATAATAATTGCTTAACCCATCTTATTAATTATTAATCAGAAATCTGCATCTTGTGGTTTTCTTACTTACATATAGCTATACTTAAATAAAATTTCATTGAAAATGTTAATTTTTCTTCTGCTTTCTATCTGGTGTTAACCTTGCACTTGAAATGCACTTATACCTACATTTAACACAAGATTTATATGTTTACTTGTATCTGTAGTAATGCCATTTTGGACTTCAATGGGATCAGATATCCGAAATTCAATTTTATAAAAATATTTTACAAAAAATGTTGACCTAACTGAAGAGAGAGAGATAGAGAGAGAGAGAGAGAGAGAAAATGCGGTATGTTCAAACTTTAACCCGCTTTTTTAGTTTATCTTATCAATGATTTATTAGTTTTTTAAATTACATTATATGGAAATTCTTAAGAAAATTATCGGATTTTACAAAACAGCAGAAATTATAAAATCTTACACCAAAACACATATAACATTAATTTCCCCCGTTTTTTGATATTTAACGACACATTTAGACAATTGATTAAACTTGTAAGTAAAGTTAAACTTGTAGTCAAACATTAATGATGATATTTGGTAACATTTTAGTACAATTGATCATCTTCAGTGTAATTGACCGTGTGTATGACTTTTATAAGTCTATATTTGATGAAAATTATTAATGCAGATAAAAGAACTTTCACATTTAATTTAGTCTCGAATTAAATTCAACACATAATGATTTCTTAAATTTACGCGAACACTACACATTGAATAAAACTACTATTTACGGATTTTATCGCGTTTAATTACTTCATTTTATTTTTATTATTATCCCGACGTTTCGGGTGCTTTACAGTACCCATGGTCACGGGGGGACTGAGATGTTTGACGTCCCAATGTCATAGTTAGTCCGGCTACCTTCAGTTTTTTTATATTAATTTTTGATCCGATTTACGCAAAACGAGCTTATAGTATCATGAAGTCTTGCAGTGGTATGCTTGGGTTTGGGTTTAATTTTGTTAATTATAGTATCCCAAGCAGATGGTAGCACCCAACCATCTTCTCCATTGAAATTTGGATGTTTTTTAATTTCAATAGCCTCGCGTATCATCCTTGGTAGGAATCGGTGTTCTTTTGCGAGAATTTGTGGTTTATCAACTCTAATGTAATGGTGGGGACGATCTTGAACATGTTCGCAGACTGCAGACTTCCCGGAGCGTCGGTGCTTCACATCAGCTATATGTTTCCTTCACGCGGGTTTTTATAGATCTCTTTGTTTGACCTATGTAAGAGAGACCACATTCACAATTTAGCTTGTACTATTGTTGGAATATTACATTTGATGGATGGTAAAAATTGACTAATCTTCAGCGGCTTGTAATATGTCTTAATGGACGCTCGCTTCAAGATGTAGCCAATCTTGTCCGTGACTCCTCTGACATATGGTAGTAGAGCAGGCGCGCGCTCGACTGTGGCCGGCTTCACTCGTTCACTGTGACGTAGGCGCGGGACCCGAAGCTTGTTGTCTTGCAATATTTGCTTGGCGTGCTGAAGCTCCGCGGCCAGATATTTTCTGTCACAGATCCCTCGTGCTCTCTGAAACAAAGATTTACCCACGGTAGCTAACTGTGAAGGATGATGGTGAGATTCACCATTTAGATATCGGTTGGTATGGGTCTTTTTCCTATACACAGTGTGACCAATAGTGTAATCAGGATTTCGGATGACTAAAACATCTAGGAAGGCTAAAGAATTATTTGCCTCTTACTCCATTGTGAATTGTATTTTAGAGTTTATGGAGTTAAGATGGTCTAAAAATGCAGTTACTTTGTCAGATGGTAAAATTGTGAAAGTGTCGTCTACGTATCGCTTGTAGAACCTTGGATTTACAGGAGCAGTAAGAAGGCCTTTCTCCTCAAAGTCCTCCATGAATATGTCGGCGACTATGGGAGACACAGGTGAGCCCATCGCCACACCATCTACTTGCTTGTAGAACTCCTCCTTCCACAATAGATAGCCAGATGTGAGGCAATGTTCAAGTAGTATTTCATATTCTTGGACATCTTTTTTTCTTCTAGCTTCTGATAAGGCGGTAATAGATAAGATAAGGGCAGTTTAATGCTAGAATGGAATGTTGTATGTGTCCGACCGGGATAAGCATAAATATTAGAGGAATGGCAGGGTTTCCTATTTGGATCCCGAGGATCGGGTAGAAATACGTTTATCAACTCGCACTGGTGGTTAGCAGTAACGTAATACGCAAATCCGAACCGCTTCTTAAGAGTATTAATTAAAATTATATATATATATATATATATATATATATATATATATATAATAGTATAATAATATGGAAAATGCATGTAATGGTGATTTATTAATGTTATAATACATTTTGTATAATGAAAAGATGATAAAAATGTGTAAATAATTCTATTTTAGTAATAAATTAACGCAATAATAAAACCTTAATCCGGGCTTTTGATCGTAAATTCGCTTCAGAAGCCCTGGGATTAAGTAAAAATTAATTGCGCATTCAGGCGAGAGCCCTGACTGGACACTGTTGTCTTAAAAAGTACATGGCCATCCTGGGACTAAGCAACTCAAGGATGTGACGGTTCTGTTCCATAACGGAAGAAACGCCTCTACACATCCTAACTGATTGCGGACCGTTAATGCGCAAACGTAACGCTCATCTGGGAAACTATGTACTCCGCTCAGAAGAAGTGAAATTGCTCACGGCTAAGCAACTCCTTCTATTCATTGAAGACATAGGGCTTAGCCGTGAACTATAGCCATAGCAGCGATCACAATAGATCTACTAAGTCGCAATGATACTGGTCTCTTTCCCTAGACCTGCATAGCTGCTCGCACTTAATAAAAAAAACGCAATAATATAAAAACATTTTTAAGGTTTAACTTTGCTTAAAAGTTTTAATTCTTGCATTAAACTATAAGTGAAATTAGTAAGTAAGATAAGTCAAATTAGTAACGAGAAATTGTACTATAACAGTCCACTAAGTACATGACTGATGTCACGACCTGACCATTCGTTGAGACCCGTAATCTTAGTCGTCAACCAATTTCTTTTGAGAGAGCGGTAAAGGTTCTAAGTCGAACATCTCTTCAGGGGTCACGCCCACCGCATTGTTTCCCGAACCCAACGAGGTTTGGTATAGGAAAGGTGGCCAGTAATTGGTTAATCTCTGCTGCGGCCGCCCTACACTTTGCTTAGTGGTACGAGGTTGCCATTCGAGATCCTTTCTTCCCCATCGCTTATTGTTTTTCGAGCTATATGGCCGGCCCATTGCCTCTTCACTTTACTAACCGTACCTTTACTACCGTTGGGTTATGTCTCATACTTTGGTTGTAATGAGGATATTCTCATTTTTAAGGCTATCACGCAAAGAAACCCCGATCAGAGGCCTGTCCATAGCTTGATGAGTAACCTTCAGATTCCTAATCATCTCCTCCTTCGCGGCCACTTTTAATTTATTTAATTTCTTAAGGTTTTATGGTTTGGTCAACAACCCCGAACGAAATCATAATTTTTATATATACATAGACACCTAGGTATATCCATTCTTGATTCAAAATTGAAATGTAGATGCGTTGTCACCCCGCGGTTTAAGATTAGATCTTAGTAAGTTAGCTCGTTACTATTAAAAAGGTACAACATTTACATTTGCACATTTACATTAACTTATAAAACAAAAAATATAAATTCGGACAAAAGGCGAATAGCAAAAACCCAAAAACCATATCTTATACCTGAATGTCACGCGATAACTTTTTCATAGTGGTTGCGCGGAAAACCATTCGTATTATTATATTTGACGGTAGGTGCCAAGTCGCTTGTTCCTTTCCGAAAACGATATCATTCATACCCTCCTATCGACACATCGGGGTGGTGGGGTGGGAGGGGCAAGAAGATGATTCTAGAATGTCACGTAATCATCGGAGCCGAGGATATATAAGGCACGCGCGACCGTTGCGCGGCCTCTTCCCGCCGCGCCAGTCATTGGAACAACAGCTCTCTTCCCGTCGCAGTCGTCGTTGAAACCACACCGCTAGTAGAAACCGCTTTAGCCTGGAAGCAGTCGAGCTCCAGGAGACCCGCCTCACCTCGTGTGAGATATAGTCGCGCACCGCCTCTCTCCGGAGTGTTCCAGAAGAAGTTCCAGAAGTTGCAGCTATAGTGCTCAACAGGATAGAAGAAACCCCGGTGAGTCAATATTCCTTTATTTACTGCCTGATTAACATAATTGTTTTAACCCGCTCCAATTCTGTGTTCCCCTAATCAGGCAGGAATCCTTTTCATCGATTTGGCACAATAATAGTTTAGTTTAGGGAAGAGCGAGTGCATTGTACCGCATGCTATAGTAGTCGCTTTTACGTAAGCGTAGAAGCATTCGCGTATACAGTCCACTTTAGTTAATATCTCGCGTAATAGGCTTAAGGTTCGACCGGGGAACTAGACTTCGGCAGCCTTAGACACGTGGCTCCACCACTTATGAGACACGTGGCTCCATCATTTTATGTTCACTTCGGCAGGATTTGGTCGAATTGTTGAATTAATTAATTAGATAATGCACTCTAATTTATGGAATAGACTTAAATAGTGTTCGTTTAAATTTAAAATTTGATTAAGTACTCGCAAACAGAATTATTCGTTTTATAGCGCTCGTATTTGATTAAATTTAAAGCCTATTAAATAATTGAAACAGTGTAATAGGAACTGTTTGATACGCTTACCCACAATCTTGATAAAATTATTGAGTTTAGCAAATGACGCGTCACCTCGACTCGCTGCGCAGGTGTTCGATTTAATTACGTAATACGGCATACCAAGCGTCCATCCTTCATTGTTTGTGCATTGTGAGATTAATTGTGATTAACATAACTTTATTATAATAATTTAAAAATGGCAGTTAGTGGAAGTGAAATCAAAATTAAAACGCTTTATGCCAAGAGGGACATACTCTTTTCGCGTATGCAGAATATAAGTGATTATATAAAGAACATTAATATAGAAGCAGTGCGGGAAACCTTTTTGAATGAAATCGAAACGATAGATTCTTTGCGGATAGATTACGAAAGAATATTAGACCAAATTAATCATTTGGAATTACAAATTGACCCGAAATACATAGTGAACTACCAACCGCTGCTGGCATTCGAAGATATGTTGTGTCGCGTGAAAAGAACTGCGAAATCCCTACAATCTCAAGACGAAGCAAAGCCGGAAACACAGGTACGTCCACGTGACTCAATTAGGTTGCCGCCAATAGATATTCCGGTATTCAATGGTGATATTAAGACGTGGCCCTTCTTCTTCAGTAGTTTTCAAAACAATATGCACAATAACCCATCGTTATCGGACGCTGAAAAATTATATTACTTAATTAGTAAACTTAGTGGCAGGGCACAGTCGATCTGCTCTGGTTTTACACCTACAGCAAACAATTACTTATTAATATTCGAAACGCTTAAAATTAAATATGAAGATAGGAGAATGTTAGCTTCCGAATATTTGAACCAGATATTCGATCTTAAACCTATATCATCCGCGAACATCAACGGCTTAGAGCAGTTTCTAGATAAATTTGTGGCATCGGTGGCTGCACTTAAGAATTTGAAATTTAATGACCTTATGGACGTGGTGTTTCTCCATGTCGCATTAAAGAAATTAGACCCCGACACCGTGCGTGCGTTTGAAATGGAGCATCATAGCTTGGAGATGCCTTCCTTTCATTCATTAGCATCGTTCGTGCGAGATCAAATAAAGGTGATGCAGCGTTCTCCGAACGTTAAACAGGAGATTAAAGGGTGCGTCGACCGTAGACAGACTCAACCATCTAAAATAGCAGGGTCGTTAACTTACGTAACCGCTACGCCAACATCACTCCAGCATACTTGTATAGTATGTAAAGATAAACACGGTAATTTATATAATTGTGCGACTTTTCGTAAATATTCACCAAGCGAGCGTTATAAATTAGTAAAGACAAACAACCTATGTTTGAACTGCTTAAGCGATAAGCATTTAGTTGCAAAATGCAATTCGAGTTCCGTATCTAGCAAGTGCGCCAGGAAACATCACACGCTATTACATTTTGAAAATAGCAACATAGCGGCGTCAAGTAAAGCGGACAAGGAATTCGCCCCTACTAAGGTCAACGATTCTAGCGGTCGACCTGGTGATGTCGCTCTGTGCTCATTGGCAAATATGGGAGCACAACCTCCTTCAACCGTGTTACTGGGTACGGCACGTATTTTGGTTAGGGATTCGCGTGGAAACGAACAAAGCGTCCGTGCACTGCTGGACAGCGGAGCCCAAAATAGCTTTATAACGCGACAATGTTGTCAGCGCTTAGGCTTAGTAATAAATAGGTCACTTTCATGTCCGGTAATTAAGGGCATCGGAGGTACTAGTAAAGCCACCCAGGGATATATAAATTTAAAAATTTATTCTCGGATAGATCGTAATGTTAACTTTGATATAAATGCACTAGTGGTAGATAGGGTCACTGAACGGTTGCCAACCGTTTCGGTTGACACCTCGGCAATGATTGAATTTAAGAATTTGACTCTGGCGGACGACACTTACGCCGTTCCTGGAAACATAGACATGCTCATTGGAGCATCGCTTTTCCCTCATCTTTTGTTAAACAATAAGGTCAGGGGCAACTCCTCGCATACCGCGCCTTACGCACTGGAAACCGTATTGGGCTATGTGATCCTTGGCTCCGCCCCCATCATAGATAGTATTTCGGCAACCTCTTATTGTGGTATGGCTGTCGAACCGCTCGAGTCGTTAGTTCGCAAATTTTGGGAGATGGAGGAGGTGAACGTCTCACCCATAGCTAGCTCAGATGACAGGTTATGCGAGGAAATTTACGTCCGCACGACCGTTCGTGATCGCGACGGTAGATATAGTGTAGCGCTACCCTTTAAAGGAGATGTTTTATCTCTCGGCGATTCGCGTCAAATGGCGGAAAAACGTTTCTACAGCTTGGAGCGTAGGATGCTCGCTTCACCCCAGTTAAAGGAAGCTTACGACGGCGTCATTAACGAATATATAAGAGAAGGTTACATATCACTTGTGGCTTCGAAATTAGATAACTACGAAGACACACCGTCGTATTTCATACCTACCACACCACGGAGTCATTAGAGAGGACAAACTTACATCTAAGTTACGTGTAGTGCTCGACGCTAGTGCTAAAACTAGCACTCACCTGTCGCTTAACGATATCCTCTATAGTGGGCAAAATTTACAGGGCAGTTTATTTAATATAATAGTCAATTTTCGTTTGTTTAGTATAGCACTATCCGCCGATATTCGCCAAATGTTTCTTTGCATAGGGGTCCGTGAATGCGACCGTAGATTCCAACGCATTTTATATCGTTTCAACCCAAAGGAACCTCTAATGGTGTTTGAATTTAACCGCGTTTGTTTTGGTTTAAAGTCGAGCCCATTTCATGCGTTACGCACGGTGAGACAGCTCGCTCACGATGAAGGTCCCTCTTATCCTAAAGCTAGGAGGGCAATTGAGAGCGGATTATATATGGATGATTTTGTGTACTCGGTCGATAGCATGGAGGAGGCAACCCTAACCACCGCCGAGGTTATAAGGCTCATGAAATCGGGTCAATTCGATCTTGTGAAGTGGACTAGTAATTCGCGTCCGGTTTTAGATACAATCCCACTATCACACCGTCTTTCGGCGATAAAGGAATTCGACGATTCTGATACACACAAGGTGCTCGGTCTGTGTTGGTCACCAGAGTCCGACGTGTTTAGCCTTAAGGTAAATCCGCCCGTAGAGAAATGCACAAAGCCCACAATGCTGTCATGTGTTGCTAGATTATGGGACGTCATGGGTTTCGTAGCTCCGGTGGTATTATACGCTAAGCTTTTAATTAAACAACTTTGGTTATTGGAATGCGACTGGGATGACTCGCCGCCTGACAGCATTGTTCGGTTGTGGCAGCGCTTTAGAGAGGAACTTCCTTTATTAAGAGAAATTAAAATACCGCGTCATATAAACGTAGATAGAAATAGCGCCATAACGGTCGTTGGGTTTGCAGACGCCAGCGAGAAGGCTTACGGGGGCGTTGTATATTTCCACGTCCAGAATAATGGTAGAAATTCGGTATTAGCCTCATTACTTCTAAGTCGAGAGTCTCCCCCCGTAAGGTTGTCTCTCTGGCGCGCTTAGAGCTTTGCGCAATATTAGTACTCACCAAGCTTATTACCGCAGTTATCAGCGCATGTAGGGATAGAGTTCACATAGAAAGGATATTTGCCTTTTCCAACTCCACCGTCGCCTTATGCTGGGTTCATTCTTCACCCCACCGTTGGGACACGTTTGTTGCGAACCGAGTGGCCAAGATACAAGACGAGTTAGAAACGCGGAACTTTTATCACGTGTCCGGTACGGAAAACCCCGCCGATTGTCTATCCCGTGGACTCACCCCGATGCAAATAATGCTTTGGTTCCACGGACCTGCTTGGGTTCACTTGGATCCCTCGCAATGGCCAATAACCGACTTCGAACCTTCGTCAGTGTCACAACCGCCGGAAGAAAAGAGACACGCTCTAGTGGCGAACGTTTCGAGCGAGGTTTCTCCAATCATTGCTTTGGCGAACCGCTTGTCCTCTTGGTCGAAATTATTGCGTAGCGTAATTTACGTTTGTCGATTCGCGAAGCTGTTACCGCGACGTTCGTATGTCTTAGCATCCGATTACAACTATGCCGAGTCGCTAGTATTACGTGAACTTCAACGTGCGCACTTCTCTGAAGAAATAAGAAGATTACAATCGAATAGAGCTTGTAGTCGCGCCTTTCAACGCCTTAAGCCATTTTTACAGGATGGGATTGTAAGGGTGGGTGGACGCTTGTTCAACTCGCAATTGAGTTTCGACCAACGGCACCCTATTGTTTTACCGCGTAAAGACCATATCATGAACTTATGAGTCGATTACCATCATAAATTGAACTCGCACGCTGGCCCCGACTTGTTGATGTAGATTTTGCGTCAGAATTATTGGATTCTTTCTGCACGTAGTTTAATACGCATTCGGGTGCACAGATGTATAGCTTGCTTTCGGGCACGCCCCAAGCCGTCATTTACGGAAATGGCGGAACTTAGATCTTGTAGAGTAATACAATCAGTAAAGCCCTTCACGCACACCGGGTCTGATTTCGCTGGTCCGTTTAAGGTCACGCTCACTCGCGGGCGTGGTATAAGATCCACAAAGGCTTACGTCTGCATTTTCGTATGTCTAACTACTCGAGCGGTGCATATAGAACTCGTTGGTGATCTAAGCACAGCAGGCTTTATGGGTGCATTTAAAAGATTTCTTTCCCGTCGTGGCCCTGTAAGTAGATTGTATTCGGATAACGGTACAAACTACGTCGGTGCAAAACGTATTCTATCGGAACTACATGAGCTCTTAGCTAGCAAGTATTATAATTCGGAGTTCGCTCACATTCTAGCCGAGAACCGCATTGAGTGGTCTCTGAACGTCCCAGCCGCGAGTCATTTTGGGGGCAATTGGGAGACTAATATCAAGAGTCTAAAGAGTCATTTATACCGAGTAATAGGAGATCAAATTTTGTCCTTCGAAGAGCTAAGTACGGTGCTCGCTCAAATCGAATGCGTAATGAATAGTCGCCCACTTTGTCGTACGTTGTCTAGTGACCCCTCGGAACCGCTGGCTCTCCAGCACATTTTTTGAATTTAACGCCTTTAAAGTATTTGCCAGCCGCAGATATGGATGAGAACAGACTTAGCATTTCCGCACGCCACAAATTATTAGATCGGTTAGTGCAATCGTTTTGGAAACGATGGAGGATGGAATACTTGCATACTTTGCAGTCTCGACAAAAATGGAACACAGCAACTGAGCCTTTAGCTGTAGGAACTGTAGTTGTGCTCACCAAAGAGAATACGCCGCCTCTCCACTGGCCGTTAGGAATTGTCGAAGAGGTCTTTCCCGGTTCCGACGGAGTAATTAGGATAGCTCGCGTTAAGACCACGGTTGGGTCTTACCTGCGTCCTGTTGTCCGTTTGTGCCCCCTGCCTCTTCCATAATTTAAATTAGCTTTCTAGATTAAAATTGTGGTTGAATTTAGGTAATCTTAGCGTTAGTTAGTTATTTGTTAGTTGATCTTAGCTCTAGTTGTTTTAGTTAATTTTGAAGGAAATCCTTCAAGGGCGGGGAGATGGTTGCGCGGAAAACCATTCGTATTATTATATTTGACGGTAGGTGCCAAGTCGCTTGTTCCTTTCCGAAAACGATATCATTCATACCCTCCTATCGACACATCGGGGTGGTGGGGTGGGAGGGGCAAGAAGATGATTCTAGAATGTCACGTAATCATCGGAGCCGAGGATATATAAGGCACGCGCGACCGTTGCGCGGCCTCTTCCCGCCGCGCCAGTCATTGGAACAACAGCTCTCTTCCCGTCGCAGTCGTCGTTGAAACCACACCGCTAGTAGAAACCGCTTTAGCCTGGAAGCAGTCGAGCTCCAGGAGACCCGCCTCACCTCGTGTGAGATATAGTCGCGCACCGCCTCTCTCCGGAGTGTTCCAGAGGAAGTTCCAGAAGTTGCAGCTATAGTGCTCAACAGGATAGAAGAAACCCCGGTGAGTCAATATTCCTTTATTTACTGCCTGATTAACATAATTGTTTTAACCCGCTCCAATTCTGTGTTCCCCTAATCAGGCAGGATTCCTTTTCATCGATTTGGCACAATAATAGTTTAGGTTAGGGAAGAGCGAGTGCATTGTACCGCATGCTATAGTAGTCGCTTTTACGTAAGCGTAGAAGCATTCGCGTATACAGTCCACTTTAGTTAATATCTCGCGTAATAGGCTTAAGGTTCGACCGGGGAACTAGACTTCGGCAGCCTTAGACACGTGGCTCCACCACTTATGAGACACGTGGCTCCACCACATAGGTAGTGTAGGTAGTATTTTGTTGATTCCACTGTTTTTCTTGGCGTCACTCTTAAGGCCCCAGACTTGTAAAAATTTGTGTTCTCGCAAAATTTACAGCAAAATAAATATTTTTTGCAGTATTTAAAAAAGAAAAAGTAAAACATATTTTACATTTACTAAAAGTGTAGGATTTGATATTTTGGAAACTGTTTTTTAATTTTATTTTGGTGTTTAAATTAATAGCTCTATTAGGCGTTAAACATACCTATGTTTAGGTTTCATGCGTAAAAGGTCTTATTAAAGCCTCTGCCATGTACAAACTATAACAATATCAAGAAAAGTATTCAGATTACATTTATTTAAATATTGTCTACAATAATCTGATCTGGTCATTTTTTATAAATGCTTTCATTTTCTTATTTGAAATCAGAATGTGGACTTTTTGTTCACAAGACGTATTTTTTTGGCTGCTACTCCAGACGGAATTTTCAAGGATGAAGAAGGAAAAACAGGCGTCGAGGAGCTTAAATGTCCTTTTGCTGCCAAAGATATGCACCCTGAAGACGCCATTAAAGAAAAAAATAACCTTTTGGGAATACGACAAAAAATATATTCAAAGTAAATAAAAACCACAGCTATTACTACCAAATTCAAGGTCAACTTAATATAACAGAACAAAATATTTGAGTGTTTGCAGTTTGGACTAGTGAACATCAACCGATGAAAGTAGAATATATAGCATGGATAAAGCAGGGATAAAGAGTTTTGGAAAACAAAAATGCTGCCCCCTTTGACAAAGTTTTACCACAGTTGTCTGCTACCAGAACTAATTGATTCGCGCCTTGAACGTTCTATGTCGATAAAAGACCCACCATTTATAACAGAAGCAATAGAAAATAAAAAGCATAAAATATCCCCAAAAAGTTAACCCCTACACAATACACAAAACACTCGAAAAAACATTCTTATTTTTAATCTTGTAACCAATGAAATAAATAAATATTTGTGTATTCAGTTATTCTTTTGTGGCCGTGGAAGGAAAAGGGGAGATCTCCCGCCGGGCAAGGTGTTCTGCCCGGGGAGCGGCCAACACTCCGTGTGATAGTTCGGAGATGTTCTATATATACTGTTTATGATTCGGAATGTTGATAGCGTGATTTAGGCTTCGGTGTATTTCACTTGTGGCGCGACGACAGCGCCGCTACATCACCCCCCTGCTCAGACCGGAGGTCGATAGTGAAGTCTCGTTGTCGACGAATGTACAAGTGCCAGGAGATTGCCTTGTAGTCTGCGGTGAGTCGAGAAGAAGGCAAGTAATCTGCGAGAGTGCCGTGAAGCAGAGGCGAGCAGTAAGGCTCAGAGCCGTGCCGAATACTGTATGGCGCAGAGAGTAACTTGAAGGAACAGGAAGCATTATTATTCTAGTGCTGCGATGAACCTTGTGAAGCTAGATGGCTTGCAGGATATGAAGACTGCGGACGATATCTGCTCGGGAGCGAGTGGGTGGGGTATTCTATGACGATGATGAAGCTTGAAGTTTCCGAAGGTTGTTGGTTGCGTGTTCAGATCACGTCGTGGTCACCACTGTGGCCGTAGTAGGAAAAGGGGAGATCTCCCGCCGGGCAAGGTGTTCTGCCCGGGGAGCGGGCAACACTCCGTGTGATAGTTCGGAGATGTTCTATATATACTGTTTATGATTCGGAATGTTGATAGCGTGATTTAGGCTTCGGTGTATTTCACTTGTGGCGCGACGACAGCGCCGCCACATCACCCTTCTGCTTAGACTGGAGGTTCAGCCCCGTCGCTGACGAACTGTGGCTGTGAAAGGAAAAGGGGAGATCTCCCGCCGGGCAAGGTATTCTGCCCGGGGAGCGGCCGACACTCCGTGTGATAGTTTGGAGATGTTCTATATATACTGTTTATGATTCGGAATGTTGATAGCGTGATTTAGGCTTCGGTGTATTTCACTTGTGGCGCGACGACAGCGCAGCTACACTTTTGTTTGAATTTTTTATCGATTGCCTTCTAAATTACTTTTCTACACGATTTTTCTTTAAAAATAACAGGTATAAGCGCTATTTGTATGTTCAGTTTGTATAAAAAAATCATATACATCCGATTAGACGGGAGGAGTTGGAATCATGGAGCTGAACCACATTTCATACAAAAAAATTTAAAATAAAAAATGACTGATTAATAATACAAAATGTAAAAGGTAGAGTCGAAATTTGTATGAAGAAGCAGTTTTTTTTCTTTCGGTTGTATTTACCTTTTGTTTTGTTGTATTTATATTTTTTTATTTCATTTATTGAAATCTTTAAAAGATTGGCAAAGGGTATAATACCCTTCTTCTTTCTTTAATTCTGTTTGATTTTGGGTCTCATAAAATATATTAAAAGAAAATTACAGTTGCTAAATGAAATTTATTCACTTAATTTGTTTACTGGTTATTGACCTCTATAGTTGCCATAAAGATAAGATAAAAAATTGTGTTACCTCAAATATGAATTCTTTTATGTTTTATTTAGAAGTGTAAGTTGTGTAGAGAATGAAAACGGTTAAAAATATATTATATTTCAGCTCGTCAATAAAATTTATTAATAGTTCAATAGTTACAATCCTTGTAAAAATTACGCAATGTTTTCATATAGTCAGTGACATAAGAAAGTAAGTTTTTTAACTTTTATTTTACTTTTTTGATCTAACTCTTTCAAAATATGAAAGTAATGAAAATAATAAGATAGCAACAAGATAATCATAATATCCTTATAAATTATATTTTTTTACAAAAGACTTTAGAATGTTCATTAGTTGTCGTAAAATTAATAAGAAATGTTTATTAAAATTGTGTTAAAACAACCTGTGTAGTGGCAGTTAAGTATATCCACCACCCCATATCCTCCCGAGGGTGTCGTAAGAGGCAACAGGGGAAACAGGCATGAGATGGGCAGTAGCATTTTTCTGATAGCAACAATAATACAGTAAAAAACTGCGGTTGCCAACCCACTCGCCAAGCGTGGCAACTATGGCAATATACCCCCATGATGAGAGTTACGAAGAAATGGTCCCCAGTCCCCGGCGGCCCCGTTATTCAATGCCTCGGTAACGGTGGGGCAGAGAGTGCTAAAAATCTCCGGTGGAGGTTCGGTTACCATCTAAGACGACTCAACCTAGCAATATATAACCCACTTACGTTAAGGACTGACTTGAAGATCCTGGAGCTGACTGAAGAGATAGACAAGTTGCGCTGGGATATTATAGGATTATTTGATGTCCGAAGAGAGGGAGACGACAGGATAATCCTCGAATCCGGTAACTTGTTCTATCATCGGGAAGGGGATCATCTGTCCCAAAAGGTGTCGGGTTTATTGTCCAGAAGTCTCGTTAACAACGTTGTAAAGGTTGGAAGTGTGTCGAAGAGGGTGACCTGATACTTAGAATCACCAAACGGTGTTCGTTGAAGAACGGTGTTAGTTGAAGGTCATACAGGTTTACGCGCCAGCGTCAGCAAATAAAGATGAGGAGGTTAAGGAAATATATTAGGATATCTCTGAAGCCATGCATTCCTCCAAAACCCACTACACGGTATTAATGGGAGACTTCTAGTAGTTCTTAGAGAACTGAAAGTAGAGAAATTGGTAATAGGGCAACGGAGCTCAAAGGGCCAGCAGCTGACCAAAATCAGCCCTACAGGACCTGGACGATTGTGTGTATAGTAGACCTGGTCGATTCCGACGGTTCGACAAAATATGACATTGACTTCACTGTGACGACTAGACGGCAATTGTTCAGTGATCGCGACGGTGAAAACTGGCAGCGATGACCGAATGGTTACAGATACACAGAACTTTAACGTTAAGTTGGAGAGGTCCCGTCTAATGAAGTCATTGCTCCGTCCCCTTGTGTTCTAATCGAAAGTCCCGAAAACTTTCAGCTCGAGTTACAAAACTGTTATCAGTGCCTAGAAGACTGCAATACAGTTGATGACATGAATGACAAGCTCGTGGAAACTGTCCATGCAGTCTGTGAAACCCGTCGCGGAAGAACACAAAAATTCTCCGATCACATAATACATAAACACTCACGCCTGTCATCCAGAGGGGTAGGCAGAGAGTACGGACTTCCATTTGGCACGATCCTGACATACCTCTTTCGCCTCCTTTACATCCATATATCTACGCATACATGCTCGTCGGTTAAGGGTACTTCTAACGTGGCCCCTTTTCAAAATATCGCCAATTCGGTCGATAAACTTTTTTCTAGGGCGTCCCTTCCCGACTCGGCCGTTCACATCTGCCATATAAATTTGCTTTGTCACTCTTTCCTCATTCATTCTTTCTACATGACCAAACCACCGAAGCATTCCTTTCATAATCCTGGTCACAACATCATCTTGCATTTATCAACATTTATCTCCGATCACACTCTTAATCATATGGTTATTAGACAGGAAATAAAACTGCAGTCTTCAGCAGATATGACAGCAAACCGGCAACTGAACAGACAAATCTCCAAATACATGCGATGGGACTTACGCGACTTCAATACAGCTCGTATTGAGAAAACGATCGAGTGGAACCAGAGTTCCAAAGTCCTTACCAGAGATCTGTCGGCCAGAATGAGCCAACTGTCAAAGCTGAAGACCGAGTATGGAATCGTTTCCGGGATACCTGACATTTCGGCTGAGATTGAGAGGTTCTATGGGCAGTTGTACACATCATCGCTGCAGGCACACGCGCGAGATTAGTACGACTCTCCAGCACCTCAAAAACGGCAAGACCCCAGGCGAGGATGGAATTATAGCGGAGCTTCTGAAAGCGGATGGTAAACCGGTACTTGAAGTTCTTCAGAAGCTCTTTAATTCCGTTCTTCACGTGGTGGGACTACTCCGGAGGTGTGGAGTCTGCTGATCTCATGAAGTGCGGTGATGTTGTTTTTTAAGAAAGGCGACAACGCTCTATTGAAGACCGATTTCGTATCGTCTCGCAAGCAGACTCGACGACTTCCAGCCTCCCGAATAAGCCGGTTTCCGAAAAGTCTTTAGTACCATAGACCACATACAAACCCTTCAGCAAATTGTACAGAAGAATGAAGAGTACAATCTGCCACTTTGTCTTATGGGATATGAGAAACCTTTGATTCCGTCGAAATTTGGGCGGTACTATAGTCTCTTCATCAGGTCCATGTCGTCCGTCGGTATATCGAAGTTCTGAAGTGTATGTACAGTAGGACTTGGCTGCCTCGTTGGTCTAGTGGTTGTAGTAGTGCGACTGCTGATATTGATTGAGGTCCTGGGCTCAAATTCCGTTTCGGGACAAAAAATCAATTATTGAGTTTTGCCGTCAAGAAATTCTCAATCGCTGTCCAGAGTCAGGAAGTTGGCGATATCTCACCACCGTGCCTCGGAAAGCACGTAAAGCCGTTGGTCCTGCGCCTGGTCTCTCTCCAGACGTATCGGTTTAACGTCCCATCGGATTGTGAGAGTGAGGGAATAGAGTGCACCTGTGCTGGCGCATACACTTGGGCACTATAATCCTGTCCTGCATCGATGGCTAATCTCCGTTGAGGCTGGCCACTGTGACGGAAATTAAGTCTAGATGACAGTAGGGCTACGATGGAAACCTATCCAACTGCAGAGAGGGTTAAGACAGGGTGACGTTATATCCCCAAAACTCTTCACAGCTGCATTGGAATACGTTTTCAAGCTATTGGACTGAAAAGGTTATGGTAATACCGTATCCTTTCCATCTTTTCCATCCTTTCCGTTCATCAATGGCAAGTACATAACAGTCATAGTCATAGTCATTTATTCCATAGAACAATATTACATTATATTGGAAAATTTATTACACAAAATGAAAAATTACTTTTACATGCAATTGACTTAAATAAAACTAAAATCGAATAAAATTTCATTTGTACATGTAAATATCATTTGACAATCATTCTACATTTAATACTTTTCATGTCATAATTAAATATTTTTCATGTCATAATAGATTATAATATATTAAGAAGTACATAAAAAAATTAACATTAATTGAGTTTATTTTTGTCATTTAGGTAATCGTCAACTGAGTAGTAGCTTTTCTTAATTAATAATGATTTGAGTTTATTTTGAAATTTTTGTCGGCAGTAAATTACTTTAAACGAGATAGGCAAAGAATTAAATAGTGCAATGGCTTTGATGCCTTGTGCTGTGGCGTACAACATTCAATGTTGGTGTAATAGAAGTTTTTAAATCTTTTCGACGTGTCATTTCATCATATTTGTAATTTTTTTTACTAAATATGTAAGTGAAACTGAGATATACAGAAAGGTAACCGTAAGTATGCCAAGTTTTCGAAAATGTTTTTACACGACTCAATTTGTGGAATACGTAACATGGTGTGTGTGGTGTAATTACTCCCCTTCGATTTGCCGACGATATAGTCCTAATGGCAGAATTGCTAGATGACCTAAACACTATGCTCAATTTCCTCAATAGTGTCTCCCAACGGATAGGTCTTAAGACGAACATGGACAAAATAAAGATCATAGGTAACGTACATGGAACACCTATCTCGGTAGTTGTCGGGAGCACTAAGCGGGAAGTTTTTGACGAGTATGTTTACCTGGAACAAATAGTCCGTCTAGGTAAGCTATGGAGAGGGCTATGTTTGGACTTTCTCTGCGTGATACAAAAATGAGGATATCCGCAGTAGAACCAGAGTGTCCGACATAGCCCAACGGATTAGTAAGCTGAAATGGCAATAGGCTGGCCATATAGCTCGAAGAACCGATAACCGATGGAGAGAAAAGGTTCTCGAGTGGCAGCCTCGTACCGGTAGGGGAAGTTTTATTTATAGGATAGGGTGATGAACGAGCACACAATCTACCTGATGTTAAGTGGTGGCTGTAGCCTATAGACATCTACATCTTTCCTCAATTACAAATCAAAATGCAGATGTGTTGTCACCCATGAGGAGTGAGGACTAAGTTAGAATGCCTCGTTTCCAGAAAAAGGGTTTCCGGTCCTCTACACTCACCATACGAAACACAGCAGCATTAAGATACTATTTTACGCTGTTATTCTGAGAGCGTGGTCCTTCCCCGGTCGAGCCGACCCATTCGTGCTACAACTATACTACCAATAAAACTGCAGCATGGCTCTGCCACGTAAAAAATAGTGTAGAGTGATGCCCCCACTAGATGGATAGACGACATGGTAAGAGATGCAGAAAGTCGACGGATGCAGGTAGCTCAGGCCCGTGCTGTGCCTTGTGATCGTGCCGTGCCTCTTCCTTGAGGGAGGCCCATATTCAGCAGTGGACTTGTGAAGTGCTGTAATGATGATGATAATGACGATTACGAATTAACATAATACAATAAATAAAAATAAAAAGGCTCTATTTCTTACACAACTACAAAATTGACTGGAAAAAAATGTTGAGCACAGTATGGCTTATGATTTTAGGTTAGATAATTTGAGATGCTTAATTCTAGTTTTATTACAGTATAAACCGAATGCTTCTTTATTTTTTTAATCATTTAAATTCTAATCTGCAAAAACCCCTCTCCAGGCGAAGGATAGAAATCCGAGGGCCAGAAAACTTAATCACGTCGTGTACCCATCTCGTGTGGGATCTTCTTTTGTGATGTTTCCTTTTTAGACCCTCCCATAATGTTACTCTCTTAAAAGATATAAAAGATAGATAAGAGATAGATAAGACTCATGACGAGTGATGTGACTCGTCTAACAATGCACAGCCCAAACTGCTAGACGTACGAATCCGAAATTTGGAGAGCAGCTGCCTTTTATGATGAGACACCTCCCACCACCATTTGGAAAACCTCTTGGGCTCTTAGGTCAAAATGGAATGTTGGATGTTGCATGAAACTTTTTATATTACAGGGTGGTAGGTACTATTTTTATATTACAGATTGATTCGAAACTTAATAAAATGAATGAATACTTATTTTATGGGGTTATTTAAAACAACTCCTTACAGGGGAGAGGGCAGACTTGTTTAAATTTGTATGGAGTAAAAGTAGTTATTAACCAATAGTAAATTATTTTACTATTATTTATATGGAGAAAAAATGTTGAATGACTTTTTCATTAAAATAATGAAACAGGTATTACAATAAATTTTTATAAAAGTAAGTTTGGGTAGAAAAGAAATTTTTCATTACAAAAATGGTTTTTAACTTGCAAGGTGGTGGGGTTAAAACGAAATGATGATATTTATTGATAGAATATATTATTTCAAAACTACAAAATCAGTCCTTATTTTACTTAAAAGGTGTTCTTAGTAGGTGGTAAAATAGATACTTGGGCTTTTGTTTTATTTGAAAGGGAATAATATAGAGGATGAATGTTTGTCTAAAATTTAATAATTTTTAAGTTCAATAAATATAATTTTGTACTTAAGCTAAAGACATGAGGGTAGGTCAAAAAGTTCGTGGAATGGAGAGATTAGAGAGGGGGCGTAAGTTTTTAACTTTCGCTACTGTAATTTAATACAACTACGGGTATAAACACCAAGTTTTAGGCAAATCGGATCGTTTACGTTTGAGATAACTGTGGGGAAAATTAAGTTTCGTGTCGTGATTAAGTTAACCACTAAGCGAGGGAAAACGCCACATATAATTATGGAAGAAATGTCATCTGTTTACTGGGACTCTTGTCTTGGAAAGACGATGATTTACAATTAGCATAACCTTTTCAAACAAGAATCAATTGAAGGCGATTAGCGCTTAAGCCGAACAATTGAGGCAAAATCCTCAGACCTTGTCGAAAAAGTTGAAAAACTTGTTTTTGAAAATGTTCGTCTAAAGAAAAACCAAATCGCTGAAATGACTGGAGTAACATCTAAGACAATTTAAACATTCTCCATGACCATCTTTGCATGTCTAAGAATAGTGCAAGATGGGTGCCAATAATGCTCACACTGCTTCAGAAACAGCAGCGGATCTAGTTTGCGCGAGTTATTGGACCTGTATACGATGTTAACTTACATTACACTTTTAATTGGAATATCTTAGCGCTATAGTTTATATAGTATCCTGAAAAGTTTAATAAATGCCTTTAAATATGACAATAGCTTTCAGTTATTAAATAAAATTTAACCCACTTCTACAAAAATAAAGCAGAGTCTTAATTTTGGAAACGCCCATTCAAAAAGACTGCGGTGTTTCTTAAGAAGCTGAAAGATTTCTACCTCAAAGTGAGTTGAGCATATGGTACTAGTATTTTGTAGGGAAACAATAAGGTAGCCTTCCTGTAACATCAACCCTTTCCTTCTTTTAATTAGTAGCTTTTGGGAAGCTGACAAGTTGCGATAATAGCTTATTTATCGTTTACATATATCCTGAGCCACTTATAAACCTCACATTGTACTAAGCACATTGTGTTTGGGAAGCTTTTGTTATAAAAATCCTGGTTAGTGAAGGTACTGTCAAATATATGAAAACAAATACCCACTAATGCATAACAAATAAACAGAAAGAATAATTATGTTGACTTTTTTAGCAAAAGTCACTATTATGGTATTATCTGAACCATGCCTTTTAACGAACTGGAAGCTTTTGAAAACTTGAATTATGTAAAATACCAAAACCATGAAAAGTATGGAATTATCATGAAAATAAATCATAATACGGTAATTCAAACACAAAACACTCCACCGATTAGTAACCTAGAATTTAATCAACTTACCGTTGGTTACGCATTCAGCAAAGTAGATGCTGAAAATAATTACGGTTGACAAATTGAAGAATAAACTATCATAGCAATTCGTCAATAAATATTGTTGTCGATAGCATACGTTAGTGGATCTGCACAAGCACGTCCCAAGATACAGTGGCCGTACTACGTAATGCATCCGCATAAATAAAGTATCGTCTTGTGATATTTACATTGCTTGCTCGGTCACTCGGTCACTTCGGTCAGTCGGTACTAAGTAGTGGTTACGGTGGAATGAATGTATTTACTGCAAAACTAGTACAGTTGCTAAGATATTTTAAAACAAAAATAACGTAGTTGGAGCAAGAAATATTTTACGAATTGTTGTTTATCATAATTTTAGAAACAAATATAGTAAAATACTTGTACTTAAACATGGTAAGGGATTCCATGATTTAATTTTTTTATTTTGGTTTCGGTTTTTACAACAAATCACTGAACAACACGGCATTCTGATAATGTTTCTAGAAAACGGTCGAAAGGAGACTACTTAGCGGAGACGGCCATTTGAATAGAACTTTAGCATTTTGATCATAGTGCGAGGAAACAGACAGAAATATAAAAAAAAAAAACAAGAGAAGTGGTAAGCCGTTTCTCTTGTTTTTTTTTTATATTTATATGGAACCAATATAATTTGCAGCGCCAGCAGTGCCGGATTTATATTTTTTATGAGTGTAGGCCACTTTATTTCCGCTACCGTGGTCAGTATTAAAGTTAAATAAACGTATGAATTACGTGGTAGAGCTATGCTGCAGCAGATTAATTGTATAGTTGTAGCACGAATGGGGCGGCTCGACCGGGGAAGGACCACGCTCTCACAGAATACCAGCGTCAAGTAGCGGCTTAATGCTGCTGTGTTTCGTATGGCGAGTGTAGAGAAACGGAGACCCTTTTTACTGGAAACAAGGCATTCCATCTTAGTCCTCAAGGCTGACAACGCATCTTCATTTTGATTCGCAAACGAGGATAGATGTAGATGTCTATGGGCCACAGCAACCACTTACCATCAGGTGGACTGTGTGCTCGCTTGTCACCCTTTTCCTATAAAGTCACCCTTTTCCTAAATAGTCATTAAGAAAGGGCGTAAAAAAGAAACAAAATATAAAATTTTTACGGAAGTTTTTAATAGCAAAATCATCTATAATATCGTCATAGTTTATGGTGTTCATTATCTCTCCTTCTATGCAGAGTAGAGCTAGAGAATTCATTTTTCTTAAGACAATGAAGACCTTTGATAATTTTTCACGCGTTTTAAACAGGAAAAACTCCTTTCAAAGAACAATTTGTAGCCGGAGTGGAAAGTGCAATGCGGAGATCTATATCCAAGTTAGGGTAAACATTAGACAGAGATTGATTCCTCAAAAACGTTAAGAGACTGAGTAGTGAGTTTGATCCAGGCTTCACTGCCCACTCTGCAGTTTTATCAGAGCAAACGTGATTGTGAAAATGCACACATTCTTGAAACCCTCTCAGAAATGAGGGCGGCCTGTGCCCAGCAGTGGGACGTATATAGACTGCAACTTTTCTTTTTACTTTTACACATTTTTGAATGAAATCGTCTTCTAAATCATTGGTATAATATTTCATGAGAGACTCAACTTTTTCTGTAACTCTTTGTGTTGAAAGTTCAGTCATTTTTGTTATAAATGAAAAATTTCCTCAAAGTAAGCATTATGCCTTCTTTGTATTTCAGCTCTCAGTCTATCAAGGATCACCAAAAAGGTTTTCAATCTGAAATAATCTCTGCAGTCGGAGGGTATTTCAGTTTCTTCATTCGTTGTTTCATCCGTAATTTTTTTTCTTTGAGGTTGTCTCTTTATTTACAGCCTGATATTGCCTAAGTGCGTTCATCTCTATTGCTTTTTAAATAGTCAAAGTTTTCTTGTTCTGCTATTGTAAAATCTACTAGAGATCCTTAAAGATCAGATACCATCAATACATCTACAGTTGAGCTCTAAATCTGCACACTCACTTTATTTAACCTTTGCAAAATAACATTCTAAAATACGACCATGAACGCAGTTGTCAAATAAAAACAGAAGCTTAACAACAAAGTATATTGAGAAACACTGTGATTTTCATTCAGTAGTCGTTTCGTATTTTATTTCGGTAAGTAAAGTAGGTATTCAAAGACAAGACGAGAGTGTAGTGTGCGTATGCAATCGATGCTTGCAAAACAAATCACATCCGCGGGCGTTGGGCGCAGACGGCTCGGAGAGTGCGAGTGGGAAGCGGAGTTTGTTGCGCTGCCACTGCCGTCTGCCTGCCTGGCTGCTCTCATCTATCGCTCACGCGATAATACAGGTTTCGATAGGAATGAGTTTCTACAGGGATTTTTTTAAAGTATAAAAAACCAAGAGAAAACCAGTGTACGTGAATCCTGTGCCTTCTAAAGTTTAACCTGGAATAGAATCGTCCCCAGTCCGAGATTTTATTTAATGAAGACTCGATTTCAGGCACATGTATGTTCCGATTCTCGATGACGTGAAGTATTAGCAAGGCTGGTGTAAAAAGCATCACCATTGTTGTAACTAGTACAGCAACATATAATTGATATACAGAAGAAACAGCGTAGGTAGGCGTAGGCACACAGCCTTAAGCACTTGCATTAATAGGCTCGTAGTCGGAGTATGCACCGCCTTCCCGCACCACAACCTTGATACTCCGATCTGTAGGAAAACTGATGATCGAATTGAACAATTTCTCGAGAAGAAGAAGAGAAGAAGAAGGAAGGAATCTTATAAAGAAATTTTGTGCCAAAACTCATTGAAGGCCTTCGCTGTGTCTAAGTAACGACCAAGATCTCCCTCTTGGACTCTACTGCTTCCGCTCATCTACAAGTCATTTAAATGGAAGATTAGAGTTAGAACGAGTTGATATGTCCTGCTAGTAGTGGTCTTCAAGTTACCTTATGAGCCGGCAGTTTACAATGGATTCCATTGTATTGGAGAAAAACAAGGCAATGGTGATAAGCTTGTGGTTGAACGGGTCTGGGCCTTCGACTTTTAAGGGACTGGATATATTAAAGCTGTCTTCATAAGTTCAGGATTACGCATTGGGAGTTGGAGTAACTGAAAAGACGCTAACTTCGCAGCACCCGTCTTTGGCATAAATGGGAGGGACTCCATCCGTTCCACTCGTCCTCTTGACATCCAGGGAAAGAAATGCTTTGCACACTGATCACTGTGTAAGCGATTGGCGGTGGTGTATACCCCCCGTCACCGAGAGTCGAGTTGGACTCAAAAAGAGAACCCTAAATATTTTCTCCTCTGGTGCATGGGCCAGTGAGTTGTTATCCCTGTGTAGAGGTGGACCATATTGCTGAGACAAGTTCCTTTGGTAACCTTGGCAAAACAACTTTATAAATTTAGGGATAAAGAAGAGAGCTTGAGCAGTTTAAAATCTTAGAATCACGTCCAGTCAGTCAACAATTAAAGACGAAAGGTACCAAATAATTTAGTCCTATTTTTATAATCTATTTATTTGTTTAGAAGCAAAAATAAATATGGCTGACAAAAATTCATTTGGACAGCCTTGCCAAAAATACCTCAATAAAATTAGACGTGTAGAGGAGAGCTTGAGAAGCTTAAAATCTTTGAATCACGTGCAGTCGGTCAATGGAAGGTACCAAATAATTCAATCTTATTTTTGCAATCTATTTGTTTTGTACCCAAAATAAAGAAACAGCAACAAGCCAAATACTATTGCGGTACTTACTCTATTATTTATTGAGAATATTATACCAAATTTTATTCTGTACATAAGTGTGCTTGCAAAGGCAATATCAGCGCCCCCTGGAGCTCCAGGTTCCAGCATAGTTGCCCTGTGGTTAAATCAGGCCCTGGTAGGAGGGAAGTTACGTAAATTATACTTAAAATAAACTATGTATTTACATAAATTATACAATTAAGTAAAAAACACAACAAAAACACAGTTAAGGAAAGTAGGATATATACAAGATGAACGGAAAATTTGAGAGTTCCAAATAGTAAGCTTTCCGTAGATG
Source organism: Parnassius smintheus behrii (assembly GCA_036936625.1). Taxonomy (NCBI): domain Eukaryota; kingdom Metazoa; phylum Arthropoda; class Insecta; order Lepidoptera; family Papilionidae; genus Parnassius; species Parnassius smintheus. The sequence goes on along the minus strand of JAUPFT010000005.1, from coordinate 22,677,110 downwards.
TGAAGGAAAAATGGTTTGAGCACAGTAAAATATGTAGAGGCAAGGAGCTTCATAAGCGTACAGACGTAATCATGTAACAGTGGTTTGAATGTACTGGAGTGCGAATAGAAATATTGTTAGATTGATTCTCACTGTTCGAAAGGCCTTATTTAACTTATAAGCTACTGCCATTATCATTCCAAAACGTGAAATTTTTTTTTATATGATAACTTTAGCTGCCTTTGAAATATTTTTTTATACCTAAAACATGCATTTTTCTTTGTTACAATGTTTTCTTTCACCGAAGAGCATGTGGTAAATCAGTACTTAAAATATTACGTAAATCTTAAACATATTATTGCTTAAAAATGCTACCAGACCAGACCCACAATAACCCCGCTAGGGTTATTGTGGGTCTTTCCTTGGACAGAAGTATTTTCCGAAATACTTGCAAATAAAAAAAAATACTTTCAATAAGCATTACGTAATAAGCTGCACAAGATATTCTATTCTATTCTATCCATCGAACCTAGCGAACACTACAGTTTTGGTCAGTGTTTGGTAGGTATCAACGTGTACAAGAAAATATGTACTTTTATATGGTCTATGAGTATTGTGTCAGCCTCTCATGGCTGGAAATAGTTAAGTCTGCGTGCGAGGAAATCAGTAATGACTCTTGGAAATAGCTCATAAGGAAAATCAAGCTGTGCTTGTTGACGGAAGTAAGGATGGAATTGAAAAGCTTTTGAAGTAGTAAGATTTTGAGATTTTTCTGCCGTCTGTGATACAGGCTCGGCCTAGTACAGCCGGCAGTAACCGAAGTAAGCAACTTAAAAAAAATTGTACATAGCTTATTTTAAACATATTGTAAAAAAGCTTATTGTAAAGGAAAGGAATGTAATTATGCTAATAAAGTTTATTATTATTATGTGGTGGTATTAGTAGTGTATTCTCATCTGGTTGGGCTGAATAAATATATAAAAGGAAATGATAAATATACATAAATATATATTTCATATACCAGCAGCACAAATAAATAAGTAATACATAAATAAATAAAAGCCCAACCAGATGGAGGCCCCCGGCAGGGGAGATCAAACGGCAGAGGGTTAGGGAGAAAGGGAGAGAAACCGGCGGACGATGCGGACGGTATCGAGGAGCACCGCCTTCTGCATTTGAGCCTGTAGCGGTCCGTCACGGAATCCCAGTCTCCTCAGATGACCCGAGAGGCTGACTAGGATTAGCCCGTTTACAGAAACGACTACAGGAATAATTTCAGTCGGCAGACCACCCCACATGTCGGTCACCTCGTGAGCCAGGTCCAGATATTTTGTTCGTTTATCTGTTTCGGCTTTCACGAGGTTCTCGTCATACGTAATGGTAATGTCGACTAAAAATATCCTTGACTGTGCCCGGTCCATCAGCACAATATCAGGCTTATTCGCAAGAATAGTCCTGTCTGTGATGATGGCTCGGTCCCAGTAGAGCCTGGCGCGATCATTTTCGAGCACAGCTTCCGGCAAGTACTTGTAATACGGCAATTTCCGGTCCACGAGACCGACCGAACAAAAAAAATGAACTGTATTGAAATTGTCTCGTCAAGTCTCGCCGCATGTATTTCGAGATGTCTTTTTATTATCTGTGTTGTCATATCTGCTGAAGACTGCAGCGTCATTTCCAATTGACCTATGGGACAGTTTTTATGAATTTGTTATTCATATCATCCACTGTACTACAGTCTTCTAGTACTCGAAAATGATTATGTAATTCCAGCTAAAAAATTTCGCTCCTACTGTTTGCTACGCTTATAGCACTATTGTGTATTATTTATTTATCATAAAGAGCTGTGAAATAGCGTTTGTTATTTTTTTTCTAAAATAGAAAATAAAATAAGTGATCAACTGCGAAAAAGACTATTAAAGTGGCATCAAAAATTAAAAGCCTTCTGCGTAGTTGATAACTTCACTTTTAGTATTAATTTTGAATTTGGTAGAAATTAATCGCGAGGACATACCTAATCATCACTTTTCTGTAATAAAACCATGTAATACCAACGATACCGTTTTAATTGCGAAAGTGTTAATATAAATAAATAGGTATTGCTTGCCTTCAGAAACTTTTGGGAATAACATGACAATACATCGTAATCTAATCACCAAAAGTGTAGTAAGTAAGTAAGTAAGTAGTTTAATGAAGCTGAAATATAGGAAATTTTACCTATCTATTATTTGCATGAAAGTTGAATACTACGTTATAAGGCATTTTATCAGCCTTTTTCTAAATTATGTGACGTTTTTCGTATTAATTAATAAGATGTATGCGGTGTTATTTGCAAGGGTAGCATATCTAAATAACTTGCTCTACTGTCGTCATCTTATATACATTTCGAAACCTGTTTCATGCCTGTGATCGTCAAACGCTAGTTTCCGTACAAAACTGAGGCGTATCGAAAGGCGAGCGCTATTCTCAATTCAAGTTTAAGTATTGACACAGCATTCAATATTTTACAAGTTTCGTGTCCATGTCGCGACGTGCACGAAGAACTCAGGAATGGAATGTGCGCGCTTCAGCTTTGGCTCGCAATACCCATAACCTGATTAGGAACATCGTGGATAATCTGCAGGTGGAACCAAATCCCAGCAAGCCGTTCATTGCTCTTTCTATTGGTGAGTTTCTAAAGTTTTAATTGTATTTTGCTATGATATGAGAAAGAACAGAATAATTAAAACAAATTATTTAGTTTTTCAAAATTATAAAGAAATGAAAATTTGTGTTATACATTAAATTACTAAAGCTTCACAAACAACTCACAAACTGAAACAAGCAACTCTTCTAAGATTTAAATTTAGTAATCGCATTTTTCAACATAGAGTGTTTCAACATAGAGAGCTTTAATCTTTGTTCAAAACACTTTAGTTCTTTAGCCTTTTGCATTATAAATAATTAAAAGAAAAATTGAAAATGTTTATCTACGCATTAGCTTTTGTTGATCTGCTGCTCTTATATATTTGTTATTCATAGATTGCTCGAACGACTTTTTTATATATTCAGATATTGACTGAACAGGATTTTTATCAAAAATATGAAGTGTTCAATTAAGTCAAGGTTAACAGGATTTGATTTCACAATATTTTACTTTCATAAATTAATGTCTATTAGTGGATTTAATATGAATATATTTTAGAAAATTTTGGGAATAGATAAGTATTTTATATTTCATATATGCCGTGCCCCATGTGCCGATATACACAATGATAATTATTACACATGGATTTATTTATGAGGATATTGAATGATGTATTATTACTTATCTGTAAACAACACATTATATACAGCTTGTTTTGCTGTCTAAACTTATTCTGCATGTATTAGACTGTTGCGAAATAAGCTTTCGACTTTCACTACATTTGTTGACAAACACATAATATAAATTATTACAGATGTGGAAATCCATCTAATATTAGAATATTAAGAAAATTGAGAAGCTTATATTCTCTGCAATTTTATTTCTCTTATTCGAGTTGTAAAGGAGGGTTTTGAGACAACACACCTCGAAGGAAGCCAGTTAACCAAGCTGACTAAATAAGATGGTTCATCTCAGCACGTCTCCAGAGCGACTCTGTACTCATGATACCATACCCATAGTCCGTGATCGATTTGATGGTGCCGTGGTAGGTCACTAAGCGCTCGCTGTATATTTTTCAGTACGGGAGCAACCCGGATTTGATCCTCGCTGGCAGGAATTAAATTGTTGATTGCAATTTTAAGTGCTGATGTACCACGTGATCATCGGTGGAGAAAAACATCGAAGGAAATTTGCATGTCTAAGAAACAAAAAAAAAATTTTTGTTTCTTAGACATGCAGCGGATGCAAGCGGAAATTTTCTTGCCCTAAAACTCACTCAGAAACGAGAGGAGGTCTGCGTTAGGCAACGGAACAGCCTATATAGCTGTAAGTTTTAAATTTTAACAGACTACTTGATGGTAAATGTTACATGAACACTCGCAACCAACATCGTATCGACCCACAGGGGTATTATTCAGTGGGTCGCGGTCGCAAGCCAGCTTAAAGTAAAAAGTAAGGATTATATTATGCCTGTTAAGTTTTTAAGAAATTATGGAATCGTGGGTGTATATTTGAGACGTAAATTTCTCTCTTCATTTTTTTGGCGTTTGCCATAGAAAAAAAACGTTACTTGATATAGGTAGAAAGTGATAAATGGTACTTATAGTTTTAAAGCTTCCATTGCCTGGATATTTTTATTTTCTCTTCATTCAGAAGCTGTCAATCGTTTGCGGATTAAATTCCATTTAACCATACCATCAGTGGCTATATCTATATATAAGTTCTTTTTTTATAGAATAGGGTGACAAACGAGCACACAGTCCACCTGATGGTAAGTGGTTGCTGCGGCCCATAGACATCTACATCTATCTTCCATTGCAAATCAAAATGCAGATGCGTTGTCACCCATGAGGACTGAGATGGAATGCCTCATTTCCAGTAAAAAGGGTCTCCGGTTCTCTACACTCACCATACGAAATACAGCAGCATTAAGCTACTATTTCACGCTGGTATTCTGTGAGAGCGTGGTCCTTCCCCGGTCGAGCCGACCCATTCGTGCTACAGCTATACTACTAATATAACTGCAGCATGGCTCTACCACGTAAATTTTCTTTCATCATTATGGTACAGTCATTCAAAAAAAGATTAAGTATCCATCTATTCTCATTTAGGGCTTCAGAGCCCAGCTTCTGAAAAGTAATTTAATAGTTTTATTTCTAAATTATGCAAGCTCTGTAGGAAAAAGGCTCATCCACCTTAGGATTTTTTTTGAATAAAAATGTCACCTTCACACTAAGATTTTCTCCTGTACTACATTTAGACCCGGATCAATTATTCGTAGGCCATACAAATTCTTGTTTTTGTATTTGATACAAGCCCCCGGCCCCATGCGCTGCAAATCATTGCTAAGCCTCTGCGCCAAAGAGCTGTCTTAAAGACGTCTATATATATATATATATATATATATATATATATATATATATATATATATATATATATATATATATATATATATATATATATATATAAATATATATAGAATAACATCACAATACCTAAGAAACAATAATTTTGGAACATGTGAATGTTACTGATAATTATAGTATATATTAAAATACATGAATATAAAACTATAAAAAATCTACATCATCTATACTTTATTTTAAATTATCGATCCGCCCCGGCTTCGCACATATGATTTGAAAATCTCGACAACAGCGTCACTTACCTGGTCCAATTGTAAATATAAACTATAAGTATAAAAAATTTCATCAAAATCAGTCTAGCCATTTTTGAGTTTTTGCGAGATTAGCGCACGGCAATTAATTGTTGGTGCGTCTATTAGTGATCGCATAACTTCTGAACGACTCGACCGATTGAGCATATTCATTCAATATAACAGGGGTAAAAGTATGAAGATGCTGTTTTAAGGAGTGGTAACATTGAATTGAAAATTAAAATTACACCTGTATGATCCAAGATTAGTGATTAAAACTTTTTTACATAAGACTATAATACGCTAATATATTTAAAAAAAATTAAGACATTTATTGTTTTAATTTCAATCCAGTATTTGGTTTTCATTGAGACATCCAAAATTAGAGTGATTTTCGAATACTAGTGTCCCAAACGTTTAAGTTTTAACGCAGCAAGTACAGCTCGCAATATCATTGCCGCGTTTGGAAAGGATATGGCGAACGAACCTACCGTATATTCTTTGTTTAATCGCTTTCTAGTGAAAACTTCTACTTGACGAAGAAGATACTAAGGTAAATAACAAGAACTAAAAGCTATGATGTAAGCCGATCCTTAGTAAACAAACTAAGAATCAGCGTCATCATTTGACGTTAACTTACAATATTGACTCATTCGCTTTCTAGTGAAAACTTCTACTTGACGAAGAAGATACTAAGGTAAATAACAAGAACTAAAAGCTATGATGTAAGCCGATACTTAGTAAACAAACTAAGAATCAGCGTCATCATTTGACGTTAACTTACAATATTGACTCATTCGCACCAATTTGGTACAATTAAAAACTAGATAAATAGGTGCCTCATAAATTAACTGACGCGTATAAAGGAGCACACTTTAAAACTTGCCTTGCTTTGATGAGTAGCTACGGAAATAAAGGGATTTCGGAAAGAATTGTGACGTGTGACGAAAAGAAGATGCTCTATAATTATCACAAGTCAAAACGTAATGTTTATATCCATGTTAAATACCGAAACAATGTTCTAAGCGAGGCTCACCCATAGAGAAGTAACAGTTTGGTGATCACTTGGTGTCTTTCATTATACGAGTAGCTTTTTGAAATCCGATGTATTAGTAACAGCATTTGTCTATTGAGGAGAACTTCGAACAATGATGGTGAAACTCTCAGAGAAACAACTCCGACTCGTCAATAAATCTCTGATCTCTGCTCGCAAACTGGTTTAACATTACAAGACCTGCAGTAAGAGAACCATACGTCATCCTCCGTACCTGCTACAACTAGCCACAACCAACAATAACTTTTTTCGCACGCAACGGTTCTTGCAAGGAATAATCTTGTTTTTAGAAAACGGGTACAAATCCCTTCATGGATGAAGAAGATACTAGATTCCCAGAGTTCTATCGCAAAGGCATAAATAATTTTCTTAGAGATGTATAAATATTGAGGGAATATACTTCGATTAAATAAGTATATTTTTTTAGGAAAAAATAACGGTATCGGTTCTAAGATAAATTGCATAGAAGAATTAAAGCCAGGACTGCAAAATGTGAAATTATTTTATTCTTTTTAGCTGTTTGAAGGCGGCTTTTAGTTTTTCATAAAAGTTCTTACCCTTTTCAGCGCGCGGATTATTTACCGCTGCTCCCAACTGACATTTGATGCGTGAGATAAATAATGCGTGAGACATATTTCTTAAATATTGCTTCGAAAGAAACATTTTGTAGTAAAAAGTGGTTAACTTTTTAATTGGTTGAGAGAAATACCTGAAAGCCAAGCTTAATTCATTTGACTAACCTGAGTTTATTTCGGTGATTAATGACCCTGTTAAATTGTAGAGTTGCGTACTTCATTTTATTTTGTGTTTTGACTATATCAATAGCCATACCGTAGCCGTAGCTCAAAGAGTGGATGCGGTGGGCGTGTGCTGTTGGTAGAGATCTAGTTTAGTCGTCGTTGAGATGTAACAGGAATTCCTGAACATAGAGATGAGTACTCATAAAAATAAAATGAAGTGTCGTATACATTTGTTGTGCAACGAACGATTAAAAAGGGTTATGGCTCTGGGACATTTTCTGATAATAAGTAATGTTCCCTTTTAACAGTGAATTCTATGGCTGCGCATAGAGAGCGACGACCATACCCGCGTCTACGGGTGTCTCTATAGGTCCCGTAGGAGTAATGCCAACACAGACTGACTCCTCCACCACGTCCAAAGGGCTGCAGATTCCGTGCTACAACAGGCCGCATCTGCAGAGATAGTGATGCTCGGTGATTTTAACGCCCACCGTGCTAGATGGCTTGGTTCCCGTTTAATCGATCATGCGGGTAGATCTGTTTATGGCTTTGCCTTGGCATATGGCCTGACAAAACTTTTACTTTTATTTTGCTTACGCGAATCCCAGATGGGAGGATTATGTAACTTCCCTGTTGAACCTTCTGCTGACCTCTCATCTAGACGGATATCAGGTCTCCGTTGATGCCCCTCTTGGCTCTTCCGACCATTGTCTGATTCGAAGTACGGTCCCACTTACACCCCTCCACATTCATATTCAACACTCGTTTTGTGACATGACTTTCATTCCTCCGCATCACATGCCCAAACCATGCCAATCTGCTTCCTCTCACCTTTTCTACCACTGGCGCTACTTTCAGGCTTCCTCTTATATACTCATTCCTTATCTTATCCATCCTTGTCACACCACACATCCATCGTAACATTCTCATTTCATTCGCATGCAGTCTGTTTTCATACACACACCGTGGTTGCGTTCTGCAGGTTGTCGCCGTGCTTGGCAATATAGGTCGGCCGATTGGGACAGCATGCGGTCATTTTTTGTATCGAGCTCTTGGGAGCGAGTTTGCTTCTCGTCGGATGATTCCAACGTTGATGCTGATTTTATCGCCGATTTGGTACTTCAGGGAATGGAATTACTTATTTCATCATCTGTGGTGCCTATCCGAGGTATAACCCAGCCATGATTTGGTCACTCCTATAAAATTGCATCACGCCATAAGTAGAAGTGCTATCGGGCCTGAGCTGACGCATCAAAGTTTCGGGATACAATCACCAGTGCACTTAAAAACAAGTATAATTTCGCCTCCTTCAAAAGTGCCAGTGTCAAGGCAAATTCAGAGTACATCGGCAGAATTGACTCAATTGACAAGAAACTAGTTCGACTTCCTTTGGGAACACGTGAATTCTGGTATCTTGACAAGGCTGTCCAAGGGAGCTTCTGTCAGCCATCTCTGCCAAATCTGCACAGGGAGAACGACTCACTGGCCCATGCCGCAAAAGACAAATCCGATCTGCTAGGCTCTTTCTTTGCCGTGTAGTGGCGGTTGAGAATATCCAATACCCCATATCTTCCCGTGGGTGTCGTAAGAGGCGACAGAAGGAGACAGGCAGGAGATGGGCAGCAGCATCTTCCTGATAACAACTGTGATATAATAAAAAACTGCGGTTGCCAACCCGCTCGCCAAGCGTGGCAATTATGGCAAATATCCCCCCATGAATAATGACGCAAACAGATGGCCCCCAGTCCCCGGCGGCCCCGCTATTCCTGGCTACGGTGGCGACCATGGTAATGGCGGGGCAGGGGGTGCTAAGAACCTCCGGTGGAGGTTCGGTTGCCACCTACGACGAATCGACCTGGCAACATATAACGTACGCACCCTGAGGACTGACGAGAAAAACCGAAGGGGCCAGTAGCTGGCCGACTTTATGGAGAAAGAGGGACTCTTTATGATGAACTCTTTCTTCCAGAAGCGGCCCCACAGGAAGTGGACCTGGTTGAGCCCCGACAGTTCGACAAAAAATGAGATTGACTTCATTATGACTACCAGACGCCAACTGTTCAGTGATGTCTCAGTGATCGCAAGGGTGAAAACTGGCAGCGATCACCGAATGGTTAGAGGCACACTGAACCTAAACGTTAAGTTGGAGAGGTCTCGTCTAATGAAGTCAACGCTCCGTCCCCCTCGTGCTCTAATCCAGAATCCTGAAACCTTTCAGCTCGAGTTACGTAACCGCTTTTAGTGCCTAGAAGATTGCAAAGCAGTGGACGATATGAATGACAAGCTCGTGGAAACTGTCCATGCGATCGGAGCTAAGTACTGCAAGACACGCCGCAGAAGAACACAAAAACTCTCCGGGCATACTCTTAATCTCATGGCTGTTAGACGGGAGATGAAGCTACAATCGTTAACAGATTTGAGAGCATACAGGCAACTGAACAGACAGATCTCCAAATATATGCGGTGAGACTTACGCAACTTTAATACTGCTCGTATTGAAGAAGCGATCGAGCGGAACCAGGGCACCAAAGTCTTTGCCAGAGATCTGTCTGCCAGAAAGAGCCAACTGTCAAAGCTGAAGACTGAGCGTGGCAACATCGTTTCCGGGACACCTGAGATTCTGAGTGAGATTGAGAGGTTCTATGGGCAGCTGTACACATCATCGTTGGAGCCACACGCAAGTGTGAGTAACGATCCAAGAGCAAGTCTTATCCGACACTATTCCGATGATATCCCGGACGTCAGTCTGAGCGAGATTAGAATGGCTCTCCACCACCTTAAAAATGGCAACGCCCCGGGCGAGGATGGAATTACAGCGGAGCTTTTGAAAGCGGGTGAAACACCGGTACATGAAGTCCTTCAGAAGCTCTTCAATTCCGTCCTCCATGGTGGAACTACTCCGGAGGCGTGGAGCAGAAGCGTGGTGGTCTTGTTCTTTAAGAAAGGCGAAAACGCTCTTTTGAAGAACTACAGACCGATTTCCCTTCTGATACGCGTCTACATGCTATTTTCGAGAGTGGTTACGAATCGTCTCGCACGCAGACTCGACGACTTCCAGCCTCCCGAACAAGCCGGTTTCCGAAAAGGCTTCAGTACCATAGACCACATATATACCCTGCGGCAGATTGTACAGAAGACCGAAGAGTACAATCTGCCACTTTGCCTGGCATATGTGGACTATGAGAAAGCCTTTGATTCCGTCGAAATATGGGCGGTGCTACAGTCCCTTCAGCGGTGCCAAGTTGACTGTCAGTATATCGAAGTGCTGAAGTGTCTATACAGTAGGGCTACGATGGCTATCCGAGTACAGAACCAGAGTTCGAAACCTATCCAACTGCAGAGAGGTGTAAGACAGGGTGATGTTATATCCCCGAAACTCTTCACCGCTGCGTTGGAAGACGTTTTCGAGCTACTGGACTGGAAAGGATACGGTATTAACATCAATGGCGAGTACATCACTCACCTTCGATTTGCCGACGATATAGTCCTTATGGCAGAATCGCTGCAGGACCTTAGCACTATGCTCAATGACCTCAATGGTGTCTCCCATCGGATATGTCTTAAGATGAACATGGACAAAACAAAGATCATGTTTAATGCCCATGTCACCCCTATGCCGGTAGTCGTTGGGAGCACTATGCTCGAAGTTGTTGACGAGTACGTTTACCTGGGACAAATAGTCCGACCAGGTAAGTCCAACCTCGACCGAGAAGTCAATCGAAGAGGTCAATCGGCAACGTTCGGGAAATTACGACACATTTTCTCGTCGGGTATACCTCAATCTCTGAAAACTAAAGTGTATAACCAGTGCGTGTTGCCAGTGATGACTTACGGATCTGAGACGTGGTCCTTCACTGCTGGCCGTATGAGGACGCTCAAGGTTGCTCAGCGAGCTATGGAGAGGGCTATGCTCGGAGTTTCTCTGCGTGATAGACTCAGAAATGAGGATATCCGCAGTAAAACCAGAGTGACCAACATAGCCCAACGGATTAGTAAGCTGAAGTGGCAATGGGCCGGCCATATAGCTCGAAGAACCGATAACCGATGGGGAAGAAAGGTTCTCGAGTGGCAGCCTCGTACCGGTAGGCATAGTGTAGGGCGACCCCCCACTAGATGGAGTGACGACCTGGTAAGACATGCAGGAAGTCGATGGATGCAGGTGGCTCAGGACCGTGCTTAGTGGCGTTACTTGGGGGAGGCCTATGTTCAGCAATGGACTTGTGAAGGGCTGTAATGATGATGATGATGATGAAGGCTCTTTCTTTGTGTTCAACTTGACTCTCGATGACAGGGGCCCAACGCCGACCATCCCATGGTGCAAGTACTCCATGCAGGATGTGCTGTTTACGCAGCTCTCGGTAGGCAAAGCACTCCTCTCCCTAGACGTCAAAAAGTCGAGTGGGACTGATGGCGTCCCACCTATTGTGTTGAAGACGTGGCACCGTTTTGAATACGTCTTTTCTGGTACTCCTACTCCCTAAGCGTAGTCCCTAAGCGTACACCCGATCCCTAACATAGCCGACCGCTCAGATCCATCCAGCTTAAAGGCTATCGCTATCACCTCCTTGTTCTCCAAAATAATGAGAAAATTATTAACTGCCAGCTTATGAGGTACCTTGCAGTCAGGGGGTTTTCATGCTGGTCTACCTTTCCGGTGATCCTGTTATGGAATACGGGTACGCGACCCCGGCTCCCCGAGCTACTGTTATTCTCATACCTTTCCTGCCGAGATAACAGTATCCTTACACCTACGCTCCTACCCCCAACCTTCTTTTTCCTTTTCCCAAAATGGTAGCTTCCTCTACCAACAATAGCATACCCAAAGAGGGTTGGTGTCAGGCAGGCGGCCGACTGTAAAACTTTTGCCAAATCCCATGCAGTAAACTTATGAATATTACGAGTTGTGGGATATATGACAGGGCTAGGGTGTACCCCGCAGGCGACGCGCAGGAGCAGCACCCGGCTCCTGTGGGAAGTGGGCAAGGGTTGTCGCACCTTACGGAGCGGGTGCGACGTAAGAGGCGAGCCCGTAGAGAGAAGAATGTCAGAGTGAGGTTTGCAAGCTGGAATATAGGTACGATGACTGGAAGAGCAAGAGAGTTAGCAGATGTTTTGAAACGACGAAGAGTGAATGTTGCCTGTTTGCAGGAAACAAAATGGAAGGGCAATAAAGCAAGAGAGATTGGGGAAGGATACAAGTTTTATTACTGTGGAAGTGACGGGAAGCGAAATGGAGTAGGAGTTGTGTTAGATAGTGGAATGAAAGAACGAGTGACAGATGTGAAAAGAGTAAATGACAGAATGATAGTTGTTAAATTAATGATTGAAAACAAAGTAGTGAATGTTGTAAGTGTGTATGCTCCGCAAACAGGCTGTGAAGAGAGTGTGAAAGAGAAGTTTTGGGAGGAATTTGATTGTATGATGATGGGAATACCTGAGAGTGAGGATGTTTATATGGGAGGAGATTTTAATGGACATGTAGGGAGAGTGAATGACGGGTATGAAAGAGTACACGGTGGATGGGGGTACGGAGTGCGCAACCGTGAGGGGGAAGTTCTTCTGCAAGCAGCATGTGCTTTCGACCTGGCTGTAGTAAACACGTGGTTCCAAAAACGAGATCAGCATCTTGTTACTTATAAAAGTGGCCACCACGCGACACAGATCGACTATCTTCTGTTAAGACGGAACCAAATCAAGAGTGTAAAAAACTGCAAAGTGCTTCCAGGTGAAGACTTAGTATCCCAGCACCGAATTCTGCTGGCTGACATCTGCTTAACTGTTCGCCTCAACAAATATAAGGATCGTCCCCCACCCAAAATAAAGTGGCATTTGTTGCATAAGGAGGAGTATGCAAGTGAATTTAGAGAGCTAGTTGTAAACAAGATGATAGAGATGGGTGATATGGAAGGAATGAGTGTGAATGAGTGCTGGAAGGAAATGGCTGATTGTATCCGAAGTGTGGCAAGGAAGGTGTTAGGAGAAACAAAAGGGAAGCGTATGATAGATAAGGATGGGTGCTGGTGGAGTGAAAGTATTAGAGAAGTTTTGAGAGAAAAGAAAAATGCCTTTAAAGAATGGCAGAGCGTAGAAGACCAGAATGAATCCATAAAAGAAAGTAAGAGAGAGGCGTATAAAGAATGTAAGAAGAGAGCGAAGAAGGAAGTTGCTATTTGTAGGGCAGAGGCGCAAGATAAATTATATCGGTCCCTTGAAAGCCCCGAAGGTCAAAAACGACTTTTTCAAATTGCAAGAGCGAGAGAAAGGAATGGAAGAGATGTTTCACATGTAAAATGTATAAAAGATGATTCTGGAAAAATTTTGACTGACGATGAAAGTATAAAGAAGCGATGGAAGGAGTATTTTGAGAAATTGATGAATGAGGAGAATGAATGGAATGGTATGCTTGAAAACCCACCAGTGAATATGGGCTTAGTGAGAGAAATTAGTGTGGAAGAAGTAAAAATGGCTGTTAGGAATATGAAGAATGGGAAGGCAGTCGGCCCAGATGGAATACCAGTAGAAGTGTGGAAGTTGCTGAGTGCGGATGGATGGAAGTGGTTGAGTTTATTTTTCGGTAAATTGTTGCAGGAAGAACAAATACCTGAGGAATGGTGCAGTAGTATACTGGTCCCCATTTTTAAAAACAAAGGAGACGTTCAAAACTGCAGCAGTTACCGGGGAATAAAACTCATGTCACATACTATGAAAGTCTGGGAAAGAATAATAGAGAGAAGAATGAGAGAAGAGTGTGAGATAACACAAAACCAGTTCGGATTCATGCCCGGTCGAGGTACGACAGATGCCATTTTCGCATTACGCCAATTGTGCGAAAAGTACAAGCGCGTGCATAAAAATCTGCACATGGTTTTTGTCGACCTTGAAAAGGCGTACGATCGGGTTCCCCGTGAGGTTTTGTGGTGGGCGTTAAAGATGAAAGGTATGCCTGGGAAGTATGTGAGGTTAGTCCGTGCTATGTACAGAGCATCCCGTACATGTGTACGATCTGCCGCGGGAACTACGGGCGGTATCGCTGTGGCGGTAGGGCTGCACCAAGGGTCGGCATTGAGCCCTTACCTCTTCCTATTGATTATGGACGCTTTGACGTCGGACCTGCAGGATGAGGCACCCTGGTGCATGCTCTTTGCCGATGACATCGTGCTTGTCGGGGAAGAAGGCATCGAGGTACAGAGCAGACTGACGGGGTGGCAACAGAGGCTGGAAAGTGTTGGCTTGAAGATCAGCAGATCCAAAACCGAATATCTGTGCTGTGATTTCGGCGGTCTTTCCAGTCCTGTACCCATGTCGTTGGATGGCGCTATACTGCCTACCTGCTCAGATTTCAAGTACCTCGGTTCCCTCATTCAAGGTGACGGCGGAATAGATAGAGCTGTGCAGCATAGGATTAACGCAGGGTGGATGAAATGGCGACAGGTCACAGCCACAACGTGCGATCCCCGAATGCCAATAAGGCTGAAGGGGAAAATTTACAAATCGATCATCCGACCTGTCGTCATGTATGGAAGTGAATGCTGGGCCGTCAAGAAGAAGGATGAAAATAGATTGCATGCGAATGAAATGAGAATGTTACGATGGATGTGTGGTGTGACAAGGATGGATAAGATAAGGAATGAGTATATAAGAGGAAGCCTGAAAGTAGCGCCAGTGGTAGAAAAGGTGAGAGGAAGCAGATTGGCATGGTTTGGGCATGTGATGCGGAGGGATGAAAGTCATGTCACAATACGAGTGTTGAATATGAATGTGGAGGGACACACGGGCAGAGGAAGGCCGAATAAAAGATGGATCGATTGTGTGAAGAGTGATATGAGAATGAAAGGAGTAAGTATGGAAATGACGGCTGATAGAGAGGAATGGAACAAGAAGGTTTACTGCGCCGACCCCAGATAATGGGAAATGGTTTAGAGAATGATGATTATGAGGTACCTTGAGGATCACCAGCTTAATGACCGTCAGTGTGGTTTCCGTCGGGGTAGCTCAGCTACTGATCTTCTGAGTTTCCTAACTGATAAATGGGCGGAGGCAGTAGAGTCCAAGGGGGAGGCGTGTTGAGCGTTAGTTTGGACATGAGGAACACCTTTGATCGGGTTTGGTATCAAGCGCTTCTTTTGAAGCTTATTTTGCTATGGGTTTCCCGAAAAATTGTGCAATTGGATCACCGATTTTCTTGCAGATCAGAGCATCAGGGTCGTAGTAGACGGGTGCATGCTGCGATTACAAGCTCATTTACGCTGCTGTTCCACAAGGCTATCACCAACGCTGTTTCTTCTGCATATCAATTATATGTTGCAAACCAGTAACATTAATTGTTATGGTCGATAGTACTGATGATGCTTTACACACCAACCGTGCCAAAACACTCGGGAGCCATTAATACCAGAAAAACCTTGTTTCTGAAGTCGAGATATTGTTGAACAAAATCTTGGACTGGGGGTGACTAAATCTAGTCCATTTCAATCCCCTGAAGACATAAGATTGCACGTTTACCGCTAAAAACCCTTAGTCGTATCTGCTCAGATTCAGGGCACTCCCTTTGGTGTATCAGTCAGTATCGGAATACTCGACGTCGACATATCGAGTGACGTGCAGTTTCATGGACCTTTAGAAGGGAAGGCCAAATTGGCCTCTACAAAGCATGGCATGCTCAGCAGAGCAAGACAGTATTTCATGCCGTCAAACCGCCTGCAACTTTACAAGGACCAAATCCGGCCTCACATGGAATACTATTTCCATCCCTGGGCTGGGGCTCCCAAGTGCCAGCTCCTTCTATTTGATTGCCTCCAGCACAAGGCGATTCGAATCGTCGGCAACTGATCTCTTTCCAATCAGATTGACACACTGGTACTGCGGAGAGATGTTGCATCTCTCCGCAGTCTACACACATCTACCACTAGGAGTGCTCCGAGGAATTGTTCGGAATAACTCCAGCCGTTCAATTTCACCATGGCACATCGCGACAAAGCTCAGGATACCATCCATACCATCTGGATGATTGTCAGTTCACCACTGTGCGATTTAGAAGAAGTTTTCTTTCTCGCACAACTTCCTTGTGGAATTGACCACTACCAGCGAGTTTTGTGTTTTTTTAATTCTTTTAATACGCATGATAAAACTTCAATCTTTTTCATTATCTATTATTGTACCAGGCTTTTCCTGGGAAAACTCGCTCTATCTTAGACCTCATCTTTGCCCTCGAGCCGGACAGAGATAAACAGAAAACATTTAAAAAAAATTTTTTAATTCAAAATGGGCTCACATTTTTAATATAAAAAGTGAAACTACATTTACATATAACTGGTTAAAGCGTATCTCAGAAGAATAAAAGTAATCTTTAAATACTCGTATATGTATTCTGAGGTGAGATAGCTGAGGGGATTTCGAAATTAATTTTATAGTGAGCAAGCCAACTAAGCTCGATGGCTCCAATGTCACCACGAGCACAACAGTGAAGCAAAGTATTTCTCGCGATATTTTCTTGCATGCTGACCTAATTATTCCTGAATCCTCCTTAAACTTTGAAATATTTTTAAATTCCAGACATTCAGGTTAATAACCTGAATGTCTGGAAATAAAAAATATTTCGAGAACAAGTGAAGTTCCACAACACGCACTGGAACAGTGCAGTTGTTAAAAAATGAACTTCTATTTAAGTGATCTTAAGCCTGTGCCTATCAGTAATTGTAGCTATATTATAGTTGTAGCACGAATGGGTCGGCTCGACCGGGAAAGGGCCACAGAATACCAGCGTAAAATAGCAGCTTAATACTGCTGTGTTTCTTATGGTGAGTGTAGAGATCTGGAGACCCTTTTTTATTGGAGACGAGGCATTCCATCTTAGTCCTCAGGGGTGACAACGCATCTGCGTTTTGATTATGTGTGCTCATTTGTCACCCTTATTCTATTAAAAAAGTATATAAATTTTACTTTTTGCGTGTGAATAAGACTGCTTTATTTAAATATTAAATAGTTTTAAAGCCAAAGTGCTGTATAGCATTCCGTGGGTGTCGTAAAATGTGACAGAGGGAAAGTGAAACAGAATCCAGATAATCCGGATAACAACAGAAAACTGTGGCGGCAATCTGCCTGCCCAACGGCGAGCTGTGGGGGCAGCCTATGTTGAGCAGTGCACTTTTAACAATTTTTAGTTAGTAGGAGGCGGCAGTCACTTTACATGTGCAACTATAAATACCTGTCCGTTTTGAATAGGTGACCCAACTACTTTCGGCAACCTCAATCCCCCGGAGCAAGTGATTCAGGCAATAAGAGATAGTGTTGAGCTACATACCAGTCGGGGTTACGCCCCATCAAGAGGACACCAGGAAGCAAGAGAAGCTGTTGCAGAATACAGCGCTCATCAAGGCGATATCAGCGCAGAGGATGTCATTCTGAGCAGTGGATGTTCACACGCTATTGAACTCGTTATCACGGTGCTTGCTGAATGCGGCCAAAATATTCTTGTACCAAAACCAGGATTTATGATTTACAAAACCTTAGCTGAGGGGTTAGGCATAGAAATAAGATATTACAGACTACTGGTAAGAATTTTCACTTCATCACATAATTTTAGTATATTGTCAAATCCAGCTTTTGATGGCGGCCTCAGCGAATCCATCATTTCATCGTTATTTCATTGGTGTCGTAAAGTGACTATGGGAGATGCCAGAAGGTTCTCACTGCTTTTCTTATTCTCTCACCTTATACCATCCCGTTAAAACGAAAAACACACGCTGGAGTCGGGCACAACAGCGTTAAAGGTGCGTAACATCCGATATTGCAACTGCTCATCTGCTTGTCAAGCATGGCAGTAATGGTAAATCCTTCCTTCAATGGCAAAAACCCAGATATTTTACGGGTTGCTGATAATGGGTTATTTATCGATGAGGGACACGACGAGTGCTTAACTCGTCGTGAATCTCACTGTATGCAAGGAACCTGGGTTCGATCCCTTGAAATTTTTAATAGCAATTTTAATCCTGATTGCATTAAATAAAAATATTACGAAGAAATAGCTAGCTCCAGTGCATGTTGAAGTCCGTCAACATGCACTGGAGTTAGGTGGCAAACTAATTGCTTCATCACCCTTTCTGAAATAAGAGACCTGTGCTCGGCATGGGGACGTATGTTAGAATGGTAAACAAGTTTAATCAATTAGAAGAGGTTTAAAAAACGACGTTTTAAAGTTTTAAGGATAATAGTCTAAGAAATAGCTTTGCATAGCTAATTTCGATCCGACTTGGCAATGAAATAGTGTTGGATATATTATTTACCTATTTCATTGAAAATGTCTGACTGCTTCGCAATAGCATTAATCAATTAGCATAATATATAAATAACTATGAATGTGTTGATGAAAACAAAAACAACCACATGTTTATTTGTCAGTTTGTTAGTGTTAGCACAAATAATAGTCGTAGTTACAAAAGTCACTACGTCAAATGCTTCTCATGATTCATACAAAATATGGAAATTGAAATGCTCTTTTAATACTTGTTCTTTGAAAATTTTAAGCTTTTGAACCGACTGCAAAAAAGGAGGAGGTTCTCAATTCGACTGTACTTTTGTATGTATGTCATAACTTTTTCTAGGTGAACCGATTTTGATGATTCTTTTTTTATTTTAAAGCTGGTGCTTCCCATGTAGTCCCATAAAAATTTATTTGGAAGGTAGACCTGGATGATTTAGAGAATCAGATAAATGATGACACTGCAGCTATCGTTGCTATAAATCTGAACAGTAGTTTTTGAGTTTTCTTCAATAATGCGTATTTAATTGACGTCAGCTACATTGATGATGTTCTCATTTTATTTATATTGAAGTCGGTTATACAAAATTTTTCAATTTTATCAGTTGTGTATATTTAAAAATAACACGTAAAGTTATGAGAACTACGTGTCTACAACAACACGTTTCTAGAAACAGAACAAGTTTCCAGTTTATTGTGGACTATATTTGCATATTGCTTGTTAACTCATTTTGATTATAAGCTACCTTGATCAAGAGCGGAGATAGAAACCAAAGAAATGAGTTAATATATATTTGTTGTGTTTTTGCAGCCGGATAAGCAGTGGAAGGTAGACTTGGATGACTTAGAGAATCAGATAAATGATGGCACTGCTGCTATCGTTGTTATAAATCCGTCAAATCCATGTGGTTCTGTATATAACAAGGAACACTTAAGTGAAATATTAGTTATAGCTTCACGAAATCAAGTGCCAATTATAGCGGATGAAATATATGAACATTTTGTATTTTCCGGCAATGAGTTCACAGCTATTTCGTCTTTATCTAAAGATGTTCCCGTCTTAACTTGCGGAGGCCTCACAAAGAGGTTTTTAGTTCCTGGATGGCGAATGGGATGGGTGATAATTCATGATCGTCATAATATACTAGGCAGAGAAGTACGCCAAGGTTTAGCAAATTTATCGACAAGAATTCTGGGCCCAAGTACATTGATACAACGGGCATTACCTGCAATATTAAAATATACGCCGCAGAGTTTCTTCGACGATGTACTGTTATTCATCGAGGTGAGTGGAATGTTTTTTAACTGACAAGGTTCAACTACACCGATATTTAAAACAACGATTGGGTAGATATTTTCGTAAGTCTATATTAAGATAATTTCTTTCCTATTTATATAGACTCTATCTATTGGTAATATAATATAGACTCTAAATAATATAGACTCTATCTATTGTCTGATAAACAGCCATATTACCTAAAGATAAAGTCACAGTTAGTAGCCAAATCGGCATGAATAAGGTTGTTGTTTGGTAGAGTCTATGTTTTTATACAACAATTAAATTTCTTGTTAAAAAATACTGCTTACCGATGCCGCAAAGATCTTGGTATTTAATGTCGGTTATGATGAGAGATAAAAACCCTCTCAGAAATGAGGGGAGGCCTGTGCCCAGCTAGACGTATATACGCTGTAACTTTATGATTAGAGATAGTCATTTTAAAAAACATTTCGGAGACCTTTTAATCGACGATACCCTTAGGGCGAGATAAGATGATGGATTTCCTTAACCGTCACTACTCATATGCGGATTGAATTGATTAATTTGTGGTATTAAAAATTGGAAACCAGTATTAATTCACTTTATTTCATGATGATACAATGACAAACAAGCAAATAGTTCACACAATGGTGATCACATAAGTGTCTACTGCACTTCTGTCTTTCAATATCAGGTTCAGATAACGTCGAAATCGTTGAACGTCGTTGTTGCTTCAGGTAGCACAGTCTCACCCGAGAATTAAGAAGATATACCTTATAACTTGTAACTTTACTGGTTCTCTTACATAGCAAACCTGTTTGGTTCTGTGCAACTGGTTTATTAACCTTTAAAATTTGTCGGTGTAGACCTCATGTTAGAATTGAAATACATATAATATACAATATGTAACGTAATTAACGCACACCCTCAGCCACCCCAATTAGTATATTATGTTATAATCATAATTACATACACCGAATTTTTAGTTAAACATTTTTATGCACTGATTATTTATCAAATTAGTTAGGCTAATTCCGGAAGAATGTTGTGGTCACAGTACAAATCCACGAACGCAAAGACTTTTAACGTGCTTGAAATAAAGTTAACTTTTCTTTATTTTTATTTAATGACAGAATTAGTAATAATACAAATAAAACTGCACTCTTAAAAGTCTTATTGCCTTAAGTTACGGTCCATTTCAGTTTGTTTTGACTGTATAGATTTAGTGTGACTGTAATTTACGTAGTTTTAATTATTTTTGGGATAAAAAATTACCTATATTAAAAATGATAGGAATCGATTCAGTAAACGATTCTGAACAAACTACTTTCTCAAAGTGCGTTAATTATGTTACGTGTTGTATAAATCAATTTTGAATGGTGTACTGTAGCTTAGGTAAACGATGAAAGCGGTTATATTTAGTAAGGTCGACACGAGATATGCGGTAGTTATTATAATTTTTTTCATTATAAATAAAATTTTAACACTTACATCTATCTACATCCTCGAATCTTGTAAATTTGTTAGGAAACACCCAAATTTCTACTCACCTATTAAAAAGACTAAAAGAAATAATAGAAATTTATATAAGCTTAAGATACCCTTCTCCAAATTAAAATTAGTTTGAAACAGCCCTCACGTTATGTCAATAAAGAATTGTAACCATTTACCGAATTCCATAAAAATCCTGGAAAATCCTGTGCAATTTAATAAACAATTAAAAATATTTCTTATTAATAAATGTTACTATAATTTAAATGAATTTTTGGACGATAAATAACGATAAAGTAAGAATACCTAGACTATACATTGTGTTTCAAATTAAATTAATTTATATAAAATAATATTGAATGTTGATGATATGATAATTTGTAATTTATGTTTAAAAATCAGATAATACGAAAATAGTTAGCCCTCTAGTGTTGCCATGCCCTTGCGGGGCGTCACATGTATACCTATCAAAATTGTACCATCTTAAATTTGTAATGTGACATGCAATAAACAATTTGAATTTAATTATAATTAGATAATTAATATAATTAGTCTATGTGCGGTACGTTTAGCATAACTTTTTTGTGAAGTTCTATTAAAAGTTCGTCAATAATACAATGAACTGCGAAAATAGATAAAATTGAAGTCTATGTATCTACGTACACGTGACCGTATTGGACCTCTGACCAATCCAGGTCACATCAATTTATTTAATAATAAACACACATTAAGCACGACTTTACTGCTATAAGAGCCGTGGTAGCTCAGATGGTTAACGCTCGCTGTAAATATAACAGAACGCTAGTGACCCGGGTTCGATCCCCACCGGCACCAATGAAATTGTTAATTGCAATTTTAAGTGATCATTCAACACGTGCTCGGCGGTGAAGGAAATCATCGTGAGGTCGCCAACACGCGTTGGGGCAGCGCGGCGGACACTTCATTGCCCTAAAACCCTCTCAGAAATGAGGGGAGGCCTGTGCCCAACATTGGGACGTATATAGGCAGTAACTTCATCTAACTTTAAATTTACTCCTATACTCATTTGTATAAAAAAATTCGGGCGTTATAATAAAAATTGTACACACAAGAGTTAGGTAAAGTTACAATATTGTGCGATATTTTTACTTGTACCTTCGGTTTTCTCTGCAAGATCTCAAGCTCTTTTTAAGCCAACTACAAAAAGGAGGGTGGTTTTCAATTCGTATGTTCTTTTTGTCTTCGCTGATTGTAAACTGATTTGAATGATTATTTTTTAATATATTTCACACTAGTATTCTGTGAGAGGGTGGTTCTTCCCCGGTCAAGAAAACCCATTTGTGCTGCAACGATAATATAGCTGCAGCGTGACTCTACCACTACTGTTCCGTGCGGGATTCGAACCTGCAGCCGACACTGCGCCACAGCAACTAAAGTGAAATAAGAATTTCCGAAAATTTGCTTAGTTTAAGTAACACTGCCTGTTCATTATAATAACCCATAATTTTAAAATTTCACACAACGAAGTGCCGAGCGACTATAAGCTCACTCATACGACTCGAAGTTGGTTATATGATAGTTTTGTTAGAGGAAACCTTGTTTAATTAATCATAATAATCAAAAATCATGTTTAAAATACAATAAGAATGAAATTTTAAATTGAAATTGAAATTTGAAATAAATTTTCAAATTTTTAGAACCAAGCGAAGCTGGCATACACTGAACTACTTCGAGCACCTGGTCTTCGCCCGATTATGCCGCAAGGAGCAATGTATATGATGATAGAAATAAAAATATCGCTTTTCTCAGAATTCAAAAATGATTTGCAATTCGTAGAGTGTATGGTATCCGAGCAGTCCGTCTTCTGCTTACCTGGGAGGGTGAGTTTAATTAGAATAAATATTCATGCAGTCTTAATGGCTTAACTGTAGGATCTTGCAAAAAACTAACGTCTAATACCCGAGCTACCGATTTCATCCTGCATAAAATTATTATCATAGTTTCATCGGAGATGAAAAAGATACTATAAGTAAAACTTCATCAAAACGTAATTGTGAATTTGGTCAGTTCAGTACGAAGGACGTTCGGAGTGGTCGGTTTTGCCGATGAAAGGGTTGAGATCTAAACGGGTGCCAAATTCCATAGCTACTACGGATAAATCATAGGATAGATTCTAGTTCCAAGACCCCTGGCAACGAATAAATAATTTCAATTAATTTTATTGATAATGTATCACGGTTTTGAATTACCTAAAAATGTAAGAACATTCTGTATGGTTTGGACGTACTCGGACGTTTGGCCTTTATTAAGTACTCGGGAACCTTTCTCCTCCATAGGTTGTCGGTTCCTTGAACTATGGCTGGCCTATTTTGTATTTTTACCGATACATTGGATGATGTCGGTAACTCTGGTTCTGCTGCGTATATCTTTGGTACGGATTCAGTTACGCAGAGTAACGCACGCCGCACAGCCTTCTCCATAACTATGAGAACGACTTTATCAATCACGTCAACAAATTGGTAAAATAAAAAATGTTTTATTAGGGTAGCCCCCCCTATATGTAAAGTGGAAAGTCATTTTTTTTAATTTCAACCCTAACGTGTGATATATTGTTGGAAAGGTATTTAAAAATGAATAGGGGTTTACTAAAATAATTTTTTGATAATGTCAATAATTTAGAAATAATCGCTCCAAAAGTAAAAAACAATGTGTCCCCCCCCCTCCAACTTTCAACCATAAGTTTAGAAAATATGAAAAAAATCTAAAAAGTAGAACTTTATAAGGACTTTCTAGGAAAATCATTTTGAACTTGGATGGAAACAACAATACCCACTACCGGGAGGAGTTGCAGGAGCGCGGAGCGCTGCTGGAGCGCGAACATAATGGATATCCACCTTTAAACTCATAAGTGGGAACACTTATTGTGACGGACGGGAAACTACGGAACCCTAGATTGAGCGTGGCCCGACACGATCTTGGCCGGTGTTTTTAATCTAGACCCCACTAATTTTAGTCCTATTTGTAGTGTGAAAATTTAATAAGATCTTTGCAATAATTATATCAAACCTAATGTCTATGTTGTAATGTTTTTTTAATGTAAATAAATTGCTTCAGTAAATCAGTTTGCTTTTACATATTATTTTCTGTTAAAATGTAATTTTGCGAACTTTCAAAAGCTTTGGTCTGTGTTCACCATGAGGCATTAATAGGGAAGCACCAACCAATATGGTGTAAAAAAATAATGTTAAACTTCTTACCCCATAACCCCATATTGAAATAATAGAACACAAATGGTTATTATTAATGAAAGTAGTTCTTCCGGATCGGTAGTACCTATAGGTATTCCCCAGGGCTCAAATCTTGACCCCTTTTTTAGTTTATATTAATGACTTAACTTACCTGGTACAGAAATAGCATGATATAGTTTTATTTGTTGATGATACTTCGTTGATCTTCAAATGTAAACGGCATTTGTTAAAATAAAATTAGTAAACCGGTTTACTTCAACAATTTGCTTTTTGACGGAAAAACGCATGTATTAACTTCACGACGCCATATTTTGAACAGGCGAATAGAAGTCTAGGGAGGAGCTGAGTTTTGTTGAATCCGTTTTTCAGATTTACAGGTGACGATAAGCTTCATTGAAGCCCTTGTATATCTAAAGTAGCTAGCAAACTTAGTTCTGCAGCATATGCTATAAAAACGATTAGAAAGAAGCCTTACATATGCTAAAATGGCTAGATTAATTTATTTTAGTTATATCTATATACACTCTGTAAATAATTGAAACAAGCACAAGCAGGTAATACCAGTTACTCGACTTCAAAGAGTCGGTAATTCCATCATGGGACAATTTATATTATGCTTTTAAAATAAAGTCCTAGAAAATAAGCAAGACCTATATATCAAAAAGTTTTAAATAAGCAAAAATGGTTAAAAGGGTTATTATAAAACTAAAGAGAGTATGAGTTATGAGTTTCTAAATGTTTTCATATTTATTAGTACAAGTTATTATATTGCAAATTAATAATTTATAAAAAGTCCCGCTGGGCTTTTTGCTGGTTCTTGCCAGGATCGTGGTCTTGTGAGCTAATGGTATGTAAATAATTTTCATAATAAATGAAAATTATTTTATTCTGTCCTATTCTATAGAAATAAATACACAACGTTCTTAGAACTGTTATGGAGCTTGGCACCCGTTTAGATCTAAACTCTTTCATAACATTCAGAAAACATTCCTATTATAATTCAATTCAAGTTTTAAAGTTTATTTTCGAGTTTTCGCTTTACTGTTTCCTTTTTTTACATTAAACTATATGAGTCTAGTTTCTGGATGTTAGCGCTGTTAGTCTATGCGACTCTTACAGCTACATCTGTCTGCAAGGCTGCGAGCCCTGAGACAGCTAATTAAAAAGGGAAAGGCAATGAGGTGAGGATGATGATGAATGGTTTATGATTTGGTATTGTTACCAATCATCATGTCGCCTTTTTTAGGCGTTTTTTGAGCTATCTAACCGCAGTCCGAGGGAGGGAGTGTAGACCCCCGTCTCTGACTGCACAGCTCATGTCCGTCGATGGTCTGGGCGGTGAGAACCGCCCAGGTTAAACTATATGAATCACATGTCGACAGCGAATATATAGTATCAGAGATATCATCTCAGACTTATACGACCAAGATCCGACTAGTAATTACCTACGAGTAATAAATAAGTTGGAAATGAAGAAAAAAGTCATAAAATAAGCTTATTACTTTTGCGCCACCCTGTTATATGCCTTTAAACATTCCCTTATGCGCTTTGTTATATTACGTATACAATAATCCAAAAAATTACTTCGTTTATCATTAAAGACTTGTTTTTTTGTGTTTTTTCAGTGCTTTGAGTATCCAAACTTTATGCGGATCGTACTCACTGTACCCGAAGACGCCCTGCGCGAGGCATGCCAGAGGATAGTTATATTTTGTAAAGAACATATAGATATGGAAGAAAAATGCAATGAGATAAAAAGCAATATTATACAAATGACAAATGAAACCGAAGTTATATGTAATCATTAGAATAATTCGAGTTATTTTACATTTGTTACTACTTTAGGCAATAAACATTATTAATTTATTAAATTTATTACTAAATTATTTTTTTAACATTTATCAACTAATCATGTATACCATATATTTTCAACTAACACACCGCCACGGCTTTCTATTAATGTCTTTTAGTTAACCATTCAGATTTTCTAAGATATTCAACAACTTTTGTCAATGACAACAACCATTTACTGTATCAATTTTTGGTTATAACAACGATATCCCAGTTTTTTTGGTTAAAATAAAGCCTAAATCACTACTATTATTGCTCTCTGTATGTTCATGTGAAGTTTCATTACATGAACATAATGCCATTGTCAGCCATTTTTAAGATTAACCCGGACCGACTTTTTTTTTGATGTTTCTGCTTCATGGCAATCTGCTTTCCAGCAATAAGCCACTAGTTTGTCTGATTTCTCAGTTTATGTTTTCCTCAAGAGTCATACTTGTATGAAACTTTTCACACGACTCTCTTGATGTCAGGTGGTAAATCTTTTATGTAGGCTCGGTACGTCACTTCTTTTTAGCCGGTTATGCTGAAGAGCACCTTCTCCGCTCAGAGCGTGTGCCAGTTTGTTTACATGGGCGGTCAGCTTCTCCTGGTATTTCAGGCTGTTTTGAGCTACTTCCTGTCGAACTGTTTTTAGGCCGAGGTCGAGGTATATGTATCTATTACTTATACTACGAGGGATGCCAAACATTGTTCTCAGAGCTTTTGGTCTGGAATCTCTCCAAGACTTATTTATTTGATTTTGAATAAGATTATGAATTACTGTTGCTGGCCGTTCCCCACAGTTGTATCCCGTAAGCCCAGATTGGTTTTATGGTGGTTTTGTACACTAGCATCTTGCTGTTAGGATTTAGTTGTGATTTGCGTTCCAGTAACCAGTTCAGTGTCCGCAGTTTTCCATCTAGTTGTTTGCGTTTTGTCCAAATGTGTTTTTGCCATGTAAGTTTCCTGTCTAGGTACATGCCCAAGTATTTTGCGTTATTTTCTTGAGGGATAACTTTGCAGTTTAGCGTTACCGGTGGACATGATTCTTTCCTAAGAGTAAACGTTACATGTACCGATTTGCTCTCATTGGCTTTTATTCTCCAATGGTTCAGCCACCTCTCAAATTCTGTCAGGTGGTTTTGCAGCTGTGATGATGCCGTTTCTGGGTTGCTATGAGCCGACAGAAGCGCCGTATCATCAGCGTATGTCGCAGTCGTGGTGTAGTCAGTTGTTGGGATATCTGCTGTAAAAATGAGGTATAGTATAGGGCCCAATATACTGCCCTGAGGGACACCTGATTTTAATTCGTGTACTTCTGAGAGATCATCGCCGTACTTCACTTGGTAGCATATTTTATCTAAGTAGGATTTCAATATTAGGAATAGACAATGTGCGAGATGCTTCTTTAGCTTGAACAGGAGGCCATCATGCCATACCTTATCAAACGCTTGGCTAACATCCAAAAAGACTGCAGAGCAATATAATTTGTTTTCGAGGCATCTGCTGATGGTGTCAACTATACGATGTACCTGTCCCGTGTTTTTCCCGGAATCCAAATTGGTGGTTCGGTAATACTGCACTTAGATGTTCTTTCATTCTGTTAAGCAATATCCTCTCAAACAGTTTACCAATAACTGGTAACAGGCTGATAGGTCTGTATGAAGTAGCTTCGTGTGGGGGTTTACCGGGTTTTGGCACCATGACTATATGTACAATTTTCCATTGCCCAGGGAAATGTTCAAGTCTTAAGCTAGCATTAAAGATGTTAACTAATTTCATTATACCTTTATGAGGCAGGTTTTTAAATAATATGGCATCAATCAGGTCATAGCCGGGTGCTTTACCATCCTTGAGGTTCCTTATTTCTTCCACAATTTCTTTTGGGCTGGTACTTTTTAGTGGTAAACACATTTGATTCGCTGATTCGAGGTATTCTTTGATTTCCATAGTGTGTTCGGGATTGTTTTCAGGGAGTGGTTGGAAAACTGTTTTCAGATGTTCCGCAAAGATTGTTGCCTTTTCTTTATCTGATCTAGCCCATCCTCCTTTTTCATCATTGATAGGTGATATATGGTTTTTCGGTCGCTTTAGATTCTTCGTAGCCTTCCATAGTGAGTAGTTTGTGTCTCTCGTTGGATCTAGATTTGAGAGATAGTGTTGAATATTATCACTTTCTAGGGTGCTGATAAGAGTTTTAATTTCATTTGAGTGTCTATTGAATGCAGTTTTATCACTTGGATATCCCGTAGTATGCCAGATTTTTCTCAAACGTCGGCGCTCTTGTATTTTCTCTTTAATATCTTTTGGATATGAGTTATGTTTCAGAGGTTGTCCATTACCTGTCCTTTTTGGAGTTGCAGAATTGGCAGCAATGTGAATAGTCATATTAAGTTGTTCCAGTTGTCTTTCAAGTTCTTCTATTGTATTAATTTTGGTCTTTAGTTCTGTCTCTGTTGTGATTTTATTTTTATAAATTGTCCAGTCTGTAGTGTTCGAGTTGTATATCCTTAGGAGCGGTGCTACTAGATTAACTATTGTAGTAACATTCAGTATAACCGGTGTATGGTCAGATGTGAGATCTATTCGAGGTTCTATGTTTAAGTAGTTACTATCTATGTTTTTAACAATAAAAAACTCCAATAAGTCTGGGATTCTTTGTCTGTCGGTAGGCCAATAGGTAGGTTCTCTGCCGGAGTGACATTCTAATTTCATCTCTACTGTGGCTTTACAAAGATGCCTTCCTCTAGTATTGTTCAGCTAGATCCCCAATTTAAATGTTTTGAATTCCAGTCGCCAGCACATATAAATCTTTTACCCAGTGTAGAAAAATATTTCGCGAAGTCGTTGGCAGATATAGTATGGTTTGGGGGACAATACACAGCGGAGAGTATAGTTTCTAGTTTGCTGTCTACAAGTTTAATAGATGTTGCTTGTATTTTTTCTGTTCTGTATTCCTCTATGGGGTAGTGTTTGATATTATTTTTAATAATTACTGCTGTTCCTCCATGGCTGTTCCCAGTTGGATGATTGGTTGTGTATACTGTATAATTATTAAAGTTTATGTGTGTTTTCGGTGTGAATCTCTTTTCAGAGATTAGTGCTATGTCAATCATCTCTGTTCTGAGAAAAGTCTCTAATTCTTGACGTCTTTCCGTCAAGCCGTGGCGTTCCAAGTAACTACTCGGAGGTTTCGGGTCATTTTTTCACCAGGCTGCTGACTAGTTTTACCATGCGGTCCATCATTTTGTCCATGATTTTTTCCATCATTGTCACCATTGAATGTTGTAATTTTTCGAACATTATGTCCATTAAATCAGAAAAGTCAGCCAAGTCGTTCTTTATGTTTTGCTGAGTATATTGTTCTTTGGTTTTTGCTGCTTCTGAATAGGTTTTAGTTAAGTTTTGATTATCTGTGCGGTTAGTCTTAGTACCCAGGTGGGGATCCAGGTTTTTGGTCTCTATATTGTTAGGCATTGGTTTTCCTTTTGACTTAGAATCTAATTTAAGAATTCTTTCTCTGTACTGTTTGTACACTTTGCATCCTTTGTAGCTAGCGGGGTGTTTTTCATCACAGTTCGCGCAAGTAGCCTCAGTGTCTGGTTTTTTAGTACATGTTGATGTAGGGTGAGCGCTACCGCATTTAACACAGCGATAGGGCCTAAAACATTGGTTCTTGGAATGCCCAAATCCCTGACATCTCTTGCACTGAATGATTTCCTTTTTCTTATATGTGGCTTCGAACGAAATCTTCATGTTTCAAGTATTCAAGTATTTTACATATATAAGTTGTATTCAAGTATTTTACATCGAAAATGGCTTTGTTGTTTGGCCTTGGTTCTAAATCGACATAAAATACAGGCAACGGTTCCTTTGTATCTCGATGTCTGATATTGACTATTTGTCTAACTTCATGTCCAACTTCATACAATTCTTTCGAGATTTCTGTGGTATTTTCTGATGCATGGAGTCCGCGTAGTACTACTCTGTATGCTCTCTCGCTTTTAAGCTGGTAAGTATAGTGTGAGGTATTATTGGCAATGAAGTTCTCTCGAATCATTTTGTATGTCTGGATGTCTTTAGGTATAATTTTTATAACGTGTCCAGATCTGAGTGTGGTCATGAGGTAAAGGTCGCTCTTTAGAAATTTGTTTAGTACATCCTTAAGAGAATTTACATTAATTACGCCAGTAACAAAGATGGGTTCTGGCTTTGGTACATATACTTTGTCTGTATTGTTGATTCTATCCGTAGATTCCGTATCAAGTAGTTCAAAACTATTACGTGTAGGGATCACAAAGTCTGGGGAATTTTTCTGTTTTTTATTCCCGTCGTTGTGAATTGGACTTGTTTCTTTCCTTCTCTTTCTCTTGGTGGGAATTTCATCCCTTTGCCATTCGTCTGAGGTTATGTTGTCACTGTCAAATTGGTTCTCGGTCTGTGAATCCAGATTGTCTTTCTCCTGTTGTTCTCTAAGTTGGTTGAAGCTATAGTCATTAAGCTTTGCTGGCAGAGACGATGTTGAGTTGCTTCTGTTCCGAATAAACATGCTTTCGTGCAAAGTTTGTTGGACCATGTTATTAGGGTTGGTCGGGTTTATAGAAATTGGTAGGGTTTGTTGATTTTTTGTATTTAATTGGTTCATTTTAGTCCCACGAGTAAGGCCGATATAACAGTTCGCTAGGGAGGTGACGCCCATTCTCCTTAGAAGGCTAATACAACGACGCTTGCCAGGTCCGTCGAAGTGGATCGTTTGCGACTGGTCTCCCACCAGCCATGCAGTCTCTTGGCACGAATCTCACCGTAGACTTGGGATGATTTTTATAGAAGTTGTCTTCTTCATAGTCCGGGCAATTAAGCCAAGACTACCGATCCTGCGAGCAGCGTTAACAGGGTTGCGGTTTGTGGGAGTCATTTCCTACTCTCACTGTTAGACCAAGCAGGTTAGACTGGTTTGGTCGGGTTAATTAACCGCCGCCCGAGACCCGGCGTTGTTATTCATTTGGCACCACCCAGGGAGCACGTGTAGGGTAGTGGTTAGGTAGTTCCTACGGACGCGAATAACTATACCTCCCTAACCGACCGGACCGACTAATAGTCGAAAATTAAAAAAAAACAATGAGTATTCTTATGGTATGCAACAAATAGCTTCCCTGAGCCCCGAGCTGAATAAACGATAGTTATTTCGGTATTAAACACAGATACTTCGTTTTTATTTTTATAATTTATAGATTATTTTTTAATTTTTTGTTGTGATTGGCCTCATAACTTGGATATTAAATTCTAGACTACCTTCGATTTTGTTGTATAAGCGTTACATCGCGCACTGCTGAGTTAGAACGAGTTAGTAGATCCTTTGAGTTTGCTCATACACTAGTCATCATAATTATATGTACTGCGCAGCTAAGAGGGTATCTTGGCAAGATATCTTTGAAGATTATGTTTTTAACAGCTCTAAGATTATATTATATTATATTCTGCTGTAAGATTGCTATCGTGCTGTGCCCTAACAACCGAGCTAGACATACCGAGGAACAAATTATCCCCTTAAAATAATAATAGTTTTTATGGAATTTATCGCGTATATTTAACTTTTTAAATACCCGACGTTTCGAGAGCTTTACAGCTACCAGGGTCACGACATGGTCATGAGATGTTCAACGTCCAGATGTCATAGTTAACCGCGGTTACCATAGATTAAAATTTAACTTTTGTTCCGATCTACACAGTATGAACTTATGGTATCATGAAGTCTTGCAGTTGTATGCTTGGGTTGGGATTTAATTTTATTTATTATAGGATCCCAAGCGGATGGTAGCACCCAGCCATCTTCTCTATTGAAATTAGGATGTTTTTTGATTTCAATAGCCTCGCGAATCATCCTTGGAAGATTATTAAGAGAATTTATCGCGTAATTAAATTAACGCGATAAATTCCGTAAAAACTAGTATTATTTCAATGTGTAGTGTTCGCGTAAATATAAGAAATCATTATGTAAATCATCCCCTGTTTCCTCCATACGGTATAACTAAGTAAATCTAGTAATTTTAGGTTCCTAATTTTTATCAGATTGCCCTAGAAGGAGGGCAATGTTTTTCGAGAGTTTGTACCAGGCGGTCCCATAATGAACTGGCCTGATATAGTTCAACGCGACATGTCGCTATATGTTGTGTTGCATTAAATAGTGCGTTTATCGTGCACTTAATATAAGAAACATGCATCGACATGAAATGCTTAGTCTTAGTTTAACAGGCATTTGAATAACGAGAGTCGCGTATTTTTTCAAAATGTTGAAAACTGAGTATCAAAGTGTCATAAAGTTTCTGTTTAAAGAAGGTTTATCCCCTGCCCAAATAAAAGAACGATTGGATGGCGTGTATAAGGAGTCTGCCCCCTCCTATAGCACAGTGAAAAATTGGGTGAAAGAGTTTCGCCTCGGGAGAGAAACCGTCGAAGACTTTGGCCACGACGGTCGACCTGTGGAAGTGCTCACTTCCGAAACGATTGCTCTTATCGAAGAGGAGGTTCTGAGTGAGCGCCGTTTGAAGATTAGAAAAATTGCAGCAAGGCTTGGGCTCTCTAAGAGTACCGTTCATCGCGCGATCCATGAACATCTTCACATGAAAAAAGTGAGTGCAAGATGGGTACCGAAACTTCTTTCAGCGGTACTGAGACAGGAAAGAGTGCGCTGCGCTTCGGAGTTTTTGGATCTTTGTGGCGAAAATCCAAAGACTGTGATCGAGCGGCTAGTGACTGGTGATGAAACTATGATCTTGTATTATGATCCACCATGATGGAATGGCGTTATAAGGGTAAAAAGCCCCCTAGAAAGGCAAAGGTGCAACAATCGACTAAAAAACTGATGTGTACAATATTTTGGGATTTTCAAGGCATTTTGATGGTGGATTTTAAAGAACGTAATACAGTCGTGAACGGCGATTATTATGCTTCTTTAATATATAAATTACGAGACAAGATAAAGGAAAAACGAAGAGGCAAGCTGTCTAAAGGTGTCCTGTTGCTCCATGACAACGTCCCTGTTCATACCGCTGGTGTTTCGAAGGATGCAGTTCGTCAATGCGGGTTCACAGAAGTTCAACATCCACCTTACAGTCCAGACATGGCCCCGTCCGACTATTATTTATTTCCAAATTTAAAGCGGGACTTAAGAGGAAGAAAATTTTCAAGCGATGAAGAGTTGCAGGCGGCCGTCTTCAGACATTTTGAGGATAAAAAATGTGATTATTTTTATAAAGGTTTAGAGATGTTGATTCACAGATGTCAGAAGTGTGTTAGTATTCATGGTGATTATATTGAAAAATAAAATTGGTTTCGTTTCATTTCCTTCATTGGTTCATAGTTAGGCCAATTCATTATGGGACCGCCTACGTATGTATGTCTATTTCTTTGGTAAGCTATGTACCCTAAATGCATTTTAATAAGTATGTGAATTGTCGTTAGATTTAAATCCTGACAGAAAAAATTATCAAAAAATGAAAAATTTTATACCCTACGACATACCGACATAAAATCACAGAGCAAAACAAGAGAACGTAAAAAATTGTGTGGCCAATATTAACAGTATATTAGATTAACTAGCTTTTTACCCGCGGCTTCACTCGCGTGGACTTCAATTTAGGAACTTCATTGAATGCTGTTCAGTGCCAAAATTAATAAAATTCCATCGAAAATTCGTGTCTTCCGATGTATCTATTAAAAAGGTTAAAATGAAAATTGCATTATTTAATCTTTATATTCATTCATGATAAAACTTAATTTTGTTTTAACAAAATAATGATGAATTTCATGGTCGTCAATTAATTTACGGTATTATATTTTTATTTTCGATATTTGATTCATATCACTGGCCCCAAACAATCAAGAGATGGGCAGCATCATCCTCCTGATAGCGGATCAAAATAACCTGCCTTTGCCAAGCCGCCTGCTAGGTGTGGTAACTACAGCAAATATCCAACCTATTTGACTACTTATGTAGGAGGCCTATGTTCAGTTCAGTGGATTGTACATAGGCCTGGCAAACTGTAATGTTAACGATGACGAGTTCTACTCGTTTTTGTTACTCTTAATATTTACTGTAGAATAAAAACAAAATGTAACGTCCCCGAAAATATGAAAGAAATAAAAACTGCATAATTTCCCCATTAAAAGTAAAAAAGTAGCAGTCTACATAAATCCCATAACTGAATACAGGCCGCAGAGAGTTTTGGGTAAAAAAAGTGTTCGCTGCACTGACCCTAAAGCGTTACGACCACAACTGCACGACTTTTCAGATATGCAGGTTTTCTAATGATGTTTTCGTTTACCGCCGAGAACGCGGTAAATCGATACTTCAAATTGCTATTAAAATATATCGAATTTGGGTTGCTTACAAACTTTGAAATTTACGTTTGTATCAGTTCGATTATCGTCTTTTACAAGTGAAATAAAATAAATTTTTACTTAAGTAAAATGTGCCTTCTTTAATAATTAAAGTATTTTCGCAAGTTCATTAACATATAATCATGTGAGCCAGGAGCCGTGGTAGCTCAGATAGTTAACGCTCGCTGTAAATATAACAGAACGCGAGTAACCCGGGTTCGATCCCCTGTGGCACCAATGAAATTGTTACTTGCAATTTTAAGTGCTGATTTACCACGAGCTCGGCAGTGAAGGAAAACATCGTGAGGAAATGTGCATGTCTGAGGCATAAGAAAAAAAAAAATTTTATGTGTACTATATGTGAAGTTCGCCAACAAGCATTGGGGCAGCGCGGCGGACACTTCCTTGCCCTAAAACCCTCTCAGAAATAAGGGGAGGCCTGTGACCAGCAGTGGAACGTATATAGGCTGTAACTTTACTTTACTTTACTTTAACCGAACATAACAAAGCAATTAGGAAAGCCAAGAGAGCATCGTGGAGGCAGCTATGCGAGGAAGTTGAGTCTTTGCGTCGCAGTGCAAGACTACACAAAATGCTATCGAAAACTAAACCTAATCAGGTAGGGCTTCTTTAAAAGTCTTATGGAAACTTCACTGCAGAACAAACAGAGTTATTAGCGTCAACCCATTTCCCAGGGTCACATAAGACTTTTTTTAAACTTTGTAGTGGCACGTTGCAGCTATATTATGGTTGTAGCATGAATGGGTTGACTCGACCGGGGAAGGACGGCGCTCTCACAGAATACTCGCTTGAAATAACAGCTTATTACTGCTGTGTTTCGTACGGTGAGTATAGAAATCCGAACATTATTTTTTACTGGAAACGAGCTATTCCATCTTATTCCTCAGAGGTGGCAACGCATCTGCGCTTTGAAACTTAATCGAAGATAAATGTAGATATCTATGGGCCGCAGCATCCAATTACCATCAGGTGGACTGTGTGTTCGTTTGTCATCATTATTCTATAAAAGAAAATTTTTGCCTTGGATTCTTTCAAAGCCCTACGAAGGCCTTGTAATGAGGACTGGTGTAGGGCTCCAAAGATAATAAGGCGAAACCTGGAGCAGTGGGCTGTTGACTTGACTATAAGACAAGCGGGGAGGGTGGAATAATAGAGAAGATAACAAGGTTATAATATTAGACTTTTAAGTACGTAGGTAAAACGTCTAGACCAAACACATAATTCTAGTTTTTATTTCACATCGAACGGTGCACTATTACCGAAGTTATAAGCGTGGAAAGTTTACGTACATTTTTAAAGTCTCGCTCGTACTCGCGGGGAGTAGCGCGTTACGTCATCGATTCCATGCGGCCGGCCGGCACAAGCGGCGCGGCGGCGCAGTGCGTTGATCATACGTTTGTAGTATATTTTGCGGGTGAGTTGTTTGCCCTCATGCGCTCTGGTGTTTGTAAGTATTTAATGATGGAAGAAGGGTTTCAAAAGAGTCAATCTGATAACCTTCCAATAGTCTGTGACATAATGGTGGCGGAATATTTTCTAAGAAACAAAGATTTTGGCGGCTGAAATACGCGGAGTCAGAATGAAAAGGTACGCATTATCACATTAATACTTCTGGGTTTCACTTGCTAACGATAAGAATAGGTATAACAAAAATAAATAAACATTCCTCACC
Organism: Parnassius smintheus behrii; assembly: GCA_036936625.1. Classification (NCBI taxonomy): domain Eukaryota; kingdom Metazoa; phylum Arthropoda; class Insecta; order Lepidoptera; family Papilionidae; genus Parnassius; species Parnassius smintheus. Next base: position 22,640,920 of record JAUPFT010000005.1, on the reverse strand, counting down.
TACCTACTTACTATCTGCCTCTAGCCAGGCCTCTGTCACTCGTGCTACCTGCGTGAAATAATTACCTAAAATCGCGAGGCGCCCTGGGCCAGGCCTCTATCACTCTTGCTACCTGCGTGAAATAATTACCTAAAATAGCGACTCGCCCTGGCGAAATAACGTAGTCGGGGCTAGCGCGTTGGAGGCAATTGAATGTTAGAGTTTTTTAACGCTGTTTACGTAAATAGTTTTATGTAAATACTTGTTGAAATAGTTTTTGTTTAGAGTTTAGTATATTTAATTGTAGGTAAAAATAGTTGTAAAAGTTTTAATGTATTTTAAAAATTATATAATATGTATATTACCTATTTGATAAATTATAATAGCAAAACGTCGTTACTACTATAACTGTTGCTTAGATGGATACTAAATGAAATGACCAACAAAAGGTTTCATATCATTCTTTAAGTTACCGAAGAATTTTAGAAGGAAGTTATGAAAGGTGAATTTATTTAATTTTTTTGTTAGATAGGTACTCACAGCAAAAAAGAATTAAGTAATAATTTGGTCTACAGAAGAAATACCTGAGTACTTCATTACAAAAATTAGTTAAAATTTACTTCACTATCCAAGTATTTACTTACATACATACCTATACTTGTATTTTGTTATTAAAATATTTTAAGTTATCATCATCATAATCATCATCATTACAGCCCTTCACAAGTCCACTGCTGAACATAGGCCTCCCCCAAGTAATGCCACAAAGCACGGTCCTGAGCCACCTGCATCCATCGACTTCCTGCATATCATACCAGGTCGTCACTCCATCTAGTGGGGGGTCGCCCTACACTACGCCTACCGGTACGAGGCTACCACTCAAGAACCTTTCTTCCCCATCGGTTATCGGTTCTTCGAGCTATATGGCAGGCCCATTGCCACTTCAGCTTACTAATCCATGGGGCTATGTCGGTCACTCTGGTTTTACTGCGGATATCCTCATTTCTGAGTCTATCACGCAGAGAAACTCCGAGCATAGCCCTCTCCATAGCTCGCTGAGCGACCTTGATCGTCCTCATACGGCCAGCAGTGAAGGACCACCTCTCAGATCCGTAAGTCATCACTGGCAACACGCACTGGTTATACAATCTAGTTTTTAGAGATTGAGGTATACCTGACGAGAATGTATGTCGTAATTTCCCGAACGCTGCCCAGCCGAGTTGAATCCGTCGATTGACCTCTCGGTCGAAGTTGGACTTACCTAGTCGGACTATTTGTCCCAGGTACGTACTCGTCAACAACTTCGAGCATAGTGCTCCCAACAACTACCAGCATAGGTGTGACATGGACATTGAACATGATCTTTGTTTTGTCCATGTTCATCTTAAGACCTATCCGTTGGGAGGCACTATTGAGGTCATTGAGCATAGTGCTTAAGTCCTCCAGTGATTCTGCCATAAGTACTATATCGTCGGCAAATCGAAGGTGAGTGATGTACTCGCCATTGATGTCAATACCGTATCCTTTCCAGTCCAGTAGCTTGAAAACGTCTTCCAATGTAGCGGTGAAGAATTTCGGGGATATAACGTCACCCTGTCTTACACCTCTCTGCAGTTGGATAGGTTTCGTACTCTGGTTCTGTACTCGGATAGCCATCGTAGCCCTACTGTACAAACACTTCAGCACTTCGATATACCGACAGTCAACTTGGCACCGCTGAAGAGACTGTAGCACCGCCCAAATTTCGACGGAATCAAAGGCTTTCTCATAGTCCACATACGCCAGGCAAAGTGGCAGATTGTACTCTTCAGTCTTCTGTACAATCTGCAACAGGGTATGTATGTGGTCTATGGTACTGAAGCCTTTTCGGAAACCGGCTTGTACGGGAGGCTGGAAGTCGTCGAGTCTGCGTGCGAGACGATTCGTAATGACTCTCGAAAACAGCACGTAGACGCGGCTCAGAAGAGAAATCGGTCTGTAGTTCTTTAAGAGAGCGTTGTCGCCTTTCTTAAAGAACAAGACCACCGCACTTCTGCTCCACTCCTCTGGAGTAGTGCCACCATGGAGGACGGAATTGAAGAGCTTCTGAAGGACTTCAAGTACCGGTGTTCCACCCGCTTTCAGAATCTCCACTGTAATTCCATCCTCGCCTGGGGCCCTGCCGTTTTTAAGGTGCTGGAGAGCTATTCTAATCTCGCTTAGACTGACGTCCGGGATATCATCGAAATAGTGTCGGCTAAGACTTGCTCTTGGATCGTTACTCACACTTGCATGTGGCTCCAACGATGATGTGTACAGCTGCCCATAGAACCTCTCAATCTCACTCAAAATCTCAGGTGTCCCGGAAACGATGCTGCCACACTCAGTCTTCAGCTTTGACAGTTGGCTCTTACTGGCAGACAGATCTCTGGCAAAGACTTTGGAGCCCTGGTTCCGCTCGATCGCTTCTTTAATACGAGCAGTATTAAAGTTGCGTAAGTCTCGCCGCATGCATTTGGAGATCTGTCTGTTCAGTTGCCTGTATGCTGTCAAATCTGTTGACGATTGCAACTTCATCTCCCGTCTGACAGCCATGAGATTAAGAGTGTGATCGGAGAGTTTTTGTGTTATTCTGCGGCGGGTCTTGCAGAACTTAGCTCTGACAGCATGGACAGTTTCCACGAGCTTGTCATTCATATCGTCCACTGAATTGCAATCTTCTAGGCACTGAAAGCGGTTACGTAACTCGAGCCGAAAGTTTTCGGGATTCTGGATTAGAGCACGAGGGGGACGGAGCGTTGACTTCATTAGACGAGACCTCTCCAACTTAACGTTTAGGTTCAGTGTGCCTCTAACCATTCGGTGATCGCTGCCAGTTTTCACCCTTGCGATCACTGAGACATCACTGAACATTTGGCGTCTGGTCGTCATAATGAAGTCAATCTCATTTTTGGTCGAACCGTCGGGGCTCGACCAGGTCCACTTCCTGTGGGGCCGCTTCTGGAAGAAAGAGTTCATCATAAAGAGTCCCTCTTTCTCCATAAAGTCGGCCAGCTGCTGACCCCTTCGGTTCCGTTGCCCTACTCCAAATTTCCCTAACTTCAGCTCACCGTTTTCTCTTGTGCCTAGTTTTGCGTTGAAGTCTCCCATTAACACCGTGTAGTGAGTTTTAAGTTATAATAACACAAAATACTGAAATTAAAACTTTGTATACTAAGAAGATTTTTAAGTAAGTAGAGTAGATCACATTTCTGTTAGGAATCGTATTTTAGGTTTGTTTGTTGTTTACACTATCTACCTATTTCTTCTGAACCAAGCGTTGCGATTTCCGACGAATGACCTTGCAATTTGCATGCGTTAGGCATCGCAGAACTCACATAGTGGCACAGGTATGGTCAGTCGATCATAGTCAGAATAGGTACTTCACATAAGTAACATAATTAACATTTCGAAATGTATTTTTTTACTTTCTATTGACATCCCTTAATAACCACGGAAAGTCCGCCGTGTCTTAGGAAGCGGAAAAGATGCAAAATAATATAGACACTTAGCGCGCAGCGATAAAGTTTTATTTAGCATGCGTGCGCGATTTATCTGATTAATAATAATTATGTAGACTATTAAACGTCGGCAAGCACAGGTAGGCACTGATTAATAAGTGTCACAATGACTTAGTTAGTCACTGCATTGCTCAAACGTCTTGGGCTGTTGGGTTACCACGGCTATTTAATACCGTGAATATATTACGTGGAAATGATTTTGATTATGTAGCTACATACAACAGGTATTGTCAACTAATACTTAACGAGGGTCGCATTTTTTTAGGTCTGGAAGAGAAACCTGCGGCAATGACGCAATAGGTTATGTACAAATAAAAAGAGTCCGTAACTTTTGTCACACAGTCAAGTGCAGAATAACGTCAGAGCATAAGGCACGGGCAAAACTGTACCGCTGTATTCTGGAATGTAATGAACAGGAACAAAAAATTTAATTTATTAATTGCGAAGGCTGTGCAGCTAGCCAAGGCGGTCGCAAAAATGCAGTTGCCTTCTTAATGTGGTTGTACAGGCGCACAGAAGAGCCTTCTCCAACTGAAATAAAATGTTACTGGAAAAAATAGAATCTTTCAGGTACGTACATACTACGTCTATAGTAGAGCTTTTATTTAAAAACTAAAATTAACCCGCTAATACGTCTGGCAAAAAATTTATTATATCGATTTCCCTATTTTATACACGGGATCAAAACTACTGTACCGATTGTGATGAAGTTTTTTTACCGGTACATGATTGCATAGTTAGTTTTGGTTTGATACTTTTTATTTCATTAAGGGCCAACAAATCTATAATCATACTGGCACGCCAACACGAAGAAAAGCAATCTTCGTTGGCCATATATCACAGAGGATACATAGAACAACCTCGTTTGTAGGTATATGCCTAAAAAGGTTGGCTTTTGTGTATAAAAGAATATTAATGTTACAGGAATCGGAACTACAAAGAAATTTATTAAAACTAAGGACTTTAGAGAAAACAAAAACAGTACAATATTGAACAAAATAGTTCAGAAGATGAGTGATTTCAGTATTGATTGTCAGCTTTTTTCTAGAAAAAATGTCTATGCATTATCTTGTATGTTTTTTCAAAGAACAAATTAATGATTCAAGTTTGGAAAATATTTTGAGCTATTGCACAACAGAGATGAGTAAAGAAAAATGTAAACTTGTCGAAAAGTCTACTAGAACTCAAAGCAACTCAACGTCAGGACGTGTGACCGCTTCGAAACCCTACGAAGCTGCACAGTGTCACACATGTGATGGTACTCTTGTAGAGGAAATATTTGGCGCCTAACTTGTAGTCGAAACCGAAGCTATGAAAAGAAGGAAGCTGTTAGAAAACAGCATGTATGACAAGCTCGTGGAAACTGTCCATGCGGTCGGAGCTAAGTTCTGCAAGACCGGCCGCAGAAGAACACAAAAGCTCTCCGATCACACTCTTAATCTCATGGCTGTTAGACGGGAGATGAGGCTGCAATCGTCGACAGATTTGACAGCATACAGGCAACTGAACAGACAGATCTCCAAATGCATGCGGCGAGACTTACGCAAATTTAATACTGCTCGTATTGAAGAAGCGATTGAGCGGAACCAGGGCTCCAAAGTCTTCCAGAGATCCGTCTGCCAGAAAGAGCCAACTGTCAAAGCTGAAGACTGAGTGTGGCAGCATCGTTTCCGGGACACCTGAGATTTTCAGTGAGATTGAGAGGTTCTATGGGCAGCTGTACACATCATCGTTGGAGCCACACGCAAGTGTGAGTAACGATCCAAGAGCGGGTGTTATCCGACACTATTCCGATGATATCCTGGACGTCAGTCTGAGCGAGATTAGAATGGCTCTCCAGCACCTTAAAAACGGCAAGTCCCCGGGCGAGGATGGAATTACAGCGGAGATTGAAGAGCTTGGAAAACCGGTACTTGAAGTCCTTCAGAGGTTCTTTAATTCCGTCCTCTATGGTGGCATTACTCTGGAGGCGTGGAGCAGAAGTGCGGTGGTCTTGTTCTTCAAGAAAGGTGACAACGCCTGCTTGAAGAACTACAGACCGATATCCCTTCTGAGCCGCGTCTACATGCTGTTTTCGAGAGTCATTACGAATCGTCTCGCACGCAGACTCGACGACTTCCAGCCTCCCGAACAAGCCGATTTCCGAAAAGGCTTTAGTATCATAGACCACATACATACATACCCTTCGGCAAATTGTACAGAAGTCCGAAGAGTACAATCTGCCACTATGCCTGGCGTATGTGGACTATGAGAAAGCCTTGGATTCCATCGAAATTTGGGCGGTGCTACAGTCTCTTCAGCGGTGCCAAGTTGACTGTCAGTATATCGAAGTGCTGAAGTATTTGTACAGTAGGGCTACGATGGCTATCCGAGTACAGAACCAGAGTACGAAACCTATCCAACTGCAGAGAGGTGTAAGACAGGGTGACGTTATTTCCCCGAAACTCTTCACCGCTGCATTGGAAGACGTTTTCAAGCTACTGGACTGGAAAGGATACGGTATTAACATCAATGGCGAGTACATCACTCACCTTCGATTTGCCGACGATATAGTACTTATGGCAGAATCACTGGAGGACTTAAGCACTATGCTCAATGACCTCAATAGTGCCTCCCAACGGATAGGTCTTAGGATGAACATGGACAAAACAAAGATGATGTTTAATGTCCATGTCACACCTATGCCGGTAGTTGTTGGGAGCACTAAGCTCGAAGTTGTTGACGAGTACGTTTACCTGGGACAAATAGTCCGGCTAGGTAAGTCTAACTTCGACCGAGAGGTCAATCGGCGGATTCAACTCGGCTGGGCAGCGTTCGGGAAATTACAACGCATCTTCTCGTCAGGTATACCTCAAAACCTGAAAACTAAGTTGTGCAACTAATGCGTGTTGCCAGTGATGACATATGGAACTGAGACGTGGTCCTTCACTGCTGGCCGTATGAGGACGCTCAAAGTCGCTCAGCGAGCTATGGAGAGGGCTATGCTCGGAGTTTCTCTGCGTGATAAACTTAGAAATGAGGATATCCGCAGTAGAACCAGAGTGACCGACATAGCCCAACGGATTAGTAAGCTGAAGTGGCAATGGACCGGCCATATAGCTCGAAGAACCGACAACCGTTGGGGAAAAAAGGTTCTCGAGTGGCAGCCTCTTACCGGTAGACGAAGTGTAGGGCGACCCCCCACTAGATGGAGTGACGACCTGGTAAGACATGCAGGAAGTCGATGGATGTAGGTGGCTCAGGACCGTGCTTTGCGTATGGCATACCTTGGGGGAGGCCTATGTTCAGCAGTGGACTTGTAAAGGGCTGTAATGATGATGATGATGAGAAAACAGTGTCAAGAAAGAAGTGGAGAAACAAAAAAATCCATTCAACCCTCTGGGCTTTTTCTTGATGGAATCTACCCATTTTTTGGAGCGTCACCCGACGGGATTACTGACACTCACGTGATTGGGATTAAGTGTCCATCAGAAAAAGGAGCATTCAGTCAGTATTACAAGAATGAACTCATAGGGAAAAAATATTTAGCTCAAATACAGACACAAATGCTTCTAATGGGAAAATTGAAAGGTTTTTTTTGCATTGCACATCTTGATTTTGAGGTTTCCAAAAAAGTGGACATCATAGAAGTTCAGTTCAATGAATTGAATGAATTGTCAGGAACTTCTGTACAAAACAAGAAAGTTTTGTGAACAATTTATTTTTACAAAACTTATTAAAATAGGTCAAAAAGAGGATCAATAAAAACGTGTACTCTGCCAATATAATGTTTTATTTTCCTTCAAACTTATAGTGATAATCAATGGTGTAAAATTATTCGAAAACTCCCTACTCTTCGCAAATAAATTTTAACGGTATAACAAAATAAAACTAAACAATAAAAACATTCAATGAAGCGGTAAGAGGAACTCATTGTTCTATCTTAAATAAATAACTTTGTAAGTTAACTATTCCACGAGCAGTGTTTACTACATAGTCCAACAAACCCACATTTTTAAGATCTACGGTGGCATGTGGCTTCAAAAATCCAAAATTTCTTAAATCTACCAATAGACCTTTCAACATGTATTCGTAGAGCAGCAATTTTTTTCGTTTCTAGAACCACGTCTTTTGTTGGAGTGGTTTTCGAATTCACACTAGGTGGTTTGATTAAAGTACACTCTTTCTCACTAATGAGATGTGACACATTTTTGAAAACACGGTCAGCCATGACTGCTGCATTTTAGGCAATAAATCCAAAATGCCACAGTCTTCAAATATAACCGAGTCAGATGCTCGTCCACCATATCGTTCTGAAATAAAATTTATTCTCCCTTCCGGAGTAGTGGATATTAATAGTTAAAAGTGTTGCATGATTTGTACTCTGACCAAGTAAGAGCTTGTTTAACTGCATTATTGGGTTTTTCAATTTGAATCTCTAAGCAATGTATGACGCTCTGAACATCGCTGTAATTTTTTCGAAAAGTAATAGGCAGCAAAGTTACTACTTGGGATGGTTTTGGGAAGAATATAAGCTTTTTCATACATGAAGAAATATTTGGCAACGTTTTTTTTAAAAGTTTCCAATAGCAACACTGGACATGGCAAAATTCAGTCCTAGTAAAGCGTTGGACTGGTACATTATTATTATTTTCTTTAAAACTATAATTACGTCTCTAGCAGAGCATTTGCAAGACTCACTCAATAGTTGAATAGTACAATACCACTTTTTTGGAAGATCTAAAAGTTACTGCGGTTCTCTGGACACGCACAGAAGAGCAGCTTTTTCCATGTATATTTTAAAAGAAACTTTTTCGAATTCGGACACTGATTCTATATCATCTACGCAGATCAAATTGCAAGTTTCTCTAGAAAGTGAAGATTTTTCTTCATAGCTTGAAGAACTTACTGCATCAAATTGAAGAAGTTTCTTATTCTCTTGTACCGGCCGAACATATTCATCTTTGGTTTCTGTACTTTTATGTGAAACTTTGGTTTTTAGTTTTACTTGATTTTTTTTTGTTTTGTGTAGCGGGAGTATCAGCGTTGTTAGTTATATATTCTTCTGGCAAGGGATCAATGCCAATATTACCATCTAGAGTAGTAACAGGATCGACAACATATATATGCTATATGCATGCTAATAAATAAACTAAATGTGCAACTGTTTCTGACCTAGATTTGGCATTTAGTTTTGTTTTTCTGTACACCGATTTTGACAAGCAAACTTGTGAGGCAAAACATCTTTTTTAAGTTTGAGGGGACCAACAACTAGTTTGTACTTCACGTAGTTTTCCATATCGTTTTCAACGTAGAACAAAATACAAATTTTTTAAAGTCTGTAAAAAATAAGGAACCTCGTATTTTGTATTCCATCAATATTTAAAATATGTACCAAATATGTAATACATAAAAATAGGACAACACGAAAAAAATTTTAAGTGTTCCACTTCATAATCAAACTCTTTCCATTATATGCGGCCTGCAAAGTATGAAGGTTGAACAGTTCTGCGATGCGTTTAGTTTTTGCTCGAAATATCGTATAAAAATATAAAAACGTTTGTTAACATATTTCATATTTTAACCTTTATATGCATTATAAACCCAAAAAAAGGTGATGAGGTTTCTTGGGGTGACAATTACGAAAATTTATTAATAGGTATTGCATTCAAAAATTTTAGATGCAAATTATGGGTGTAAGTTATTAGAAGACCTGATTTAGTGGGAAGAACTTTCGAAAATCTAAAGAATACATACATTTGCAGTTTGCATTTCGAAAAAAGTATGCACGGGAAGAAATCACTAAAGAAAACAGCTATACCAACGTTACATTTACCAACCAACGATTGTGACGAATGATGATGTAGATTTAAAATAAATAATTAAATTAGTAGAAGTTGCTGATTTGTGACAACCCTAGCCTCCATGCGTTGTCCAGACGTTGTCGGCATTTACCAAGAGAACAAAGGCGTCGACCTACTTTTATATACTGTGGTTAGAGATATACCTTGTATATTGTCCGGGACTTTGTTGTTTTAATTACTGACTCTGAGCTTATATATTGGGTATTGTTGACATGACTATGTGTCCGCGTTTTGACGTAATCTTGACACAGAATTACTAAAATAATAGACGTATGTAATACGTCTATTATTTTAGTACGTATGTAATACACATCTGTTGTGATGAATAAATATCTTCAGGATCATGTGGACATTACCGGTCGTATGCGCATACGTCTTTGTGGCATGTCAAACCTGCCCCAATATGCAACAATATTGCTGTTAAGTCTACTATACGCCTGTATGGTCAAAAAAAAATTCTGACTCTCTGGCTTACGACAAATGATATTTTGTAATTAATTCAAAAAGTAATTAATAATAATTTTTAAGAAAAATTGAGGTAACGTTTTTGCTTATAGTAGAATCCAATAGCATTAAAAACAAAAAATCGCATTTTCACATATACGCCCGTATGGTTTGAGACCCGCGATGAGTTCTGCTCTGTGACAGACAGACGGACAGACAGACAATTTTATGTCGGTTAGTTACGGTGAGGACGTAGAACCGTAGATGTATTCCATCCGATCTATCTACATATAATACGAGTATTAGGTGCACAAACTTATTAGGTGATTGGATCAGTAGGATTTTCGTATACTTTTGAACCGATTCATAGCTGTTCAAACCGCATTCTCTTGAATCATTCGCGTAAAATGCGACAATGGTGTTTATTTATCGCAATTCAATGAATAAACACTTATATTCTTACAATATTTTTAAACCTTTTTTAAAAAACGCACATTTTTGATAAACACGCTACTAATTATGGCGATACGACTACAAGCGATGTGTAAAGATAAATAATTATAAAAATCAAATAAGTTTCAATAAAAACTAATTGAGTTATATTTGAAATGCGAACTTCTTTTTAGTCTACCTACATAATGTTTCGTTATTTACCTAGTATAGTCTAGTAACTTATTCAATGCAGAAAAGTTAAATAGTGTTGGAATTTATCCGTAATCAATCTTGCTTTATCAGGATAAAATAGATGATAATTATTTGTTAGTGAATTAATTTAATGTCAGACATTAAAAAAAATATTAGACTATAGGTGAAATGGAAGCAATTAATATAATCATGGGCATCTTTTTTAGATCTGTGGTACATAATGTGGTTGGTATGGAGTGTAAAGGTAAGGAGTACAGACTCTGTATAAAAAGGAAAAATGAAAGCGCTAAATAAGGGTGGCGCCACTGTGGCTACAGTCTAAATTTTAAGGAACTTTTTATAATTTTTTTATTGCACAGACTTTCACCATATTTTTTTACAGTAATTATTTTATTGCTTTCAAAATTTTTAATTTCAAAATCACTCTCAATGTATTTTACGGCGATTTATCATACCCTGTAGCTACTCGAGCGCTGTTGTGGAAAGTTTTTGAACTGTTATTTACTGCTTACAGATGGACACGTAGTCAAGTTGCGGGAGCTGCCGAGAGCTTTTTTAAAACTAATTAAAACTACGTGTTCACAGAGAGAGATATGAATTTATTGTGACCATTGTCTTTTACAATTCTTAATCCTATGCTTACAGTCTACTTAAATTACTACGTACTCAGCTTTTATGTATTTATGCGGATGGACGCTTTATACGTATTACGGGTGGTGCTGATGTAACCATAACTCCTCCCTCCTCAACTGCAAAGTTATCGGCAAGATTTGGATTCCGATGACTTTGCATACAATGTAAGAGCTTAGACTTATTTTTCCAAATAACAATAATAAGGCTTATTAAAACTAATATAACATAGAGTAGTACAGTAGCTAAACTAACACTTTTCTTATTCACTAAGATTTCGCTTTCACTTTCCACTATTTCACTTTTCTGTTTGTACGAGAGATATTTTAGTTCATCCAAATTAACGCGAATTAAATTCACTGTTTTCTTCGCATTTGTGGGCTACTCTATCAATTTGGGTGGAGTTAAAATAGGTGTCACCTTATATTGCAGTTTTCCTGAATAGTATCGTTTCCGGTGTAATTTAATATTGTCTAATTTTACCTCACATTTTTCATCGATTTCCAAGAGGTACGTGCCCTTTACAGCATTTCTTTGAGTGTCATCGCCACACGTTTTTGTAAGCACAATTTAATTTTGTGTAAATAGGATCCAGTTAATAGGACCAATAGACTGTATCTTAACACTTTCCAGCTCTACTATTGATAGTTTACAAAGGCTTAGATTTGATGCGAAGTTCATAAGTTGTTCTATGCATGTGTTTTCAGGATACTGCACGATATCAATTTCCTCACACAAGAATTTGTTTGCTGCTATCTCCTGACATGGGCCATTTAAGGGTAAGTACGTGTGATCTTTCACCATGAGGTAAGGATATTTGGGAAAAATAAAAGTTATTCTATTGTTACGAGCTTAGGGTTCGTGACCACAATAAAAGATACAGCCCTAGGTGCTATGGCTGTGGGGAAAGGGGCGATCTTCGGTCCAGCTGCCTTAAGCACACCCTAGGAAGGGAAGGTGAACGGTCTCAGAAAGGAAGTGCGGCTAACAGCACCGCCCAGCAGCAGCAGGAATACGACTTTACTATCAGACACTGCAGCGGGAAATCTCACGGCAACGCAGATGCATTGTCAAGAAGACCTTGTCCTGAAGATTGCAACCATTGTAGTAGGCAAGAGAGTAAGGAAGTGGTATCCGTGAGGATGCTCAGGACAGACCACCTCAGCAACGGGTGGAAGGACAGCCTACGACATGCACAGCAGGAAGATCCGGAGATCAAGCCGATTCTGGGATGGATGAAGGCCCGTGCTAACAAGCCTAAGTGGAGGGACGTCTCAGCGATGAGTTCAACCACGAAAAGCTATTGGGCCCAATGGGACAGCTTGCTGCTTCAGGATGGAGTCCTGTGCCGTAAATGAGACAATGGTCGAGGAGACAGCTGTCGTTTGCAAATGGTTGTCCCTAAAGCTAAAGTGCCGAATGTTCTATAGGTGTGCCATAATGGTCGTTCAAGAGTCCATCTGGGAGTTAAACGAACTCTACTGAAGGTCCGAGAACAGTTTTACTGGGTCCATTATCGTGACGATGTCGAGGATTGGTGTCGTACATGTACAAGTTGGGCGGCTGTGAGGGGACCTCAGACACGGAGTAGAGGAGCGTCGAAATTGTACAATGTTGGTGCACCACGTGATAGGACATCCCTTGACATTGCGGAGCCGTTACAGAAAAGCGCAAGAGGGACTCCTAAGATCGTCCATGTGGATCGCCTGGCGCGCTATTATGGGGCCGATAATGCTCGGGACGAGCATGTCTTAGGAGGGGGCAGTGTTATACGCTCCAGTCGACGACACTAGCGCCATCTAGTGTCAGGAACGAGAGCGAGGGGAGCTTTGCAGAAAATGACATCACAAATCTCTCAACCGACAGCGCCATCCGAAGAACTAAACTTCTTGAAGTTTAAAACTCGAACTCTCGGTACCTTGCGCGTGTTTACTTGAACATTCTGGATATTTTGCTAATTTATATAAATAGGCGTTGCAAGATGCGATTGAGGTAGAGTTGAACTCGGCGACACAAGCGAAGCTTCGGAGCGGAATTAAGTGAATTAGTGTGTTTAATTATTAGTGTTTTAAGTTTCAATTTGTGTAAAGTAAATTAAAGTGTTAATTTAGGTAATTTTATCGGCAATTTTTATGGTCCCGAACCTTCTTCAATGCTGCAATCATCTTAACTGCTTAATATCTGCTTATATAACCCACTTATCTACTTCCTTGTATGCTTGTCCTTGCTTTACGGGTAACATGCCTGGATTATGCTGAACCTTTAGAAGTTGAAGGCCTTCAGGTTCACGAAGATCACCAACAAACTATGGATGGCGTTTCACATTTTTGAGGTGCACTTTAGTTTTTCTTTTCCCTAACGTTACAGGTATTATGTTTCTTTCAATATCACCTTGCACTTTCGCCTTTTGATACCTAGGCTTGTCCTTACTTTTCCTCATGTTAATATCTTTAATAAAACCGTATCACCTTCTTTAAAATCGATTCCGTAGTCCCCGCTTTTCTTTTTCCCAACCTTCGCTTTATCTGTATGGACTTTTTCGGAAATGTACGGAGTTGCTGTGTATATGCCTTGTCAAAATCTACGTCGAATATTTTATGTTTTGTCATGACAGATGCAGCGTCTGTGCATTTATGTTCATATTTTGCAAGTCTGTATATTTATTTATTTATGCTTTTATGCACAAAGTAGTACATATGGCGGACTTAATGCCGTAGGGTATTCTCTCCCAGTCAACCATTAGGCTAAACAGAGATAGACATTTTGGAGGCGGTGCAGCAATAATCAAATAGAGAGGATAAAAAAACATATATAATAAAGAATATATACACACCCATATATGTATATATATATATGTATATATATATATATATATATGTATATATATATATATATGTATATATATATATATATATATATATATATATATATATATGTATATATATATATATATATACACATACACAATATACACATAAATACGTAAGTGTTATTTCAAACTTGCTACGATTTAATCATATACTTACGGACTTGATTTTTAAAAACAAATTTGTTGGGAGCTTTTTTAATGTCAAGAGGGATGTCGTTCCAGAGTCTGATGGCCGTGAGGGAAAAAGAGTGAGGTAAATAACCAGTACGGTGTAACGGAGTGAGCAACTTAAGATTGGCCGAGGAACGGAGAGAAAAATTATGAGAATCTCCCAGGTACTGAAATTCAGATTTCAGATACTCGGGAGCACATGGATCGTTCAAATTTGTGAAAAGGGTGCAGAGTATTCTAAAATATCTGCGTTGACGGATAGGTAGCCAGTTGAGCTGTGTACGAAAGGAAGAAACATGGTCGTAATTACGAAGACCGTAAATGTATCTGATGCAGTTGTTAAGCAGATGATCCAATGTGTAATGTATGTAATGTATGTAATGTAGTATATAAATGTGGACAAATAAAAACTTGGTATTGGTGGGAAGAAAGTTTTTAAATCGATATAGAGATCGCAAAGTTCCGGTAGTTTTGCAACTCACCTCCTGTATATGTTTGTTCCATGTTAAGCAACAATCAATGTACACACCAAGGTTCTTTACATAAGTAGAGAATAGGGGTCGCAAACCGGGATCCCGAATCTCGAAAATACCGGGATACCGGACTGAAACTAAAGCTTTCATCATCATCATCATCATTACAGCCCTTTACAAGTCCACTGCTGATCACAGGCCTCCCCCAAGGTATGCCACAAAGCGGCAGTGGGGGGTCGCCCTACACTTCGTCTACCGGTACGAGGCTGCCACTCGAGAACCTTTTTTCCCCAACGGTTGTCGGTTCTTCACAGCCGGCCCTCAGACAGGAGTGGTCCTGGATATTTCTCCACGGACCGCAATGTGCGTTCGAAATGTCGATGTTCAAATGTGTCCTGCAGTTCACACTATGACGCGCAGTTAACTGCGTTCTTCATCGACCCGCGAGTCAAGTGATCCACCATCCAGGGTAATAGTTTTATATGTTGTTAACTAATAAATGTTACCAAGGTACAGATCCGGTCGCCCGGTTCCTTATTGTACCTCGGTTATTGTTGTTATGTTATAAAAATATGGTGTTAACGCGATCCTCTTACGCTCACCCCGAAATCCCGAAGGGATCAAGGAGTATGCGAACGCTCGAGAAACGTTTTAACGTTTAGAAATGAGCGGTTCTACGGACTTCTTTTAATGATCCGCCTTTCGCGTTCGTATTCTAAAACACACTATTAATCTCATGGCTGTTAGACGAGGAGGAGATGAGGCTGCAATTGTCAACAGATTTCACAGCATACAGGCAACTGAACAGACAGAACTCCAAATGCATGCGGCGAGACTTACGCAAATTTAATTAGTTAGTTTTCAGGTTTTGAGATATACCTGACGAGAAGATGCGTTGTAATTTCCCGAACGCTGCCCAGCCTAGTTGAATCCGTCGATTGACCTCTCGGTCGAAGTTGGACTTACCTAGCCGGACTATTTGTCCCAGGTAAACGTACTCGTCAACAAATTCAAGCTTAGTGCTCCCAACAACTACCGGCATAGGTGTGACATGGACATTAAACATGATCTTTGTTTTGTGTTTTTGATTATGAGATTTATAAAAATATAAAACAGAAGAGGACAGATAATACCACCTTGAGGGACGCCAATTGACACATTACGCCAGTCTGATAGTGTATGGCCAGTACGCACAGCCTGTTGGCGCCCTCGAAGATATGTTGAGAACCATTCCTGAGCTGAAGACGATATATTCAAATAAGAAAGAAGAGCTAACAAGATACCATGATCGACAGAATTATATGCATTAGAAAAATCAATTAAGATGAGAACGGTCAGTTTTGATTTTTCCATCCCCTCACGAATATCTTCCGTAACTTTGAGAAGAGCAGTAGTTGTTGTATTATATATATATATATATATATATATATATATATATATATATATATATATATATATATATATATATAAAGTCATATATGTATTCTTCAGTTTACGATCATCTAAAACTTCTATGGACGTTAAAATCTACCACCGGTTCCAAAAGCGATATCTCTAGAGAAGAAGAAAATCTGGTTTATAGGTTAAATTCGATAGCAAAGAATGTTATAAATTTACTTTTAAATGAATTGAAGAAGTTTAAATGAAACTAAATTTTACGAATTTTATTGCGTATTTTAACTTATTTCACATTCCCGTCCCAGTGTCATAGTTTAACACGGCTACCTTCAGTTAACAATAATTATTAGTTTTTGGTCCGATGTACGCAGAATGGGCGTATCTTGAGGTCTAGCAATTGTACGCTTGTTTTGGGATTTAATATTATAATTTATATGATCCCAATAAGATGGTAACACCCAGTCATTCCTTCGTCATAGTAATCTTCTCCATATCATTCCAAAGCAAAGTCATAAGAATCGTGATCTTCCAGTTCTCTTAGTTGAGTTTGGGAACTGTTTTCTTTTTTATAGAGCACGTCTAAATCGCTACTGTATACCATGAGCAGGGCATCTCTGGTGGAAAAGTGCTGCTTCTCTTCCAAATGCAATCATTACACTAGCACCGTCATTAGTTGTATAGGCGAGCGGGCGGATTCGTCGTTGGCTCAGGACTCGGGAGTAAGTACTCTCTCTCAATCACTCCAGAGTGTAGTCGTGCGACTTGCGTTGCATAGTCGAGCCGCGTTGGCATAGCATCCACCACGCGAAAAGGGTGGGCTATTTAAATTTTTTTGACATAATATTATTTAACAAAGATTTATAATGAAATACCGAAAAGTCGTAAATACCGGTTTCCGTTCACTCAATTCCGGTATTTTAAAGCTTTGCCGTGTAGTGGCGGTTGATAATATCCACTACACCATATCTTCCCGTGGGTGTCGTAAGAGGCGACAGAGGGAGACAGGCAGGAGATGGGCAGCAGCATCTTCCTGATAACAGCAATGATGTAATAAAAAACTACGGTTGCCAACCCGCTCACCAAGCGTGGCAACTATGGCAAATATCCCCCCATGAGTAACGATGCAAACAAACGGCCCCCAGTCCCCGGCGGCCCCGCTATTCCTGGCTACGGTGGCGACCATGGTAACGGCGGGGCAGGGGGTGCTAAGAAGCTCCGGTGGAGGTTCGGTTGCCACCTACGACGACTCGACCTGACAACATATAACGCACGCACCCTGAGAACTGACGAGAAGATACTGGAGTTGGAAGAAGTGGTCGAGCGAGCCGAGGTCCGAAGAGAGGGGAGGACACGGTAATCCTCGAGTCCGGCAACTTGATCTATCACCGGGAGGGCGACCATCTGTCCCAAAGAGGTGTCGGATTTATCGTCCACAAGTCTCTCGTCAACAACGTTGTAAAGATTGGGAGTGTGTCGACGGGGGTCGCGTACCTGATACTCAGAATCACCAAACGGTATTAGCTGAAGGTCATACAGGTTTACGCACCAACCTCGACACATCCCGATGAGGAGGTGGAGGAAATGTATGAGGATATTTCCGGAGCCATGCATTCCTCCAAAACCCACTACACGGTGTTGATGGGAGACTTCAACGCAAAACTAGGCACAAGAGAAAGCGGTGAGCTGAAGGTAGGGAAATTTGGAGTAGGGCAACGGAACCGTAGGGGCCAGCAGCTGGCCGACTTTATGGAGAAAGAGGGACTCTTTATGATGAACTCTTTCTTCCAGAAGCGGCCCAACAGGAAATGGACCTGGTCGAGCCCCGACGGTTCGACAAAAAATGAGATTAACTTCATTATGACGACCAAACGCCAACTGTTCAGTGATGTCTCAGTGATCGCAGGGGTGAAAACTGGCAGCGATCACCGAATGGTTAGAGGCACACTGAACCTAAACGTTAAGTTGGAGAGGTCTCGTCTAATGAAGTCAACGCTCCGTCCCCCTCGTTCTCTAATCCAGAACCCCGAAACCTTTCAGCTCGAGTTACGCAACCGCTTTTAGTGCCTAGAAGATTGCAATGCAGTGGACGATATGAATGACAAGCTCGTGGAAACTGTCCATGCGGTCGGAGCTAATTTCTGCAAGACCCGCCGCAGAAGAACACAAAAACTCTTCGATCACACTCTTAATCTCATGGCTGTTAGACGAGGAGGAGATGAGGCTGCAATCGTCAACAGATTTGACAGCATACAGGCAACTGAACAGACAGATCTCCAAATGCATGCGGCGAGACTTACGTAACTTTAATACTGCTCGTATTAAAGAAGTGATCGAGCGGAACCAGGGCTCCAAAGTCTTTGCCAGAGATCCGTCTGCCAGAAAGAGCCAACTGTCAAAGCTGTAGACTGAGCGGATGTGGAGCACTGTTTCCGGGACACCTGAGATTCTGAGTGAGATTGATAGGTTCTATGGGCAGCTGTACACATCATCGTTGGAGCCACACGCAAGTGTGAGTAACGATCCAAGAGCGGGTCTTATCCGACACTATTCCGATGATATCCCGGACGTCAGTCTGAGCGAGATTAGAATGGCTCTCCAGCACCTTAAAAACGGCAAGTCCCCGGGCGAGGATGGAATTACAGCGGAGCTTCTGAAAGCGGGTGGAAAAGCCGGTTTCCGAACCGGCCGGTTACAGAACCAGAGTACGAAACCTATCCAACTACAGAGAGGTGTAAGACAGAGTGATGTTATTTCCCCGAAACTCTTCACCACTGCATTGGAAGACGTTTTTAAGCTACTGGACTGGAAAGGATACGGTATTAACATCAATGGCGAGTACATCACTCACCTTCGATTTGCCGACGATATAGTCCTTATGGCAGAATCGCTGGAGGACTAAGCCTAGGCACTACGCTCAATGACCTCAATAGTGCCTCCCAACGGATAGGTCTTAAGATGAACATGGACAAAACAAAGATCATGTTTAATGTCCATGTCACACCTATGCCGGTAGTTGTTGGGAGCACTAAGCTCGAAGTTGTTGACGAGTACGTTTACCTGGGACAAATAGTCCGGTTAAGTAAGCCCAACTTCGACCGAGAGGTCAATCGACGGATTCAACTCGGCTGGGCAGCGTTCGGGAAATTACAACGCATCTTCTCGTCAGGTATACCTCAAAACCTGAAAACTAACTAATTAAATTTGCGTAAGTCTCGCCGCATGCATTTGGAGATCTGTCTGTTCAGTTGCCTGTATGCTGTCAAATCTGTTGACAATTGCAGCCTCATCTCCTCCTCGTCTAACAGCCATGAGATTAATAGTGTGTTTTAGAATACGAACGCGAAAGGCGGATCATTAAAAGAAGTCCGTAGTACCGCTCATTTCTAAACGTTAAAACGTTTCTCTAGCGTTCACATACTCCTTGATCCCTTCGGGATTTCTGGGTGAGCGTAAGAGGATCGCGTTAACACCATATTTTTATAACATAACAACAATAACCGAGGTACAATAAGGAACCGGGTGACCGGATCTGTACCTTGGTAACATTTATTAGTTAACAACATATAAAACTATTACCCTGGACGGTGGATCACTTGGCTCGCGGGTCGATGAAGAACGCAGTTAACTGCGCGTCATAGTGTGAACTGCAGGACACATTTGAACATCGACATTTCGAACGCACATTGCGGTCCGTGGAGAAATATCCAGGACCACTCCTGTCTGAGGGCCGGCTGTGAAGAACCGACAACCGTTGGGGAAAAAAGGTTGTCGAGTGGCAGCCTCGTACCGGTAGACGAAGTGTAGGGCGACCCCCCACTGCCGCTTTGTGACATACCTTGGGGGAGGCCTGTGTTCAGCAGTGGACTTGTAAAGGGCTGTAATGATGATGGTGATGATGAAAGCTTTCGTTTCAGTCCGGTATCCCGGTATTTTCGAGATTCGGGATCCCGGTTTGCGACCCCTATTCTCTACTTATGTAAAGAACCTTGGTCTGTATATTGATTGTTGCTTAACATGGAACAAACATATACAGGAGGTGAGTCGCAAAACTACCGGAACTTTGCGATCTCTATATCGATTTAAAAACTTTCTTCCCACCAATATCAAGTTTTTACTTGTCTAATCACTTACTGTACCGATTATTGATTATGTCGATGTGTGTTGCTCAAACCTGTCTCAACTTTATCTTAATACATTGAATCGTCAGCTTAACAACTGCATCAGATACATTTATGGTCTTCGTAAATACGACCACGTTTCTTCCTTTCGTACTTCTTTAAATCTATTATAGCTTCCAACTGCTTTAATAAATCATTCCCAATTAAACCATCATAACGTGAATCGACATTATAAAGGTAAAATTTACGTTTGTCATTACTTTGAAATATGGAAAATAGTGGAATTTTAATTACCTGATTGTGTTTGCTAGATGCATGAGTGCTTATAACTTCAAAGGTTCATTTGTTATATAATTACGGTAGTATTGATATGCTTTATCGGGTCTTATAAAAGAACGCGTGCTTTCTGTGTCTGTCATAAAATTAGCATCTATTTCCGGTATATATATATATATATATATATATATATATATATATATATATATATATATATATATATATATATATATATGGTAGTTTTAGATTTATGTCGCAATTCAATTCTATTATTTGAGGTGGTTTTCGGACGCTTTTACTTGAAAATTTTCAGTCTGTGCAGACATGTCATTATCCTCTGAATCATTGTTTTCGTTGACCTCTATTATAGAATATTCTTGTATGAATTCATCTTCATAATAATTGTCGTATGTTTCCTCATACATGTAATTTTGAGGAAATTCGTAGGGATAGTATGATGGATAAATTTCTAATTCGTTTAGGCGGAAACCTGGCTTTGGAGGGACAGTTCACATATAAACATCAGTATCATTAGAAACCGGCTTATTATGCACATTATTATTACTAGGATAATTAAAACGCTGAGAATTACCAAACTGTTGTGGTAACATTGGTTGCATGGGGCTATAGCACTGGGGTCTAAATCCAAAGTTTGGTCGGTATCCGAAGTTAGGTCGGTATCCAAACTGAGGTGGGTGATATTGCTTAGGGAAACTCATTTGCTGTTGAGGCTTATTTTGTGGTAACGGAATCCTAATTTGTCTACTATGGGGAATGCCATACTTAAATTGAGGTGGTGTTCCGAAATTCTGCCTAGGGGGTTGGTTTGGTGCTAACATTGGTCTAAAACCTGTAGGCTGTGTTAGCATTGCGAACTTAAACGATGGTTGTTGCATTGGTATACTACTAGACTGTGGCTTAGACGTATGGCTAGACTGTAACATTTTACTACGCATCTGTTATTGGTCATAGAAGTTTACTTCTTCTAGAACTATACTTAATGCTTCTTCTAGTGTACTGGGTGTTTTCAACCTAACAATGCGCACCATATTTTCGGGTAAATTATATAAGAAAACCTGCAGAGCGGTGTTATTATAAATAATAGTTTTACTTATTTTTAAGTTTTTATCACCAATTTGATTAACCTTCGATAATAGCACTGATTTAACGGATTGTATACGACCATAAAAAATCTGTATAACTTCCATTTTGTATGTTTGTGTATCTTTAAAGTTTCTAATTCTATGGGTAAACATTCTTCGCTACGTGGGTCGCCGAAGTGATTTAAAAACAATTCCTTGAATTCGGCCCACGTCCGTTCCCGTTCCCTGATAAGTGACGCAGCCTCGCTCGTAAGACGACTAGTAATGATTTACATTTTATATTCATTTTGCACATCGGATGATTTAAAGTTACTTATAATATATTCACATTTATGCAAAAATAAATTTAAATGGCGTTTATCGCCGCTAAATTTTGGTATTATTTTAGTTAATTCATTAGGGATAAGTTTAATTACCGACATTTTAAATAATTTATTCTCTGATTCTACACAAAAATAGGAAATAAAATAAAATATTTATTATAACTCTACTAGTTTCACAAATGTTGTAAGGAAAATTCGAGTATAAGTACTACTTAATCTATTATGTATTAACGTGTCGAGTAATCTTTAAATTAACAAACACACGTAGACACAATAAGAACTTAATATAATGTATAATACTTAATATAATATTACTCTATAACTTTATTGAGTAATATTGGACTTAATATTATGTACGTATTACAATAATTAATATAATATTATTTTTATTTTTATTTAAGTAATAGTTATTTATTGCACTTAATACTTTATAAAATTTACGTAAGCTTAATGTTTCAAACCCAAATAACAGTCAAGACGGAAAATGTCTAATTCCAAATTTACTAAGGGATATGAAGGAGGTGAAGAGTCGTACTCATCAGCCCGCAGTGCCCATCATCAGCATCATCATTAAATTAGGGTAGTAAATCTTAAATAGATTATTTTACTTACTTACTTATCTTCACGCACAATCCCTAACGGGGTAGCCAGAGAGAACAGATCGCAAAGTGTCACGATCCTTACATACCCCTTTCGCTTCTTTCAGGTTCATCATCTTCTTCATACATGCACGTCTAGGTATCCGAGTACTCTTGACCTTCCCCTCTTCGAGTAATTTGCTCACATGGTCTTCGAAAGTTAGTCTCGGTCTACCTCGACCCCTTTTAATATTTACTTTCGCGCTATATATTTTCTTCACCATTCGGTTTTCACTCATTCGCTCAACGTGCCCAAACCATGGGAGTACACCCCTATCAATTTTTGTGATAAGGTCATCTTTCAATCCTGATATATTGCGAATCTCTTTGTTTCGCTTTCGGTCGGCAATGGTAACGCCGCACATTTTACGAAGAGATCGCATCTCCACTGCATTCAACTTGCTTTTATGATTCTTCTGGCATACCCAGGTTTCACTGCCATATAACAAGGTCGGTACCAACACTGCGTTATGTATTGCAAGGCGTGCACTCTTCACTACGCCTTGCCTTTTGACTAACGCATTCAGGGCACCATTGACTTTGTTCCCGGCAGCGACACGCCTGTCCACATATAAATCACATCTTCCATCCCGGCTGAAAGCACTCCCCAAGTATACAATTTCATTTACCTGTTCTAGATATTCCTGATTTACCCATATTTCACATTTCGTTCTCTCTTCGTCCTTTTCAAATATCAGAACCTTAGTTTTATTAGCATTCAAACGGAGAACTTTAATTTCACATTCCTCTTTCATACACGTGACTAATGCCTGCAGTTCTGCTTCTGATGATGCAATAAGCACTGCATCATCAGCATACTGCAGACAATTTACTTAAATGTCACCCAATTTCACACCCAAACAGCTATTTTTAAGCTTCTGTAAACAGCTGTCGAGATACGGTATTGTTACGAGCTTGAGGTTCGTGACAATAAAAATTGCCGACAGAATTACCTAAATTAACACTTTAATTTTCTTTACACAAATTAAAACTTAAAACACCAATAATTAATCACACTGATTCACTTTATTCCGCTCCGAAGCTTCGCTTGTCCCGCCAAATTCAATACTTCCCCGATCGCATCTTGCAGCGCCTATAAATATAAATTAGCACCGAAATATCCAGAATATTCAAGTAAACACGCGCAAGGTTTCCAATTTCAACTTCAAGAAGTTTAGTTCTTCGGTTCGAGACTAGATGGCGCTAGTGCCGTCGACTTACGCGCGTAACACTGCCCCTCCTAAGACATGCTCGTCCCGAGTATTATCGGCCCCATAATAACGCGCCAGGCGATCCACATGGACGATCTTAGGAGTCCCTCTCGCGCCTTTCTGTATCCGATAGGTTACATCGTTGATCCTGGTCACAATCCGGTACGGGCCATCCCATTTAGCTTGAAGCTTAGGAGATTTCCCTTTGCTGTGGACTGGATTGTGCAACCACACTAGTGAACCTGCGTCGAACCCTTTGTTGTTCATTTTGCGGTCGTACCGGGTTTTCATCTTTTCAGACATTTGCTGGCCCGATTGTCTGACATGCTCATAAACGTCATTCATTTTGTTCCGCAAGTCATTTGCATAATCGGTTATACTGCGTGGAGCATCAGGTGGTATCCCGGTGATCAGGTATGCAGGCAGCCGTAATTCTCTTCCAAAGTTTGCGAAAGCTGGTGTCACTGCTGTACTTCCGTGAACAGCGCTTCGATATGACAACAAAAACGGTTGTATGTGCTTGTCCCAATCTCGTTGCCGATTGTCTACAACTTTTGCTAGGTACCTCTCCAATGTCTGATTAAATCGTTCTACCATTCCATCAGATTGCGGGTGATAAGAAGTCGTTCTTGTTTTATGAGTACCCATAAAACAAGAACGACTAAGACGACGACTTTATGAGTACCCATAACTCGGCAAGATTCCTGGAATATTTGAGATTCAAAATTCCTTCCTTGATCGCTGTGAATCGCTAAAGGTACTCCAAAATGACAGAAGACTTCATGAACTAGTTTATCTGCAACTGTTGAAGCTTCTTGATTTGGAATGGCGAAGACTTCTGGCCACTTAGTGAAGTAATCCATCACAACCATGAAATACTTGTTACCGCTTTCACTCTCCGGAAACGGCCCCGCCACGTCAATGGCTATTCTCTCCCATGGTGCACCTCTACTACTGTACAACTTCAATGCACCTCTACTACGAGTCTGAGGTCCCTTTACAGCCGCACAACTTGCACATTTGCGACACCAGTCCTCGACATCGTTTCGACAGTGGACCCAGTAAAACCGTTCTCGGATCTTCAGTAGAGTTCGTTTAACTCCCAGATGGCCTCCTGAATAATCATTGTGGTACAGCTGTAGACCATCCGGTACTTTAGCTTTAGGGACAACCATTTGTAAATGACAGCTGTACTGGCTTGCTTTCCTTACTTTTCTATTGCATCCTTCTTTCCAATTAACCGCACAACAAACTTATGGCGCCATCTGTTGGCCCACAACAAAAGCGGCTGTAAAAGAAGTAGACGCGATCGATACCCACATGTAATCGAGACTCAAGACGAACTGCATCGGTAATGGCTGTTCTAGTCTAAGCCTTCCAATATAAAAATCAATGTAAATAGCGTTAGTGAGTGTGCCGGGTCGACCCATATGTGTGCATAGACTATATAATCACGTAGGAGTGTGGTCAAGGAAGACTGAAGCCTTCCACATCCGAAGATATCGTTGAAGCCAAGTTGAAGTTGATCGCCGCTGCCGCTAACCGTGAGTTTACCTATTCCATTTACCCTTCTTGGTGAGCCAGACTAATTTTCTCTCACTGTAGGTAAATTTTAAGTAGCAATTCCAAAATAAGTTTCTAATTATTTTTATTTCAAGTAAGAAGTGTCGCGATTACTACAATAAGAAAAGAAGTTCAATCCGTGCATTTTTTCTATTCTAACCTTTGATCATAGTGGTCCGTACGAGCGCGAATGTCCTATGGTATTTTGGGTTCAATTCATTCGAAAACTCCAAAATTACAGTTCATAGCAATTCAAATTAAAAAAAAACTTTTACAAATAAAACTTAAGTAAAGTACTTATTTCCTTGTCTTAATTTGAACGATATAATAAGAAACAACTTACTAAATTTATTTGATATATTGAATAAAACTATTATTTACGGATTTTATCGCGTTTAATTACTTTTAATTTGTTTTTATTATTATCCCGACGTTTCGGGTGCTTTACAGCGCCCATGGTCACGGGGGGGACTGAGATGTTTGACGTCCCAATGTCATAGTTAGTCCGGCTACCTTCAGTTTTTTAATATTAATTTTTGGTCCGATTTACGCAAATTAAAAGTAATTAAACGCGATAAAATCCGTAAATAATAGTTTTATTCAATGTGTAGTGTTCGCGTAAATTTAAAAAATCATTATTTGATATAATTTAAAAATAGGCAGAATTGTTTATATCTGATATTGATTACATGAATTATAATTCATTTTGTAGTAACTAAACACGGAGGTAGTAGGTTAAAAATTTTACACCGCATATTCAATACTGATCGTTGTTTCAATAGGCGTGGCACAATATATATCTACCTATTAATAGCGACATTATTGGTTGGTTAAAAAATTAGGTTTATTTTAAATTTACGGTTTTATTACTTATAACTTCAAACATAATGACAGATAAAACAAAGTCGAACGCTAGTGGATTTGAGAGACAACTCAAGTTGCTTACTATTCAAAGAGAATATGCATTCCGAGAAATTCAAATAATATATGATTTATCGAAGAATATCCAAACGGATACAACTTGTACGTCTCAATTCGAGGCTAGGTTTAAGCGTATTGATTTAGTGCGTAAAGAATTCTTGGATTATACGAATCAAATAAACGAGTTAAAGTTAAAATTAAAGCCGGACGATATTATTGATATGAAGCCCGTGATTGCCTTTGACGACATGTACTACGCCGTCGATGCCGCCAGGGCTGCTCTAAGCAAGGGTCGCACTCGAGCCGACGCGCAATGCGACCCGGACCCGAGTTTGACTTCCGGATTATCATATCATAGTATGAAACCATACGCGCAAGCACGCTTACCAAAACTCGAATTACCGAAATTTGATGGAAACATTGAACATTGGCAAACTTTCTTCAATACATTTTCCACACTTGTACATGAAAACAATAATATAAGGTCAATCGAAAAGTTTCATTATTTGTTGACGTGTCTCTCGGGTTCGGCGCTGTCAATCGCGATAGGAATGCCAGTTACCTCTGACAACTACCAAATTGTTTTTGCCGCTCTTATCGAGCGGTTCCAAAATAAACGAATTTTGGCCGCAACGTACTTGAATAAAATTTGTAGCTTTATTCCTTTGAAGTCTGGTAATTATGCCGATTTACGTAACTTAACTAATATGTTGAATGTAACCGTTAATGCTCTGAAAGCTATGCAAATTAAGAACCTAGATGAGTTTATTTTATATTATTTAGCTGCACGTGTTTTAGATTCTGATATGCGTAAACGTTTCGAGATGCAAAACGGGGAGCAAATTCCTACCTTTTCGGATTTATTAATTTTTTTACAAAGTTATGTTAAAGTGCTAGAAGTTAGTCAACCGGGTAATTGTTCCGACTCTGTTTTTCGGTCAGGACAGTTGCATAAAATTTCTGTGCGTGCCACCGGGACACGAAACAGCCACAATAATAAACAATATCATAAAACTACATCATTGCCTTCGAACACTGCTATAGGTCCAAATGCTGCAAATAAAACAGCTGATTGTCTGTGTTGCGGGGCGGCACATGCGCTTTTCAAATGTCCGAAGTTTCAAGAACTTGATATTTCTGAAAGATATGGCTTAGTGTCTAATAAAAATGTTTGCATGAATTTTTTACGTTTAAATCATAATGCCAATAAATGTTTTTCGAAAAATACATGCTCAACTTGTGGTGAGCGTCACCATTCGTTGCTCCGCGATAACACCGCCATTGTTGCTGTTCCGTGTTGCTCCACTGACAGGACTATCAATAAAACAGCAGCTACAGCTGACGACTTAACCGCGACTGCGAGCTCGGCACATGTGTAGTGCGCGTGCGCGGTTGTGGTGCTCCCGCTCAGTATAC
Source organism: Parnassius smintheus behrii (assembly GCA_036936625.1). Lineage (NCBI taxonomy): Eukaryota > Metazoa > Arthropoda > Insecta > Lepidoptera > Papilionidae > Parnassius > Parnassius smintheus. The sequence continues at coordinate 22,613,360 of JAUPFT010000005.1, read as the reverse complement.
TACTGCCCGCGCACTTATTGACAGTGGAGCTGAGGATAGTTTTATGACGTTATCACTCGCTCAACGTTTAGGGTTGCTCATTCGTCGCTGCAATTTAGCTGTAGCAGGCTTAGGAAAAAATGTAGTGCATCAAATTAAGGGTGAAACTTCATGCGTGGTAATGCCAACGGATTCTGATAGTCCAAACTTCCCTATTAATGCTATAATAATGAATACCATAACAAGTAAAATGCCTGTCGTAGAAGTACCATCTGGGGTTCGTGCAAATTTTAAACATCTAGTTCTAGCAGACAAACAGTTCGACAAACCCACTAATATAGACTTGCTACTGGGCGCAGAACTATTCCATAAAATTTATGATGGCCAACGCCTAGAAATAGGTCCTGGTTTACCAGTCGCTCTACACAGTGTCTTTGGGTGGGTGCTCACTGGCAAAATTAATTACAGCTCTCATTCTCCACCTATGGTGTCTTCCCTCGTTTCTTCCACGCGGCTTTTGAATGACGTGGTCAAGAGTTTTTGGGAGGTCGAAGAACCACCGAAAACATTTATAGCGAACCCCGAAGAGGTAAAATGTGAGGAACTATACTCCACTCTTGTGTCACGTAAACCTGACGATCGTTACGTCGTCCCTTTGTTACTGAGGAAGCCTTGAGATGATCTGTGTGAATATTTCGATATGGCAAAATCACGCTTATTCAAACTCGAAAAGCGACTTGAGCGCAATGTAGAATTAAAAAAGGACTATTCTGATTTTATGACGGAATATTCAGATCTGGGGCATATGCAACCCGCAGACGTTGGATCAGGCAAATTTGTAATTTCGCATCAGTGTGTACTCCGCCCTCAGAGTACTACGACAAAACTACGTGTCGTTTCTGATGCAAGCGCCAAAACGACGAACGGAAAATCATTAAATGATATCGTATACACTGCTCCTAAGCTACAAAACGACATTGTTGATACACTGACAAAATTTCGTCTTCACGCAATCGTGTTCACCTCCGATATTTCGAAAATGTATCGCAATATAGATTTACGTCCGGAAGACCGAGGGTGGCAACACGTGTTGTGGAGAAATTCTCCAGCTAATCCCGTGCGTGAATTCGAATTAAATACAGTGACATACGGTGTAACTAGTTCACCGTACTTAGCCATTCGTACCCTGCATCAACTAGCGGTCGATCATGCTTCTGAGTTTCCTCAAGCCGCTGACGTTTTACTTCATGACACTTTTATGGACGACATTACGACGGAAGCGCCATCTTTAAAACAAGCACTTGAGCTGAAAAATGAACTTATTAAACTACTGAGCTGTGCTCTATTTGAGCTGCGTAAATGGAGTAGTAATTCGGCCGCATTTATTGCAGCTCTACCGTCCGAACATTGTCAAATACCCAGGGTCTTTTGTGATGAAAATCACGACTACATCTTTAAAATTCTGGGTATCCAATGGGACCCCGTAGAAGACTTCTTTACGTATTCGTTTTCAGAGTTCAATTCCAATTTAACAAAGCGTGCAATATTATCAAATATCGCTCGCATCTATGACCCAATTGGTTGGCTAACTCCTGTCATTCTAATAGCCAAACTATTGCTTCAAGATATGTGGCGCCTTCAGCTGAGTTGGGATGAACCCGTTCCACCTGAGGTCGCTCACCAATGGCACAACTTTATATCTGAAATTCAACTGGTTAAACAGATTAAACTGACTCGTAGAATTACATATGATGACGCCGAAAGTTATCAATTGATTGGTTTTTGTGATGGCTCTTCAAAGGCATATGGATGTTGTGTGTACTTAAGGACAGTTCGTGCCAACCATTTTAGAACGCATCTGCTGATTGCAAAATCAAAAGTTGCACCCCTAAAACCATTAACGGTTAACCGTCTAGAACTTTGCGGTGCTGTACTTTTGGGACGAGTTCTTAAGCACATGCAAAAATTGCTGCGAGATAAAATCCCTGTCAGTAAAGTGATTTTACCTTTACTGACAGTAGCACAGTTCTAGCATGGTTACATACGGAACCTCATAAACTAAAGACTTTTGTTTCCCATCGTGTTGCGAAAATCATCGACGATGTATCCTTGGATAGCTGGCTACACGTATCGACATATGATAATCCTGCCGATCATTGCAGTCGAGGTCTCAGTAGTTCACAACTGGCGACATGTTGTATGTGGTGGTCAGGTCCAAGTTGGCTCGCTAACGATTCCTCCACTTGGCCAATAAAGTTCAAATGGGAATCACAAGCTTCCGTACCCGAGTTGCGCTCTACTGCTCATGTGTCTCAAACGGATAACGGCTCTACTGAGCTTGATTTTATTAGTGGACTCTTAGACCGCTACTCCACGCTATCCCGCGTTCAGCGTGTGCTAGCTTGGTGTTTGCAGGCTGTAGCAGCGTTCAAACGAAACTATAGAACTAAGAATTTCTTGAGTGTATCAGAGCTGGAGCAGTCTATCGTCTATATGGTTCGACATGAACAAAAACTTCATCTTACAGAGGAAATCAAAGCCACCAAAGCCGTTAAAAAACTGAATCCCTTTATTGATGATGAGGGATTGCTGCGAGTGGGGGGCCGTCTAGAGCAATCTAATTTACCCGCAACCGTAAAACATCCCGTACTGTGTCGTAAAGCGACAATTAAAAACTAAAGAACCTAACCTAACAACGAAACAACCAAAAAGAAAATAATTTATTTAAAATTTGTAAAGATATTTACAGTTTCTTTTATAAAAAAAAGGTATGAAGGTGATGATGGGCCGTAATGATGATAGTGAATTACAATTTTTTTAAAAAAAGTTAATAACAAAGATAAATAAGTACTAAAACAAAGTATGCACAGGCAATGCCTATGGTAGGTGCACAGCGCCTGATATAGGTACACGCAGCGCTTGAAGTAGGCACACACAGCGCCCGGAGTGAGCATACACAACGCCCGGAGTAGACACACACAGCGCCTGGAGTAGACACGCAGCGTCTGAAGTAGGTCCACGCAGCGTCTGGAGTAGGTACACACAGCGTATTGAGCAGGTACACGCAGCGCTTAAAGTAGGCACACACAGCGCTCGGAGTAAGCACACACAACGCCCGGAGTAGACACACAAAGCGCCCGGAGTAGACACGCAGCGTCTGGAGTAGGAACACGCAGCGTCTGGAGTAGGCACACGCAGCACTAGAGGCAAGCACGCACAGCGGCCAAAGATAGCGCGGGCACTAGCAGGTGGAGGCGTAGGCGTGGCTAGGCGACGACTTCAGGAGAAGGCAGAGGCTTGCAAGATCCCGAGGCAGTGCGGATAAGGCCTTTAGGAGGTGCTTCTCGTATGAAAGCTGAAGTGAGACTCCCTTTTATTGTTTTTTTTTTTTTTTGCGCCCGAAGCAATTAAAGGGCTACCCTGTACGTAGGGAGGCGGAAAATGCATTACGCATACCACGATAGCCGGTCTATCGTGGTTATGGGGGACTCACTGTCCTACCGGGGACCCTAAGTGATACCCCCTAAAAACCGCCTTTGGGGACAGGCAGCTGGCTGATTAAGCTCTATTGTGCCTTATCATGAGCGACCCTCTTTTGGGAAAAGAGGGCGCAGGCGGCTAAGAGCCGCTGAGGGAGTGCCTACGAAGGCAAAATAGTATTAGTTAATATAATAATAATTAATTTAATTAGAACTGGCCTGAGCCGCCAGGAGGCAGTTCAGGTCGTTTGACAGTTTATTTGGCGGGTCCGAGAGAGAGTTTCTCGGCCTGCGGACACGATAGCGAGAGGGGGGTGGGGCTGCATAAGAAGCCGCCTCACGAATTAAATTGTTTGGGTGCGACTCTGAGGCCTTGAAGAAGTTCTCAGAGAGTTTTTTAAGGAATTGTTGAATTGTTGGGAGCTCTAAGTCCCTATGAAGGTCGGCATTACGGACGTACCAAGGTGCGTTCGCAGCTCGACGACAGAAGAGGTTCTGAACTATTTGGAGTTCATTTAAAATGTTAGGGTTTGCGTGGGCAAAGACGGGGCCCGCGTAGGACATGACGGGTCGTATACAGACCTTATAAAGGGTTCGCTTGTTTCGAAGGGACATTTTACTGTGTCTGCCCAACATACTGTTGAGCCTACTCAGGTAAAACCGTGCGTGACGGGTTACTCGTTTGACGTGGGGCCTAAAAGTGAGCCCTGTGTCTAGAGTGACACCTAAATATTTGGCTGTCGTATGCCAGGGGACAGGGGTCCCTAGCATACGTATCGGAGGGGAGTTTTTAAGACGGCGTCGTTTATAATCGAAGTGAACGGCGGAGCTCTTCTCCGGGTTCACATCGATGCGCCATTTTTTGAACCAATCTCCTAGGTCATCAACTGACTTTTGGATCTTGTTCCGTATGAAGGGTAGTGAGACACTTTTGCAGTAGATGGCAGTGTCGTCTGCGAAGAGGGAGAGTTGAACACCTTTCGACGGGATGGGAATGTCGTTGGTGAACAGGATGTACAGCAGAGGAGCAAGTACTGAGCCCTGAGGGACACCAGCCTTGATAGTTCGCTGTGAAGATAGCGTGCCTTCGTGTCTAAAACGAAAGGTACGATGTTTCAAATAGGAGGCCACGAGACGAACTAGACGATCGGGGAGACCTATTTTGTAGAGCTTGTAGATGAGGCCTGTGTGCCAGACTCTATCGAAAGCTTTGGCTATATCGAAGAAGACCGCGATGGTTTTATGACGTCGAGGATAGAAACCGCTGAGGATATATTCCACAATGCGGTGAACTTGTTGGGGACATGAATGTTTGGCTCGGAAACCGAATTGGTGGGGAATGATGAGAGGGTCACCGTCTGTGGGAAACAGATAGCGCCTCATCCGTGTTTGGATGACTCTTTCGAAGAGCTTGCCCATTGCCTTGAGGAGGCTAATGGGGCGATGGCTGGAGGGGAGGTTGAGAGGCTTGCCTGGCTTGGGAATTCCAATCACAGTTGCCTCTTTCCACGAAGTGGGAAAATAACTAAGGTTGAAGCAGGCGTTGAAGATAATAGATAAAAAGGTTAACACCTGCTCGGGAAAGTGTTTAAGGGCTTGGTTGGATATGCCATCCGCGCCCGGGGCCTTTTTAGGCTTAAGTCCTTTGATGAGGGATGAAATCTCATCATTGGACACAGAGATAGGTTCGGAGGCCGTAGGGGGTGAGTTCCGGCGGCGGACCTCATCCTCCACTGCCTGGACGTGTGAGGGGTCGACAGGTTGAGAGCTAGGGGAGCATTGAGCGGCAATGCTATCCGCAAAGCACTCAGCCTTTTCCTCGTCCTCGAAGGCAACCGTGCCGTCGGGACGGGAGAGAGGGGGAGTGTGGGTGATAGCGTCTATGCGGAGGGCTCTAGCCATCTGATAGTACGCTGTGTGAGATGGAGAGATATTCTCCATGAGCTTACTCTTTTCGAGATCTTGAAATTCAGAGAGGCGGAAGCGGAGTTTTCGTTGAAGACGATTGGCCGCGCGCCTATATTCGGGGGTGGGATATTTTGCTGCTCTCCGGAAAGCAGCTTTTTTGGCTTTTAATAGGTTGCTAATATGTAGGGGAAGCCCACTATTGTTAGCAACCGGGACGACCTTTTCGTTCTCCTTAAGGGAGGATTTAATAAGGGTGGAGAGTGAATCGACCGCGGTGTCGATTTTTTCGGGACTGTCTAAGTCCGACGGTATGGAGATGGTAGAATCCTGTGAGTCCAGAGCTTTAGCTAGGGACTCCTTGAATCCCTTCCAGTTAGTGAAGGTTTTTGTGTGTGTTGGGGGAGGTGGCTGATGGCCAAGAATGAGGGAGACCGGTCGGTGGTCTGATCCTAGATCGTCTAGTGTCTCGATTGCTCTGAGGTTGAGAGAAACTCCTTGGAGTAACGCAAAATCTAACACATCGGGTGGGTGATCGGTGTTATCGGGAAAGTGAGTAACACCGAGAGGACTATGGACAGTGATATCAAGAGACTGCGTGATATCGAGCAGTATCTTGCCACTAGGGGACGTAGTGCGGCATGTCCATTCAGTATGCTTGGAGTTAAAATCTCCAAACATAATGACTGAATTGCCCAAGGATAAAATGGCTTCAAAATCTTTTTTGAGGGGATAGGTTCCTGAAGGGATGTAACAGGAGGCTATGAGGATGGACTGATGTCCAGTCATAGCTAGCCTGCATACCGTGGCTTCCATATTGGTAAGCTGCGGAGTAGAAATGGGCGAGCAATGAAGTGTCTTCTTGTAATAGATGGCCGTTCCGCCGCCTCGGCGGTCGGGTCTGTCATTACGAAGAAGAGAGAAGTTTCTAATAGAAAGGCCTCTAGTGTCCTTAGCTTTAAGATTAGTTTCCTGTAGGAGGAGGAAATCGACTTCACGATTTCGAAGAAAGAGCTTAAGCTCTGGGAGGTTATTTCGCAAGCCGCGAATATTGAATGATACAAGCGATAAACCCTTAGGTTTGATACGACCGTGGGATCTTGGTAGGTTAATATTATTCTCAGACATTGAAGTTAAGTTAATTAAGTTAACTTAACTTACAACAGAGCTAGCAAAAGATCATTATGTTCGGCAAGAGCGATGAGACGCTCTTGAGGGGACTTCGCCGCGCGCAGTTTGCGTGAGATTACTGTAATCTCCCTAACATCTATATTCCTAATCGCGGAATATAGCGTGTTGTAGTCATCTATTGTGGGCTCTGCCTCGTGTGCGTACGAGGTTGTCCGCGGAGGGTCTGCCTTTTTGGGCTCCCAGGGAAAGACTGGAGGCTGCATTGGCTTTGAGAAGCACGGAGGGGGCCGAATTATGCCCTGAGGGGGCCTAGGGGGACCCTGAGGGGGCCTAGGGGGACCCTGAGGGGGCCTGGGGGACCCTGAGAGGGTCGAGGGAAGCCCTGGATAGGCTGAGGAGGGCCCTGGCGGGGCCGTTGTTGGAGGGCCGGGAATGAGCGGTCATTCACCGGCGGTGGAGCTTTCCTACTGGGGCGAGGTTGAGGTGCGCGTGGGCAACCCTTGTAGTTCGCCGGGTGACCTGTCTGGTTGCACAGGACACAGGCGGGCGGGGATTCGGCGTCTTTGGGCCGGGGACACTCTTTGGTGTTATGTGGCTCCAGGCACTTCACGCACCTGGGTGGGACGGAGCAGTTGGCCGCCGCGTGACCATAAAGTTGGCAGCGGTGGCACTGCGCCGGGAAACCGGGCCTGTGTGGGGGCTCTACCTTCACCCTTGACAGGCCGCAGACTGTGCGCACCTGGGGGAGAGAGCTTTCGCCTCCGGCACATTGGACAAGATTACTAGGGCAAGGTTGTACCTCTTGCCCGTACGGTTGTGCATTTTGTGCACTGCTTCGACTGGGAAACCTTGGGACTTAAGGTCCTCAAGTATCTCCTCGTTGGAGAACTCAAATGGGACGCCTCGGATGACGGCCCTGACTTTACGCTCTTCGGGGAGAGCGTACGTGTGGTAAGATACCCTTTCGGCTGTGAATAGCCGGGTAATTGAGCGGAAGTCCTCGATGGAGCTAGGGATGATTTTAATCGCCTCCCCGAGGTTGACTGCATGGTCATACTTGATGCCTGCGTCGTAGCAGGTCTTGGACAGATGGGTGAATTTAGCCTTGTCTCTTAGGAAGACAGGGGGCGGGACTTGCTTCTTCGCCAGCACTGGGGCACAACGAGAGGCTGGTTTAGATGGAGTAGGGATGTCTAATGACATCAGTGGGACGGGGGCAGCGTCAGGGGCTGCGGAGGTTGAGGGAGCGGCAGGGGCCGCTGAAGTAGGGGGGGGGGTGCGTTTCAACGCGGCGCGCTTTCCGTTGCGCTTAGAGGTGACGGTGGAGAAGTTTGAGTCACCGGTTCCGTCGGAGTCAGAGGACTCCGATGAACCGGAGCCTGAGGTAGTGGCGGGCCTCTTCCGGGAGGTAGACGCCGAGGATTCGGAGCATGCGTACTCCATTTCTGAGGGGGCTGATTGTAGCGGGGCAAAGGAGTTCCTCGTTTCGAGGTATGCCGCTAGTACTGGCGGCGGACGGTGTGCCTGAGGGGCAGGGAGGGGAGCCTGGGCGGCGATGGTGGCAATGGCGGCGAGGACCGTCTCATTGCCGTTTAACCCGTATTGGGTAATGAGGGCGGCTAGGGACTCTGTGAAGCTTGAGTTGGCCATATTGGGTTGAGTGCGATAATCTAGTAACGATAAAGATGAGGACGGGTCCCTGCTCTCGGTAGAACAGGGACTAGAACGCGGGATGTACTACAACACGCTATGCACGTAATAGTAAAAGTAAAATGCAAGAACAACACAAGAAAATAAAAGAGACAGTGCAAAACAAAAAAAAAAAAAATTTGAAATGATAAATGAAAATTATAATGAAAATGATGAAATGAAAATGAAAATTGAAAGTGAAAAATGAAAATGAAATGAAAATGAAAGCGGAGGTCAGTCAGACCTCCCTGCCCGAAGACAGGGGGGTAAGAGCTGTAGCAAAAAGTGACTCACCGGCAGCCTCGACGCTGTTCCGCGTGAGCAGGACAGCGGAGGCGCGTGAGAGCGAGACAGCACTACCGTACTGTACGGGAGCGCGGACCACCAGGAGGCGACCGTCCGAGAACGATGCCGCCGGCGGACTGAGCACTGCGTCGGCGCTGTACAGCGCGAGCGGGCCAGCGGAGGCGCGAGAGCGGGAGAGCACTACCGTACAGGAACGAAAGCGCGGACTACCTGGATGCAACCGCTCGGAAGCGATGCCACAGGCGGAATGACTGCCTTTTATTGGCCGATTGTTCGGCTTTTATACTTTTTGACGGATCTGGGATAAGAACGGGAAATTATTTAAATTAAATTTGAAATTATTTTAATTAAAAGCAAATTTTTGTAAATGGCCAAGAGGAAAAGATTATTTTTGTGGAAGTATTGAAGTAAAAACATCAGGCCGGTAACGAATTTGAATAAAAATTGCCATGACAACCAGATAAACAACGATGTCAAAACATGTCAAATTTTGGTTTTAGGCTCGTAATAGAGAAACGGCAAGATTTAAGTGAAAAATGATATATTATTGATATAGGAAAAAAGGTAGCGCAACAGCGCGCACGAAGCCCGAAATTGCAGAGTTACGGAGAACTAAATAAAAGTCCGAAAAAGGTAGACTCCATTGACACCGATTTAAAAAGTGCTGATAACGTGAAAATACGAAGTGAAAATGATTTGTTATTGTGTTCTTATGGTTTAAAAACGTTACAGGATCCTATGGAAATAAAGGTGATGCAAAATATCCAGTTTTGAGGTGAATGCGGAAAATCAAAAACAAAATAGAAAAATAAATTTTAAATAGTGTAAAATGATATGTAAGTAGCATAACACTACAACTGTTGCCAAAGGCGTCTCGCTTATCTTTGCTTATTTTAGATTACTTTCATGTTAATTACTTACACTGCGGTCCTCGTACTCTTCAATCGATTATTCAGCGAAGATATTGGATACTTGGCATTCGTAACTTAATTCGGTCGCGTTTATCCAAATGTATTGCATGTTTTAGGGTAAAACCCGTTGCTTGCCAACCTTTAATGGGAAATCTTCCGTCGCCTAGAGTACAATCAACGCGGTGTTTCCAAAATGTGGGAATTGACTTCGCCGGTCCATTCATAGTGAAGGAAAGTCGTAAACGAAACGCTCGTACGTACAAGGCCTACGTGTGTGTATTCGTTTGCCTTGCAGTAAAGGCTATCCATCTTGAGGCAGTAACAGAGCTATCGACTTCTGCCTTTCTGGCAGCGTTAGATCGCTTCGTATCTCGTCGTGGCCTTTGTACCTTCATAGTAACCGGCTGCGGCACTAACTTTATTGGTGCCCGGCGCTACCTTAACGAACTACAACAAATGGTTTACAAGAACAATGATTCGATTGAGTCTAGTCTTGCGAAACGAAATATTGTCTGGCAACTGAACCCTCCTACCGGGAGAGATTTTGGTGGCATATTTGAGAGCGGTGTAAAATCAATGAAGTTCCACTTAAAACGCGTTATAGGGTTACAAGTGTTGACATTCGAGGAGCTAATAACGATCCTTACTAAAGTCGAAGCCGTACTTAACTCGCGACCGTTGTGCTGTCTATCTCCGGATCCTAATGAGGTCGATATTCTTACACCTGGACATTTTTTGGCCCACGGTCCTCTTATATCGTTACCAGAACCTGAACTCTCTAATGAATATGTTTCCCCTCGGACCCGCTGGCAGATGTTGCAAAAAATTACACAGTCTTTTTGGCATATTTGGCAACGCGATTATCTCCATACCTTACAGCAACGCGCTAAATGGTTTCGAGAACAACCGAATGTTCACGTCGGAGATATTGTATTAATTGTGGATAGCAATTTACCACCACTAGAGTGGCGTTCAGATAGAGTTCAAGACGTGCATCCCGGCAAAGACGGTGTAGTGTGTGTGGTCACCCTACGCACTACAAATGGACTCCTTAAGAGACCAGTGAATAAACTGTGTCCTCTACCATTAAATCAATAATATACCAATACTTGTCAATTTTTTTCTCATAATTAACATTATAGAATTTTGTTATTTAGCTGGTAGATTTAGTTGTTAAATTATGTTGCCTTATATACCATTCCAATAGGTATGCAACTAAAATTTAATTGTGAATACTATAGTAAGCTAGGTACATATTATTCTAAGCTAGCTTCTATTTTTTAGTATTTAATTTTATAGTGAGAACTGCTATTGATTATTTACTCATGAAATCTGAAACGATTTCAAATGGTGGGAATTATGTACTGGCTTGCTTTCCTTACTTTTCTATTGCACCCTTCTTTCCAATTAACCGCACAACAAACTTATGGCGCCATCTGTTGCCCACAACAAGAGCGTCTGTAAAAGAAGTAGACGCGATCGATACCCACATGTAATCGAGACTCAAGACGAACTGCATCGGTAATGGCTGTTCTAGTCTAAGCCTTCCAATATAAAAATCAACGTAAATAGCGTTAGTGAGTGTGCCGGGTCGACCCATATGTGTGCATAGACTATATAATCACGTAGGAGTGTGGTCAAGGAAGACTGAAGCCTTCCACATCCAAAGATATCGTTGAAGCCAAGTTGAAGTTGATCGCCGCTGCCACTAACCGTGAGTTTACCTATTCCATTTACCCTTCTTGGTGAGCCAGACTAATTTTCTCTCACTGTAGGTAAATTTTAAGTAGCAATTCCAAAATAAGTTTCTAATTATTTTTATTTCAAGTAAGAAGTGTCGCGATTACTACAATAAGAAAAGAAGTTCAATCCGTGAATTTTTTCTATTCTAACCTATATTCAACAGCTGTCTCCCCGAACATTTTCCCATTTACGGCACAAAACTCCATCCTGAAGCAGCAAGCTATCCCAATGGGCCCAATAGCTTTTAGTCGTCGAACTCATCGCTGAGACGTCGATCCACTTGGGCTTGGGAGCACTGGCCTTCATCCATTCCAGGATCGGCTTGATGTCCGGATCTTCCTGCTGTGCACGTTGTAAGCTGCCCTTCCACTCGTTGCTGAGGTGGTCTGCCCTGAGCATCCTCACCGATACCACTTCCTTACTCTCTTGCCTAGTACAATGTTTGCAATCTTCAGGACAAGGTCTTCTTGACAATGCATCTGCGTTGCCATGAGATTTCCCGCTGCGATGTTCGATCTCAAAGTCGTATTCTTGCAGTAGTTCAATCCACCTCGCAACTTGTCCTTCTGGATTTTTAAACTGCAATAGCCATTTTAGTTCAGCATGGTCAGTTCGTAAGTGAAATTTACGCCCCAGAAGATATTTGCTAAAATGCTGCAACGACTTTACCACAGCTAGCAATTCGCGTCTTGTGACACAATAGTTCCTTTCCGGTTTTGACAACGACTTGCTGAAGTATGCTATCACGACCTCTTGGTCACCATTCCGTTGAGACAAAACGCCGCCAAGTCCTATATCACTTGCGTCTGTGTCAACTATAAATTCTTTGCTTGCATCAGGGTATCCCAAAATAGGTGTTTTGTACAGACGGTCTCAAACTCCTGGAATGCGATATTGCAACTTTCATCCCAGCAGAAATGTCGCTTCTCCTCGGTTAGCTTATGCAGAGGTTTGGCTATATCTGCAAAGTTCTTCACAAATCGCCGGTAATACTAGCACAAACCCAAAAATGCTCTAACCTGCGTCTTGTCTTTTGGAACCGGCCAATCCTTTACAGCTGCGATTTTCTCTGAATCCGTGCGGATACCTTCTTCCGACATACCCCAAAAAGTTGACTTGCCGTTTGAATAGTGAACATTTCCTCGGACTCAAATTGAGGTTGGCACTCCGAATCTTCATGAGCACGCGTTCCAGGTTTTGAAGGTTCCTCAAACGTACGGCCCACGATGATGATGTCATCCAAGTAGACCAGACAGGCATCGCCAATTAGCCCGGTAAGTACAAGTTCCATCAGCCTTTCAAACGTTGCTGGAGCATTGTACAACCCAAACGGCATTACTTTAAAATGCCACAGACCCTTTCCCGTCGAGAACGCAGTTTTCTCCTTGTCCTTAGGGTCAATTTCAACTTGCCACCAACCAACCACTAAACCACTTTACTCCTGTAAGCATGTCCAGCGTGTCGTCAATTCTTGGCAAGGGATAGCTGTCCTTCTTAATAACGTCGTTTAGACGGCGGTAATCAACACAAAACCACATGCTGCCATCCTTCTTTTTTACCAGTACCACGGGTGAACACCATGAACTAGATGAAGGTTCAATAACACCATCCTTCACCATTCCCTCAATCATGGTTTCCACTTCCTTTTCACGTGCTACCGTCAATCTTCTTGGCCGCTGACGGATAGGCAATTCTTCACCTGTGTTTATTTTGTGTTGAACTAAGCCAGTCTTTCCTATGTCAGCATCGTTTGATGAGAATACATCGGCATACTTGAGTAACAACTTCTTCGCTTTGACCATTTCGTTCGGGGAGAGAACGCTGTGACAGTCTTCTAAACGTATGCTCACTCTCGTTTGTGCATCCTTGCTGGGGGTCCTAGTCGATAGATATTGGCACCAACGTAACCAATCCACTTCCTCACAAGTAGCAACCAGTGTGCCTTTTTCTATAATCTGTTCCTGGCTACAAAGGTTCAGCACACGTATTCCTGAGATGTTAGTGGTTCTGACCAAGGTTCGAGCCACTTTCCATGGAAGGTCATTTTCTAACCTTTCCACGAGTACACGACGATGAGGTTGCCCAGGATTCCGAGGAAGACTAACCGGCACAATCGTTTCCAATCCCGGCGGAAGAACAATCTTCTCAAGGCTGTACACGTTCCCTGGTAACGCTCCTTCCACAAAAAGTTCCTCTTGTCCACATTTCAAGACACCTTGCTTAACGTCAATCGCACAACAATTCTTCCTCATGAAGTCTAGGCCCAGGATGCAGTCGTCCATTATATCAGCCACGATGATATTATGCAGGTAGATCATGTTGCCTAGCTTCAACTCCATCTCTTTCTCTCCACGGACGGGTATACGCTGACCGATGGCTGTTACCAAATTAATGCGTTCTCGGTTGTATGCGGAGTCCCCATGGAACTGACTTATTAGTTGGGAACTAACAACCGTACGAAAGGCCAGTCCAGTGTCTATGGTCAGTTTACACGGCATTCCGTTGACCTCGCCCTTGATAATTAGACTGTTCCCATCGTGGGTTTGTGAGATCGAGTTCCTTGGGGCTCTTTTAACATCAGCCAGCACCCGCCCCGCAGTTCTGGCTTTTACTCGTTTCTCTGCTGCTGCTGGGCGGTTCTGTTGGCCGCACTACGCTCCTAAGATCGTTCACCTTCCCTTTCTAGGGTTCGCTTAGGGCAGCTGGATCGAAGGTGGCCCTTTTCCCCACAGCCATAGCACCTAGGGCTGTATCCTCCGTTGCGGTCGCGAACTGTAGCTGCTGCAACCTCCCTGACGCGATGGGAACGATGATCCTGCCGCACGGCTTCCACCTCCAGTGCATGGGCCAAGGCGTCCTTAAGCGTCTCGTGGTGCCCGAGCCTCACACCAGCTCTGACTTCCAGGTCGCGGATGCCGTCGATGAATGTCTGCACCAGGTTCCCTTCAATGAGCGCAGGTACAGACCGGTATGCTTTTCACACCAGCTTCTCCACCTCTAGAGCCCACTGCTGCAGGTTTTCGTTGATGCGCTGCACGCGATCTTTAAGCTGCGCACGAAAGACGTGTTCCAGGTGAGCGTCGCCATATCTCGCCTCCAATGCCTCAAGGAGTTGCTCATAAGTCACTTCCTCACCGATAGCTTCCAGAACAGTTAAGGCCTGGTCGCGCAGGCCTAGTTTGAGAGCAGTCGTGGCCTGACTTTTATTCCAGCCGTTCGCCTTCGTAACAGCCTCGAACTGGATTTTGTAGGCTGACCAGGAAGAAGTCCCGTCGAACGGTGGCACTTTGAACCCACGTAGCGAAGGTGTAGTAGCTACTACGGGAGCTATTGTTCCATCACCCAGTTTGAGGTCGTTCAGCGTTTTCTTCAGGTCAGCCACCACGTAATCAAACCGATTATTCACTTGGTCGATTTGGGTTTTAGCTTCCTTGATTTGGGTTTCAGCTTCCGACAGGCGGTTGTCATGTTGAGCAACCCTATCCTACACCTCCCTTATCTCTTTCCCAAAGGTATCATGAAGGTCCTTAATGAGGAGCATCTGCTCTTCCGACCGACGAGCCTGTTCCGCCTGCTGATCTTCCAACCGACGGGCCTGTTCCTCCTGTCAGTGGGCCTGTTCCTCTTGTCGGCGGGCCTGTTCCTCTTGTCGGCGGGCCTGTTCATCCTGTCCGCCCCGCAGCTGCTCTTCCAACCGACGGACCTGTTCCTCCTGTCGGCGAGCCTGCTCCTACAGCATCACCATCAGAGCACCTAAGTCAGGTGCTGCAGATGTAGGAGCTACTGACGGGCCTGCAGCCGGCGGCTGTCCCTCCGAAGTCTACGACGTTGCACCACCATATCTTCTTTGGTCCGTCTCATGCTGGCGTTGACTACGGGTATGGACACCCTCCGTTTCCTTCTTAGGTAAAATCGGCATGATTTTATCCCACTTCTGACACCAATTGTTACGAGCTTGAGGTTCGTGACAGTAAAAATTGCCGATAGAATTACCTAAATTAACACTTTAATTTTCTTTAGACAAATTAAAACTTAAAACACCAATAATTAATCACACTGATTCACTTTATTCCGCTCCGAACCTTCGCTTGTCTCGCCAAATTCAATACTTCCCCGATCGCATCTTGCAGCGCCTATAAATATAAATTAGCACCGAAATATCCAGAATATTCAAGTTCACACGTCACTTCAAGTAAACACGCGCAAGGTACCGAGATTTCGAGTTTCAACTTCAAGAAGTTTAGTTCTTCGGTTCGAGACTAGATGGCGCTAGTGCCGTCGACTTACGCGCGTAACAGTATGAACAGCCAGGAAGACATGACACAACCCTGTTTTACGCCCGCTTGGACGCTAAACATGGGTGACAGTTCATGCCCTATCCGCACACAGGCTTTACAGTTATAGTTTTAAATTATTCTTATTATTATTTATAGTAATAGTTTTATATTATGTCATTATTTAAAATTAATAAATTTGTTCAGAATTAGAGAACAAAAGTTCATCAAAAACCAAATGAAAAAAAAATTATATAAAAAGTCATAAAAATGTTTGAAAATATTATATTGGCATAAAAAAATTACTTAATCTCTTAAAAATAATATTTTTTTAACTCAGCACACTTCAATCGATCTACAACTGCTGCATTCATACCATACCCCGCATCTACACTAGCGCCATCCTTTTTTTGGAAGATTTTTGAACTGTTATTTACAGCTTACAGCTGAACACTTTTTCATTTTATCACCCGTATGAGATAAGGTCTCCTTACCTCCTCTCTCACTAAATATTTTTAGTCCAGCCCGTAGACAGAGAAACCTATAGACTAATGAACGGCGTGGCCTCGAGTGAGAAAGGACGATAACGAATTTTTAGGTTATACAATAATCTTTATGACTTTTAAACACATTTAGATAAAAAATTTAATTGTTCTAAGAACTGAACTGAACAAGATTCACTAATCTTAAGCTCACAAAACACTTTTTTCTCACTTAAACCAACTTGTAAACTCCTTAAATCGGTATGCTGTTAAAGTTGTTAAGCAAACTGTAGAGTTTGCTAAACAAAAAAACCGGCACGGAGAAAGGAACAAACAATCACACCGCTCTATCTCATTTCTATGCAAGACGTATGCATAAATCTATCTTTTTCGTGTGCGAATGCGAAAGAAGGCGTCAATTTGTCTATAGGTTTCTCTGTCTACGGTCCAGCCTAATTTTGTCTATGGGGATAGCGGTGTTATGGTGATGAATAATGGAGTAGATTGATATGGAGTGATTACTTATCAGCACAAAGTGTTAAATGTTATTCACAACGTCAATGGTTTACATCGGCATATTGTGAAGAATTTTATGACTAAAATACAATCAGACTAGGTAGTAAGGTCCAAGAACTTTGCTTGCATTAATTAATGAACTTCGACTCTATGTTCTATCTCTTTGAGAATTAGGGATGTTCATATACAAAAAGTATCCATCTTTCGATATATAGCAATGTAGTATCGATATTTGGGATATATCGATATCGCGCTTGCAATTTTTATTTCTATGTAAAAAAACAAGGGGAACAGTTCAATGTGAGTAAATAAGAAACAAATGCCATGGTTAAGAAACGAATTAACTTTATATTTATGCTTTAAGTGCTTTAGCTTAAGCTTGCTTTTATGCTGGCTTGCACTCTGCTTCTCTGCTGGTACACAGATTTGTTATCATTTTCATCAGTAAGTAAACAAAATCAACAAGAATATACACAAGAAAATTCCTTTTCAAAAACAAAGCACAGCGGTAAACTTGCACAACAACCATTTCTTTACAAACCGGCGGCTAAAGATTAAGTTAATGTAATGATCGATTGGCGGCTCCTTTTATTTTTTATATATTTATTGACCTGGTTTCAAAAACCTTCAAGTATGGGGTAGTGTCACCAACCTTTAAAAAAGTACTACATACAGTAAACTTTTTATTGTCAACTTTACATTAGGTATTAGCTATTATCTAGATATTACGTATTAGATACTACTCAAGGTAATCACCCGTGCAATCGATACATCTCGCAGTGGCCGTTTAATGATGCCCTTCTTAAAGTACATAGTTAGCTGAACGGGTGTCAACAAATTCTTCAAGGGCATTTTGTACTGCCTCTCAGGTATTGAATTTTTCCCGCCAATAAGTTATCAAAACTCTGGAAAAAGTATAATTTTGTAGGTACAAAGGCTGATGAGTACGGTGGATGACAGAGAGCTTCCAACCTTGCTCTTGTAATTTGGAGACTGTCTGTTTTGCAGTATGAAGTTGCGCGTTGTCGTGCATGAGCAACGGGGATAAGTGATTGGCCAAAGCTGGTTAAGACGTGTGTGCTTCTCCACCATTATATTCAGTTCTTCACAATACACATCTGTAATGCTCATCCCGTTTGATAAGACGCTGTGATGTATGCCACCGGCGCCAGATCACCAAACAGTGACCATCGCTGTTCTATGGGTAAGTTTTCATTTAGAGCATTGTTTAGGTGCTTAACTAGCATCCAACTAACTTTCTGAGTGCTTACGATAGTCAAACAGAATCCATTTTTTGTCGCAGGAAACAATGCAGTTCAAAATTTCGGGCGCTATTTCACGCTGGCGATCATCGAATTTGTATTGGCACTCATTTTTCAAGCTTTTTTACCTTGCCGATTTGACGCAAATTGACCAATAGTTTTGATGCTAACGTTGAAAGCTGCTACTAATTCAGCCGTAGAGTATCACCAGCTTCCACATTCGCCTTTAATTCGTCATTGTCGACAAAAGTTTTCGCACGACCACGGGTCATTTTTCAGGTCGAAACTTCCAGAACGGAAACGGGCAAATATAAATAACAATAACAATAACAGATAGTGCATTTGTTTGTAGTATTCACTCCGTAATCGTCGTTGGTGTTGCGCCGCTTGTGCCGCGCTGCCACCACGATACTCATATTCGAATTTTTAACGTATCCATGATGACGAAAAACATTCAAGTGCGATGAAACACAAGGCTAATTTTATTTATTTGCACTTTGTTCCACCTAAATAAAAAGGATTACAAAGGGCAGACTTAAATGCCTTTAGGCATTCTCTCCCAATTAACCAGACTGATCAATAAACGAATGAATAATTTTGAAAAAGGATTCCATGTTTTTAAAATAAAATAAATTTGAAATTAGAATTCTCGGCCAAACAAAAATTATTTTGATTTAATTTTTTGAGCGCCACGCCAAAAACGCTTTACCGTGTCCTGTACGCCAAAGCAAAAGTAAACAAAAATACCTACGAAAAAATAGTGTTGATTCAATAACACAAAATAACTTGATTTTGTTGGTTTTTTTATGCAATAAATGACTCTTTATAATCTGGTATGTTTTATTTAATCTTGTGCTGTCTTCTACTCTTTTTATATATGTACTTTGTACATAAATAAAAAACAAACAATAACAATAAAATAGTAATAAATCACAGCACTACTCTTCATCGTGATGACGTCACTGTCACGACTGGACGACAACGGCGTAGCTAACCTTCCTTTTTGAAGCTTTCTTAGAGATGTAGCCGTGATGTAGTAGATATAACGTTGTGTATCGATTTCGAAGTCGATCTAACCAAAATATACAGAGATCGACTCAAAATATTCTATTGTGTCGGGAGAGGTGTAGGCCAAGTGAAGCACAGAAGAAAAGTCTTACGCTCTTATGACAATGGGGTTTCGATATGATGTTAATGCTACCAGATGATTTTGAGATTGAGAAAGAAAATCGCACAACACAAATTGAAAAATTGCTCTTCATACCTTAAGTAAAAAATAAACAATTATTATTTGTAATTTTATATTATTAAAATAAAAAAAAATCATCATCATCAACGCTTTCCAAAATGCGAATGAGTTCTGACGAATCGTTCATGTTGCACTGCACTACTTTCCCCGCTATTCGTTTATGACGTCATCAGGGTGTCGTCTATCCTTGACCACGGCGCCCAATGAACTGATAATCGATGACTCGCTAAGGATGCGCCGGAGTTGAGATATTAAATCTATTATGCGAAGTTGATTTGATGACATTTTCTTTTATTTATGTAGCTGATGATAGTTTTATGTTTCTTACCTTTTGTGTTATTCAAATATCAATAATAATTTAAGAAATAACACGTTTGCGTTTAATTTTCAGTAGTTTTCAAAAAATCTATGCCTAACGCATTACAACACTAGCGGTCAAACATAGACGACTTTGGCGTGTTGGGCGTAGATAGTATTTGCTTAGATAAAAATCCATGTTATTTTAGTTTAATGTTTCTTAGTACTTGTGGCTCTAGGAGACTTGTTTTTTGTACTCACATGTTGCTGGGTTATTCTTTTTTGAGGAGTGTAGAATAAAAATTACCAGTAATAATTTTGCAATATCTATATTTCATATTTTTGTGGGCCGGGTTTTTTGTCATGTATAGGCGTTGTTGGCGCTCAGGGCCCGCAGGTGCTGGTCAAGTATAGGCGACTTTGGCGCTCAAAAGGTTAAAATGCCCAATACTGCAGAATTGCAATTTTATATTGTAAAGAAATTATGTTCAGAGTAAATGTTAAAAGGTTGTCTGGTCTGTTGGTTGCCTGGAAGAGATCGCTATGTAGCGATAAGGCCGCCAAATTGTACATGTAATCTGCTCTCTGTAAATTTGTTTGTGGTGTGCAATAAAGTATATTCATTCATTCAAGGTTGTACTTTTAATGTTTTAATACTTATAGGATAAAATATTTCGATACCGTTATCGATATCAGATGATTCGATAATATGGGATCTGTTCGATATTTTATGAAATATCGATTTATACAGAGCAGTCCTATTTGTAAAACTGTCATCAATGAGATTGACTTTGACAGTTTTACAATTTGATTTTTGATTTGACTATTGTATTGACTAGTAAATTATATTTCTTCAATAATTAAGCTGACGATTGTGTTATTGAATACATTCATTGTAATTTGTTATTAATATGTCTTTAACGAAAACAAACAAAAAGTTTAAATGGGCTCTAGACTTTAGTCAAAAGTAAGTAACCTTATCTACATAAAACGATATTGTAACGCCAAGGAAGTAGTTTTTATATAAAATTAATATTTTCAGATCTCGTACACCAGCGAGTGACTTACCATCGCCTCCGGGTTATAGTCAGGCTACAAATGCTAACTATTCAGAATCATCAAAAGATACAGATTCGAACCTACTTCTAATTAAGAAATTATGGGACGTTGCTTTGGGGCCATTAAAACAAGTGCCTATGAACCTTTTTATAATGTACATGGCAGGAAATTCAATTTCAATTTTCCCAATAATGATGGTAGGAATGTTGATTGTCCGACCAATAAAAGCTTTGTTTGCCACTCAAAGTACATTCAAAATGGTTGAAGGCACACAAGCAGCAGGTCAAAAATTCGTCTATTTTATTGGAAATGTTGTGAACATATTATTGGCCCTTTATAAATGTCAAAGTATGGGATTATTACCTACACATTCCAGTGATTGGTTAGCTTTTGAGGAACCATTAACAAGGGTTGAACATATTGGAGGTGGCATCTCAATGTTATAAAAAATATATGGTAATATTTAAAATATATGTATACTGTTTATTTTAATAATTTGCTAGAATTACATATAATAAAATGTTTTAATTTATTTTAGTCTATTTCATTTCATCATTGTTTGTACTATTAATCACCACCCTTTTTTCCGTCACTGAACTCTGCGAGCTTAGTTTTGATAAATGTTTGTGCCTTTTCCAAAAGTACTTTGGGGTCTTCAACTTTATCAATCTGTAAATAGCAAAAGTATAAAATGTTTATTGTAAGCAAGCATTATGAAATGTTTATACATTAAACAACCATAATATTGTTTACTATACTGTTTTTTAATGCAACCACTTCATACATTATAAATACATATATTAAGCCTAATTACATAAACATATACACATATTTGTCTAGAAATTAAGTTCCTGGTTTAATGTTGGTACACTATAATAAGTTAATAAGTCTACAAAATACTACTAACAAAGTAATAAAAAATAACAAACCATTTTTTTTTCCAAAAGCCTTGTCGCATTCCCTAATAGTTTTCTTACAAATTAATGAAACAGCACCCTGTATTAAGAAAATATTTTAAGACACAAGGTCTATGCTAAGGATCTCACATTTTTGTTGTATAGGTTCGATTATATTATTGTTAACAAACTTTAAACAAAAGAGGCCATACAGCACTTTTCCAAACACATTGAACCAGGAACAATGTAAGTGTATTTTTAAATACATAGTCATTAAACATTTAAAGGCCAGTTGATCCATACATTTAAAGGCATGGCCTCCTTTGTACGTGGATTTCAGCTTTAACAGCCTATCCTCAAAATGTATGTTTAGCACTAAATTGTTTGATATTGGTCACAAAAATGATGTTATAATAAAAGTAAAGTGAGAATCAAAATAGTTTGATGAATGCTTAGCATAGCATGATAAAATTCCAATAAAAACCATGAAAGGTTTGTTAATTCTAAATTCTCATTAAATATGTGAAGTGTCACACTAGATGTTCCAGTTAGCTGTTATTAGAAATTATTTCTTAAATAATGAAAAAAGCCCTTTATATTACTGTAAACAAAAGAAAACGGTTTTAGAAAGAATTTTACTAGAATAAGTTATATTCTGAATGATCAACAACTTTAGTATTATCAAAGAAATACATAACAAATGTCTGCAATAAGTCAGTGAAGTATTTAAGTAGGTCATTTGATTTGGGAAATATTGTTAGATATCAGTAACCCAATACATAAAATTGTTACACATTTTATTTTAATCTACTACTTATTATATACACTCATGGACAAATTTAGAGAAAAGCAAAAAAAGTGTGTATATAAAAAAATATCACAGATATTTATGAGTTAAGTTTAGTAATTTAGATTTTGCTTATTATTCGTTAATTTAAAATTGCAAACGTCGAAAACAAATGACACATATAAAACAATTAAGAAAAAATAACCAGGAAACATTTTTTTACTTAACATTTTTTTCATAAAAGCTATAATCACTACTAAGTTTTGCCTCCTCTAGCTCTTTGAACTGCTTTCAGTCTCCTTGGCATACTCCTAATCACAATATCAATAAAATCTTGAGGGATTGTTTTCCATTCTTGTAATGAATTTTTAAAATCCCTCAAATTAGCAAGGGCAGAATTTCTATTCTTAATTTATCATCCAAGCTTATCCCATAAATGCTCTATGGGACTTAGTCAGGTGAGCGCGCTGGCCACCCCATAGTATTGATTTCAACATTTTAAAGGTATTTACAACTACGGGTGCAGTATGGGGGTGTGCATTATCATGCATAGAAACAAATCTATTTCCTATAAAATAGGCAAATGGCACTACAATTTCTTCCACAATCTCAGTTACATATCGTGCCGATGTTAGTGACCCATTCTTAATGAATTCTGTATGTGCCCCCATACAAATAAATATTTCTTCATACCATAACTGACCCTCTACCATATGCCTCTTTTCCAATTATGTTGCACTGAGCGTACCACTCTCCCAGGCTTTTTCACATTTTAATCCTTCTGTCATCTGGCTTGGGGCAAAATCTGGATTCATCTGTGAATAGAACATAACTGTAAGCTTCATCATTCCAATTTTGTGAGCAAAACAAACTCTATTTACTGTAACCCCTCGAATTTCGTTCGAAGCTTCTTTCTTACCTCAAAAGTTAATGTACCAGTCATTTCTGGCCAGTTTTCCGTTTACGTCCCTGTGTCCTGCTATTGAAAACCTGGTATACCACAGATTTTGCTAATCGTAAGGTTTGGGCTACATGTTTGAAGGTGTGCCCTAGCAACTTTTAGATCTAGCATTCTAAGTTTATTTGCAGTAATAATTTACACTTAACACGATAAACAAGATAGTCAAGGCAAAAATTTAAACAAATTCAAAAGTTGGCAAAATTTTTCACAGTATGTTTGTGGCCTGTATGCACGATAATTAACAACAAGAAAAATTAAACCTAAATATTCCTCTAAATTTGTCCATGAGTATAGTTATAGTTTATAGTTAAAAATAACTGTTCCTGGCATATTTAATTAATTCTAACATTTTAATTTATTGTTCATGCTAGGTATTGTATATTCTTTCCAGGACTAGCGACCAGCCCCAGTTTCGCCTGGATAAGATAAATGATATTTAATAAATTTTTCGATTTTCAAAAATAAATCTAAGTTTTTCGGTTAAAATACTACCTAGATATTTCCTGGCATTACTCTCTATCTGTTCGTAAAGTATCATCACAATTGGTTTAGCCATTCCCAAAAATTAAGCCAGACACAGGCAAAAATTTAAAAATGGTTGTGTCTTAATCACATGCAAATAACCCCCTGAAGTTAATAGAAGCCAGTTATTTCAATATTAGAGATGGACACTTCAATCTTATTTATATGTGTATAAGAAAATTATACATTTTCTTTTATAAATTTATCAATTTTCTTTGCATGTTATTTTTAAGTAACAAGATAATTGGTTCTTCTTATTATCTTTTAGGAATAAGGGAACATTTAACCGATTTTTTTATCTTGCCATGGCCCACCAAATTTTAGATATAATAAGTAAATTTGATTTCTAAGTTTATTTTATAAATAATGTGGAAAAATAACACACAGGTTCAAAATGTAAGTGGAAAGGGGTGTCATTGTGCACCCCTTATTTTAATGTAGCATCACATTTCTTTGTAAAATGTACTGACAGTATCTGCATACTGACCATGAGAATTGTATGATGACTGCGGACCACTTCGGATAACTAAGGACCACTGGTTAAAAACTGCTATTCTAATCAATAGAAACTAGGCTATTAGCTAAGGAGATAAAAGTTCACCTTGTCTCAGTCTGCTATTAAACCATAGAAAGCTTGTTATAGGTTGATGCAATTTTAGGGTTCTTGCAGGCGCCTGGAGGCTCAACCCCTTCCCTTCATAATGTAGCAGAATTAAATAAGCCTACCACGGGAGGGTACCAGCAAACCTGGTAATTTTGAATCTAATCCTGAGCGGCGAAACTCCGTTCAACACTATCACTGCTCGAGGCAAGTAGAGCAAAAAACAAATGCGACCCCTGCCATACTATCCGTGAATTTCTGCAACATTCATTCACTCTTAACGTCAAATATCATCTTGACACGGCGAAGCCGGTCTTGCTTTCTGACTGAGATACAGGAGTCCTCTCTGGTTGATGCTTTGTACCTTTCCTACCAGTACAAGTGTGAACACTCCTTTGTGCCTCGGGGTGAAGTTTACTTATATGTAGGGGAGGATATCTGTTCTCGACGCCTCGGCAATCCTGAAGATCTTGCCTATTGACAATCCCAGCATCTACAGGCAACTCCGTTAATGCTATAAAAAACCCTATTCAGAGAGATCGAGATCCTTGGCAATTAACACAGTAACATTTATTGTTATGTGGATGGCAGCACTGCTGTTACTTTTTACACTGACCGTGCCAATATATCTTGGGAACTTTTCAAATGTATTGTTGAAGTAATTTATGGAATATACAGTTCTGCAGTCACTTGGAGGAGAAGGCTGAATTGGCCTCCAAAAAGCTTGGGATGTTGAGTGGATGAACGGCAGCACTGATGTTACTATTTACACCAGCTGTGTCAATATTTCTTGGGAACTTGTTTGAAGTCGAGTGTATCGTTGAATTTGTTTATAGAATGTACAGTTCCGCAGTCACTTGGAGGGGAAGGCTAAATTGGTCTCTAAAAAACTTGGGATGCCGAGAGGACGATCAGCCGATTTGCTGGTTCAGCATTGATTTTGCATCTTTTATTGCATTTACTTTAGACATTGCTCTGAAGAAATGTTCGGATTAATTCCACAAGCACATATTGCACCAAAACTCACTATATCATCCACACTATCCAGCTGCTTGGCGATCACCCATGTGATTTACTATAAATTTTCTTCCTCTGACAACTTTCATGAATAATTTACCACTGGAGATTTTTCTGGACTGATATGACTTAGGCACCTTCAAAGAACAACTGTACTCCTTTTTAAAAGGTCAGCAACATATTTGCGATTCCCCTGGCATTGCAGTTGTTCATGGGTGGTGGTTGACACCATCAGGTGCTTGTTTGCACCTTCAACTATAAAAAAAGTAGTAACGAAAATATTTTGAGAAACTCTGTATAGATGAAATATAGTCAGTTAATCTGCTAATGCACATTGGGTTAGTACAGTGGATTCTTTCATGCTCTGAATCTCACTCTGATATGGTCTAAAATGGTATTAACTACTGGCAAATTTATTTGATAGTCATATGAAAAACCTATACATATGGTGGTCAATTAACCTTGTATTTTGTTTACCTGATAATTTTGTGCTATGTAAACACCAGCATAGACACCAGTTCCAAAAATTATCTGAAATGGAATATTAAAATAATTTCATGAACATAAATAAATGAAGTGAGAAATGTGAATTAAGAGGGGAAGGTAGTTGTTGCATATTATCCAGCTTCTTGCTGTAGAGCTTGCCTCTTGCTCTATAATATTTCATACTATCTTACATGTTTCGGCCACAAGTACTCACAAATTTGTTCTAGTAGGAAGACTAAGAAAGTTAATATAATTATAGGTGTTACAGTTCTTTATCCTAGTTCTCAGCGGTCTACGTAACAGTATTAATATATGCAATACACTGTTACAGTGATAATTACACATATTTTAATTTATAGATAAAGGGAGAATAATCTAAGTTGTGACAAACTTTCAATATTAGGAGTTATACGTTGTAATCATTACTAAGAAACTATTGATTACAATAAACTCACACTTGTTTTAAAAAGAGACCAATAACAGCCCATATTTTTTAACATTATTTTTTAATAATTATCAAGTTTAATTTTGGCATATTATAAAAAACTGATCGATAATTTATTTAAAATATAATTTAACATGTTTATTGAAATGTCACTATGACTTTCTATTTTTGAATGATTATGACAATTGTAGATTATAAAATGTAAACATTTCTGATATAAAGGTTTGAAAATGTTTTGCTTATCATGTATAACAATCAAAACATTTTTAAACATAGAATATTATGTCAGTAATGCTTAATTTATTTCATATCTAACTTTTTAAATGCTTTTTTAATGGCTGACTGCCATATAACTCAAAGAACTGACAACTGAATATGAAAAAGGGTTCTCTTGTGACAACTTCATACAGGTAAACTTAGTCTACAGTGGCCTTCTACTAGATCTAGTGACAACCTGATAGGATATGCAGGAAATAGATGGATGAAGGTGGCCCTTACCGAGTTTTGTGGCATAACTTGGGAGAGTTATGTTCTACAGTGGACTTGAGAGTGTAATGTTGAAGTTATGAAAAAGTGAAAGAATGAACGAAAATAATATTTTGAAAGGGTATTTGCGTCTTCTTTTCATTTATGGCAATCTCATAAAGTATTCAGGCTATAACTATACAATTTATGATAATAAAGTAGATAGTGTGCAACGATCGTTTAAAAATGAACAAAAATACTGGAGGACAAATATTTTTACGCGAAGTCTTAAAAACAACACTCACCACTCCTTTCAACATTTTCATGTATATTTAGATGTTATTTAAAGATAAAAACGATATTGAAGCAATTGTAGGAACTAAACAGTTAAATTATGTTTTTAGATAACATTTATCCAATAACAAAAACCTAAGAGAAATATTTTTTGTATTGATAGTTTGACAGCTGATTTTGAGGTGAAGTAGATACTAGATAATAGATATTTATTTATCTATGATTTTGAACAAAGAGTATATTATAATGATTCTTTTGATGTCCTTCTTATTGTAATTTTTGGCGTAGACAGAGAAACCTATAGACTAATGATTAGGGTGGCCCCGAGTGAGAAAGGACGATAACGTAGTTTTAGGTTATACAATAATCTTTACGACTTTTAAACATATTTAGATAAAAATTTTAATTGTTCTAAGAACTGAAATGAACAAGATTCACCAACCTCAAAAACACAAAGCTCACAAAACACTTTTTTTCTCACTTAAACTAACTTGTAAACTCTTTAGATCGTTACGAAATGTCAAAGTTGTTTAGCAAAGTGTAGTTTGCTAAACAAAAAAACTGGCACGGAGAAAGAGACAAACAATTACACCGCTCTGTCTCATTTCTATGCAAGAGTATGCATAAATCTATCTTTTTCGTGTGCGAATGCCAAAGAAGGTGTCAATTTGTCTATAGGGTTCTCTGTCTACGGTTTTTGGCTATGTCATACTTTCTGTATATTTTACTCTACTCTATGTGTCAGACCTCGGATTTAGTTAGTAACAAAGCAATATCTTTAGTTAGTAGAGGTTAAAATTAAATGCGAAAAGCCGATAAATTTAGTTTTGATCTATTTTTGACACTAACAAAAGTGCAAATCGGTTAAATCACTGACCTCTATATACACAAGTGCGCTGGAATGGCTATACACCGTGACATGATAAGGCAATTTGATTTGCGTCATTTTAGCGCTGACATCAGCTAAGTGCACGTCCACGGAACTAATAGTAGGGAATAAGACAGTGTAACAAAATATATCGATAAAAATTTTATACCCTACTATACCTAAATAAATAGAATGGACTCTATGGATAGGTGGACTCTAGCCATAACGTCAATTTTATTTATTTATCATATTAATATAATCCCACTATCATTCATCATCATTAAAGCCCTTCACAAGTCCACTGCTGAATATAGGCGTCCCCCAAGGTCCGTCTCACAAAGCACGGTCCTGAGCCACCTGCATCCATCAACTTCCTGTATGTCTTACCAGGTTTTCACTCCATCTAGTGGGGGTACGTCCGACACTTCACCTGCCGGTACGAGGCTGCCACTCGAGAAACTTTTTCACCATCGGCTATCGGTTCTTCAAGCTATATGGCCAGACAATTGCCACTTCAGCTTACTAATCCATTGGGCATTGTCGGTCACTCTGGTTCAACTGCCGATATTCTCATTCCTATGTTTATCCTCCTAAGCTTTCTAGCTTCGGACTCTAGACTCGCACTTACCAAAACCCCATGGTGTTCTTCATGGCCACGGAAACGCTTTCATGCACATCCGTGGCCCTTCCGGCAGCCCCTCTTTAGTTGCTGACTTCTCTCCACCCGTTTTTCTTCTCTGATAAGGCGCACCAGAAACACAAGGCACACTGCCCTTCGCAGCCTCTGACTCCACCTGCACTACGGACTCCCCAAGCCCGATGTGTGAATGGAACCAGGAAAAAACGAGCACTTTGCAGCATCATGTGGTGCAGGCTCACCAAAGTCGCAAAGGATAGTCGAGTGACATCGCATCGCCAATCGCCATACCAACACTCCTCTTCCCTGACGACTCCACCTCGACTACAGCGGTGCAGGGAGAGGAATCTCCTCTAGCTGCAGCCCACTAATACACATCTAACGTGGCTCGACATCATCAGGCGACCTTTCGACACTTGGCTATGGTCCTTGAGTTTGGGGAAAATCAGGAAAGAGGAAATAAAAAAAAAACATTCGGAATAATAATCTAATACGTTTATACTGTACTACTACTCTACTGAACTGGCACTACCAGAAAATATTGTCGAAATACTGCACTTTTCCACACTGGTGCAGTTTTCATGTCTAATAAAACAGTCGTCTGTGAAATGTTCAGAACAAATATGATCATTTTGTTACAGACGACAATTCACAATATTTACGCTTTGAAACCATAAATTTAGTCTAGGTTTAGTTGAAAACCTGTTAATTAATAAACATTTGATAATTATCTGTCGTTGGCGACTTTGTTTGTTAACAGATATGGGTAGGAAAGAACATTGATAAGTATTATAGACAAGGAACTTGACAACCCTATTGAATTTTATTGTTTATCAAAACTCAGTAATATACAGCCAAATATGTTGGTATAGTTATTAAGATTAGTAACAAATTATTAAGTACTTATGAAATAGTTTTAATTCGTTTAATATTAGCTGCAAATTCACTTACTTGTGAAATATTATACCACTTCGCTTTTGGTAACGAGTTTTACAGATTACGCACACTCTGATTGTTATTAAAATAATTCTTATTATGAAACTAATATTATACGCAATCAAACAACATAAAATACTTTCGTTTTTTAGTTTAAAAGTTCAATTACAACAGACTTTGGCAAATTATCTCAATTTTAGTTTCCAAGACGGCCGTTAGCGGTGCTTCAAATTGGCACAGACATTTTGTATGGCACAGCCAGTCCAGCGTACTTGTATATATAGAGGTCAGTGGGTCGAATTTATTTATTTATTTAAAGAAAAATAAACAAAATCAATTGACTACGTCTGGTATTCAGAGTAATTACTAGCGTAGAGGGAATCCTAAAATAAGAAAATTATTTTAGCTGAATTCTTTATAATATGATATTTCACGTGATACAAAATAAGATAGCTATATTATTGTCACCCTAGTTTTTTAACAAGGTTCTGCCGTGCTGGTGCCATATAGGCTAGATATTTTTTAATCACTGTGTGTCAATATTCGATATTTATTTAAGGGTAGGTATTGAGTTCGTATCAATTTCGATATAAATATTTTAATTTTGTATTAACCGACTAAATATTAAGCAACAAAAGCAGCTACAAACGCATTCATGTGCTATTGTCTCTTTTTGTCACCCATCCATCTCGTAATAAATATGGGCCTTATCCTATTACACCATACATAACTTGACGATATCTCAATATATATATATATATATATATATATATATATATATATATATATATATATATATATATATATATATATATATATATATATATATATATATATATATATATATATATATATATATATATCGATACGATATTTTTTCATTTGCACATCCCTAGTGTCGTTTTCCATTCCATAGACACAACTATTGATGTGCCATTAGCAAAACAAAAAACGTTGCCGATAAATTAATTTAGTCTATGACTTAATCAAAATTAAGGATTTTGATTGGGAGTTTTGACCGTCGATAGATGCTCATGTTTTATCGTTAAAATAATGGTTTGAAGTGAATTTTGATAAGTAAAAGTGAAGAGATTTTATGTATTATTAAGTGTCGGCGCATCTGAACTATTAGAGAAAATGAAGAAACAAGTGCTTTGAGGTTGATATAAACCTCAAGTTATTTTAATCGCTTAGGTGCCTTATGAACTTGGGTGACTATCGTCATCAACTGTCCGCTGTGAACCCATGACCCTGTGGCCCAATCATTTTGTGGTTCCTTCTCTCCGGATACGAAGGGCAAACTAGTCACCCCTAACCATTTAGTTGCCATCCGTTTCCAGATACGAACCCAATTACCCTAACCCTAGCGCCACCATTTGTGTTCCTTCGTTCTGGATTTAAAATTAGCACCCTAGCGCGCATTCATTTACTGTCTTTTTTCCAACTGCCCGACGCCGACGCGTGTTCAAGCTCAATCAAACATAGGTACGAATTTATGAAACTATGTTTATTAAGCAAACATAAAAATCAAAATAATTTACTCTTCTTAAAAAGGGTTACCATATTATATATAATTGTGGTTTTGATTCCTTGATCGCAGTTTTACGTCCAAGATATTTCGATCTAATATCAAAAACAAAAAATATTGTTTAATAATAATCATTTATTTCGGACCATGACCCATATGGGTAAAATATGATAGTAACAACGTCAACTAATTATAATTAAATCAATTTATATACCTCTACCCACTTCCCACTGCACCAGACCCGCAGCAGTGCATACGTGCCCAGTGTTGCAGTAAAAGGCGGTCTGGTACTACGGTATTTTATTGTAGAGAAACAATATCTCTCAGGATGCTGTCGTTGTTTTCCTGAAGCCTGCGCATCAAGGATGTTGTTCTTTTTCGCAGAATAGCTTGAAAGCTGTCCAGTTTCGCTTCAGCAAACATACCTGACGCACTACAGAATCGTTGAAGCCCCATCAGCACCCTAAACGCTTTATTATATTGCACACGAAGAACATTGTAGGCCCGCTGCGTATGTCACGGCTGCACGTGTAGAACGATTGGCAAAATGTTTTAAAAATAGTAATTTTCATTTCTCTAGTACAACGTGCAAACCTGCGGGCCAGCTTGTTGCACCGGAGCGACAACGCTCTTCGCTCCCTCTCTCTCTCTCTCTCTCTCTCTCTCTCCTGATATTATATATATCAGGATGATATTATATATATATATATATATATATATATATATATATATATATATATATATATATATATATATATATATATAATATCATCGTCATCACCTAAATCTTCATTAACTATGTGGCCAAGGTACTTAAATTGGGAAACTCTCTTTAGTGCTATACCATAAAGGCACACCGCAGGTACTGTATCAGGATTAATACCCATGCGAAACACCATGACCTCACTCCTCCGCCATGAGACATGGCGTATCTTTCACACACTCCTAGTATATGTCTAAGTACATCAATCGAGGGCCTTAGCACCACCATACCATCACTATAACTTATGCTATTTATTATATTGCCGTTGCCATTGCGTCGTTTTTTTTCTGCTGTCAGAGTGATTGGTGGTTACACGTGTTTTTGTATTGAAATAAGTTTTTAACATTTTTTTTGATTCAAAGTTGTGCAAAACCTCTCAATTTTCTGTGTGTTGTCTCTGTATGTTCTTATTTTTATTATTTTTTGTTTAGTTAATGTAGATCTGTGTGACGACGATGGAGGTTGACCGAGG
The DNA here is from genome assembly GCA_036936625.1 of Parnassius smintheus behrii. Classification (NCBI taxonomy): domain Eukaryota; kingdom Metazoa; phylum Arthropoda; class Insecta; order Lepidoptera; family Papilionidae; genus Parnassius; species Parnassius smintheus. Next base: position 22,581,400 of record JAUPFT010000005.1, on the reverse strand, counting down.
AGATGCTGAACCACCGGATTTATCCGGTGATTCTGGCCCTGCTAAACGTAAACTCATGGATTCCTTACCATTACCCAATTTTCCAAAGAAAAAAATAGGGCACGAAGATCACCCTTTTGCCTCCTACCAAAATACATACGTCCAACCTGACTTCCAAGATAAAAAAGTATACAGATAGCGATAAAGGCCCATTCGTTATACATTAAAGACCACTCAGAACCTGATCCATCAGCAGGTTGTACAGTTAGACCTGTGAAAATTGGTCATATCCTCACTCAAAATAAAGTGGCCAATATTGAAAAACAGGGTATCAAAATTTTAGGGCGCAACAGAGTTTCAATTGCTTTTAAAACTGCTTCTGATGCCAATAATTTTATTGACTCGGAGTTTCTCTCGCTTCATAAACTTTCTTCTGTCATTCCAACTTTTAATGTTCCCGTATGGGTGTGATCAGGGGTATTCCGACTGACATTTCTATGGAGGAATTAGCAGTCGAGTCTGAGCTCCCTCCCGGCAGAGGAGAAATCATTAAAGCCAGAACATTTAACAGAAAGGTCAAAAAAGGTGATGAAGTGGAGTGGGTTCCAACTCAAACTGTTGTCCTCACCTTCTCAGGACAAGTGCTCCCCTCCCATGTATATTGCTTTTATGCTTCTATACCAGTTGAAACTTACCTTCTTCCTACTATCTAATGTCTAAAATGTTGCCGTTTTGGACATGTCAAAGCCCAATGTCGATCGAAACCACGATGCTTTAAATGCAGCAAAGAGCACACCGGAGGTAATTGTCTTACAGATTCCCCAACCTGTCTTTTCTGCTCTGCAAATCATTCAGCTGTTGAAAAAAGTTGCCCAGAGCACTCAAGACAAAAAGCTATCAAGATAGTAATGTCACAAGAGAATATATCATACCTTGAGGCTTCCGCCCGTTTCCCGGCAGTCAGAAGACCTTATTCTGATGTTGCATCTTCACGAATTCCTGTAAGCCGTCTTTCATCTCCTCAGGCATCTATAAACTCTCCTACTCTGTCTCCTTCTCAGTCCTATAGGAAAACTACATATAAAGCCAAATTTCACACTATAACATTACAAGTACTCCTTCGTCCTCTCTTCCCAATGGGCATGCTTTACAAAGCAATATAATATCCCCTAATGATAATCTTCTAGAAAATCTTGTGGCCTCTGTTACAGATATTGTTGGCAAATTTGATGATTCCCATTTACCGTTCAGCGATAAAAGCAAACTAGATGTCCTCTTCTCCAGAATATATAAAGTTCGAATCTCTAACTCTCCTCCAGTGGAATTGTCGGAGCATCAGGAATAAGAAACCTGAAATAATCCACTTAATTAATACTCATAACCCTTCAATACTTGCAATATCGGAAACCTGAATTAAGCCAGGGTCCACATTTAGAATCTCAGGCTTCTCCTGTTATCGTAGTGATAGGAGCGACGGCTTTGGTGGCGCTCTGATTTTACTAAAAAGGACCATTCCCTTATCACCCATTCCTCTTCCTCCTGTACAAGACAATATAAATGCAGTAGTTGTTAAGGCTATGGACATCACAATCCTATCCATTTACATTCCGGCTCCCACACCATCTTGTATACCAGAACTCAATTTAATTCTATCAAGCATCTCTCCTCCTCACATTGTTATTGTATTTACTCAGGCAAAAAATGCATCAGCTGAACATTCCCGAGAGAATAACAGATTTCATAGCAAACCATACACATAGACGCATATTAGTTCGTTCTGAAGGACGATTTCTACCAGCTAGATTTACCTGGAAGGGACTACCACAAGGTCCAGTCTCGAGCCCCTTGTTGTACAGCCTCTACACCCATGATCTAGACAGATCTGTAAATTGCCTAGGTAATATTCTGCAATATGCAGATGATCTAGCCTTATACGTAACTGATGTCTCTATTGCTGAGGCTATCTCTCGTTTATCCCAAGCTGTCAACTTTCTTAATAATTGGCTATTGGAGCATGGTTTATCAACGTCTCCTTTAAAATGCAGTACTATGGTTTTCTCTAGGTGAAGGTATATGCCAGAAGTGTCCATCTACGTCGACAATACTCTAATCCCCACTGAAAATCAAGTCAAATTTTTAGGAGTTATCCTGGATAACAAAATGACAGGATTTCCTCACTTATCATATATTGCCTCCAAAGGTGAAAAAATCTCAATGTAATTCGATCTCTATCAGGTTCTTGGTGAGGTTCTCACCCCTACTCACAAAAGCTTTTATATAACGCTCTAATTAGAAGTCACTTTGACTATGGGTGCTTTTTACTAGAGCCATGTAGCAAAATGGCTCTTAATACCTTGGACAAAATCCAGTCAAAATGTCTACGCATAATAACTGGTAGCATGAAATCCACTCCCATTCTCGCTCTTCAAGTTGAATGTGTTGAGCCCCCCCCCCCCTTATATCTACGCAGGCAATATCTCTCAGATAGGTTCTTGTTTAAAGTAGCATGTTATTCACTACACCCTCTCCTTTCCAAACTTCATTCCTTGTATCGGTTGGTCAGGGACTCCCCATATTGGTCGCACAAGGATTTGTCATGCATTATAAAAAGTTATATTAAATTGCTTTACATTCCCACTCCAATTTATCAATCCCTTAGTAACCCACTTTACAATATCCCATACGAGGCTCTAATTTTCAATCCAGACATTATTCTAGATATCGGAATAGATAAAAATACTATTGAAGCAAATAACAAATTAAATATGCTCCTCCTCCAAAATTGGCATGATTGGTTAACTATGTACACTGATGCTTCAAAGTTAAGTGACGATGGATTAGTAGGTTCTGCAGTGTGGATTCCTAAATACAGGATTATTTTAAATTTTAACTCTCCCCCTGACTCATCTGTATTCACAGGTGAGGCTTTGGCTATTTTGGAGGCTGTTTCATATGCAGAATCACATGGTCTGAAAAGGACCCTCATTTTCTCGGACTCCCTTAGTTGCCTTCAAAGTATTGTTTTCAGTCCTTTTCACTCTAAGATTAGATACCCCCTAATTTTAAATATTAGAAAGTCTCTGTACATAAAAAAGGGCTAAACATTGTATTGGCTTGGATCCCTAGCTAGCCACTGCGGGATTCAGGGCAATGAAATTGCTGATAATTTAGTTAAAGATGCCACAAAATCTGGCTCTATCCCTAGACATGACCATGAACATGACCTCCTGCCAAAGGCAAACTCCGGCCTTCTGTCTTCTTGGCAAAGTAATTGACATCAGTCTAAATTTTTAAAATGTAATCACTATTCCAAAGTCCAAATGAATATCCCATCGAAACCCTGGTTTTTTCAATATTGCCACTTTAGTAAAGTTACCACCTCTACTGTTTGCCGCCTACGCTTTGGTCATGCTTGTACTCCTGTACACTTGGCCAAACTCAGGATTAGGGATAGCTCAATTTGTGAATGTGGTCTAGATGAAGGATCTGTCAAACATCTGTTCTTTGAGTGGCCTAAACTTTCTTTCTCTCCCTACGATATCCTGCCCAATTACATCCCTCGTCCAGTAAATTTCCAATTTTTGCTGACCCTAGTGTATACTCCCTTTGTAAATAATTTATGTGCTTTTATTCGTACTAATAATATTCAGTAGAATTCTATCAAGAGATAGAATTCTGCCATAATTTAAAAGAAGAATTATATTGCCGTCAATGCTGCGTCCGATACCGGTGCTGCCCGATCAACTGATTGATGTATAGGCTAAAGGGCGCCGATGAGGTCAGAACACCATGTCTCACTTCATACTGCAGTCCACACGTGCTCAGACAATGCACCCAACTATCTGATCTGGTTAATTTGATGATCGTAACGGAATTGGAAAAGATTGACCAGTTCTTTAGGTACACCTTGCTCACATAATTTTGACCATAAGATCTTATAGTGAATCAGGTCAAAGGCCTTAGAGAGATCTAAAAATGCAGCGTACACAGGTGTATTTCCATCAATGTAATATCGTCAGATGTTTAATTACATCCATTAGTTTTAAAAAAAATCGCACGTGATTGCGTAGGTACTTACATATTACATTACTGCCGAAGCTAGTATTTTTTTAAATAAATAGAACCTTATTTCAAATTTAACTTGTTCACTTTTGCTTTCAAAAATATACGATGCACTGATGACTGCTCGCAAAGGGGTACTCGTGCGAAAACAATGGTATCCTAGCAGGTTCGCCTCTTCGATCCATCGATTAAAAACATCGATGTTTACTCGATATTGACAAATTAAAAAAAAACATTGGATTGATTCAAAGAATGAATACTTTATATTGAGTGTTTTTATATCTTTTGATTGTTGAAAATATGTTAAATACTAAATAGTCGCCTTCCAACTCATAAGCATTTAATACATGTCATCATTATTTAATTGGTAATCTAGATAACATAGTTACTTCTCTGGTCGTGCACAACTGACAAAAAACGGATACGCTAAAAAGCAAAAGGCTCCATCCAGTATAATAATTAGTCTCACTGAATACCAGCGTAAAATAGTGGCTTAATGCTGCTGTGTTTCGTTTTGTGAGTGTAGAGAACCGGAGACACTTTTTACTAGAAACGAGGCATTCCATCTTAGTCCTCACGGGTGACAACGCATCTGCATTTTGATTCTTAATCGAGGATAGATGTCTATGGGCCACAGCAATCAGTTACTATCAGGTGGACTGTGGGCTCGTTTGTCAACCTATCCTACAAAAAAAGTTCAAGTAGGCCTATATTACTCCCACAGCTAGGACAAATCTTACGACACATCATATTCCAAAATCCATCAAACTGTTTGGGCTACAGAGCGTGCAACGAAATAGACATACCATACACTCGAAAAGCATTACCCTCTTTCTGGCGCCTTTGGGTAAAATGTATGTCATAACTATTTAAGACGTGTTTATGTTATTAAGATTTTTTTAATAATTTATATGTTTACATATTTTACAATTATGCTATCAAAGGATTTTAATTCATACATTTTAAGCTGAAAGTGTTCAAAAAGGCGTTTAATTATATTAAACAAGCTGGTACCACCCGGTTTACTGCCGCAGAAGAAATAAGGTACATGTCTACTTCTTTGGCATGCTGTGTAGCCTAAATTGATTTCATCATATGAGCTGTCGTTAACTTCGTCTTAATCGTGGGAGTTACATAGGCTACAGCCTTTAATATTTAGACAAACTAAAGAAAAGTGCATTTAAAGAAAGGACAGTAGTGTGAAGACATCTGAAACTTTTCACTTTTCAGCAAACTTTTTTACGCAGTCGGATTATTTTAATTAGTTTTTTTTTTAATTTTAATTACTATTTTAATCTTTGGAATCGTTACTCACATATTTCTCACTTATTAATTATATTTTTTTTTGTATATCCTATTGAATATTATTGTAAAAATCAAGTCATTGAAATATTGTAAAAAAAATTGCATTTTAAAATAGAGAAAATTATTTTAATATTATTACAAAACTTGACTAGGTGACAAATATCGGATTTCTCATTATTTGTCGATCCTGTATATAATACAGGATATAATAATATTTAAACTTAAAAATAACAAACTATGAATATTGTTACGAGCTAATATTCTGGATATTTCGCTGCTAATTTATATAAATTTAATGATGAAAATGAAATATCCAGAATATTCAAGTAAACACGCGCAAGGTACCGAGAGTTCGTGTTTCGACTTCAAGAAGTTTAGTTCTTCGGTTGAGACTAGATGGCGCTAGTGCCGTCGACTTGAGCGCGAACACTGCCCCCTCCTAAGACATGCTCGTCCCGAGCATTATCGGCCCCATAATAACGTGCCAAGCGATCCACATGGACGATCTTAGGAGTCCCTCTTGCGCCTTTCTGTAACGGCTCCGCAATGTCAAGGGATGTCCTATCCCGTGGTGCACCAACATTGTACAATTTCGATGCTCCTCTACTCCGTGTCTGAGGTCCCCTCACAGCTGCACAACTTGTACATGTACGACTCCAATCCTCGACATCGTCACGATAATGGACCCAGTAAAACTGTTCTCGGACCTTCAGTAGAGTTCGTTTGACTCCCAGATGGACTCTTGAACGACCATTATGGCACAGCTGTAGAACATTCGGCACTTTAGCTTTAGGGACAACCATTTGTAAACGACAGCTGTCTCCTCGACCATTGTCCCATTTACGGCACAGGACTCCATCCTGAAGCAGCAAGCTGTCCTATTGGGCCCAATAGCTTTTCGTGGTTGAACTCATCGCTGAGACGTCCCTCCACTTAGGCTTGGTAGCACGGCCTTCATCCATCCCAGAATCGGCTTGATGTCCGGATCTTCCTGCTGTGCAAGTCGTAGGCTGTCCTTCCACCCGTTGCTGAGGTGGTCTGTCCTGAGCATCCTCACGGATACCACTTCCTTACTATCTTGCCTACTACAATGATTGCAATCTTCAGGACGAGGTCTTCTTGACAATGCATCTGCGTTGCCGTGAGATTTCCCGCTGCAGTGTCTGATAGTAAAGTCGTATTCCTGCTGCTGCTGGGCGGTGCTGTTAGCCGCACTTCCTTTCTGAGGCCGTTCACCTTCTCTTTCTAGGGTGTGCTTAGGGCAGCTGGACCGAAGATGGCCCCTTTCCCCACAGCCATAGCACCTAGGGCTGTATCCTTTATTGTGGTCGCGAACCGTAACTGCTGCAACCTCCCTAGCGTGAGGTGAACGATGATCCTGTCGCCGCCAGGCAGTGCCGTTAGCTGCACTACCCTCCTGATATCGTTCACTTTCCCTTTCTGCAGTTCGCTTAGGGCAGCTGGATCGAAGATGGCCCCTTTCCCCACAGCCATAGCACCTAGGGCTGTATCCTTTGTTGCGGTCGCGAACTGTAGCTGCTGCAACCTGACTGACGCGATGGGATCGATGATCCTGCCGCACGGCTTCCACCTCCAGTGCATGGGCCAAGGCGTCATTAAGCGTCTCGTGGTGCTCGAGCCTCACAGCAGCTCTGACTTCAAGGTCGCGGATTCCGTCGACGAATGTCTGAACCGGGTTCCCTTCAATGAGCGCAGGTACAGACTGGTATGCTTTTCGAACCATCTTCTCCACCTCAAGGGCCCACTGCTGCAGGTTTTCGTTGCTGCGTTGCACGCGATCTTTAAGCTGCGCGCGAAAGACGTGTTCCAGGTGAGCGTCACCATATCTCGCCTCCAATGCCTCAAGGAGCTGCTCGTAGGTCACTTTCTTACCGAGAGCTTCCAACACAGTTAGGGCTTGGTTGCGCAGGCCTAAGGTGAGTGCAGTCATGGCCTGGCTTTTATTCCAGCCGTTTGCCTCCATGACGGCCTCGAACTGGATTTTGTAGGCCGACCAGGAAGAAGTATCGTCGAACGGTAGCACCTTGAACCCAGCGAAGGTGTTGTAGCTACTACGGGAGCTGTAGCTCCATCTCCAAGTTTGAGTTCGTCCAGTGATTTCTTCATGTCAGCCATTACGTTGTCAACCCGATTGTTTACTTGGTCGATTCGGGTTTCAGCTTTCTCGATTCGGTTTTCAGCTTTCGCGATTTGGGTTTCAGCTTCCGACAGGCGGTTGTCATGCTGAGCAACCCTATCCTTCACCTCCTTTATCTCCTTCCCGAAGGTAGCGTGAAGGTCCTTCATGAGGAGCATCTGCTCTTCCAACCGACGGGCCTGTTCCTCCTGTCCGCCTCGCAGCTGCTCTTCCAATCGGCGTGCCTGTTCCTCCTGTCGGCGAGCCTGTTCCTCCTGCTGCTCTTTCAACCAACGGCCCTGCTCCTCCTGTCGGCGAGCCTGCTCCTGCAGCATCACCATCAGAGCACCTAAGTCAGGTGCTGCAGATGTAGGAGCTACTGACGGGCCTGCAGCCGGCGGCTGGCCCTCCGACGTCTGTGGCGTTGCACCACCAAATCTTCTTTGGTCCATCTCCTGCTGGCGTTGACATCGGGTACGGACACCTTCCGTTTCCTCCTTAGGTAAAATCGGCATGATTTTATCCCACTTCTGACTCCAATTGTTACGTATCCGTCGACCAATTGTGAGCCGTTTCTTCAACGCCGCAGCTCGTTTCTTCTTGCTGTTCCGGAGCTGTATTCCACGCCGCCGCCGCTCACCGACTACCTATAAATAGGCGCTGCAAGGTGCGATCGGGGAAGTATTGGAGTTGGCGACACAAGCGAAGCTTCGGAGCGAAATAAAGTGAATTAGTGAGATTAATTATTAATGTTTTAAGTTTTAATTTGTGTAAAGAGAATTAAAGTGTTAATTTAGGGAATTTTATCGGCAATTTTTATTGTCACGAACCTCAAGCTCGTAACAATATTAATTATGCCTATAAGTATTGTAGTTTTGTAAATCGTTAATACTTGACAACTTGCCATTCTAGTTAATATATAGGTTTATTGATCTATTAAATTACTATTAATGGGACCGTTTTAATAACAAAAATAAAAATAATTGTAAAACAAATATTATTTTGAAATAAAACCAATTAACAATTATCTACTTTCACAGATTACTTCAAAATACAAGGAGCATGCCAAAAGAAGCTACATAGACTTTCAACTTATTTGTGTGCCGTCGGCAAGTTAAACATCTCGTAAAGACTGACTATTTACGGGTAAATACGAAAATGGAACACTTATCAAAATTGTACCCGGTGAGAATCCGCTTGCAGAAATATGGACCTCAGTCGACATGAATTTCGCAGTATGACTAACTATGACTATAAAAAAGGTTATAAGCTTCAAAATGTTTTGTTTTGTGCTACTACTTTATCAAATTCAAATCGATCAAATTATTTATTTGATATGCTGATTTTAAAATATACTGAGAAATCTATAAAAATGCTTGTAGGCAAATCGGCTATTAAGTAATCGCGGTAACTTAAGAAAATGTTCGAGCAACCGAAAAACTTATTTGAAAACCTGACGAATTTCGTATGTGGAGCTTGGGCGGGAACTGGAAATTGGATCATCAGCAATGAAAACCAACCTCCGTATTAATTTTAATTCGTAAGCAATGCTCCAGAAAAGCGAACAAAGTCAGGAGTCCGGCACCCTCACGACTAAAACGAAAACCTAGCGTATTTCTGCCGAAACATTCTTCTTTTTTAATTCACAACGGTGCATTTTTAGTTATTTCGAAAAATCGAAGACAAAGGAGAAGTCAAAGATATTTTACAAGTGGTTTGGACGAATGGAAATATGTATACGTGCTCAAGTAGTGTTAGTTAGTGATGTAAATGTTAAATAATTAAGCGAGTCACACACTACGCATATATACAATAAGATATCTGTATCTGAGCGCATATCTTTCAATATCGCTCTCTATGATATTCATTGCATTAGCACACACAGAGCAGTTAATTTATATTTTATCGTTAAGTGACTAAGCACTACCTATATCGAAAGATGATGATATACAGAATGATAAATAAACATAAACACTCACGCCTGTCACCCAGAGGGGTAGGCAGAGACTACAGACTTCCATTTGGCACGATCCTGACACACCTCTCTCGCCTCCTTCACATCCATACACCTACGCATGCATGCTCGTCGGTTAAGGGTACTCCTAACAATATACTGAATGGTCGCTAAAAAATGCGATTAAATTCGCCTCGGTACTTTTAAGCTTTATATGACTTCCTATCCAAATTCTTTGCCTTTTAATAAATGCTAATGCAAGAAAATCAAAGTCTGAACCAATTATGATGAACTGTCTAGCAAATCTTGAAGCAATATACGCCAATTAATTGTAGGTAATACTCTGTATAAATAATCTGTTCCAAAAAAACACGTCTAGTAAGTTTGTATAACTCCGAGTGAATGAATGAATATATCATTTATTATCTATATTATTGTATCTACGTAGTCTGTGACACGCTTATGGGCGACACACACGGTCAGTTCAACAGATCATTCCAACTGATTAATTCAAACTAGGAATGTTATATTTTTTTAAATATCGGATTTCCGATATATCCATAAATAAACTTAAATATAAGACTCCGATATTGATATATTTATAATCATCGATACATCGAAAATCCGATATTTTAAAAAATATCGACATTCCTAGTGTGAACTGATCAGTTGCAAGGATCAGTTGAACTGACCGTGTGTGGTGACCATTACATTTAAATATTGAGAGCTTGATATAAAACCTAAATTAAGTACGTCTTCGTAATCTATTTCTAAATTGCAACAGCAACAATAGCGTAATCCTATTCAACTTTTGCTTAATAACAAAGACTTATATATACATATATATATATATATATATATATATATATATATATATATATATATATATATATATATATATATATACTAGCTACGCATCTACTAGGAACGCAGGAAACAGAGTAAATGGGGCCCTATACTCTATTGTGAAGAGTCAAAACGTGTCAAAAAGGGCACGTATGGCAATTCACAATGCTGTGTTGATCCCTACTTTAACGTATGGTAGTGAAAGTTGGGTGTGGCAGAAGAAGCACGAGAGTGGAATAAATGCAGTAGAAATGCGGTCGTTAAGGAATATGTTAGGGCTGAATCTGAATGACAGGGTGAAAAATTGTGTGATAGGAGAAGAGTGTGGTTTGCAAGATGATGTTGTGACCAGGATTAAGAAAGGAATGCTTCGGTGGTTTGGTCATGTGGAAAGAATGGATGAGGAAAGAGTGACAAAGAAAATTTATGTTGCAGAAGTGAATGGCAGAGTCGGAAAGGGATGTCCTAGGCGAAAATTTATCGACCAAATTGGCGATTTATTGAAAACGGGCCAAATTAGGAGTACCCTTAACCGACGAGCATGCATGCGTAGGTGTATGGATGTCAAGGAGGCGAGAGAGGTGTGTCAGGATCGTGCCAAATGGAAGTCTGTAGTCTCTGCCTACCCCTCTGGGTGACAGGCGTGAGTGTTTATGTTATGTATATACTAGTTTGCCAGGCAGACGTTGTTCTGCCCTTTTCGACGACCCTTCATGTCCTATTAAAAGTCCTTAAATTCGCAAAAACAATTGTGGGTTCATGGGCAAAAAAACTATCCTATCTCTCAAATTGGACCAAACTGCACACGGTGTGTAAATTTGATTAAAATCGTTTAATTAGTTAAGGAGTCTATCGCGGACAAACAACGTGACACGTAATTTATATATATTAATATATATATATATATATATATATATATATATATATATATATATATATATATATATATATATATATATATATATATATATATATATATTAACAGACCGGCCATTCCGAACCAAAACTTTGTCATTGCTGCGGATCACGAGTGCGCGGGCGATAAATTAAGATGGCAGTTGTATTTTCATTTACGACAGTTACTGTTTTAGGCAAATACGAAATAAAGTCACAATGAAAGCGTATTCTTAGTCACATTAAACAAAATCAGTGTAAGATTGTCGGAAAAAATGTTCGCGGTATAAAAAACAGAAAACTAGTTTTCTTGCTCCACAGAATATATATCTAGCTCGCTTGCAGTCGACTTAAATAATTACAGAGAACTTACCGTAACTTAGCGAGCAATGTATTAAGGCCGCAGTATGTATCACAGAAATCTAGGCAATTAGATTTTTGTGATATGTATACATAGAAGTCTTTGCTTAACAATGAACTTTAATGGGGATGCGTATATTGAAAGTATACACGGACAGCACGCATTCGTAGTGTTCTTACGCTGTATGTTTTCAGAATCAGTTCCTTATTACACAAATATGTTATGGCTTATAATTGAGAAGTTATATTTTTAAATAAATACATTTTGAAGCGATAATAATGCATGTTACATTAATTCGTTTTATATTAAAAATAGTAGTTTTCATTAATATAATATACATATGATTTATGCTAGCCTTTTTTCCAATAATCAACCTCACCTGCAGGTAGTAAACCCGATTTACTAATAGAAGAGCCTCTGACAGCTAATGAATGAATGAATAAACAAATCTGTATAAAATGCCGAACCCAATGTTCAGGTATCGCCATTGCAAGCGTTATTGGCCATGCGCTCGGCCCACCCGGCTTGTTGAGCTGACTTTTTCTCAAAATATATATTTAATGACACATTCTTGAATTGACCTATATCTAGCAACAGGTTTAGGGAAGGTTTTATTTTATATAGAATGAGGGTGACAAAGCAGCACATAGTTCTGGTGGTAAGTGGATGCTGTGGCCCATAGATATCTACATTTATTTGTGTTTAGGAATCAAAATGCAGATGCGTTGTCACTCCTGAGGACTAAGACTAAGTTTTCAGTAAAAAGGATCTCTGGTTGTTTACACTCATCAAACGAAATACAGCAGTATTATGATGCTAATTAACGCTGGTATTCTGTAAGAGCGTGGTCTTTTCCCGGTCTAACCGACTAATTTGTGCTAAAACCTATAGCTGCAATGTGGTAACATTTAAATATACATTCAATACATGATACATGATATACAATGTAATAATATTATTATATTATATTAGCTATTAATGTATAAGTTAACCTATGGAATGAAATATAATATATAATATAATATATAAATAAATGAAGTAAATATTACTAAATAATAAAAAATCTTATGTGAATTGAATTACCAGTGTTTCGCCGTTACTTTTCTTTTTACAAATATTCCTGCGTCTTTATGTTGGCGTAATGTACTGTACAAAAATTAACACAAAAATTATATTTTAACTACTTAACATAAAATTATATAACAACCATGAGTAAGGTACCTAAAACAGAAATATCACAATACAAAATGTACTTCACATCATAAGTTTGTTCATTGTTCCGCACTTCTAAATAGATACTGTATAGAGTCTTCGTGTAAAGCTATTAAAAGCATAATCACACCACCAGTGAATATACCAAGAACTGCAAGAACTACGTTAACACTCTTCCCGTGGTTATTTTCATTAATTTCGGGAACCAAATCAGCGAGTGCTATATAGAAAAATGTACCAGCCGTTGCAGCATATATCCATTGCGAAGCCGATTCATGATCCTCCGCGAGCCATATACCACCAGCCATGCCCATGAAGCTCAACACAGAAGACAGTAGATTGTAATATAGAGCGCGCCTAATGCTCATACCCGAGCGCAGTAAAACAGCGAAATCGCCTAACTCATGTGGCAGTTCGTGGCAAAATACAGCAAGAGCTGTAGCAAAACCTGTTACTGGATCTCCACTGAAAGCCGCGCCTATCGCGAGGCCGTCGGTTAAATTGTGCAAGGCATCACCAACAATGACCATAAGGGCAGTTGATGTCATCGGTCTCTCAACAGGCGGAGGAGGCGATCCGGGCATCATAGCGCCGAGCTCTATTTGTTCCGTTTGTTTTGCAGGTTCCACTTTTACTTCTTCTACCGCATTTCCTTGTGCGTGATCATGAGAGTGTGCGTGTCCTCCATTAATTGTTTGCATGACAGCTTCAACCGTATAAAACAGTAGGATAGTTAAAAAAGTGACGCTGCATTTGAGCACTACCTCTGTTTCTTCCTGTGAGGCAGATGGTGGTCCGTGGGATTTTAAAGCATGAGGTAATAAGTGTAGTAGAGCATCACCACATAGTGTACCCACCGCAACAGCCACCAGGAAGTGTAATACGTGATTGAATATAACGGACTTTAATAAAGGAATTATTGCCACTCCAAATAGACCAGTAGCGCTTATTACCAGAATACTTAAGCTTGCAAACAGCCAGGCTGAAACAAATAATACAATGTGAAAATTTTTAATCGCCGTATATAATTATGTGGGTACAATTTAATTTAGAAATATTTAGATGCGATTCAATATACAAGACGTCAGAAAATAAAACGTTTATTCTTAGTGTTTTTTTCATTTGTCAATACTGATAACGATATATCGTCGCTGATATAGGCTCACCAATACGGGACCACTGTAATTTTCAGAGAGATATAATATGATGCTTTTTCATTTACAGACACGACACCGGCATATCGTCGCCGACCTATTTCCATGTAAGCGAACAACGTGCGTCATCATCATCATGCAGCCCTTTACAAGCCCACTGCTGAACATAGGCCTCCCCCAAGTAATGCCACAAAGCACGGTTCCGAGTCACCTGCATCCATCGACTTGTTGCATGTCTTACCAGGTCGTCACTGCATCTAGTGGGACCTGTTTATTATATGTTATATGTTAACGTGCGTGCTGTTTACTTATTTAAATAATAAGTCAATATTATATATCACTAGCGGTCTGCTTGGTTTCGCACGGGTGATTTCTGGATCTCGACAACAGCGCCACCTATCGGGTCCAATTTAGTTTTAAACCATCCAGAGATCCACTCAAATACACAAAGAAAGTTCATCAAAATCGGTCGAGCCATTTTGGAATTTTTATAATAGTGTAGTGGCGGTGTAAGAATATCCACTACCCCATATCGTGCCGTGGGTGTCGTAAGAGGCGACAGAGGGAGACAGGCAGGAGATGGGCAGCAGCATCTTCCTGATAACTACTCAAAATAATAAGAAACTACGGTTGACAACCCACTCGCAAAGCGTGTCAACTAAAGCAACCCCCCCCCCCCCCCCTATAAGGCAATCTATGGGGGAGGCCTATGTTCAGCAATAGACTTTTATAGGCTGTGAGAGAGTTTTACAGGCGGCAGATGATGATATAAGAATTTAAATGAAATTAATACGTGAACATTGTAAAATGTCACAAAAATGCAAAATTTGATCTTGAATTAAAGGAGTTTATAGCTATAGCTCAAACATCTTCTGGCTCTAGCTATATAAACTCCTTAAACGTGTCTCTATTGGATCCAACCAAAACCGTTTAACAATTATTTTTCTTTTATGACATATGTAAAAGAGATATAATAAAAGCGAATTGTTGTTTGTCGTAGTCAATAAATCATCATCGTCATCATTATAGCCTTTTACAAGTCCACCACTGAACATAGGCTTCCCACAAGGAATCCCACAGAGCGCGGGTCTGAGCAAAATCCTTACGACTTAGATGTCGCCACGCTATCGGTACCGTGCCGTTGAATGAAAAAGCTTCTAGATATTATTGGTGTCGGTCGGTGATGTACTTCTACAGTTATTCTACTACAATGTCTTCCTAACTGAACCGTATAATATCCTCGTAGTCTAATAAAAAAAACTGATACATACTCCTCAATCCAGGACTAACATGTATATACAGTCTCATACGCCCCAGTATCGTGAATGTGTGACACCTGTTAATCACTCTGTAGTGTGTTCCCGATAGCGATATTTTTCATGATAATTTCCCTAAATATAGGAAAAAAGCTATTTATTACTACTATAAAAATGTCTTATCTAACATTCATGTCCCATAATAGCTGCTACTTAGCTTTATCACTTTTATGCGTGTTTTTATTTTCTTAATTCCGATTTTTCAGTCGTTAGATAACAGTTATCCATCAGATAAATTATAACTTGACTAAATATAAAAGTGAAACAATTGAACTATTTTATTCATACAACTGTAGTTTTCAATTTATTTATGTTATACTTTATTATATAAAATAATAGTATTATCTTTTGGTTTAATTTTTTGCGATATATTTCCTTATTTTGTTATTTGGGCTATTGTTATTTTGCTTTGTGTTAATTTTATGGTACTTCGTCATGCTGTGTCATAGGTGAAAGGGTGCGCACATCAGTCCCTAGATTAAACTTACTTACAATAAAAATATAATAATTTGTGCGTGCACGTTTGTGACGACATATCGTTATCGGTAGGTATCGGCCAATGAAAAAACAAAAAAACGTACTAAGTCACCCGATTAGTCATTAAATCTTGTGAGTCGTGTTTTTTTCCGTTTCGGCAATTCTTCTAGAGCAAGCAAATAAGGTCTTGTTGGTGAGAGGCTGCCCTGTGATGCATTGAGATAAGCAATGTTGATTTGCAAATTATCATTTGTTTTGGTGTTATCATGTCTTTACGTCGATCACGATATACTGATGTGTGATTAGCAAAATTTCAACTTAAGTTACAAAATCGTTTTGAGTGCCTAGAAGACTGCATCGCAGTGGACGCAATGAGTGACAAGCACGCGGAAACTGTCCATGCATGAACATGATCTTTTCATACTTAATGTCATGGCTATTAGATGGGAAATAAAGGCAGTCTTCAGCAGATTTCAGCATTCAGGCATTTGAACAGACACAGCTCGTATTAAAGAACCGATCGAGCGGAACCAGGGCTCTAAAGTCTATACCAGATATCTGTCTGCTAGACTGCTCAGCTTCGATGGATACTGAAAGTGGCAGCATCGTTTTCGGGACATCTAAGATTTTGAGTAGGATTGAGAGGTTTTATGGGCAGCTGGTATGTATACACATCATCGCTGGAGCCACATGCAAGTGTAACGATCCGAGAGCAACTATTATCCAACACTACTCCGATGATATTCCGGACATCTGTCTGAGCGAGATTAGAATAGCTCCAGCATGTTGAAAACGGCAAGGCCCCATGCGAGGATGAAATTACAGCGGAGCTTCTGAAAGAGGGTGGAAAACCGGTACTTGAAATTTTTTTAGAAGCTCTTTAATTTCGTCATCCATGGTGGCACTACTCCGGAGGTGTGGAGCAGAAGTGCGGTGATCTTATTCTTTTACTTGTTTGTAGACGCGGCTGAGAAGATTTCACTTCTGAGCCGCGTCTACGTGCTGTTTTCGAGAGTCATTAAGAATCGTTTCGTACGCAGACTCGACGACTTCCAGCCTCCCAAAAAAGCCATAGACCACGTACATTCCCTTGGAGTAATTGTACAGAAGACCGAGGAGTACAATCTGCCACGATGTCTTGCATATGTGGACTATGAATGTGCAGGGCCAAGTTGACTGTCGGTATATCGACCTGCTGATGTTTTTGTACACTAGGGCTACGATAGCTATCCGAGTTCAGAACTACGAAGCGTTCGAAACTTATCAAACTGCAGAGAGGTAAGTCAGGGTGAAGTTATATCCCCTAAACTCTTCACCGCTGAATTGGAAAAGGTTTTAAAATTACTGGACTGGAAAGGATTAGGTACTAATACGACACATCTTCTCGTCAGGTATATCTTAAAACTTGAAAACGAGATTGTACAACCAGTGCGTGTTACCAGTGATGACTTATGGTCTGACACTTGTTCCTTCACTGCTGACCATATGAGGAAGCTCAAGGTCGCTCAGCGAGCTATGGAGAGGACTATGCTCGGGGTTCCTCTGCGTAATAAAATTAGAGATGAGGATATCTACATTCGAACTAAAGTGACTGACATAATCCAACGGATTGGTAAGCTGAAGTGGTAATGGGCCGGCCATATAGCTCGAAGAACCGACATTCTATGGCTAAAAAAGGTTCTGGAGTGGCAGCCTCGTACCAGCAGGCGCAGTGTAGGGCATCCCTCCACTAGATGGAGTGACGACCTGATAAGACATGCAGTAAGTCGATGGATGCAGGCGGCTCAGGACCGTGCTTTGTAATATTCCTTGAGGCAGGCCACTGTTCAGCAGTATAGTGATAGTGATGAATAGCATGTAAATTTAAATAATAACTAGCGATAGACGGCACATCATCATCATCATCATTACAGCCCTTCACAAGTCCACTGCTGAACATAGGCCTCCCCCAAGTAATGCCACAAAGCACGGTCCTGAGCCACCTGCATCCATCGACTTCCTGCATATCTTACCAGGTCGTCACTCCATCTAGTGGGGGGTCGCCCTACACTACGCCTACCGGTACGAGGCTGCCACTCGAGAACCTTTCTTCCCCATCGGTTATCGGCTCTTCGAGCTATATGGCCGGCCCATTGCCACTTCAGTTTACTAATCCGTTGGGCTATGTCGGTCACTCTGGTTTTACTGCGGATATCCTCATTTCTGAGTCTATCACGCAGAGAAACTCCGAGCATAGCCCTCTCCATAGCTCGCTGAGCGACCTTGAGCGTCCTCATACGGCCAGCAGTGAAGGACCACGTCTCAGATCCGTAAGTCATCACTGGCAACACGCACTGGTTGTACAATCTAGTTTTTAGAGATTGAGGTATACCTGACGAGAAGATATGTCGTAATTTCCCGAACGCTGCCCAGCCGAGTTGAATCCGTCGATTGACCTCTCGGTCGAAGTTGGACTTACCTAGTCGGACTATTTGTCCCAGGTAAACGTACTCGTCAACAACTTCGAGCATAGTGCTCCCAACAACTACCGGCATAGGTGTGACATGGACATTAAACATGATCTTTGTTTTGTCCATGTTCATCTTAAGACCTATCCGTTGGGAGGCACTATTGAGGTCATTGAGCATAGTGCTTAAGTCCTCCAGCGATTCTGCCATAAGGACTATGTCGTCGGCAAATCGAAGGTGAGTGATGTACTCGCCATTGATGTTAATACCGTATCCTTTCCAGTCCAGTAGCTTGAAAACGTCTTCCAAAGCAGCGGTGAAGAGTTTCGGGGATATAACGTCACCCTGTCTTACACCTCTCTGCAGTTGGATAGGTTTCGAGCTCTGGTTCTGTACTCGGATAGCCATCGTAGCCCTACTGTACAAACACTTCAGCACTTCGATATACCGACAGTCAACTTGGCACCGCTGAAGGGACTGCAGCACCGCCCAAATTTCGACGGAATCAAAGGCTTTCTCATAGTCCACATACGCCAGGCAAAGTGGCAAATTGTACTCTTCAGTCTTCTGTACAATCTGCCGCAGGGTATGTATGTGGTCTATGGTACTGAAGCCTTTTCGGAAACCGGCTTGTTCGGGAGGCTGGAAGTCGTCGAGTCTGCGTGCGAGACGATTCGTAATGACTCTCGAAAACAGCACGTAGACGCGGCTCAGAAGGGAAATCGGTCTGTAGTTCTTCAAGAGAGCGTTGTCGCCTTTCTTAAAGAACAAGACCACCGCACTTCTGCTCCACGCCTCTGGAGTAGTGCCACCATGGAGGACATAATTGAAGAGCTTCTGAAGGACTTCAAGTACCGGTGTTCCACCCGCTTTCAGAAGCTCCGCTGTAATTCCATCCTCACCTGGGGCCCTGCCGTTTTTAAGGTGCTGGAGAGCCATTCTAATCTCGCTTAGACTGACGTCCGGGATATCATCGGAATAGTGTCGGATAAGACTTGCTCTTTGATCGTTACTCACACTTGCGTGTGGCTCCAACGATGATGTGTACAGCTGCCCATAGAACCTCTCAATCTCACTCAAAATCTCAGGTGTCCCGGAAACGATGCTGCCACACTCAGTCTTCAGCTTTGACAGTTGGCTCTTACGGGCAGACAGATCTCTGGCAAAGACTTTGGAGCCCTGGTTCCGCTCGATCGCTTCTTTAATACGAGCAGTATTAAAGTTGCGTAAGTCTCGCCGCATGCATTTGGAGATCTGTCTGTTCAGTTGCCTGTATGCTGTCAAATCTGTTGACGATTGCAGCCTCATCTCCCGTCTAACAGCCATGAGATTAAGAGTGTGATCGGAGAGTTTTTGTGTTCTTCTGCGGCGGGTCTTGCAGAACTTAGCTCCGACCGCATGGACAGTTTCCACGAGCTTGTCATTCATATCGTCCACTGCATTGCAATCTTGTAGGCACTGAAAGCGGTTGTGTAACTCGAGCTGAAAGTTTTCGGGATTCTGGATTAGAGCACGAGGGGGACGGAGCGTTGACTTCATTAGACGAGACCTCTCCAACTTAACGTTTAGGTTCAGTGTGCCTCTAACCATTCGGTGATCGCTGCCAGTTTTCACCCTTGCGATCACTGAGACATCACTGAACAGCTGGCGTCTGGTCGTCATAATGAAGTCAATCTCATTTTTTGTCGAACCGTCGGGGCTCGACCAGGTCCACTTTCTGTGGGGCCGCTTCTGGAAGAAAGAGTTCATCATAAAGAGTTCCTCTTTCTCCATAAAGTCGGCCAGCTGCTGGCCCCTTCGGTTCCGTTGCCCTACTCCAAATTTCCCTAATTTCAGCTCACCGCTTTCTCTTGTGCCTAGTTTTGCGTTGAAGTCTCCCATCAACACCGTGTAGTGGGTTTTGGAGGAATGCATGGCTTTGGAAATATCCTCATACATTTCGTCCACCTCCTCATCGGGATGTGCCGAGGTTGGTGCGTAAACCTGTATGACCTTCAGCGAATACCGTTTGGTGATTCTGAGTATCAGGTACGCGACCCTCGTCGACACACTCCCAATCTTTACAACGTTGTTGACGAGAGACTTGTGGACGATAAATCCGACACCTCCTTGGGACAGATGGTCGCCCTCCCGGTGATAGAACAAGTTGCCGGATTCGAGAATCACCGTGTCCTCCCCCTCTCTTCGGACCTCGGATAATCCTATAATACTCCAGCGCAACTTGTCTATCTCTTCTTCCAGCTCCAGGATCTTCTCGTCAGTCCTCAGTGTGCGTGCGTTAAATGTTGCCAGGTCGAGTCGTCGTAGGTGGCAACCGAACCTCCACCGGAGATTCTTAGCACCCCCTGCCCCGCCGTTACCATGGTCGTCGTCAGTCGTTACCATAGACGGCACAAAGCGGTGAAAATCGTAATTTACTTGTTACCTACAGATATATCAAGTCACTTAGTCTAGTGTGATAGATGTGTGTGAAGTCGTATTGGCTGGCTAAAAGAGAGAAAATATTCGAAAAAAAATTGCGAGATGCGCTAAAGTTAATTCTAATTATTTTGATAAACTAACTTTGTCGCATACCGTTGTTGCCTCTTACGATATCCACGGGACGATATGGATATATTGGATATATTGGATATTCTCACACAGCCACCACACGGTTGGTTTTTATTGATGTTATTGATTTATTGCATAAGCAAGAGAACAAGTTGAACATCCGTTCTCACACTATTATTATTTTAAACACTAACCTCTTTAATGTTTTCCAACATATAAATATGCACATAAGAATATGTATATAAATACTAAAAATGAATTTGGGTAGTATCTAATAAATAGTTAAAAAATATAGGTAGCGTGCTTATATTTTACATGGAATTTTTATGTACTTACTTAAATATCTTTCTAACTTAGGTGCCGGAACTTCAGTTTTGTAGCAGGAACGTTGGTCCAATTGGTAAACAAGAGCAGGACACATTTCTAGAAATGTTTTTGGGTTGATAGTTATGACTCCCGGCTCGTTTTCCATCCCATACACCTCCAGTATCTCCCTGGGCGATAGACATGACTTCTTCAATATAGGGTCTTCTGTAAAATTTAATTAATATTTAAATATACTTAAACTATGGTTATAGTTACTCATTTTATACTTCTATAACTATAGAAAAAGTGGAGTGGAAAAGTGGACAGTCGTTGTCCGTCTAAAATCAATATATCTCTCTCTTTTAGTACAAACCGTCGATTTTGTATTGTATTTGGCAAATCCTGTTGTTTTATTTATCACCAATGGACTTTAAAACGCTGGTGATTACATTTTAAACTACCAGAAGTTTGAAATAATTAAATAAGGTCAATGTGGGCAAATCCGTCATACTTTTTTGAAAGTTGAATTTGGTTAACTAAAACTGGTACACTTACTACTTTAATATAAATTTGATGGTTGTAAGCGATACAAAATTTTGTTGTCTTGTATACACATCTATTTTAAACAAAAAAACAGCCCTCTACATGTAACTAACAAGGTTTTTTTAAAAGTCGGTCGTTAGGCGGATTTTCCCGAGGATTGAGGCAAATCCGTCTGGTAGCAAATTTGCCTCGAGTTACGCCGTTTTATTAAGGTATGGCATTTGTAAACAAGTAAATGTTTTGTAACATCATAAAAATTAGGTTTAATTTACGTTTTACTCCCTAAAATCTTTTTTGGGGGCTAATCCGGCCTATTTTTATAACCAGGGACTTTAAACCTTTCTAAAAAGTTTGAAAACTAAATATTTTTATTTATCAGTTTAATTTTTCAGGTACATTGAAACAATCCTATCTTATTATGACAATGGTATTTATGGTATTAACTTAAATAAACAGAGTTATTTTAAATGAATTTGGTTAGGTATAACACCATTATAATTTTAAACAACGTTGCACTTCACATGTTGTATTAAAAATTGAATTAGGGTGATTGCACCTTAAAAGTGGCGGTTCGTGCCGCGACAGAGACAAGAGACCACGACCGGAGACCGCGACAGGAAATTGCGACTTTTACTATATGAGCGGCAGTTCGCGAGCGAGACACAGACAGGAGACAGATATGCGAGAGACGAGACAGCGACACAGTCGCTGCCCTGGACGAGTAGTATCTCATGTCTAGTTCAAAAAGCACATGACTTTATTGTTTAAAAATACTTTTTATGACGAAAACCGTGAAACGCCTTGATTTATAAGTATTATTAATTAATTAATTCATAAAGGTAAGTTCACTCCAGATAGGTAAGACTCACCAGAGCCAGGGCTCTGTAGTATAGACTAACTTCTGTCTGAGCTAGTCTATACTACAGAAGTTTGCTACGATGAGTAAAAATTGCCAAAGTGACGTCACACCCGATCGGATTTTGTTCGGGATCTGTCGAGATGTTTTTGGTTCGAAGTACAAATAATGATTTTGAATTTTACATAAATTCTTAGTTAGACCGAAAAACACTAAGAACAGTTTGTTATGAAATAAATACCTAATCTTCATACAAATACATAATCTTCCTAATCAATTAAACACAAAAAAATTATATTTCATAGACCCAATTGTTAGTTACCAGTGGACTTTCAAAGTAGGTATAAAACTAAAAATAGGAAGGATGAAAAAGGTTGACTACATCTGCAATGGGGTAATTCCGGTATATGACGATTTAGCCCCTTCGAAATAAGACGGATTTCCCCACTTGAACATTTTGAGGTTACGTATTTTTTATAAAAAATATTTCTGTATCTACTGGTTTATATTCAAAACAAATAAAAAAATCCGTTGAAACACTTATTAAACTACATGTTATGCATAGCCAGAAAGTCGTAACTTATAAAATTGAACCGTTGAAAAACAATTGAAACGTTATAAGAAACGGCGGCACGCAACACTTGAGCTTCGAGTTCGTAGCACAACTAAATTTCGAATGCATTTTTTGACAATTGTAGACAACCCTGCTCCATCTATGAATCATAGTTAGAACTAAAAACTAATCCTGTTTTATCGACCGAACCAGTAACAGCGTAACTATTCTGGAATGAATAGTAAACGCATGTGTACGGAATAGCCCCGTAGACGGATTTGCCCACATTGACCTTAACTTTATGTTTACCCTAGTTTATAGTTTTGTTTGTATATTTGGCTATTGAATGTAAATCACAGTTTTGGCGTTATTGTAAAATGTATGTATACCCTTCTAAATTCACGGAGACATTATTACTATAAAACGACATTCAATTTGTTACAAGTGTATATCTCTTTTTAAAACAGCTAAACTATAATGTATATTGTAGAGTTGGGATGCTCGGACCGTACGTAAATGGCCGACGTATGATTAATCAAGCTCCAGATTCACCCACGGGATCATAATAGGATAATCGCAGTTTGCGACAGCGCTGTCCATCCGACTGGCTCAGAATACAATGGTAACAATATATTTTTTTTGACTATCTATACATAGGACACACTGAAAGTTCTGATCTCCTGGCCGCTCATAAATGATTGAATTTTGAATGTTATATTTTTTAAAACAGAAACTCATATCTTTATAAATATAATTCTTCTGTACTTGTGTTTGCCACTGAACTTCTCTTAAATGACTGGACCGAATTTGATGAAAATGTTTTATATGTGTTTGAATGGTTGGTCTAGATTCGACAACTGGACCCGGTAGGTGGAGTTTTTGTCGAGATCAAGAAATCACACATGCGAAGCCGGGGTGGATCCCCAGTACTGTATAAAATAATTTATAGCGGGATGTCGCGTGTCAACAGATTTTTATCACAAGTCGAAGTTCGACATTCGTAGCAAAAATGGAATTAATGCAAAAAGATTTCAGGGCGATAATTTTTATGATTAATCTCCCCGCAAGATTGCACTGCGTTTTCAAAATGCTTTTGGGAGGGACGCACCTCATTTGAGCACCCTAAGGTGTTGATACGCAACATTTCGTCGCTACCGTGTTTCACTCCACGATGAAATTCGTGAAGGTCGACAATCAACTGCGATCATTGAAAAAAATATGGCTACTGTCAGGCGACTAATTGATGAAAACCGGCGTATCACCTATGAGGTGATTCGAGGGCATTTAGTTATTATGAGCTTATTTAAAAGAAAATCATTACCATTTAAAAGTCAGATAACTTTGCTGCTGCTGGATTCGAATTAACTCACTTCAAAACAAAAACGGGCTCGAGTTAATTGGTGTAAAATGTTGGTAAAGTATGATAACGGACGTTTGAATTCTGTATATTATGACATTGTGACACGAGATAAAACATGGATATATTGTTACATTCTGGCAGGAAAGGAACAGCCTTTTGTATGGATGTTCGAAGACGACTACAGATCAACAAAATTAAAACAGGTAAGAAGCGTGGGTTAAAAATTATTGCGTTTTTTTGTTTCAGACTTTGCTCATTAAGTGGGATCCCACTTGATGAATAAAAGATAGTTAATGCTGAGTGGTATAAAGCTATTTGTCTGTCCAGTTGAGACAAATGATCAACAAGTCGCCATCCTATTGCACCATGACAATGTTTCGGATCACACTGCAACGAGACAAAGTCATTTTTAGCTTCTGAAAGTTTTGATGAGAGCTTTCACATTAACGGAACCAGAAGAGGTCGTGATGGGTTTCAACCAGCATGTTAAAAATATGTCCTTAGTCCTTGTATTTTCAAGTAGTTGTGATTGACTCTAAAGCCATGCCAAATTTCATCAAGTTCCATTCTGTAGCTTCAGAGTTTCCTATATTGTATTTCCTGTATTTGTGTTCAAAGATACAGACACAAAAAAGGTATTTTAGCTTCTATATCGATGAAGAAGTTTAACACTATTAATTTAAAAAAATCAATGTACAGACTTGACCTGATAGCAGTACTATTATAGGAAGTAATAGAAGATAGATTACCTGTTTAAAACATGATGTCTTTGTACGCAATAAATAATAAAAAAGAAGTAAAAAAGAAATGCAGTAGCGTTGTGTGTATTTTTATTATTAACGTCATGTAGAATTTTATAAACCTTAATTTTGTATAGCAATAGGCACATCCGAAATATTAGAAAAAATGAAGTCAGCGGCCACAATCTCGGTCGGAAAGCAATTTCTTAAGATTGATTACAGCTTATAGAGTAAACAAAATCGAATATTTCGAATAAAAAGATTTTAAAAATAAAAAACCATTGCGATTGAATTTGGTAATGGTAAAAAATGCGCAGGGAAGCAATATTATATATTATTTTTAAATAGAAAAACGTAGTGTTCTGAGTCTAACAAGAAACTGTTTTATTAACATAGTTATGTAGGTATTAGTATCCGACTGCTTTAATTCTAAGATTAATCGGACAGAAAGATGGAGGCTGTGTCGAAGATACGAAAACAATGTCTGCTTGTCGTAAATTTCATAGTACGCAAGCAGTCCAAGCTTAATCACAACCAGCATTGATGGAATTGTCAATAGAAATTTTAAGTGCTGATTTATCATGTGCATGTACGTAGGCGGTCCCATAATGAATTGGCCTAACTATGAACCAATGAAGGAAATGAAACGAAACCAATTTTATTTTTCAATATAATCACCATGAATACTAACACACTTCTGACATCTGTGAATCAACATCTCTAACCCTTTATAAAAATAATCACATTTTTTATCCTCAAAATGACTGAATGACTGAAGACTGCAACTCTTCATCGCTTGAATATTTTCTTCCTCTTAAGTCCCGCTTTAAATTTGAAAATAAATAATAGTCGGACGGGGCCATGTCTGGACTGTAAGGTGGATGTTGAACTTCTGTGAACCCGTATTGACGAACTGCATCCTTCGAAACACCAGCGGTATGAACAGGGGCGTTGTCATGGAGCAACAGGACACCTTTAGACAGCTTGCCTCTTCGTTTTTCCTTTATCTTGTCTCGTAATTTATATATTAAAGAAGCATAATATTCGCCGTTCACGACTGTATTACGTTCTTTAAAATCCACCATCAAAATGCCTTGAAAATCCCAAAATATTGTGCACATCAGTTTTTTAGTCGATTGTTGCACCTTTGCCTTTCTAGGGGGCTTTTCACCCTTATAACGCCATTTCATTGACTCGCGCTTGCTCTGTGGATCATAATACAAGATCATAGTTTCATCACCAGTCACTAGCCGCTCGATCACAGTCTTTGGATTTTCGCCACAAAGATCCAAAAACTCCGAAGCGCAGCGCACTCTTTCCTGTCTCTGTACCGCTGAAAGAAGTTTCGGTACCCATCTTGCACTCACTTTTTTCGTGTGAAGATGTTCATGGATCGCGCGATGAACGGTACTCTTAGAGAGCCCAAGCCTTGCTGCAATTTCTCTAATCTTCAAACGGCGGTCACTCAGAACCTCCTCTTCGATAAGAGCAATCGTTTCGGGAGTGAGCACTTCCACAGGTCGACCGTCGTGGCCAAAGTCTTCGACGTTTTCTCTCCCGAGGCGAAACTCTTTCACCCAATTTTTCACTGTGCTATAGGAGGGGGCAGACTCCTTATACACGCCATCCAATCGTTCTTTTATTTGGGCAGGTGATAAACCTTCTTTAAACAGAAACTTTATGACACTTCGATACTCAGTTTTCAACATTTTGAAAAAATACGCGACTCTCGTTATTCAAATGCCTGTTAAACTAAGACTAAGCATTTCATGTCGATGCATGTTTCTTATATTAAGTGCACGATAAACGTACTATTTAATGCAACACAAAATGTAGCGACATGTCGCGTTGAACTATATCAGGCCAGTTCATTATGGGACCGCCTGGTACATGTCTGAGGAATAAAATATTTCAAGGACAAGGAGCCTGCCAATAGGCTGTAGGTTATACACGCTACACGG
Source organism: Parnassius smintheus behrii (assembly GCA_036936625.1). Lineage (NCBI taxonomy): Eukaryota > Metazoa > Arthropoda > Insecta > Lepidoptera > Papilionidae > Parnassius > Parnassius smintheus. Next base: position 22,554,387 of record JAUPFT010000005.1, on the reverse strand, counting down.
AGGAGAATTCCTGTCCCCAGCAATGGGACGTCTAATTATTAATTGTATTACTATACTTCATATAATTAAAGGTATTTAGTACCTCAGCAACATTGTGCTCAACGTAATTTTACATAGTCACGTAATTTGAACCTTAGTATTTTTAATTAAATTACGCCTGATTGTTTAAAAGGAACTAATTCCGATCATTGTTAAGAGTCAGACACTATTTACTCCCATCATGTCAAATGTTGCCACAGCTCTATACACCTAAAACAAGAACGTGACAAAAATTAGGTTATCCAAAATGGCGTAGCATTCCTTGAAATAATATTAATAGTTTTAAGATCATTTAAATATCTATATTCTTATCCTGTTGATAATTAGTTTTAAAATTTAAATTAATTTTAATTATATAAAAGTCTTTTGTGTCGTTAGAGAAAATAAAGCTGTTTATGTTTATTTTACCCAATTACTTTGTTTTAGCCTTAAAGTACGGAAGCATAAAATAGTAGGAAATTAAAATGACTTTTATTAAATTTTTGTCGGCACGCGTTGTAATGAATGAACCCGTACCTACTCGTAAAATAATCAAACGTTTTCCTACTGAGCTACGACAGTTCATACACTATTATATACTTTAGTGTAACTAAATACCGTAAAGGCCAACGAATAGTGCAGTGATCATTTCCGCCCAAGGATTGTTACAATGATGTGTCTATTTTTGTTGGCAAACCATTGAATTAAAATTAGTCACAAATTTCCGCATTTCACTTAATCAATTTATACTTGCTTCCAAGGATAAAAATGGTTAATGAATTGTAATGGGTTGTTTTCTATTTGTGTGGTAAGAGTTAAAGAAAACGGTGAAAAGCATGGCATATGTGCCAAATGTAAATTTATCCAGCCACGGAGTACAGCGCTAAAGTAGCCGCGAGACTTAATATTAAAATATTTTTAAATTAATATTAAAATCTTCTCTAAATCTGCTAGATCTTATCTTTTGGGCGGTAGGACTTCTTTCCTGCCCAGGAGTTGGTCTGGATAGGTCCATCCTCTTACCTATTTCTGCTCTTCAGTCTGAATGGTATCAAGAGTTAGTATAACTATAGGCTGTGGTGCATTTCTATCTTTGCCCCAAGATGTGACTTCTTTCTTTGGTCGAAATTGGCTGCGGATGTCCAAAGACTGCATTAACCACTAACCATCAGGTGGACTATAAGTTATTTTGCCACTTTAGTTTTATAAAAAAATTGCCAATCTCTCGTAACGTGGTATCCATCCAAACCACCATTTGCTGTAGATTTTATTAAACAATAAGGAAATATAAACTTACAATATGCTAATATAGATGGACAATCCACAAAATATTAAAATAACTTTTATTAAGAAGGGAAAAAGGGAGAAAGATTTAGCGATAGTGTGCACCGTGCACTATAATAATGGAGCGTTATCGACGACAATAGTATCTTAGCGATATTTCAGTGATCATAAATAAAGAATAAATACAGATAAGTTAGAAAGAGAAACAATATTCCCCGAAGACTATATAATTACTACGTTTTATTGTTCCCTATTAAACTGTATTTTTAACAAATTAACAATTAAGTAAACTTAACAGGCAGAAGTCAGGAGTTTGAAACTCTTTAATTCTGTCTGTTAAGCTTGACAACTAGAACAATGAAAGGAATATTTAATAAGAAAAGTAGAGACTGTGTAAGAAATTAGAGGAAAAGGATTTCTATGGTCCGTAGGATAATGTCCGTTGTGAAGAAGTCTTACAAACAGCTAAAGAAGAAAAAGAAACATCACACGCCTCTCTTCTTAATGAATGATGAAGAATTTATTACACTGTAATAGTTATCAATTATACCCGATAAATATACCTTATAGTATTTATGCAGGAGTGGAAGGAAATATTATACTATAAATATTATACGATATTTTAGTCGAAATGTAAATTAGTGAAATGAAAAATCGGTCTTGGTCTTGCGATTTTGCAAGACTAAGGTACCAAGACCGAATAAATAAGAATAAGACCGAAACCAAGACCGAAAATGCAAGACCAAGACCAAAGTGCAAGAGTAAACTAATAATTATAAGTTCCGTTGTATATAGGATATACGAGAATGTTTAATGTAATATATTAAAGTTATGACAAATATTCGGAATAAAACATTTTGTGTGTTTAATATTTACAGTTTATCCCACAAATTTTACACACAAAATAAAAAAAATATTATATTATTTTGTATTATAATAATGTATATTTATTAAAAAGTCAATACGATATAAAATTTCATTATTGTAAAATAAAGTTTAATTAATAATATATAATAATTTTTGTTCACTTATAAATTTATTATTTATACCTATAAGAGCCTTGAAAATTTTTCAAAACGACCAAAGTACCTAATAAGTAACAGACTGAATGAGCAAGACCAAGACCAAGACCAAGACTAGATACGCAATATCAAGACCAAGACAAGTATTTAGCAAGACCAAGACCAAGACCGGACAATCAAGACCGAGACCGAAATCCAGACTGTCTTAGTCTTGGTCTTTATTTGCTCGTCACGCATGTAAATCTCATGCCTGCTGTGTGCCCTGCTGATTTACAAATTAGGCTCTGACGAATAACCCATAGAACATGGCATATTTTTGTTCAATAATGATTACAAGCGACACAAATGTCATTTAACACTAGTTTGGAAAAAATATCTATCTTAGGAAGAAACCGCTGGTTCTTCTGAAATCCAACCGAATTTTTTTAAATAATTTAGAGTGTATGTTGTACAATTGGCGGAAAAATCAAAAAAATGTTTAAAGCAAATCTTATAAGCTGCTGATGTAAAACGGTATACCATTGCGAGAGCCTGGTTTTGCGTGAACAAAATCCTAATTTTTTAATGAACAGAGGTTAAAACTTAAACCACGGATTAAAAATACTACTAACCCAATGTAGGCGATCGCTTGTGTCTATGCTGCGTATCATGCATCTGGCGAAAGGTACCATTGACACGGTGTATAGCTAAGTCGTGTGGGGACGTGAATACTCGTCCGCCCAGGCCGAGACTGTCCAGCAAGTGCTCGAAACCCTGAAAGAGTTATAAACATATCAGTATTTAGTAGTCAGATGCTTTGCAGTGCGGCTTTTTTTAATTTAATTTCTTCAAAATTAAATATATAAAATAAGTAATTTTTAGAGTTGAATGCCTTGTGTTAGGTAAAACGTAGTGATTAATACTATCATCATCATCATCATTACAGCCCTTTACAAGTCCACTGCTGAACACAGGCCTCCCCAAAGCACGGTCCTATCCTGAGCCACCTGCATCTATCAACTTCCCGCATATCTTACCAGGTCGTTACTCCATCTAGTTTGCGACCGCCTAACACTTCGCTTACCAGTACGGCGTTGTCACTCAAGAACCTTTCTTCCACATCGGTTGTGATTGAATTTGTAAGAATTTGTTCGTGAACTGTGTGTGTAACTTCAAATTATTAGATTTACTTGATAAAATGTCAATAAAAATGTATAGGCTTCCATTCCGTTCACTTATTACACCCTCAATTTTATTCTTATAGTCAGCCGACTCCATCATTTTTAATATTATATCGATTATGGAGTTATGTGTACTCCGTTGCCTGAGTGGAGACAGGGAGAATCGACAGGCCGAGAGACGAATATAAACGGTCATACGTTTTAAAAGCTACCGCCACTTAGAACACTTTAACACAATAGATCTCTGTTACTAAAACGTACTCTGTGACAATAGTATGTTTTCAACACTAAATTCCCCTGTGTGTATTTTTGGCACTAATACCTATCTAAGTTAACTAATTGTAGAAATTGATTGACAAGTAAAGAGCGTGGCGTGTTGGGCGTAGTAAACATTCGATTTTACTTTACAGTGTCTTGAGTTGCGAACGTTCGAATTGTATGCAGAATGTGGCTTTGTTTATGTATTTGGATGTAATTCTTATGGTGGAAATCAGTGAGGAGGATTGTCATTACACGATCGGAGCACGACATTCGTAGGTATTAATTGGGTGCTAGATATAAATACCCAAATCAATAACGGAAATTAGCAACATTAAAGAATGTGAATACTGCTACTGTGAATCAGCTGCTACTTCTTTTTCAAATAGTAGAGTACATGTCCAACAATGGACTGTGATGGGTTGATGATGGGTGAAGGTCCCAAACTTAATCAATAATCACCCTAAAAATTTATTTTAAACGAACGATTTTATACCTATTTTTATTTAATCTGTACTTTTGTTCTTATTTCGCTGTTACGAACTCTGGTCTATTTAAAACGAAATTAAGCAAAAGAACCTGTTGTGACCACTGTTAGCACGTTAAAATAAATTGCAATAAATTAAAATAAATTGCATAATTGATGTTTAAGCATGTCCCATCTTGATATACGTTTTCGTTAAAATATTGTATCGTTATTTGTGGATAAATTGATAAATAAATATTTCAAAAATATTATAATTTTCCACACTTGGTTCGATTATTTTCATCCGTGCTTCAACGAAAACTTCTTAAGGTTTTAAAGATGATGGAGATTTAAAAAAGTTACGTGTTAATGCAAGATAAACAAAAACGATAAAAAAGATAAACAAGAAACAATACAAGATAATGCACATAATTCACTTAACATATAATAAATACAAATCAATACCCTAGAGCGGGACGATAATTTTCTGCACTTTTCTAAAAATGAGGGGGATTATATTATATAACATTAATTTATTATTTAGAATAATTTTAAAACGAAAGTATTTATTGCAATATTTATATGTATAACAAATGAAAGAGTACGTAAATTCCATGAAGTGTTTGTTTATCTGAGAGGACAATCGAGCAAGTGGCACAAGTGAAGGATGGTGAGTTTAGTGACCACTGCTATAACCACATGAACACCGGCAACATTGGAAATTTAACACGTACATTGCTGATTTTAATAAAACGAAAGGATTTTGTAACCAATCCTATACTATTAAACGAGCAATTCTTGTATATATGTATATATATATATATAATCGGGATCTCGGAAACGGCTCCAACGATTTTCATAAAATTTAGTGTCCAGGGAGTTTCGGGGATAATAAATCGATCTAGCTAAGATTTATTTTTAGAAAATGTCTTTTTGTCCGTGTTTTTAGGCAATTAAAAACTGCTACAATATAGTTAGAATAAGAAGGTAAATTTTGACAGTTTGGTAATGATTATAAATAGCTTATTGGTATAATGGGCGGTCACAAAATCGTAAAACCCCGGTTCGAGCCCAGACCGACCGACCGACTTTTTTATTTTTTTTTTCAAGTTTCTTTCTTTTTGAGAAAATATATTTTTTTCGAGCCCTTTTTTTAGTATTTTTTAAAAACACGAAAATTTAAATAAAAATAATTGCACTCATGATTTTTTATTCAAATAACCAGTTCAGTTTTTTCTGTTATGTCGCTAAGATCAAAAAATATTATTTATAATTCATCAGTATGTAATTTGTATCTAAATATAATTTCCAAAACACACGAATTAAAAAAATCGAGCGAAAAATACCGAGCAAAGCTCGGTCAACCGGGTACTATGAATTATGACACCAAAGTCATCTAAATTCGTCACTATTATATTATATCATATTGTATGGCTATCGTAGGCAGTAAATTTATAGGAAATTGCATAAAAATGTCTAAAAGTCTGTCTAAAACTATCCTGATTATAAGGGTTTTAGTTAAATTACATCCAAGTATACCAACATCGTTTTTATAGGGATTCATTTATTTTATTTTTACAAAGGTTTTCCGAAAAGGCTTTAGCGCTATAGACATACATACCTTCGGCAGGTTATACAAGAGACTGCAGTTATGTTGGACGTAATATGAGGACTATAAGAAAGCCTTCGATTCAATCGAATTTTGGCCACTCGGCCACTCCTGCAGTCCTTTGAGAGGTGACGAAATCTACCTAACTGCAAAGAGGTCGTTTCATCCCCGTCTTCACCGGTGCTTTGTAAGAGGGTTTCAAACGACTACATTTGAAAGAATACATTATCAACATAAACCAATAACCCACTACCGACGAAATAATAAAAATAATAATACATTTGTACATTCGTATTTTTATAATATAACTTAATTACAGTTGCAAATTCACGAGTTATTTAATTTTGTATTTTTCTTATGACGCTTTTGTTCTATTTTCTCCATATTTGTAGATCTTCTGAACATGGGCAAGTTTAAAAATCATATCTAACTTCCATTCACACCTATACCAGTAATGGGTGGGAACACTACGCTCGAAGTTTTTCCGAGTATGTGTACCGTTTTTTTACCTGGGATATAATGTCCGACAAGTAAGTGATATAGCCAAAGGGATAAGTAGACTAAAGAGGCAATGTGCTGGACATTTAGCACTAAGAACTAACAACCATTGGGGAGGAAAGGTTCTTAAGTGGCAGCCACGTGCTGGTAAGTGCAGTGTTGGGCGACCTAGATGGACTGACGACCTGATGAGAGTTGATTAGAAAACAAATGTTAACCGACTTCTTAATGTTTTATTTTTATTTATATCCGGTGCCGGTGATCAAGATCTGACAGTAGTATATGGATAATGTTGTCATTCTATTTATGTTGAAGTCGGATGTACAAAATTTTTAATTTTACCACTTGTTTACAATTAGTTTTAGCTTACTTTTGAATAGTGTCACGCTATACTATTTGTTTAATTATATTACAACACTGTCATAATACGTAACATAATTTTTACGTGTTAGAGCCATGATGCAGCTATATTAATTGTATAGTTGTAGCACGAATGGGTCGGCTCGACCGGGGAAGAACCACGCTCTCACAGAATACCAGCGTCAAATAGCAGCTTAATGCTGCTGTGTTTCGTATGGTGTATGTAGAGGACCGGAAACCCTATTTACTGGAAAAGAGGCATTCCATCTTAGTCCTCAAGGCTGACAACGCATCTTCATTTTGATTCGCAAACGAGGATATATGTAGATGTCTATGGGCCACAGCAACCACTTATCATTAGGTGGACTGTGTGCTCGCTTGTCACCCTTTTCCTATGAAAAAAATATATCGGAAAACAACTACGGTTTTCCGCCTGTGTGTTTTATATATCGAAAGTAGAGCTGAAGCGAATACGGATTAGTTCCATTTTTAAATTTGTAATGCAATCCTGTCATTTATATTGTAACGCAATGTTACGTTTAAGATTATATTTATAACTAGTGAAATGCCCTGCCTTCGATCGGGCGATTTCTGAATCGCGACAACAACGTCACTTCGTTCATGGCACAATTGGACCCGGTCAATAGTGAATCTAAACCATCCATAACTCAAACACAAACAAAAAATCGAAGTCGGTCCGGGCGCTTAGGACGAGTTTAGTGACAAACACACCAATAGATGATTATATAAAAATATATTCATCGGAAAAAAACGAACACTATAATAGGAAACGAATGTTATACTCGTACGTTTCATTAAAAAAAAAAAATAATCTCTTGTAAAATGCCAGTCTTTCTCGATGTCTTGTTGCATAACTCGGGCTTTCGGGTCACCACTATCACCAGAACCTCAGAAGCAGAGAGGGAGTGCTCTATTATCAAAAAAACAAACATGCGATTCACTTCGCCTCAATCATCTCCACCACTTTAATAAAACATTTGTAAGTGCGTGATAAAAGGAACACTTATGTATGGAGGACATTTCAATGAATGGAAATCTAAAAAAAACCTACTTACTTATTCAATTTTGAATAATATACTTATTGTTTGAAATCATAAGCAATTATATATCTATTAAACGTGAAGATTTGTCATGCAAATAAAAGCTACGACATAAAAATAAATTAGTATTGCCAACTTCCGGATTAAAACTAAACACTTCCCGTACATTTAGTTCTTTCATAAAATTATAATAAAATAAATATTTACAACATCATATTTACAAAAAAAATTAAAGAGTTCCTAACTAATAAATGTTACTATAATACTAACGAATATTTTATAAATACATAAAACACTCACGCCTGTCACCCAGAGGGGCAGGCAGAGACTACAGACTTCCATTTGGCACGATCCTGACACACCATTCTCGCCTCCTCCACATTTATATACCTACGCATACATGCTCGTTGGTTAAGGGTACGTCCTAAGTTGCCCATTTTCAATATATTGCCAATTCCGTCGATAAATTTTGGCCTAGGACGTTCCTTTTCGACTCTTCCATTCATTTCTGCAACACAATTTTGCTTGTTTGCTAACTTGCGTTCACTTTTCTACCCCTTCCTTTTAAAGACCTGTTCATTAATATAAACATCATTTGCAACTCGACGACCGACGACGCAAAAATAACTTGATCATCAGCGTATAAAAGGCATTTGATGGTTAACTCACCCATTCTTAACCCGCATTCTTCAGCTTTCAAATTTTCCAAATATTTGTCCATAAACAAAAAAAAATATTATATATTATTATTATTTTTCCAAATATTTGTCGTGATTTTTTGTTGAACAGCCATGGGGAAGCCATACAGCCCTGTCTGACACATACATGGATGACAAATCAGTCCAACTATACCCTGTTGATCCTAACACAAGCACTAGAGTCTCTATAAAGAGACTTTAATGCCTGTATCAACCCAGCGCTCAACCCAAATGAGTTCAGTGTTTGCCATAGCACATCCCTGTAAACTCTGGTATAGGCTTTTTCCAAGTCTATGAACGCACAAAAAAAACCTTTTGGTTTTTGGCTAACAACTTCTTCGCGATCATGCGCATGGAAAAGACTTGATCTGTACATCCCATTCCCTTTCTAAATCCCGCTTGCACATCACAAATTTTCCCATCAGTTTCTATCATGACCCTTTCAATTAGTACCTTAGCATACAGTTTTCCTACAATGCTAAGAAGGCTGATAACACGATAGTTTTTACATTCCTGCTGCGACCCTTTTCCCTTATATATTGGAACTATCACGGCTTTGCACCAGTCTTCCGGTACCCGCTTCAGTTCCCAACATAAATTGAACAAGGTGTACAGCACCTGTCCTGTCACCATTTCCTCTCCTGCCCTTAGAATTTATTATTCGAGAGAAACTCTTTCATATCCGGCTGCTTTACCTGCTTTACATGCGTTTCATTGCCTTCATTATTTCATCTATACTTATCGTACTACTTCTATCCTCTTCTTTCGGAATTTCTACTTCATTTAGTTCATATGTCATCTTCTCACTCATAAACACGCTTTCAAAATATTCCTTCCATCTCTTTAAACTCGAAATTTCGTCACTCAGAATACAACCGTTCTCGTCTCTTATAGCATTCATTCTAGGCTGTTTAGAATGTCCCCTGGCGGGTCTTAAGAGTTTCCAGAACATTTTAGTATTTTTCTGGAAGTTATCTGATATCCTTCTATCATTCTTATCCGTTCTTTCTTGCTTTTTCCTTTCAACTACTTCTTTTATTCTCCTATTTAGATGTCTAAAGAGTCTCTTTTTCTTTCAATATCATTATTCCTACCTCCAGAATTACCAGCTTTTGTTGCTAGTAAGCCTAGCCCCGCTCTCTTATTTGCTTCAACTTCCATACGTACCTCACCATTCCACCATAACGTATTTTCCTTTCATTCGTTCTCTTACTAACATGATATATTTCGGGTAAACCTTTCTTAATATTATGCTACACATTTTCCAAGTCTAACTTATTCATGCACAATTCATTCAAACCTCTTATATTTTCTTTCAGTCTATATTTGTACTTATTTTTCTCATCTTCATCTTGTAACCTCTCTGTTCTAATACGCTGTAACGCAGTGGTAGACACAGATGTCCGATGCCGCCAACGTCTGACTAGACCATTAATTCGGTATAAAACTAAATAATGATCCATCCCTACGTTGGACCCCCGGTAAACCCTTGTATCTACCACTGCGCTCACCAAAATTTCATCCACAATTATGAAATCTATCATGCTTCTATCATCACCTCTTTTCCAAGTATACATGTGAATCTTTTTATGACGAAAAAAGGTGTTCGTCACAAAAATATTATTTTCCACACATACGGTGAGGAGGCTTTCACCATCCTCATTTATACCTTCATCACCAAACGTTCTCAATATCCTTTCATAGCCAAGCCTCTTCACCTTAACCCTTCCATTAAAATCTACTAGCATAACAATAAAAATATTGTCAAAAATAGTGTATAAAGTATTGTGTAAATGAAAACATTTACCTTATACTCCATTAACACCATCCTTACCATCTCTCAAAAATGCTCTCGGATATAAGTGGACTTAGACAAGTCTGGGACGTAGACGCCTAGCACAAACAACTTCTTTAAACCCACTCACTCTCTCTTAGCAGTCTTCTACGTACGTCTACACATTCATACTCTTTCACACATTGTCCCATTATTTCTGAAAGGATGACACCTACTCCCTGGCATGCCCGCTCAGTCTCGTCTATACCAGACCAGTATGCGGTATAAGTACCATGTGTAGTGACATCCTTTCCTTTCCGTTTCGTCTCATTTACTCATAACACATCTATTCCTCTATTATAGATTATATCGCATACTTCATCCATCTCATCTTTATTGAAGCATCCACCATCCACATACATTCAACGTAGCAGGACGGGTTTCTGCAATCCACTTTTCGCCCCGCAACGGTCGCAGGTTTTCCTTCAGGAAATTCTTCGCATCCCTGCCCCATTAAAGGGGCGCCGGGAACTTGGGGCCATTTTTTCCTTGATGCGAATTTCGGTGTGGTATATTTAACACCGTTACTACACGACAAGCAGCCCAGTCTGTACTTTCGGCTTGTAGCTCGCTTAGAACCACCCGGGGGACACGTGTAGGGTGGGCCTAGGATTAGGTGGTCGGTGGTCGGTGGACTTATCCCCGGATATATTTCATAAAATATATTTTATAAATAATATATAAATATATATGCTATACAAAATAATCATTCATTTAAATTGAATTAGTTCAATAAACAACATGACATTCTTATAATTAAGTTAAATACGCTTCCTCTCACTTAGCCCCTAAATTGAGTGCCCAAAGGTGCATAACTCTGGTCTCATATTATTTTATAACCGCTTATGGTTTAGAAATAAAATGTCTGAGTTTGAGTTTAATTTAAGGTCGTTGCCGCTACGGTCTATCTAAAGTTCACTGCTGAACATAGGCTTCTCGTATAGATTGCCAAATGGAGGGGGAGGTATTTGCCATAGTCTCCATACTTGGCGGGCAGTTAGCAACTGCAGTTTATTTTTTAGCTTTTTTTTGTCTTTAGGCAGACGCTGCTGCCTATCTCCTAGTACAATGGACCAAAAATTTCTACGTACTTCCTGAAGCAAGCGGGTGAAATACCGCCGACATCCTGAGTAGCGGTTCAGCGGGAACTGAAAATTTTTCACAGAAAACCTAATTACTGATTAGCCACATGATCATCCTTCGCGTTATTTACGAGGACGAGACCAATAACGATGCAGTCAAAATATACTTAGTTTATATTTTCCAAAAAAATAATGCCTTGGAGTTTAGCGTGTAAACACTGCGGACAATATTTATAGAAATTTAAAAATCCTTATAAACATTCAAGTTATAAGTAAAGGAAATATTTTTGATTGTTGTTGTAATTATTTACATATCGTTATTATTATGTGTTTTATCACCGTAATGTAAGAAAAAGAATAAGAAAATTTATTTGGCAATACACAACATAAATAAATGCTGTGTAATAATTGTATGAATTATTACTCACTATTTATTTAAAGCATTATTAGTACCCGGTTGACCAAGCTTTGTTCGGTATTTTTCGCTCGGTTTTTTTAATGCGTGTGTTTTGGAAATTATATTTCGATACAAATTACATACTGATGAAATACGAATAATATTTTTTGATATTAGCGACATAATAGAAAAAACTGAACTGGTTATTTGAATAAAAAATCATGAGTGCAATTAGTTTAATTTAAATGTTCGGGTTTTTAAAAAATACTAAAAAGAGCTCGAAAAAATAGATTTTCTCAAAAAAGAAAGGAACTTGAAAAAAAAAATTAAAAAAAAGTCGGTCGGTCTGGGCTCGAACCATGGTATTACGATTTTGTGACCGCCCAATATACCAATTAAGCTATTTGTAATCATTAATAAACTGTCAAAATTTACCTTCTTATTCTAACGATATTGTAGCAGTTTTTCATTGCCTAAAAACACGGACAAAAAGACATTTTCTAAAAATAAATCCTAGCTAGATCGATTTATTGCCCCCGAAACTCCCTGCACACAAAATTTTATGAAAATCGTTGGAGCCGTTTCAGAGATTCCGATTATATATATATATATATATATATATATATATATATATATATATATATATATATATATATATATATATATATTTATATATATCCTATACTATTAAACGAGCAATTCTTGTATATATGTATGTATATATATATAATCGGGATCTCGGAAACGGCTCCAACGATTTTCATAAAATTTAGTGTCCAGGGAGTTTCGGGGATAATAAATCGATCTAGCTAAGATTTATTTTTAGAAAATGTCTTTTTGTCCGTGTTTTTAGGCAATTAAAAACTGCTACAATATAGTTAGAATAAGAAGGTAAATTTTGACAGTTTGGTAATGATTATAAATAGCTTATTGGTATAATGGGCGGTCACAAAATCGTAAAACCCCGGTTCGAGCCCAGACCGACCGACCGACTTTTTTATTTTTTTTTTCAAGTTTCTTTCTTTTTTGAGAAAATATATTTTTTTCGAGCCCTTTTTTTAGTATTTTTTAAAAACACGAAAATTTAAATAAAAATAATTGCACTCATGATTTTTTATTCAAATAACCAGTTCAGTTTTTTCTGTTATGTCGCTAAGATCAAAAAATATTATTTATAATTCATCAGTATGTAATTTGTATCTAAATATAATTTCCAAAACACACGAATTAAAAAAATCGAGCGAAAAATACCGAGCAAAGCTCGGTCAACCGGGTACTATGAATTATGACACCAAAGTCATCTAAATTCGTCACTATTATATTATATCATATTGTATGGCTATCGTAGGCAGTAAATTTATAGGAAATTGCATAAAAATGTCTAAAAGTCTGTCTAAAACTATCCTGATTATAAGGGTTTTAGTTAAATTACATCCAAGTATACCAACATCGTTTTTATAGGGATTCATTTATTTTATTTTTACAAAGGTTTTCCGAAAAGGCTTTAGCGCTATAGACATACATACCTTCGGCAGGTTATACAAGAGACTGCAGTTATGTTGGACGTAATATGAGGACTATAAGAAAGCCTTCGATTCAATCGAATTTTGGCCACTCGGCCACTCCTGCAGTCCTTTGAGAGGTGACGAAATCTACCTAACTGCAAAGAGGTCGTTTCATCCCCGTCTTCACCGGTGCTTTGTAAGAGGGTTTCAAACGACTACATTTGAAAGAATACATTATCAACATAAACCAATAACCCACTACCGACGAAATAATAAAAATAATAATACATTTGTACATTCGTATTTTTATAATATAACTTAATTACAGTTGCAAATTCACGAGTTATTTAATTTTGTATTTTTCTTATGACGCTTTTGTTCTATTTTCTCCATATTTGTAGATCTTCTGAACATGGGCAAGTTTAAAAATCATATCTAACTTCCATTCACACCTATACCAGTAATGGGTGGGAACACTACGCTCGAAGTTTTTCCGAGTATGTGTACCGTTTTTTTACCTGGGATATAATGTCCGACAAGTAAGTGATATAGCCAAAGGGATAAGTAGACTAAAGAGGCAATGTGCTGGACATTTAGCACTAAGAACTAACAACCATTGGGGAGGAAAGGTTCTTAAGTGGCAGCCACGTGCTGGTAAGTGCAGTGTTGGGCGACCTAGATGGACTGACGACCTGATGAGAGTTGATTAGAAAACAAATGTTAACCGACTTCTTAATGTTTTATTTTTATTTATATCCGGTGCCGGTGATCAAGATCTGACAGTAGTATATGGATAATGTTGTCATTCTATTTATGTTGAAGTCGGATGTACAAAATTTTTAATTTTACCACTTGTTTACAATTAGTTTTAGCTTACTTTTGAATAGTGTCACGCTATACTATTTGTTTAATTATATTACAACACTGTCATAATACGTAACATAATTTTTACGTGTTAGAGCCATGATGCAGCTATATTAATTGTATAGTTGTAGCACGAATGGGTCGGCTCGACCGGGGAAGAACCACGCTCTCACAGAATACCAGCGTCAAATAGCAGCTTAATGCTGCTGTGTTTCGTATGGTGTATGTAGAGGACCGGAAACCCTATTTACTGGAAAAGAGGCATTCCATCTTAGTCCTCAAGGCTGACAACGCATCTTCATTTTGATTCGCAAACGAGGATATATGTAGATGTCTATGGGCCACAGCAACCACTTATCATTAGGTGGACTGTGTGCTCGCTTGTCACCCTTTTCCTATGAAAAAAATATATCGGAAAACAACTACGGTTTTCCGCCTGTGTGTTTTATATATCGAAAGTAGAGCTGAAGCGAATACGGATTAGTTCCATTTTTAAATTTGTAATGCAATCCTGTCATTTATATTGTAACGCAATGTTACGTTTAAGATTATATTTATAACTAGTGAAATGCCCTGCCTTCGATCGGGCGATTTCTGAATCGCGACAACAACGTCACTTCGTTCATGGCACAATTGGACCCGGTCAATAGTGAATCTAAACCATCCATAACTCAAACACAAACAAAAAATCGAAGTCGGTCCGGGCGCTTAGGACGAGTTTAGTGACAAACACACCAATAGATGATTATATAAAAATATATTCATCGGAAAAAAACGAACACTATAATAGGAAACGAATGTTATACTCGTACGTTTCATTAAAAAAAAAAAAATAATCTCTTGTAAAATGCCAGTCTTTCTCGATGTCTTGTTGCATAACTCGGGCTTTCGGGTCACCACTATCACCAGAACCTCAGAAGCAGAGAGGGAGTGCTCTATTATCAAAAAAACAAACATGCGATTCACTTCGCCTCAATCATCTCCACCACTTTAATAAAACATTTGTAAGTGCGTGATAAAAGGAACACTTATGTATGGAGGACATTTCAATGAATGGAAATCTAAAAAAAACCTACTTACTTATTCAATTTTGAATAATATACTTATTGTTTGAAATCATAAGCAATTATATATCTATTAAACGTGAAGATTTGTCATGCAAATAAAAGCTACGACATAAAAATAAATTAGTATTGCCAACTTCCGGATTAAAACTAAACACTTCCCGTACATTTAGTTCTTTCATAAAATTATAATAAAATAAATATTTACAACATCATATTTACAAAAAAAATTAAAGAGTTCCTAACTAATAAATGTTACTATAATACTAACGAATATTTTATAAATACATAAAACACTCACGCCTGTCACCCAGAGGGGCAGGCAGAGACTACAGACTTCCATTTGGCACGATCCTGACACACCATTCTCGCCTCCTCCACATTTATATACCTACGCATACATGCTCGTTGGTTAAGGGTACGTCCTAAGTTGCCCATTTTCAATATATTGCCAATTCCGTCGATAAATTTTGGCCTAGGACGTTCCTTTTCGACTCTTCCATTCATTTCTGCAACACAATTTTGCTTGTTTGCTTACTTGCGTTCACTTTTCTACCCCTTCCTTTTAAAGACCTGTTCATTAATATAAACATCATTTGCAACTCGACGACCGACGACGCAAAAATAACTTGATCATCAGCGTATAAAAGGCATTTGATGGTTAACTCACCCATTCTTAACCCGCATTCTTCAGCTTTCAAATTTTCCAAATATTTGTCCATAAACAAAAAAAATATTATATATTATTATTATTTTTCCAAATATTTGTCGTGATTTTTTGTTGAACAGCCATGGGGAAGCCATACAGCCCTGTCTGACACATACATGGATGACAAATCAGTCCAACTATACCCTGTTGATCCTAACACAAGCACTAGAGTCTCTATAAAGAGACTTTAATGCCTGTATCAACCCAGCGCTCAACCCAAATGAGTTCAGTGTTTGCCATAGCACATCCCTGTAAACTCTGGTATAGGCTTTTTCCAAGTCTATGAACGCACAAAAAAAACCTTTTGGTTTTTGGCTAACAACTTCTCCGCGATCATGCGCATGGAAAAGACTTGATCTGTACATCCCATTCCCTTTCTAAATCCCGCTTGCACATCACAAATTTTCCCATCAGTTTCTATCATGACCCTTTCAATTAGTACCTTAGCATACAGTTTTCCTACAATGCTAAGAAGGCTGATAACACGATAGTTTTTACATTCCTGCTGCGACCCTTTTCCCTTATATATTGGAACTATCACGGCTTTGCACCAGTCTTCCGGTACCCGCTTCAGTTCCCAACATAAATTGAACAAGGTGTACAGCACCTGTCCTGTCACCATTTCCTCTCCTGCCCTTAGAATTTATTATTCGAGAGAAACTCTTTCATATCCGGCTGCTTTACCTGCTTTACATGCGTTTCATTGCCTTCATTATTTCATCTATACTTATCGTACTACTTCTATCCTCTTCTTTCGGAATTTCTACTTCATTTAGTTCACATGTCATCTTCTCACTCATAAACACGCTTTCAAAATATTCCTTCCATCTCTTTAAACTCGAAATTTCGTCACTCAGAATACAACCGTTCTCGTCTCTTATAGCATTCATTCTAGGCTGTTTAGAATGTCCCCTGGCGGGTCTTAAGAGTTTCCAGAACATTTTAGTATTTTTCTGGAAGTTATCTGATATCCTTCTATCATTCTTATCCGTTCTTTCTTGCTTTTTCCTTTCAACTACTTCTTTTATTCTCCTATTTAGATGTCTAAAGAGTCTCTTTTTCTTTCAATATCATTATTCCTACCTCCAGAATTACCAGCTTTTGTTGCTAGTAAGCCTAGCCCCGCTCTCTTATTTGCTTCAACTTCCATACGTACCTCACCATTCCACCATAACGTATTTTCCTTTCATTCGTTCTCTTACTAACATGATATATTTCGGCTAAACCTTTCTTAATATTATGCTACACATTTTCCAAGTCTAACTTATTCATGCACAATTCATTCAAACCTCTTATATTTTCTTTCAGTCTATATTTGTACTTATTTTTCTCATCTTCATCTTGTAACCTCTCTGTTCTAATACGCTGTAACGCAGTGGTAGACACAGATGTCCGATGCCGCCAACGTCTGACTAGACCATTAATTCGGTATAAAACTAAATAATGGTCCATCCCTACGTTGGACCCCCGGTAAACCCTTGTATCTACCACTGCGCTCACCAATATTTCATCCACAATTATGAAATCTATCATGCTTCTATCATCACCTCTTTTCCAAGTATACATGTGAATCTTTTTATGACGAAAAAAGGTGTTCGTCACAAAAATATTATTTTCCACACATACGGTGAGGAGGCTTTCACCATCCTCATTTATACCTTCATCACCAAACGTTCTCAATATCCTTTCATAGCCAAGCCTCTTCACCTTAACCCTTCCATTAAAATCTACTAGCATAACAATAAAAATATTGTCAAAAATAGTGTATAAAGTATTGTGTAAATGAAAACATTTACCTTATACTCCATTAACACCATCCTTACCATCTCTCAAAAATGCTCTCGGATATAAGTGGACTTAGACAAGTCTGGGACGTAGACGCCTAGCACAAACAACTTCTTTAAACCCACTCACTATCTCTTAGCAGTCTTCTACGTACGTCTACACATTCATACTCTTTCACACATTGTCCCATTCTTTCTGAAAGGATGACACCTACTCCCTGGCATGCCCGCTCAGTCTCGTCTATACCAGACCAGTATGCGGTATAAGTACCATGTGTAGTGACATCCTTTCCTTTCCGTTTCGTCTCATTTACTCATAACACATCTATTCCTCTATTATAGATTATATCGCATACTTCATCCATCTCATCTTTATTGAAGCATCCACCATCCACATACATTCAACGTAGCAGGACGGGTTTCTGCAATCCACTTTTCGCCCCGCAACGGTCGCAGGTTTTCCTTCAGGAAATTCTTCGCATCCCTGCCCCATTAAAGGGGCGCCGGGAACTTGGGGCCATTTTTTCCTTGATGCGAATTTCGGTGTGGTATATTTAACACCGTTACTACACGACAAGCAGCCCAGTCTGTACTTTCGGCTTGTAGCTCGCTTAGAACCACCCGGGGGACACGTGTAGGGTGGGCCTAGGATTAGGTGGTCGGTGGTCGGTGGACTTATCCCCGGATATATTTCATAAAATATATTTTATAAATAATATATAAATATATATGCTATACAAAATAATCATTCATTTAAATTGAATTAGTTCAATAAACAACATGACATTCTTATAATTAAGTTAAATACGCTTCCTCTCACTTAGCCCCTAAATTGAGTGCCCAAAGGTGCATAACTCTGGTCTCATATTATTTTATAACCGCTTATGGTTTAGAAATAAATGTCTGAGTTTGAGTTTAATTTAAGGTCGTTGCCGCTACGGTCTATCTAAAGTTCACTGCTGAACATAGGCTTCTCGTATAGATTGCCAAATGGAGGGGGAGGTATTTGCCATAGTCTCCATACTTGGCGGGCAGTTAGCAACTGCAGTTTATTTTTTAGCTTTTTTTTGTCTTTAGGCAGACGCTGCTGCCTATCTCCTAGTACAATGGACCAAAAATTTCTACGTACTTCCTGAAGCAAGCGGGTGAAATACCGCCGACATCCTGAGTAGCGGTTCAGCGGGAACTGAAAATTTTTCACAGAAAACCTAATTACTGATTAGCCACATGATCATCCTTCGCGTTATTTACGAGGACGAGACCAATAACGATGCAGTCAAAATATACTTAGTTTATATTTTCCAAAAAAATAATGCCTTGGAGTTTAGCGTGTAAACACTGCGGACAATATTTATAGAAATTTAAAAATCCTTATAAACATTCAAGTTATAAGTAAAGGAAATATTTTTGATTGTTGTTGTAATTATTTACATATCGTTATTATTATGTGTTTTATCACCGTAATGTAAGAAAAAGAATAAGAAAATTTATTTGGCAATACACAACATAAATAAATGCTGTGTAATAATTGTATGAATTATTACTCACTATTTATTTAAAGCATTATTAGTACCCGGTTGACCAAGCTTTGCTCGGTATTTTTCGCTCGGTTTTTTTAATGCGTGTGTTTTGGAAATTATATTTCGATACAAATTACATACTGATGAAATACGAATAATATTTTTTGATATTAGCGACATAATAGAAAAAACTGAACTGGTTATTTGAATAAAAAATCATGAGTGCAATTAGTTTAATTTAAATGTTCGGGTTTTTAAAAAATACTAAAAAGAGCTCGAAAAAATAGATTTTCTCAAAAAAGAAAGGAACTTGAAAAAAAAAATTAAAAAAAAGTCGGTCGGTCTGGGCTCGAACCATGGTATTACGATTTTGTGACCGCCCAATATACCAATTAAGCTATTTGTAATCATTAATAAACTGTCAAAATTTACCTTCTTATTCTAACGATATTGTAGCAGTTTTTCATTGCCTAAAAACACGGACAAAAAGACATTTTCTAAAAATAAATCCTAGCTAGATCGATTTATTGCCCCCGAAACTCCCTGCACACAAAATTTTATGAAAATCGTTGGAGCCGTTTCCGAGATTCCGATTATATATATATATATATATATATATATATATATATATATATATATATATATATATATATATATATATATATATATATATATACAAGAATTGCTCGTTTAAAGATATAGGATTACCAACATAATATGTATTCTAACTATTATTCATTGCGTCTTACCTATCCCAAGAAATGTTACGGCGATAACTCTCTCTCCTCTACAACTACTCGTATGACAGCAAGTTTTAAACTTATAGTCAACTTTCACAGCTCATTGATTACTAAATTAATCATAGAAAGTGTCAGTAACTTTATGAAAAAAATGTTGCATGTGATATTTTACTTAATGGTAGGGTATCATTATAGATATGGGTTTATCTTTATTAGTATCACACAATACGCTATTATAACTGGTTTTCATTTCCAAACCAGCTGAATTTTAATGGCAAGATTATTCATAATTACGTATTTTTATTTAAGAAATAGCTAGATTTAAAATAAATCATAAGTCTTTATAAATTATTTAAAAAAAACTCAATTATTTTGCTAAGGAGTATATTTCATGGGTAATTTGACAAATTAATATCCTAGTGTGCAATTGCTAGAGTATTTTTGAGCATTATTTTAGTTTTTTTGACTTTGTAATAAATCACTATGTGAACATTCTCAATGCCATCGTTTTATAATAAGTCATTCATCCCAACCCATCAGTGGTGCTCTTTCGTCAACAGTTTGTATTTAATCTAAGACGCAACAGTTATAATATTTACAAACGTTACCACTGTGTTGTTATTGTTTACAGCAGTCTTAAATAGTTTTATTAAGTATACTTAGGTGATTTAGAAGTGCCGGTAATAAAGGATATGTTAATGTGAGTTTGATAGTTTGTAAATCTATAATGATGTAACTTTGATAATGAAAATATTTACTTTTATAATCTATATTATTGTTATGAACACTCTATATAAATATATTTTGTTGTATTCTCCACCCTCCAATAATGAAAATAGGCAGTCTTGCTTTTTTATGAATATTACATCGGACAACGTTACATTGCGAAAATATATTATGACTTATGTATTTTAAAAGATCATTTAAGGCACATTGGTGCAATTAAAATAAAAGTAATGGAATGATGCGTTTCACTTCACAAAAATAATAAAACTAGCTACAACTATAATCAGAGCTTAAACGTTAAAATGTAAAATAACAAAACCACCTAAACAGTGAAAATAATATAGATTAGACACGATTCTCCTGAATTATTATCTTAAGTGATACTACCAATGTGGAAGGTATATTTTAATCAAGCACTTGAGTATACATTGTAGAAATGTTTTCAACATTGAATGTATACAAAAATAACACTGAATTTTACTCCATTTATTATGTTACTAACTTTAAATAATTTTAACTAAAAATGTTCATAAATATATTTAAGGTAAAAAGGTACCTATTTTAAATAAAAAAATGTACGAAATTAGACCATATTCAAACAATTTTCATATCATTTGCAAAATTCAAGACATTGGCGTACTAGTCAGACGTTTTAAATTGTAGAGAACAATAGGCATTACTTTGTCATAATTTTTCCATTTTTGTCTATACAAAAGCGATTTTGAAAATAAAAGTCAACGTAAACTTTTGTACACCTGTTACACGTGTTAATCAAGTGATTTGAGCATAAATGATTTTTTCATAATTCTATTTGACAATTAATCATTCATTTACAATATGAAAAATTTATTATAATAAGCATATTTTTAATATAATAAGGGTGACAAACGGGCACCCAGACCACCTGATGGTAAGTGGTTTCTGTGGCCCATTGACATCTCCGATTAAGAATCTAAATGCAGATGGGTAGTACGGGGACTAAGGAACATAACATAATCAATTACTTTGATCTAAAACTAAGTAAAATCTTTTCAATAACTTAATAACTTTCATTTCGCAAATTGGTTGGCTATTTATTTTGTAGAAAATTTATGGTCATCCAATAAAATATATTCATTTATTATTTTAATTTGAAATTTTATACAGATTTTAGAGAAGATTACTAAAATTTAACAGGAATAAAAGTAATTTAAGTAAACTCGTTGTTAAAGTTTCTATCTGTGTTTACTCATTGGATTAATAAAACGTAACAGTTAAATAAGGCCTTTAAAATTAACCAAGAAACAGAAAAATATTATAACATTGCAATGATATTGATAACAATTATATCATGGAAAATAAACAAAGATATTAATCAATAATTGTTATGAGTCAATCAAGAAGTACAACACTTACGCATTGTGACAGACAATGTAAATAAACAAACCTCACAAACAACCCTTAAATTGTCATCTTTAAGTTTCTTACATAGTTTAATATGTGGTATAATGTATTTAGAATCAAGCTTCGAATAATATATTTTTAATCTGTACACTTATTTTGCACAACGGACGTGAGGGATCTTGTAAATTCGCAGTGTCCGCGATTGGAATTGAAATTCACGACTTCCCTTTCCGCAATCTACGGACAGACAACAATAACCATCTGGTATTCTTGTACGAGTTTACAATTATACAATAATAACATCGCAACATAATATGAACAATCGTTTTGCCTGCTTTAAAAAAATAAACACGCTATTATGCTGTCACTTATGACATCTAAAAACAATTCAGATATTTTAGGAAGGGATACTAAGACTTCATTGATGTTTTCTAATGTTACCTACCTCATCAGCCAATCTTTACACGCAGTCTTGGATTAAGTCTTACCAATAAGGCCTAAATAACATATCAGTAGCTTGAACCAAATAAAGATACCACGATATTTTTCGATTAAGATAAGATTTTGATTAAAATACACTTTTCGATGTTAAGTTCGATGAACTTCCGTTTATGAAACAGGGAAAAGTAATATAGAAAATAGTTTTAGAAATTTTCCGTTGACCACAAACAGAGTTTGTTACGGCTAAAGCGTATCACATAAATGTGAAAGCTGGAACATGTTTTATGTTTACTATAGCTGCATTTATTTTTGTTTTAATTTAATAAAACTTCTAAGCTTATTTCGGAGCTTTGTCACTAAACATATTTCACTTTTTTAGAAAATTTATATGAACATTCAATGTTCTAAGTGGTTGACCATTAATAAGACTAAGGAGGTAAATGTTCACTTACCTCAAATGTAATAACGCCTTTATATCCATATTTGTCGAAAATTTTCTCAATGAAATATTGTTCCGCGGGTAAAGCGTTGTCCGTGACTGGACTAGGCGTGATGGATTTTAGGTCGGGAGCGGCTAGAGATAACGTAGCCAGCACCACAAGAACACTCGCCGTCAACATGGTATCGACTGAACAACGCACCAACAGTCGGCAACGCTGCGCAGGCGGCGATCTCGTGCCGCACACTACTATACTAGCGTTCGATCAGCCTCGGAGCTTGTCTGCCGTGATATGACGCTACGTTGTTGGCGCTCACAGTTTGTTTGTTTGTTTGCTTATCACACGTAAAAATAATGAATTAGATTAAATATCCACCGAAACGTCGTCCTCTACTGAAACGTGGTTTGCGTCTGCGACTTTCACTCGTCGTTGGTTAAATGTATTCGAGGCCGGTTCTAACACCGTTATTGATAAAAAGGTGTATTAATGTGGTCGCCGGTAACTGGAAAATCAAATCTATTGTACGAAAGTATCAATTTTATTTCAAGGATTAATTTAAGGGCATTACGTTCTCTATTATTCACATTCCTTACTAAAAAAAAATAAAACACGAATTCATTTAGTACACTTTAATTGTCTAATTTTAAACTACTGTCTTTTTATTATTTCAATTGAAAGCAGTGTTATGAGTGTGAGGACAAGATAATATAATACAATAACTTTATTGATTCATGATAATAAACATGTAATAATATGATAATGATGGCTCTATATAGAGGCGCTTCCGTGAGGGCTTGTTCAATATACTTCTAATATAAAGGTATAGTTTATTTTAAATTAATGTTCCTTTTAATAACAATGATACGAATAATAATAGTAGAAATAATAGTAGTAGAAAATACAGTTTATATTTTTTCTAAATACGAAATTTGCTTTAAATATGTTTTACGTATTCCTCCAAAAATAATAAAAAATATTAATATTGTCATAATTTACGTTGTTTTATTTGTACAAATATTTATGAAAGAAGGGCCAAAAAAGTCAAACTACGACATATTTATGGGTGTGTAATGCATCATGATCGGTAAAGGGAGATAAACGCGACTTATCGCGTGTAATAGTATTTTTTTGTTACGAACAAAGATACTCATTAGTCCCGACACGTATTTCGTGCAATTATAATTCTACTAGGCACTCTAATGAAGTTGTGATGTTATTGTATTAACATACTAATACTTAATGAAATATTTTTAACTCTTACCAAATTGTGCTCTAAATTTCATTAATGTCCTCATCATAAAAATCTATCACCAGTCCAATACTGCACACCAGATATTGTCCATAAATTGTCGTACGCTACACACAACCGTAGACTTTTTAATGTATCAAATCAAAGGTCTAGTGAGGGTTCATCTTACACAGAAAATCGTCCCTCTAAATTTAATTGCGTAAACGAAGATGTGAGTACTACCTCAATAAGCGACATTTAAGTTGGTGTATGTTTTTAGAACCTTTGTCCTAACTTAATATGTACAACAACACACTAAGTTAGGACAAAATTTTACATGCATAAAAAAAAAGTTTTGGCATGCTCTGATCACGAATCTGCGGTCCATTTTTGCGTAGGATGCACGGTTCCGGAGATGTGCAGATCAATTAACTCTTATCTAATTGATATCCGCTGCGAGCCTCCACCGTCATTACCGCTCCATTGTTCTTATCTACTTATCTATTGTTCGTTCAATACCGTCATTATCTATTCTTCCTCAGCGTGGTGCTATTGTATTATACTCCTTTGTTCCTATCTATACTAATCTTTCAAATCTTATTACTTATTATCTATAAAATAGGAGCGAAACATCTCATCCACTAAAATATCGTTGTACAATGTGTTCCCTGTAAATATACTCGTAAAACTATGCATTGAACATCCCTGAAACTTATATAGCAAATACATTAAGGAATATTCGCCACAAACTGAAGTCCAATCATTCTGAATCCTATCAACATTCCAGTTCCATCTTTTACAATTTCTTTTAAAAAACTCTAGATGATATCGTACAGGTGCCCGTCCGAATGAATCAAAATATTGACCGACGTCATTCGTATCGATATATAAAGCTACCCAATGTGATCCTGGTTTATCATCTGTATCCAAATTGCATATTATATACGTTGGTACGTGGGTGTACATGGGTAGTTTATTGGCAGCATAAACATTATTTTCTAGAGTGGGGTGAATCTTTTTCAGATGTTGTTGTACATCTAGTGTATCCATAATATTACTGCTATTAGTAGATTATTACAGTACCAATCTACTCAATGACTAATATAGGAATGATCAATTATAGTGATTTCTAAATATTAAATTGCATTCTTTGTGTTATACAAAACGTATTTGAGTCACCAATACACTGAACAAGACACGACAGGAAGGACATAGGAATGTAGAGATAAGCAACAGAATGTAAGGTAAGCTTGTTGACGCATAAAGATACTATCAATTCTACTGCAGAAATTCTTTAGATTAAAATTATTACTCACTGGTACTATATAATACCAAGCAACTGCAGTCATGGAGTTAGTGTATGGTCGTTTGACCGCAGTGGATCTATCAATACTTCGTTTGTGTTACTTCAACGCATCAAAGGCCATGGATGTAAGTGTTTATTCTATTGACAAACTTACTTTTCTTTCTGTTATTGTCTTACGTGTGTATGATTTAGTGGTAACAAATTATATTTAAATATTATGTGTGTGTATATGGTTAAGCCGTGGTAGCTCAGATGGTTAGCGCAAAATGTAAAATTCACAGTACGCGACCCGGGTTCGATCCCCGCCGGCACCAATTAAATTGTTAATTACAATTTTAAGTGCTGATTTACCACGTGCTCAGCGGTGAAGGAAAACATCGTGAGGAATGCATGTCTGAGAAAATTTCGAAGGCATGTGAAGTTTGCCAACACGCATTGAGGTATCACAGCGAACATTTCCTAGCCCTAAAACCCTCTCAGAAATGAGAGGAGGCCTATGTTCAGCAGTGGACTTTAATAGGTTGTAACTTTAGCTTTTTTAACTTTTATGATTAAGTGTTAACAAATTGATATTAACATGATAACTGTGTTGTTGCAGAAATCATTGAGCTTCGATGAAAATACCTATAAACAGTATTACTACTGTTTAGTACTACTGTTTAGTTTAGTATTTTGTAGGATCTAATGAAATGACTCTTAGTAAAGGAGTCATAACATCACCCACAATCTGAGGATCGATAATGTCACAATATAGAAAGAGTTGAGATGGTAACCCTAAGTGTAAATTAGCAGGACACTTTCCAAAATTTCTCTCTAGGAGATTTTTATTTGGTTCATAACCTAGTTGTAAACTTAATTTGGGTGATAATGTTACGGATGTTATATTTTTATCCAAAACAGAAATAGACACAAAGGGGGATGCCCATATTAGGCCATAGAACGCCCAACAATGTGCATTTGTTAAAAAAATATATCTTTATTTATGGTTATTATTCGCGGTATTCATTTATCCTAAAACAATGGGAATATTTTTGCACAAATTAAAAGTACCGAAAAGATAAAAATAAAATTAGGTAAATACGTAATTCATTAGTCTGTGAATAAAATAAAAAATGTTGCCAATCACAAAAATCATTAAAAAATCGATTCCCCTTTTCGATCGATTACTTATGGTGTCATTATTACAATGCTTATATGATCTTTCGATAATTATTACGATGTTATGATATAGGTTTAAAATAACCGTTGACAATGGATATTTATCCAAAGCAGTCGATACGCAACCGTTATTAACCAAATGTTTACCGACTACAGACGAAAAAGGATGGTTATGTTTTTACTGTGTCAAAAAAAGCAAAAAACGATTCAACATAGCCTAATCCGC
Organism: Parnassius smintheus behrii; assembly: GCA_036936625.1. Classification (NCBI taxonomy): domain Eukaryota; kingdom Metazoa; phylum Arthropoda; class Insecta; order Lepidoptera; family Papilionidae; genus Parnassius; species Parnassius smintheus. The sequence continues at coordinate 22,527,546 of JAUPFT010000005.1, read as the reverse complement.
ACGGATTAGGCTATGGTGAATCGTTTTTTGCTATGTTGCTTAAAACGTAGGATGCATTTTATTATTGAGGGAGCTACTATCAAAGAATATTTTATTCGCTTAACTCGTAAAGTACTTGACCAACTTTAAGAATTCTTTCACCACTAGATTGTTATGTATAATTTTAGATATCTAATATAGGGTTAATTTTATTATAGAGGGCGTTACTTTCAATGAATACGTTTTTTGGCTAATCTCAAAAATTACTAGACCGATTTTGAAAATTCTTTCACCATTACATTGCTAATGAGGGCGTTAGCTGTGTGGTAAATTATATTATTACAATAAATAATTGTGAGATTAATATTTTCTAAATAAATAAAACTAAATACCTACCTAAGATGTACAAATCCAATTATTATTTTTACAATTTAAGAATCGTATTTACACACTTTACTTACTCAGATTGATTATTATAGATAAAGAGGTAATAAACCTAAAGTAAAAGAGAAAAAACGAAAAAACTATTTATTAGAATTAAACTAAATGTTGAAAAAAAGTGGTTCAGTGCGAGTCGGACTCGCAGGCCCATGAAGAGTTCAGTAGTAACAAGCATATATTTTAAATCGAGTCAAAATACCACTATCATTATCGCCAGCAACAAATTATTTTGTTTTTCATAGTGTTTGTATAAATAACAAAGTTGTTTTTGCGGTTCCTTAAAATGTGCTACTTGTATCAAAAAAAGTACTATTATACATTAAAAGGGTTTCTGTGGTTTATTCATTACCAAAGAGAAAAAACTTATTGCGCAAAATAGGTTTTTATTAATTTCAAGTCATCAAAAGCGGCAGTCAACCGTTAAAAACTAAAACAACCGTTGTTATAGGCTCGGTTGAATTCATTGACAACCTTCACATTTATAGTTATGATAATTAAACAAGCGAATTACTAGCTGATTTACCAAGAATTCTTTAGAGTATAACAAAACGCTACTGCACAAGTTAACTGTTATTCTTATCTGTTTTTAACATAACATTTAAAATGGAATCATGTTATGATAATTCAAGAAGTTAATTTCCAGCTGATTTACCACGAATTCTCTAAAGCATAACAAAACAATACAGCACAAGCTAACTGTTCTTAAAAATATATTTGAAATAGAGTTTCAATAAATAAAGGAAATTATATTTTAAAAAGCGTGCAGAACTTAAAACGCGTCAAAGATTATTTATGATATTATTAATCGAATAAAAATCGATATCATTCCATAGATTTTATGACAGTTAAGTGGCAACATCGTATCCGACAGGTAGGCCGCTGTCACTGTTATGTCACAAGAATTAAATTACGTGTTATCGTGTTATTGTTGTAAAAGTAAAATGCAATTGTTGATCTCTCAACAATTGGTTCGAACACAACAGGTAAATAGTTGGTACATATCACGATGTGGTATGTCTTCCTCTAAGCAATGCTTTATAACTGAGTTTACTTGAATAATATCAATATAATAATTGTAGCTTCTTTATTAGGTACAAGTTTCGAGTACAGTGAACGTGTAGTGTGGCACTCGCAAAATGCACCAATAGTTCGTCTTGAACATCTATACATCAGCTGTGGCACTGACACTTATGAGAATAAGATCACACACATTGTTTGTCTTCGATTTTCCACGTGAGGAATTATTTGCGCTACGTGAGGTAAGTGTTTAACATGTTTAACATTTCAATTTATTAAATGTGATCCATATATCTGATAATTATACATGTTTTTACACTGATTGTATATCAACTCAAGAACTTGTTTTATTTTTTCACATCTGCCCTAGCTATATCTGACAAACATACTAGCTTATTTATGAGATTGACCAGTTTTATCAACTACCAAGAAAGGAGACAGTTGATTTTTCATTGTTTTTGGACTGCTGGTAGTCTGTCAGGCCTTAATTATTAAATAATATAGGGCATTAAATCTGTCCTTGTGCAGTAACATTTAACTTGATAAATATTTTATTTATATTTGAGTTTGAAATAAATCTATTTTATTTTTATTTTTTCACTTTGACTTCATTTTTTGTATTTTACATTATTTCAGTTGTCATGCCGTGTATATCATAATTGCTGGCAATGAACTGATAGAACAGCATCATGTTCAACTGCAGAACGGGAACCATCTGAATCATCTAGTCCATCCTCGTTGCAATCTGAAGTGAGTAATGTATTGCACCCAGAACAACAAAGCTTAGATCATACATCTATACTGCTAACTAATTATATAAAAGCACAATGTTTTTTACCAGGTTGTAACAGTTCCATCAGCATTGCAAGTATGTCTCTTTTGTGATTAACTACATTTTGCGATAACAAACATACATAGTGACAAGTACTATGTATGTGTGTTATACTTGGTAGAGCCATGCTGCAGTTATATTAGAAGTATAGTTGTAGCATGAATGGGTCGGCTCGACCGGGGAAGGAGCACCCTCTCACAGAATACCAGCGTGAAATAGTAGCTTAATGCTGCTGTGTTTTGTATGGTGAGTGTAGAGAACCGGAGACCCTTTTTACTGGAAACGAGAAAATGATCTTAGTCCTCACGGGTGACAACGCATCTGCATTTTGATTTGTAATCGAGGATAGATGTGGATGTCTAAGGGTCGCAGAAATGTCTCCAGCAGATGGTGAATCTCAGTTAATGACAAGATATGCTAATAAATCCAGAGCCGTGATTATGTGTCCATATGGGTAGTAGAGGTGGTGAATGGCATTTTTAAAACTGAATTTAAAATATTTCATCAAAATTACTTTAACAGGGCTTCTACACATTTGATGATAGACTGCTGTGGCTTCTGCTATAGTTAATAAATTCCACACAAAAATAAGGGACAGGGATGATGCGGCTCAAATACTTGAAATAGTTCATCAAAATATGGAGACAAATAATGATTTTTCTGAGTATGCTAGGGAAAACAATCTAAATAGAGCTAGGGCAGGCAGACTTTAGAAATATAAATGTAGACTTTAAAATGTTAGGGAATTTCCTGTTTTAACTTACAGCGACTTAATATTAATTGCTTGTGTCACATACCAATTAAAGCAAGCTCGCTACTATTATGGTGAGCATATAAGATTTAATGGTTGCTACCGGATAGAACTCTGTAATAACCAGAGGAGCAGCATTATGGAAGGAATAAAGTTAAGCACTAGCTGATCTTTACTTAGGGCTAGAATTGCAAGTCATCACTATTAGTCGTAAAGTGTATTTTATTATATAAATTCTATATAATATCTAATATATAAATTCTTTTTTAGGAAGGAGGCTTGGTACTACCACCTGCTTAGGACCCTGTAATTAATGAAATTAAAAACCCAAGCATACCACTGCAAGACTTCTAGACACAGTAAGTTCATTCTGTAGATCGGACAATAAATAAAAATTAAAAATCTGAAGGTACTCCGGGTTAACACTGACATTGGTACGTCGGTCACCTCAGTCTGCCGTAACCATGAGTGCTGGAAAGCACCCGAAATGTCTGGAATTAAAAATCAAAGAAATAAAACGCGATAAAATCGATAAAAATAGTTGTTAAAAAAACTGCATTTGTGAAAATAAAAACTTCAAATATTTTCAAAACCCCGACTTTTTTTAAAGCAATTCCTTTACCATTTCATTGTTTTAATTGCATATTATCATATCTATATGCTTTTATATGTGGGCACTCATGGCCGAAGTGTCTATGAAGACTGGGCATTGCCCTTTTGTTATTTCATCATAGCGAAGTAAAAAGTACCAACTATTGGTTCATTTTGTAAATCTGTTATTGTATAAACAACCCATGGAGATCTATCAATTATTGAAGATATAATAAATATTTCATCACTCTAATTTGATTCATATCCTTTTTGGAAAGCATGTTTATATTTAGTTATTCGAACATAATCACCCACATTAAAATTTGGTTTAGGATTTTCTAAAGAAAGTTTGTTTGACCGTCTATCATAAAGATTAGTCCAAACTGTCATAATATTGTTGGAATTTACATCACATGGGCACATCTTAATACTAGAGTGAAAGCTGTGATTGTAAGAGTATATTAAATCTTGTAAAACATCTATATATCTATAAGTATTATTATGAGTGAAATAACGCCACATTTTCATTTTTAGTGTTCTTTGAAATCGTTCTACAATACTGGCCTTAATGTCAGGATTTTTAGTGGTATAGTAATTAATCTTTTTGGATTTAAAGTATTTTTGTACATCTTTTGAAACAAATTCTGTACCTTTATCAGATTGTATGTGAGTAGGTGTTAAATTACTTTCAGTAAATATACTTTCAAAACATTCTTTAGTTGTTTCTGAGTTTTTCTTTTTCATTGGTCTTGCAAAAGCATATTTACTAAATACATCAATAACACAAAGTATATACTTGAAACCATCATTATATTGAGAATAAGTTCGCATATCACTTAAATCAGCTTGCCACAGTTCTGTGTATGTTCCTTGTGATTTTAACCATTCCTTTACTTGCTTTTTATTCATTTTACCCTTCATGGCTTTTGATAATTTATCAATACTACCAAAACCAGCGGGATTAGATGGATCATAATAAATCCTGTTAATTTCTTCTAGTACGGGGTCCATTTTTCCCACTCAAGCCTTTTACGTATTTTAGTTGTAGACTTTTTATCTCTACTGCTCGGTGTAGAAAACTCTTGAAATTCAATCTCAGAGGGTTTGTTCAGATCTTCTGCTTGAAGTTGGTTAATAAACTCACATCTCTTTGGATTTCATGTGCATTTGGCTTCAGCAAATCTATCCCACCCTACTGGATCACTTCTTTTTAAGGGTCTTAGTGAATCATTTATTAAATCAACAATATTACTTCCAGGAATTTTTTCATTATCAATTATGACTGTACCTTCATTATCCCAATGTATTTTACCTTTACTTGTTTCAACTAAGTTTAATAATAACTGTCCTTTTTTATTATAAGTTTTTGGTATTAAACTGAGTATTTGAGCTGGTGTGTAAAGTGGATTTTCAACATTTTCTTTACTTTTGATGGATCGATTCTCCTCCAACAAAGATTCAGCATCAACTGAAGTTTTTAGATCTCTATCTTTATTTTTAAAACCAATTTTAGACTCGTTTGAATCTTCATTAGATGTATCAGAATAAATTGGTAATCTGAGTGGTTAACAATCCTCTTCGGTAAAATGAAGGTATCTTTGCAGTGTTTGTAAATATAACATCCATTTCTTTCGGTCTTCCGTCTTACTATTCATAATATTTTGCATTTCAATATCTATTAACTTAGTATTAACCTTATTTTCTTGTTTTAATTTTTCAATCAATCCAGGTTCGATAAGTATCATTTTCTTTGCATTTTCCATGTTAACTAGCTAGTCCACTCACTAATCCACTCAATGTTGCACCTAATATTATTGGTAAGAAAGCCCCTCCTTTTTGTATAATTATATTTTTCTTAGTTTATGTTTACACTTACGCACTAGTTGACGGAGTATATTTTTGTGTTTATTCAATTTTTGTTTATCTTGATCTTTAAGAGGTACTTTTCCTTGTAAAACGTTATGAATACACTCACAAATACAGTTAATTTCTTCTTCATCACACGTTTTAAGTAATGCTCTTTGATATTTTGGTTTAAGCGTATGCAAAGCGATTAGCAAATGTTTATGCGTTGTGAGTCGACGATGCATCATTTAGCAATGATTTGAAATGTTTGATTCTTGGTGTATTTAAACTCTTTTGTGGGGACGTAGACTGTGCAGAAACCATTAAATGGGAAGACATTTGTCTTGATACGACAAAAATCATTGGTATTCTGTTTTAAATCTACCATTAAATATCCATGCGCCTCTAGAGTTGCATCCCTGTAGGCATCTTCAATAAATTTTGGGTTATCTGGTGACACTTGTCGTGCTAAATATCTTATTTGAGTTTTATCTCGAGGGTTTTTAAAATATATTATATAACTTGAGTTCAAGGATATGTCTCTTTGCCCTTTACCCTGATGAAATAAATTTTGTGTTAAATAAAATACACTAAGATTCCTGTGATGACTACCTTTTGTAAATATATCCACAATTCTTCCATCGGACTCTCTCATTAGATCATCAATAATAACAAGATGTGGGTTTTCACCGTCAAACATATTAACATTTGGAATTCCTTGATGGTAGTTAACATTTGGTAAATTATATAAAGGTTGCATTTCATCAAAGCACCATGTGATCTGATTAAAATCACAATTACATATTTCTGTAACTGATTTTATGAAATTTGTTACAAAATTTGACTTCCCACATCCACTTGGCCCCGCCACAATAGCAGTAAACGGATGGATAAAGTGAAACATTACACACGTCTAAAGTTCTAAGGGGTGAAATAAAAAATGAAAGTGTTGGTGTTAACAATTAATATATATTGCAAACATTATATAAAACAGAATGATCTGTATACTATTTCTAACACAATTAGTACACCATAATTTTACAATCAACTCAACCTCAAATAAATGCACACACACACACGCAAATATAAACAACAATTAACTTAAATTATTTACAATAAAACAACGATTAAATATGTAATAAACTCTACGTCATATTATACTATTATCATTATTTTACAATCAATACAAATTTTATTCACATGCAGACATAAAATTAAAAACTATCAACACTTAACGCAGTTTATAATGACCCCAAGCTAATGTTTCAATATTATTATCTAAAATATGCCTCTTTGTGTCATTATATGATAAACCAATCTTATTTAATTTTTGTGTAAAAATTGTGTGTTTAATTGATTTAAATCTAAGCATACTATAATATTGCACTTTTTTGATTAAATAGAGAAGACTTATAATTATCCATGGTCATCTTTTTAGTGATACATTTATTTACCCCTTTTGCCTTGGCTATAGTCTTATTCTCTAAGTTAAAAGCGTATACTTTGGATCGTAAACCCACAAATTCTTTCATGATTTTACCATTATTTTCATCTTTAAAAAAAACTTATTTCTTTTTATTTAATTTTGGATATTCAAAAATATTATTTGCATCATAAGCTGAGGTATCAAAGTATGATGAATGATGGTCAGGTTTTATATCAGAGTAAAAATCATCTGTAAATACATGATATATTAAACTATCCGTATCTGTATACAATAATTTGATTTTACTAAACTTTCTAACCATATGGTTATAATGAAAATCATACATTAATGTTTTTGAAATATCTAAAATGCAAAACCCTAAATAAATTGGTTTGTTATATATTAACTTTGTTTTTCGCAACTGAACCGCAACTAGGTTTTCCGAAAATACTGAAAGACTATGAAATTGTGGTTTAGCGATTAGATCTTGAGCACCTAAAGCTTTGCCCTGGTTCTCCCAGTGTGTAACTAATTTTATGTTAACCCTTTTTTCAATATTCTCCATAGTCTTTCCGAAGACTGAATTATTCATTAATTTATAAAAATCTTTTTCGAAATCTGATTTTGCTAACGTTCTTAATTTTGTGTTTAGATCTATGTACATCTTCAACCAGCGAGACTGTTTAAATTTTAAAACTCTATGAATTTTAGTTAATTTAACCCCCATTTCTATGCACTGCTTTAAATTTCAGTAATGAATTACATATTTATCTTTATTATTTAAATTTGGGACTAGTTTATTTTCATTAATATTGCATGCACAAATGTTTTCGGGGCATAAAGGAAAGTCCGAATGTAAATCATGAAGTTCATCTGGATATTCCAAATCAACTTCTAAAATAAAACCGAAGTTCGATGTCTCAGACACATTAAATTCTGTATTCGGATTTACCCATTCGAATCCACCAGTAGGAAGACATTGAGACATAGCCCAACCATATAAATTGTTGCCATCAAAATATGTGATATATGAATTTGGTTTCCCTGCATCATAATCCCCCATATATTTGTTATTAGCTCTAGCATAACGATTACTACATTGAGATACACCACCCCTGATACCTGATCTAATAAATGCAATTTTCTCATAATCTGTTAAAAGTTCTAATTCTATTTTTGTATATTTTAACATTGCATCCCAACTTAAACCGGGTGCTGTGTAATAATGGGCAGGGTCTAAATAATAAGTATTAATACATAACTTTCTAAAGTTTTCAAATACATCGGTTAAAAGTAAAACGTCTGTTTTTAAATACAGGTTTGAATAATCTAGCATATTACAACACCCAAAGTGTTCCCAAACACCTTTAGCATGATTGTAATCATCATTTGAAATATGGGAATCTGTGAGCGAGCTATAAAAAATTTTTGTTCGGGGAGCGATGTTAGGCTTAAACTATCATAATTAGTCATAAGTTCATATGGACCAACGCCTTTCCGTTTTAAACGAAAGAAATCTTCGTCATTAGGATAATTTCTACGTAATTCTTGAAATTGATCATTACTGAGATTTTTGGCCAATTCTTCTAATTTACATGATAAAAACTTAAATGAATCTATGAATCTTTAATTTCGTGGTTATTCATTTTTAATTTTTCGGAAAAGGATATATATTTTTCTTTATTTTGAGGGATAACTTCGACTTCACCATCACAAAAGTTTAACGCGTGAACAATAAAATGAGCATCATAGTGACTAAGGTTGTGTAAAAATATTGGTATATAACGAGGTTTTCTGAACTTCGAGCTACATGATTCGTGAGCAACACCTATAAAACTACCGGTGTACCAATCAAAATCATAAAAATGTTCTGCTAACTCTGTTTCACAAATATGACAAATGGTTGCATTTGAAATTTGGTTTTTGTCTTCATTTGTTAGCGGAAGTGGAGGATATTTTTGAAGTCTATTTATTTCTTTGAGATTGTTAGATAAACTTTCCATAAACGCTTGTGCACAGTTGGGTCCGCAATACGTTACATATTTTGATAATTTATCATCATATGAACATTTTATATAATAACCAAAACTATGTACTTCATGTTTCTGAATATTGTGTGTGAAAGGTTTGGAAGGATCGTTAGAACATGATTCTATTGGTTTTAAAAATGCTTCAAAATCAGCATAAACTACGAATGGTATCTTCAACTTTTTTTCATAACTATCAAATTTAATTTTATCATTTGAAATAGGTTGACCAAACCAATTCTTTTTTTTAAAAGTTTCACTGTTTGGTAATTCTGTACAAATGTGGGCACAATCGTATTGTTCATGGTTATTTAAACTTTCCTTAGATGGAAAGTGAAGTAGACATGCTTCGCAAATGTACATGATGTGACCGTCTTTTGAAATTTGTTTACTAACTAACCGCGATAAATTTTTTATGTAACAATAATGATTTTTTGTATCCTTGGAAAAAAAAAATAAATTGATATGTCTATCTTTACGACACTTTGTTAAAAATAATGGACCTACTATAGAATTACATCGTTTTTCTTTATTATATTCTAACCCAAAAACATTAATACTAATATCATTTAATTTCTCTACTTTTGCTATGTCAGAAATTTTAACTGGAAAGGAAATACCATCAAATTTAAGTTTATTTGCATGTTTAACGTACGATGATACACGATCCGCGTCTTTGTTTACGGGATATAACGCCGAGAGTAACGCCCATTTAAAACAAAAATAATCCTTGCTTTTTACATTTATAACAGCCTTTTTTAATTTTATGTCACGAGGAAGATCTATGTATGAAGTACCGCGTAGGGGGTTAAATTTATTAACATTCATGTCTATAGATTTTATGTTTTTTAGACTCCATCCACTATCTTTTTTTTCAAATGCACTAATTTTAGTAGTAATTGTATCATTTAAAGATGAAAAAAAATATTTAAGTCATCTCCTTGACAAATAATATAGTTAAGCGTTTGAAAATCGAACGTATCATGAATATCTTTAGTTTGTTGAACAAAATCAGCATGCAATATGAAGTTTACTTTAAAAATTATGTGTTGATGAATACACTCTTGTATTAAAAATAAAATATCATCTTTAATAGAATTTAAAAATAGTTCAGGAGTTTCAAAATTTACCAATGTCGAACTATCTACTCTACTCTTGATTTTATAAGTTAAAATCCTATTTCCAAAAGCAGATTCAATAACACTAACGTTTGATAAAGAATTATGTGAATTTAAAAGATTATTTTTGTGAACATTACTTTTAAAATGATTAGCTAAATACCGTTTCTTGATAAATATATGACACGTTAGACATTCCACTTGATCATCGTTACTGATACTGTTCCCTGCAGAGGTAGGCGCTTCTGCTTCCGTTGTTGGTTTTTTGATGATCTTGGGTTCTTTGCTGCTCGTTCGCTTCGTTCCTCTTCCAAGTTGTAGTGGTTGACTACTAAAATGTTTAAATTTATTAAAAACTGTACAAGACATTGTGTAAATTATGATCGAAATGAATGTTTATTTTACTTACTTAAATTGTGTTTCAACCATCGCACAGTGATTATACAACTCATCATCATACGATGAATCGAACAGTTGATCCTTCTCCATTTCATCACAAACTTTAGACAACTCCTGATTTAATTCGCTGTTGAATAGTTCCGTATTCTCTTCCATGGTTGTGGAGAAGAAAGCACTGGTGCACACTTCACTGAAGTTTGCCATCCTTTTAGTAAAGAAGAAAATAGGTAGCAGAGTAAGTAACAGTTCAGTGTTGGTAGACCAACTGATACCCAAATTTCAAGTAATGTCCGATATTTAAGTCTAACAAAGGATTAGAAATAGAATATAATGAGTACACGGAAGTAATTTAAGTAAACAGAATCACATTCACTAATGATCAGCTAATGACTGTCAGTGTTAAAAAAGTATTTTTTAATTTTTTCACTTTCTGCTATTGTCTTTGTAATATTGTATACGAGGGCGTTTGTGTTGTCGTAGATGCTATCCTTATTAGTCTTTTCGTAATATTTAATCCTCGTGGATGCATGTTTCCAATGATCAGTAGTTGGAATCTTGGATAGCTTCTTCATATCGTACATTTCAATTTTGATGAGATGCGTCGCTTGGTCTCCGTCGTCAGAATTAGTAGAAATGTATGATACACCATCTCTAGCGGCTCGTGCTACGGTTGATGATAACAGCTTCCTCTTTTTTATTTTTGATTCAGCTTCAAAAAAATGATCAATCATGATGAGATGTCATCACTCTCTTCTTGAGGGGAGAGTGGCGAGTAGTAATACTGTTTATAGGTATTTTCATCGAAGCTCAATGATTTCTGCAACAACACAGTTATCATGTTAATATCAATTTGTTAACACTTAATCATAAAAGTTAAAAAAGCTAAAGTTACAACCTATTAAAGTCCACTGCTGAACATAGGCCTCCTCTCATTTCTGAGAGGGTTTTAGGGCTAGGAAATGTTCGCTGCGATACCTCAATGCGTGTTGGCAAACTTCACATGCCTTCGAAATTTTCTCAGACATGCATTCCTCACGATGTTTTCCTTCACCGCTGAGCACGTGGTAAATCAGCACTTAAAATTGTAATTAACAATTTAATTGGTGCCGGCGGGGATCGAACCCGGGTCGCGTACTGTGAATTTTACATTTTGCGCTAACCATCTGAGCTACCACGGCTTAACCACATACACACACATAATATTTAAATATAATTTGTTAACACTAAATCATACACACGTAAGAAAATAACAGAAAGAAAAGTAAGTTTGTCAATAAAATAAACACTTACATCCATGGCCTTTGATGCGTTGAAGTAACACAAACGAAGTATTGATAGATCCACTGCGGTCAAACGACCATACACTAACTCCATGACTGCAGTTGCTTGGTATTATATAGTACCAGTGAGTAATAATTCTAATCTAAAGAATTTCTGCAGTAGAATTGATAGTACCTTACATTCTGTTGCTTATCTCTACATTCCTATGTCCTTCCTGTCGTGTCTTGTTCAGTGTATTGGTGACTCAAATACGTTTTGTATAACACAAAGAATGCAATTTAATATTTAGAAATCACTATAATTGATCATTCCTATATTAGTCATTGAGTAGATTGGTACTGTAATAATCTACTAATAGCAGTAATATTATGGATACACTAGATGTACAACAACATCTGAAAAAGATTCACCCCACTCTAGAAAATAATGTTTATGCTGCCAATAAACTACCCATGTACACCCACGTACCAACGTATATAATATGCAATTTGGATACAGATGATAAACCAGGGTCACATTGGGTAGCTTTATATATCGATACGAATGACGTCGGTCAATATTTTGATTCATTCGGACGGGCACCTGTACGATATCATCTAGAGTTTTTTAAAAGAAATTGTAAAAGATGGAACTGGAATGTTGATAGGATTCAGAATGATTGGACTTCAGTTTGTGGCGAATATTGCTTAATGTATTTGCTATATATGTTTCAGGGATGTTCAATGCATAGTTTTACGAGTATATTTACAGGGAACACATTGTACAACGATATTTTAGTGGATGAGATGTTTCGCTCCTATTTTATAGATAATAAGTAATAAGATTTTGTATTTTATAAATAAAAATTTTAACAAAATTGGGTAATGTGTTTTATTAATGAGTCGGATTAGTGTAGATAGGAACAAAGGAGTATAATACAATAGCACCACACTGAGGAAGAATAGATAATAACGGTATTGAACGAACAATAGATAAGTAGATAAGAACAATGGAGCGGTAATGACGGTGGAGGCTCGCAGCGGATATCAATTAGATAAGAGTTAATTGATCTGCACATCTCCGGAACCGTGCATCCTACGCAAAAATGGACCGCAGATTCGTGATCAGAGCATGCCAAAACCTTTTTTTTTTTTTTAAGATCGTGAGTCGACGAACGTCGTACTTGTACCACTTCTGACTCAGTGCGCCAGAACTGGTACAACCTAACTACTTGTATGGATGTGAAGGAGGCGAGAGAGGTGTGTCAGGATCGTGCCAAATGGAAGTCTGTAGTCTCTGCCTACCCCTCTGGGTGACAGGCGTGAGTGTTTATGTATGTATTTATGTAATCATAACTCGAATCGCTGTTTAAAATTTCCTCTGCTGTCAAACAATAAATCAATTGAGCTAAATTAAAACAATTTATATTCGAATTTCAATAATTATCTGTAATATGAAATGTTATTTGTATAACTTTACAATGTATAAAGTTATCATTCCGTTAAGGGATTCCCTATTTTAGTAAATTGTTTTCAGAATAAAAACAACGATGCATTTCCGTCTTCTTCATTATCAACCTATAAAGACCCACTAGTGGACATAAGCGTCACCAGAGGTTAATTTACCTTATTCCGTTGGATGGCAGTTTAAGAACCTTTCATCCCATTTGAACGTATGCGTCATCCGAGATTGTCAGAGTCAGTAATAAACCTATACTTGCCGGCTTTTAAACCGCTCTCACCATGCATTATCGCGAAGTGTACAGCCTCTGAGGCAGCCAACCAGCAATGGCAAGACCCAGTAGTACAGTGCATTTCCGATCGGGAGACCGTATTTAAGGAGAAGGAGCTCCACGGGAGGTTCTACAAGGCTCTTCATGAGCCTTTAGAAGACACAGTTGCCTTCCTCTACTGGCTACGTTTTGGTGAACATTTCGGGCAAACCAAAGGTTTTGTCTGTGTTATACGGGATGAAAACAGGATCAGGTTATTAAGGTCAACAACTATCGGAGGTACAACACCCTAACGGATGACACCGTCGACATCTGTCGAGTTTGTCGCCATTCCGGCGAGTCACTTAGACATGTCATCTCTGCTTGTTCGGCGCTTTCTAACTCTGAATACTTGCACAGGCACAACCTAGCAGCCAGGATTTTACAACAGGAGCTCGCTCTGAAATACGATCTCGTGAATCGAAAACTGCCTTGTTATAAGTAATTGCCGGAAGCATTGATCGAAAATGACCGCACTAGGCTCTACTAGAACCGGGCCATCATCATGCACCATCATGGATATTTTTGGTTGATAATTACCATTTCGTATAACGAGAACCTCGTAAAAGACAAAATAGATACTAAAACAAAATATCACGACCTGGTCACGAGGTGTCCAGCAAGTGGGGTAGTCCGCCGACCGAAATAATTCCCGTAGTCGCCTCTGCGAACGGGCTAATCCCGGTCAGCCTTTCGGGTCATTTGAGGCGACTGGGATTCCGTGACGGACGGCTCCGCTCCGGGCATGCAGAAGGCAGTGGTTCTCGATACCGCCCGCATCGTCCACCGGTTTCTTTCCCTTTCCCCCTCACCCTCGGCTATATGGTCTCCCCCGCCGAGGGCTTCGTTCTGGTTGAGCTTTTATTTATGTATTATTTATTTATTTATCTTGGTATATTCAATGTACATTTATGTATATTTATCGTTTGCTATTTGTATATTTATTATGCCCAATCGGATGAAAAAACTTCATAAATACCTCACTATAATATCTATTAAATATCACGTCTAGCAATATGTACTTGAAATTTTTTTACTTTTTAAAATACGTTGAATTGAGAAAAATGCGAGCTATCGGACTCGACTACAGGGCAAGCATTTTAAAAGATTCTTGGGTATTTACGTATTTACTTATACCATTACTCTTTTTATGTCTTAAGGTTATCTGATACATGTTTTTCTTAATACCTTCGTTTTTTCTTAATACCTTCGGTATTAAGAAAAAACATGTATCAGTTTACAATGGATAAGATTACAGGAGTATTTGCGCTTGAAAAATAAGTCGATTAAGTAAATAATGATACTAAGCAAACATTATAAAAAAGTTGTACCTTTTAAATGTTGAAACTTACTTGATTATTGTTACTTCTAATTATTTTAAATTAAATTAAAACATAATTTCTGTAGTCGTAAACGAAAAGAAAATTACGCTACTTTGCACATTGTACGCTGCTTCAATGCACGCATTTTTCATTGTTCATTTTTCATGCAGCATAGTTATAATAATAATAAATTCAGACACTGTCTTAATTTAAAATAGTCTACAATAACAGGTACCTGAACTAAGATAAACATGTATCACATATGTATGTGCTAATAGATACCTATACTAACAAATATTTTCTGTTTCTTATAATATACCTACTAATAAGGTTTAATTTCGGTAAAATATATTATCATTATCATTAATTTACTTACGATATTGCTTAACTTAAAGTAGCCATGTTCGAATTACATTTTTACAATGCCATTTTTAATGGATCCACGTACAAAATTGCATAAACACCAAGGAATGTAAAAATCTATAATGAAATAATGTCTTATTCTAATCTTAGTTCAATAATTTATCTTGGCCTATTATCAGTGACTTTACTTCTTTAGGGCAATTTTATGTGCTTTTTTATTAACTTGCTCATAACGAATAACTGGCGCACTGAGAGAACATTAGGTACCTACAGGATTTATTTAGGAGATAGGGCGGAATGTTGCGACTTTTAACACAACTCTTTAAGCGCGTTCCGGTGGTAGAGGTGTAGGTTTTAGCCCCCCACCCAATCATGAGATTATACAATAGGTGAGAACCGATTGATATAATGCGAAATGTACTTGCTTTACTACCTTAATATCAGCAAAAGAAGTAGCCTTTTTTTTTAAAAAAAAACATTAGTTTACGGACTCTACTGCACATGTGTTGTTTCCATGAATATTATTTGAAATATTTATTATCAGCTCAGCAAGATCTATATCGACAATCACAATTTGTTATCTTCTAATTATAAATCTTTTAATTATCTCTACCAGAACCTTCCAATTATAATGGAATAGAATATAATTTTTATTTAATATAGATTACAAGAATACTTATTCATAGTCATTTAAGTTATAACACTAGTTCGGAAAAGCTCTGTCGCGGGAAGAACTTGCAAGAAAATCTGCGGACTTTTTTTTAAACATTAGTTTACTGTATAATATTTTATTAAATTAACTATTAAAACTTTTAGAAAGAGTATGGTAGCGATCACCTCATTCCAATTGGTTATTATGAATATTTTATAATCAAATAGATATTTGGATCCCTCACGGTGTTCCCTCACGATCCTTCACTTTTTATTTTTTGAGCCGAGCACCGGTCACGTGCAACAAAATCTAAAGTGTAGTTTTTGGCTGGGACCGAAATCGATTCGTTTAGTAGAATGAAACATTAAGGACAGTGTATATAAATAATCCAAAGTATATCCAATAAGTAAAACCTTTCCCTTTTTATATCGTTAAGTTTATTTTCTATATGCTTAAAGTAGATATCCATTGGTAAATATATAATAATAAAAAATCAGTACCGTGACTGTCATTTCGGAATAGGACTTAATATTGATTTGTTTAATTTTTAATAAAATAAACTCACATTATACTCGTTGGTCTCCATTATTGATATTAATTGTAATGGTATCTTTTTGGTATCAATTGTTAATTTAGAAAAGGAAATTTTTTAAGTTTTCACGTCGAAAAATTCATTTTCCACGCAGTGAAAACACTGACTGGGTTGATTTTCCCGTTCGAATAACACATAAAACCTGACATCGAGTTGGCAACTCTGGGCATCTGACATGACATTTCGGATGGTAATATTAATAAATTAAATAACAATCACTTACAGACACTCATAAACACTCACATCCCCACACACACACACACACACACGCACGCACGCACGCACGCACGCACGCACGCACGCACGCACGCACGCACGCACGCACGCACGCACGCACGCACGCACGCACGCACGCACGCACGCACGCACGCACACACACACACACACACACACACACACACACGCACACTTTTGATTTGAAATTTGTAATTGTTGCAGTTCATTTTGTTTACTTAATTATAATCTCCTTTCTGATTTGTATACCTCAGACTGTTGCTTTATACGCGGGGGAGCTCTGGTGACCTGTAATACAGGTTTTTTTATACCAGCGTGAAATAGTAGCTTAATGCTGCTGTATTTCGTATGGTGAGTGTAGAGAACCGGAGACCCTTTTTACTGGAAACGAGGCATTCCACCTAAGTCCTCACGGGTGACAACGTATTTGCATTTTGTTTCGTAATCGAGGACGGATGTAGATGTCTCTGGGCCACAGCAACCACTTACCATCAGGTGGACTGTGTGCTCGTTTGTCACCCTATTCTATAAAAAAAACCTACATCAGGCACCAGTCTCTCACAACTTACCAGGCGGTCCCATAATGAACTGGCCTGATATAGTTCAACGCGACATGTCGCTACATGTTGTGTGGAATTAAATAGCACGTTTATCGTGCACTTAATACAAGAAACATGCATCGACATGAAATGCTTAGTCTTAGTTTAACAGGCATTTGAATAACGAGAGTCGCATATTTTTTCAAAATGTCGCAAGCTGAGTATCGAAGTGTCATAAAGTTTCTGTTTAAAGAAGGTTTATCCCCTGCCCAAATAAAAGAACGATTGGATGGCGTGTATAAGGAGTCTGCCCCCTCCTATAGCACAGTGAAAAATTGGGTGAAAGAATTTCGCCTCGGGAGAGAAACCGTCGAAGACTTTGGCCACGACGGTCGCCCTGTAGAAGTGCTCACTCCCGAAACGATTGCTCTTATCGAAGAGGAGGTACTGAGTGACCGCCGTTTGAAGATTAGAGAAATTGCAGCAAGGCTTGGGCTCTCTAAGAGTATCGTTCATCGCGCGATCCATGAACATCTTCACATGAAAAAAGTGAGTGCAAGATGGGTACCGAAACTTCTTTCAGCGGTACAGAGACAGGAAAGAGTGCGCTGCGCTTCGGAGTTTTTGGATCTTTGTGGCGAAAATCCAAAGACTGTGATCGAGCGGCTAGTGACTGGTGATGAAACTATGATCTTGTATTATGATCCACAAAGCAAGCGCGAGTCAATGGAATGGCGTTATAAGGGTGAAAAGCCCTCTAGAAAGGCAAAGATGCAACAATCGACTAAAAAACTGATGTGCACAATATTTTGGGATTTTCAAGGCATTTTGATGGTGGATTTTAAAGAACGTAATACAGTCATGAACGGCGAATATTATGCTTCTTTAATATATAAATTACGAGACAAGATAAAGGAAAAGCGAAGAGGCAAGCTGTCTAAAGGTGTCCTGTTGCTCCATGACAACGCCCCTGTTCGTACCGCTGGTGTTTCGAAGGATGCAGTTCGTCAATGCGGGTTCACAGAAGTTCAACATCCACCTTACAGTCCAGACATGGCCCCGTCCGACTATTATATATTTCCAAATTTAAAGCGGGACTTAAGAGGAAGAAAATTTTCAAGCGATGAAGAGTTGCAGGCGGCCGTCTTCAGTCATTTTGAGGATAAAAAATGTGATTATTTTTATAAAGGTTTAGAGATGTTGATTCACAGATGTCAGAAGTGTGTTAGTATTCATGGTGATTATATTGAAAAATAAAATTGGTTTCGTTTTATTTCCTTCATTGGTTCATAGTTAGGCCAATTCATTATGGGACCGCCTACGTAGGTATCTGTCTGGCACTTTTGTAATATTTAAAACTAAGAATACCTATTGTGAAGAGAGAATAAATGCATTCATTCATTCAATAATTTATCATGTAGTGTGTGAGCGCCCTCTGAGTCTGGTGAATCTGTAAAAACCAAAAGGCTAACGGGCCTGGCCTACTGGAAGAAATGTCATTGTGAGATAAGTAGAGCCTTTGTACAAACTTTTTATCATGATGTGTCCTCTCCCTTACTTGTGTGTACATAAATTGTGAAATAAATAAATAAATAACAGCACTAATATCACAGAATCCAGAGTGCCCTTTATTAGTTGGAAGCTAGCAGATGATCGCAAGAAGACGCTAACAGAAGTGGTGCCCAGTGAGGTAATTTATTTCTCCGCTTTCTGATTCACGTCCTCGAAACACACAACCGCTCAGCCATTGTAGAAGAGTATGGTAAAGAAACATACTAGTTACTTGTTTTAGTTTTAATCAATATCTTTAAACATCTATATGAATTTATTTAGTCAGTTAGCTATGATAATGAAATATTAATTACATAATTTTTGCAAATAAAAAAATATTTACGTTTATAAATTTCAACTATGTTATCCAATTTATCATACTATTAATCTGTTGAGTTTAGATACTGAAATATATCTAGCCATGCCCATGACTTAATTTACGTTCAATGTCAATGTTTTTAAGAAAAAAAGGGGTGAAATGGTATCATACAATACGGTTCCGTAGTTTTACATTTTAAAATATTTTTTTTACTAGAATTCTTTATAATTTATTAGCAACGTAAAAAGTTATTTGCTTAGCGAAATTGAACTTGGGCTGTTTTTAAGTATCCATGCTTGAAAAAACTCTCTACGGTAGGTACAATTCTATCAAGATCAATGGGATAAGTATCTGTATAAGATGTACATGTTTCCCCTTATTCTACATTTGCAGATTGGTAATTGATGAGCCGGAATTCGAAGCTTTTTCTCCTGTTTCTGATTTTATTACTTACTAAGTTCTGTTCATATATCTAAATTCTTAATTTGACAATAAACATTCATCCATCCATCCATTCATTACAGCCTATGAAAGGTCCACTATTGAAGAACGAATATATCCCCCTCCCCCCAACCTTTAGATTGTCGTCTCTTAGCCAAGATTTTGTATTTATTTGGTAGATTCTTCCTATACCCTGTTTCAGTTTTCCTCTGTCGCCTCTTAAAAACGGTATAATTTAAAAACGTATAATAGTAAAATAAGTGAAGAAAATTCTACGAATAGTACATTGAAAGAAAAAAAATGAAACAAATATTACGTATGTGTATGTGTGTATGTGTAACTACATACACAATCTACTACATATTACCTCTTAAAATTTGAAAAGATTTTGACTTCGAACAAAGTACCCTGAAAGATAACGTATGAATAGTATATTTTAATCAACTTTATAGGTAGGTATTATGTATCAAGGTTATAATTGAATGAAATCCAACACAACTTTATATTGAGTTTTTACCCGACTTCAGAAAGGCTAACGTCGTTAATGATGTTAGCATATCCCTATTAAAAAACAATTTCATCTTTATATCTTGTGAAACATAAGTAGACATCTCTATGATAATATGTACATGAGTACATAAGCACATTATAACTAAATGGGAGATACTGCTAATGTTACATAAATCACAACGCATGAATAAGGAAGTGGAAATTGTAATAAAGATTTTTTTAATACAGTTGCTCAAAAAGTGGCGTATTCCAGGGACGTATAGCGTTCGGGATGTGGGCTATTACATACTCGAGGTTTTTCTTTACCTTTTCCGAACCCGTGCGTTCTCTTTCCCAACTGTCAAAATAATGTCTATTAAAAAGAAAAAACCAACCACGAAGTTTTTACTAAAAAAATTCATAGAAGTTTTTATGATTCATGCAAATATTTCTAAAAAGAAGCTACTAATTTGTTTCAATATCAAATTTAATGATTTGATTCAATGAGTTAGGTTAGGTTTCATTTCATTTCATTTCATTTCATTAAATTTCATTTTCATCTCATATCAATAAAAATTCTACTGAAGACTTGGCTGTATGGGCATTATTCCCTTTGCCAACCAGAATGGGTGAAGAAAACAAAAAAATCTCTGCTTGTTTTTCTCTTTGCTTGTGTAAATGTTCTTTATTAAATTGCTTCATTTTTCGCAACTGTATTAAAAATAGTATTTCAGTACACCTCACCTTCGGCTGCGCCTCAGCTCGGGTAGATATTGTCGGAACTCTTTGCAATGTCAGGCTTTCCGCAATCGTAATGAAATATACTATTAATCTTAGTCTGACATTAAGTATTCAACCAGTGGTCCAACCAACTTTTTTATTCTATTTAGCGCGTTTTTCTTTTTAAAAACACAGGCTCTTTTATTTTACGGCTCATCCGCTTTTTTACTCTTAATTGAGACATGATGTACTTATAGGTATATCTGACCCAATTATCATCAGATAGGTTATGTAATTGTGTAAAATAATTATTTTATTTTATTTATTTATTTAGTTTTATTTAAAAGAATACAAAGGGCGGACTTAATGCCTTGAGGCATTCTCTACCGGTCAACCCATGGAGAGGTCAGAATTTGATGTAGGTGTGGCAATATAGAATAAGAGAACACAATACAAATGATAATTAACTACATAATATATACAAACTACTAATAAATAAATGGATATACATACAAGTATATATATATATATATATATATATATATATTTAAATACATACATAATTAGTATATACAAATGACTATGAATATATACGTCTGTTTGGCAATACATATTAAATAGATGAGTCATGTAAAATGCGTTGTCTTTAAGAAATGATCACGGACCAACTTTTTAAAAGCGTACTTATTGGGAGCTTTTCTGATGTCATCGGGTAAGGAGTTCCAAAGGCGTGTAGCCTGAACTGTGAAGGAGTTACCATAGAACTCGGTGAAGTGAACTGGAGTACAGATTTTGTTGTTAGAAGAAGAGCGTAGGACCCTATCATGAGATGAAGAAAGATAATGAAATTTACTCTTAAGATAACAAGGCGAAGATGGATCATTTAATATGGAAAAAAAGTACAAGTAATATTCTGGAGTTGCGCCTCTGCCGGATTGTAAGCCAATTTAGCTTAGATCTGTATTGAGAAATATGATCATACTTACGAAGCCCAAAGATAAATCTTATACAGTTATTGAGGAGGCGTTCCAGCTTGTTCAGAAGATCTTGGGACAGGTCTGGGTAACACACATCTGCATAATCAATTATGGGTAATATAAGTGATCGGACAAGCATGATCTTAGATTTTGTGGGAAGAAAATGTTTTAAACGATACAGAGAGCATAACGTGACAGTGACTTTACGACTCACATCTGAAACCTGAGTTCTCTAATTCAGTCGATGTAAAGGCCAAGATTTCTAACAGAATTACTGAATGGAATTGCAGTATTATCATAGTAAATAGGAGGTAAGTCTGTCAGATTAATCTTAGCCAGCATCCTTGAGCTACCCACCAGTATAGCTGGGCATTTCAAAGGATCGACCAAAACTCCATAACGAGTAGACCAATCCTTGATAGCTGCTAAGTTGCCGTTAAGGTTTTTGATCCCATTATGGATATCCCCAATCTCAGTTTGCACATAAAGCTGAAGGTCATCAGCATATAAATGGTACGAGCAGTCGATGATGGAGGTAATAAAGTTTATAAAAATTGAAAACATTATAGGAGAAAGAATACCGCCTTGTGGCACACCAGCATCCACATCAGCCCAAGCTGAGGACAGTTGCCCCACACTGACTGACTGCTGTCGACCGCAAAGATAAGATGCAAACCAATCCATTTCAGTAGGGCCAAAATTCAGATGAGACAGTATGGAAAGAAGGATTTCATGATCAACTGTGTTGAAAGCATTTGAGAAATCAACTAGTACCAGTACTGTTATTTTTTTTCTTCCATGCCTTGTTTAATATTATCAATAACATTAATTAATGCAGTAGTGGTACTATGACCAGGACGAAACCCAGACTGATATATATTCAGTAGGTTATGTTTCGAAATAAAAGTAGAAATTTGCTTGTAAACACAGGATTCTAAAATTTTGGAAAGAAAGGGTAGAATGGATATTGAACGAAAATGATTGGGATGAATGGGAGTAGGAACTTTTGGGAGAGGCTTTACAAAAGCCCTCTTCCAAAGATTAGGATACTGACCTGAACCAAGGGAAAAATTGATTATATGGGAAATTGCCGGGAGAAGGTGCTCTAGGATAAATACAACCATATATGTACTAATCTCGTCGTAACCCACGGCTTTGGACTGGATTGCTAAACTGCACAATTAGCTGCACGTACCATCTGATTACACCTATTCCTGGCTGCTTTAAAAGATGTCCAATTTTCTTCAGTTCGATCTCTCTTGAAACGAAGAAAAGCACGATTTCGTCTAGCCATTGCTATATTTACGCCCTCTGTCATCCAAGGGGCAGGGGGACGCTTCAATGTAACCTTGTGAACAGGAGCGTGAGCGTCATAAATGCTAAGAATATTGTGGTTAAGGATAGTGACTTTATCGTCAACAGTAGATGCTGCTATTAAGGAGGCTAGATCAAGGTTAAGAGTGTCATTCCTAAGCTTGTCAAAGTCTATTTTAGAAAAACTGCGAAGATGCGTTATAGTAGGGGAAAATTTAGGAGGTTTAAGCTTATACGATACATAAATTAAGTCGTGGCGTGAGAAACCCAAAGCGGGTAACTGTCCATGCATCATCACATGTTCAGGAGAAGCAGCAAGGATTAGATCAATCAATGAGTCATCGGTTCCGATATTATGATGACTAGTGTTTAAAGGGAGAATAGAAAGATTAACCGACTCAATAATTGAAAGAAACCTTTTAGAACGAGGGCAGCTTTTCAACAGATCAGTATTGAAATCACCATGATTATACAGTGAGTGTACTCAGAACAAATATCAACAAGAGCCATATCTAAAGTGGCGAAGTAGTCAGTAGATGGGGGGGTCAATACACTACCCCTAGAAGCATCCTGATGCCCTTGACATCGAGTTCCACAAATAAAAACTCGGAAGAAGCGGAATAGCAGGAGGGAGATGCTAAGACAATTTTATAAGGAATTGATGCGTGTAGGTAGATTGCTACACCACCTCCACCTTTTCCAACACGATCATTCCTAACAAGTACAAAGCCGGGTAAGGGATATAAAGTTGACGGTAAAGAAGGTTTCAGCCAACTTTCCGACACTAATATAGCATGAATAATAATTATTATGTAATTCGTTAACTTTATAAGTTGTTACTGCAACGTAATTTTATCTCATTACCGAAAGTATCGAATATACCGGGATATCCCCGTTCTAACTCTGCGTACTGGAACCAAAGTGTTCAGTACTATGTTATGGGCCGTTTGTATTACCAATACTACAGGCTATAGGCCTTACCCGTTGCAGAAAGGAAAAGCTTGGTCACTTACCAGTTGTGGTAAGTATATTGGCAATTGTAGTACTTATATCAGACGTCACACATATTTGTTCCCTCTCCGGTCTCATAATCATTACAGTCTGTCACAAGTCCACTGCTAAACATAGATTTCTCCTAATGAGCACCACAGAGCACGGTCCCGAGCTAGATGCATCCATCAACTTCCTGCATGTATCTCCTACGAGCGCTGCCACACTTACGGGTGCGAAACTGCCACTCGAGAGTATGTCCGATTCTTCGAGCTAAAGAAGCATTATTAAGGTTAATCAAGTTGCCAATCGCATTACAGAAGCATTATTCTAGTAATATTATTGATAATTAAGACGTTAATTGCATTATAAAAGCATTAAACTTGCATTAGAATGTAGTGAACGAATGATTGGAGCTATTTAAGTGTTCGCAGTTTGAAATTGAATAAACTCTACTCTTTCTGATTGTACTATTATTGTGCTCATTTTCTTCTCGACAACTCGAGGGTAACAGCTGAAAATCAGCTATTACCCTCGAGCTTTTTTCATAATACTTTGATTTGTATATCTAGTTTAGTCACTGAATTTACGTGTGTGATTGGAGAAACAAATAAACGCTTTTATCTATCTGTCTACCTCTACATCATTGCAAAAAAAATCTCTACTACGCTGTAGTAAATGTTAAGATACAATTAATGTTGTAATTAACTACTTAATTTATCTCACAATATAATATATGGACGAAGGAAAATGATCAAAACTGATTTAGTGACACGACCATATTTGTTTGCATCAAAACAAAATTTATAAAGTGTTTGACTCTTGTTATTTCATGCCTTAAAATATTCCTGATGATTTTCATTGAAAGTTTTCACACACTTTCGATATTTTGAGGTTTTGGTATAAAATGTTATACAAGCTGCCCCCAGTGGCGAATCTAGGGCTCCAAACTAGGACAAGCCCATGTAAGGTTTTGTTGTTTTTAGCACTTTTATAAAAATACACCAATCTTTATCTGTCTCCACTCTTCAGTTCCATATTCAGTGCTACTAGATAGATTGTGTGACATCAGTAATTGCATTCCTTCGGTGGCTTTGAAAAAAGTCGTTTGGGTTTGCATGAGCGAAAGAAAAAGATCTAGACACGCGGTAGCGTGTCAAGTGATACTACACGAACCATTTGGAGCCACTTTTGACCCCTCATAACTCAAAAACTATTTCATATAAGTGTGTCAAATTTGGCTCATATATTGAAACTTGCAAGATACATATGTGCTCCAAATTTCATAAACGCATCTTAAACGGTTATTTAGATATTAACGTCCAAAAATCGTCATTTTTATCACTGACTGACCTATAGATCAAAACTCTAAACCAGTTCCAGATGACCTAGAAAGTTCAAATTTGGCATTCAGATAGGTAATTAGGTTTTAAAATTTACCAGTTTCTGATTGATTCCTTTGTAATCAATGTAAATTTTTATCATTTTATTATAATTTTTTACTTAAGACGGTTCCCCTAGCGAGAGACCTTGAGCATTCGGTCCCATACAATCCACGCGCTCTCGCTACAATATATCACGGAAAAATACGCCCGAATATTTGGAATTATTTAAATTAAAAGAGATAAGCGAACTAAAGAAATTAAATAAAACGTGTAGAATATAGATTTTTAAATTATCTATCCATTAGTGTAATTCTCAAATGATTAGAGCATTTCCTTTAGCAACAGATGCATGTAATCAATAATTTTAGTCATTTTTTAAAAGTAGATTTTAAATGTATTCATAACACATAAAACAAACTAGAACGTGGAATGTGATGATAGGATATCGATCATTAATAATGTGCTTTTAGATGTAGCTTATTTCTCATAACTAATGAGATAATAGTCTCTGAAAAACGCACTATTGCCAGGTTTTGGTCAGGGCACCACCTTAATTGATTCTATTAGGAACACTAAGTATTGCACGGCGCGCGGTGCGACGCCAGAGCAGCGGGGTGGAAGCGGTGCGATAAAATTAAAACCTTGACGCGAACGCGTCCGAGTTATTGGCAGTGGCAGCCGCATTCATCTCATCTCATAACACATATCTCATAAGGTCATAAGCGCCACAGTCACGTCACGTCACGTCTTGCCGTCCGGTTGTCTCTCGATATCTGACCTATGAGGTTTCGATTTATGCTACGAAATTCATAGGTTTTCTTAAAAAATACTTATATATTTGTGGTTATATTATTATTACAATTCTTTTAGTAAGTACGTACCGTGTGTCTAGAAGGTATGTGCAATAGTTTAAATCAAAAATTAATAATAATTTTTAGTATAGTTATAATAGTTATAAATAGGTATGTATACTTATAGTTATAAATAGGTATGTATACTTAACTTTGAATGAGTTTGAGAATGAGAATTGAGAACTTATTGGTATGGTAACAAATTGTTTTTCTTGAGAATTCAATAGATAACAGGTAATTTGTTTAATGATTGATGAGTTAAATATACGCAATAAATTCCGTAAAAACTAGTATTATTTCAGAGGTAATTTGTTACGTAATCGTCTTAAATAATTATCTTTTTATTACGTATATTTTACAATGAGTCGTACAATAGAATTACGGGTGGGTGACACATCTTACACTGAATTATTCTAATGCCTTCCGATGGAAGCTGTCTATTCCTATATGAGGAATTAACTGTAAATATGAGGCAAAAAACAACCAACTTTTCGGCGAAACGTTGAATCGTTTAAGAATGGGTACAGTAACAAGTCAAGACAGTTGCACTTTATTTAATCGACTTCTCAAATTAACCGCTAAAAATCAAAACGACGGGCTTACAGAAGTCATATCTTATTTTAAACTGCTGTCCGTTGATACAGTATGTTTATTTCCCACTAAAAATATGTGTAACCAGTTTAATACTGCAATGTTGGCAAGTATGGAGCAACCAAAAATTAAATTAAATTCGATAGACGAAAGTACTTAAAAAGAACGAGGATGATTCGTCGCTAACTGCCGGTTTAGAAAATGTTATCAGCATAAAAATAGGTTCACGTGTAATGTTGCGAAGAAACGTAGATGCCAGTAAAGGACTGGTAAACGGATCCATTGGAAAAATAGAGAAGGTACATTAGGACATCCACAACAGCAATAGCGCACGTAAACTTACAACACAATTTAAACATAATTTAATTTACGAACTAGAACGAGTTTCAGATATTAAGTAATGTATATATTCAATGGGAACAATTCCCTATTTGCTTAGCATATGCTATTACTATCCACAAATCACAAGACCTTAGCCTCGACAGTGCTCTTCTCGACATAGGCTCCTCTATATTTCGTAGAGGGCAGGCTTACGTTGGACTCTCCAGAGTTAAAACCTTAGATGGAGTACATCTTATCCTTAACCAATTGGCATTAATTTTGTTACAAATAAGTACCTACTAATAATTTATGTACAAAAAGTAATGATATCCCATCAAAAACATAAATGTTAAATGAGAGCAAGTTCAATATTATGATATATGCGTTGGTTGTTGACTTTAACGACAAAAGAAGTGAGATTTAAATGGGTGGCAAGTTCAATGGTCAGTCCTGAAATTTATTTATAACAACATAAAATGTAATTTCTTCTTATAACTTAGGATAATATATTGTAGCCTAAGGTTTGACATGGCTAGTTTTCATATACGAATTATATTATAGTCTTCGCAAGTTCCAAACCTGATACTTGTCGGTTCTTATTTTATTATTCTGAAAATTTGGCTTGCTGGTAGAAACTAGCCATCGAACATAATAATTTATTAATAACAATAACATAACAATTAATTAGAAAAATTTTAATTTGTAAATTTCAGAATACCGACCATTAATTTCTGGAGTTATGTTATCAATTATTTTAACAAAAAGTCGTTTATATTATGTTCTAAGCACAACGCACACTGCGTCTTGCATTATAAAAAGACGACCGTTTTGTGCTGATATTAAAAAATTTAATAAAGCCTGAAGGGCTGAAAAAAAGGGCTGACTTCCCCAATCCTGTTACAAGATTTAGATAAAACTAATGCCAAAATGTGTGCATTACACCAAATATACATGGCTAAGGGACAAACATCTTTAACTTTTTGTTGCACTCCATTTTTGACACCGTACATGACACTTGCACCATAGCTTTGCGCAACTAGTTTTGTGGTGCAGTCATGTTTGTTTGTTCAGACATACCGCAAAAAACGGTGATAAATATCGTTTACATAACGATATCGGACAACAACGACAACTTTTCTCTGTGAATAACATCGGAAGTTTCGTCAGTAATAATTAAAACGATTTTTGATAATTTTACTTCGTACTCGATGCGACTTTTCATTACATCAGCAACAGAATGAATAATGTCATTTTGGACTGTACTTGATAAATAAGTTGGCCGTTTGTCGCTTTGTTGATGTTACATATGGTTTTGTAACACGAGATCGTACTTAGAAAGAAGCGATACAAGTTCTAAAAAATTGCCTCTATTTAATGAAGTTTTCGACTCATCGTGACCTCTGAAAGGAAGTTCTTGTTGTGCTAAATGGCAAACAATATCGACTAATCATTGAAAACCTCTACGGTTGTGATCAACATGCATGTTGTGTTTTGTAATTTCCTCAGATAACTGGCGCGACAAGGATGTTTCAATACGATTTTTTCCAAAATTACTAAACAAAGTTACCGCATTCACGTGCTTTTGAGAATTAATATGCATTTTAATAGCTCCAGATAAGTTATTTAAATCATAATAACCAATCGTATTCTAAGCTGTTCTGTCCTTGGAAAAGATAAAACAGCATTAACAGTACAACTTATTGGTATATAAGCAGCCAACAACCCTTTTGAGTCTTGTAAACAGATCTATTAAATTACCGTTTATGGGTTTTACTCGTCCGAGAAATGCACTGATCAGGCATTGGTTTCGGCGAGGATATGAGCTGTTTTTTCTCAACAAAGTTTAAAGATTTTGCCTTTCTCTCGCCGATCAGCACTTTACCAGACTTCAATTCATCACAAGGAACAATAATAGTGTTCCTCCATTTTCACTAGAAATCTTTAAAAAAGCATAAATTTTCTACTCGCAATTTTCATTCGCTTAAGTAAACACAGAGTAAACATTGAAATATGAACTTGCAAACGTATCGCCGATATTCACACCGAAAACCCGGCTTTATGCTCTATACTAATTATAATATAAACAATCGTAGTTATATTTTATTACAGAACATTTTGCCACAGGTTAGAAAGGGAGCGATCGTCTTCTCGAAGGCCGAAGAGAGACGACTAATCGCTCAACTCAACTCCTTTTTTATGCCAGCAGCATGACCTGTGTACAACAGAGGAGCACGCGGGAAATTTGAAATAGTTTGAAACAGTTTACCGAGTTATTTTATTAGTTGATATTATTGATTGAGTAGTTGGATTGGGCAAGCACGGCTTCTCGGATTCTATGGAGGCTTCGTCACTGGCTGTCCCAGGAAGCCTGTACCAACGAAGGTCTGTGGTTTGGGGACACCAATACCTATCGATTGGACCCTCATGTATCTTACGCAATTATTGTAGTTTTCGAGATATGAATTTATGTGTTTTATTTTCAGTTTTTTTGTAAATTAGCTGTAACTTTTTCTGTGAAATAATGTTTTCAGTTTAGCCATAATACTGAAATAAAAAAACCAAAAAAGTGCCAACTGTTTTTTGTTATTTTGAGAGCTAAGGAACCCATAAAGTTTTTGAAATTCCCTGGAAGTTATTCAGTTAGGGTTAAACAGTTTTTTTTCTCAAGTTGAAATCAAATAAAAATTTCTATCAAACAGTTTTTTCTTATTTTGTGAGTTAAATCTGAGCTACTTCTACTTAGAATTTTGGTGTTTAGCATTTTTACAGACAAACCCATATGCTAGCCATAATACTAACAAAAAAAACTATTAGAATTACTTCACATAAAAATTTTGGACGAATCTAGCTATTAACGAACTTAGAGCTAAGTTCGTCATTTGTAATAGCTAAATTTTGGACGAATTTAGCTATAAGCTAACTTACAGCTAAATTCGTCCAAAATTTAAAAAAAACTGAAAATAAAACAAAAAAAATCACATCTCAAAAACTACAATAATAGTGGAACGTAAATGAGGCTCCAATCTCTATTGTTGTAATAATGTCCTCAGACCAGCCAGTACCAGCTTCGATGGTACAGGTTTCCTGGGACAACCTGTATGCAGATATGTTTGTAAATAACTTCCACTTCTAAACTTCTTACACTTCTAAAAAATTCCAGGACATACATACAAGAAAATTAAACTAAAAGTTTTAAAAAAAATGAAAAAGTAGGGACATTAAGATCAAATAAATTATCGTGTTTAAGTGGTAAACTCGCCATGACAGTCACAGAGCAAACTTGTTTACTTCACAATCAGTTTACTCGATCAGTGCCAGCGTGATTCGTTACAGTACTTACTGATTACAACAAAATACAAATATTACCAACCACCGACATTGATACATAGAGTCAATAATATATACGATAATATCTATACCTATATAGTTTCTACGTTTATCGATCTTTTTCCTTCTACCGAATTTCTATGGTGTTCAAAATAAATTACTAGCTGTAGTGGGACAATCTTTGTGTCAGAGAGCACAAGGGATCCGTGACAGAAAACATCTGGCCGCTAAGCTTCAACACGTCAAGCAAGTATTGCAAGACAACAAGCTTCGAGTCCCGTGCCTACGTCACTGTAACCGAGTGTAGCTAGCCACAGTCGAGCGTGTGCCTGCTGTACCATATGTCAGAAGAGTCACAGCGCCAGCCACAAGTAGGGTTGGCTCCATCTTGAAGCAAGCTTCAATTAAAACCTACTACAAGCCGTCGGATAAGATTAGTCAATTTTTACTATCCATCACGCGTAATATTCTCTATATATTGTGGTTTCTCTTAGATAGGACAAAAAAAACTTTAAAACCCGCGTGAGAGAACATATAGCTAACGTGATACGTGATACGTGAACATATAGCACCAATGCTCTGGGAAGTCTGCCGTCTGTAAACCTGTTCGACATTGTCCCCACCGTAGTGGTGGGTTTTGATAGACTACAAATCCTACCAAAACAACACCGCTTCCTACAAAGGGCGATAGGCGAGGCTATTTAAATTAAAAAACATCCTAATTTCAATCCTATAATTAACAAAATTAAATCTAAACCCACGCATACCACTGCAAGACTTCAAGATACTGTACATAAGCTCGTTTTGCGTAGATCGGACCAAAAATTAATATTCAAAACTGAAGGAAGACGGGCTGACTTAGATATTGGTACGACATCTCAGTCTCCCCGTGACCATAACTGTTTTAAAGCACCCGAAACGTCGGGAATTAAAAATAAGTTAATTAAACAAGATAAAAGCCGTATAAATAGTTTTATTCAAAGGTTAAATAAATTATAATGACTTCTAGATTTTGGCGCATGTAATATATATAATATTATGCTCTCATCAAATCGTAAGGCCTTCGTTAAGTTACAATTTATGGAAAGAACTGAAAAATTATTTAACCGGGTATTTAACGTTGTGGTCCTATATTTGTTTTCTATCTACGACTTCCTGAAAAATAAATAAATCGGAGAAATAGCGTTTCACTCCACAACTAGCGCTTGACAACGTTAAAAAGTAGTAAAGCAATTTGGGAAAACATCAATTTTCTTTTCATTTATTAGCATAAGCATTTCACTGCAAGAGTTGTAAGACTAGAAGAGTGCACCCAACGTCGTCTGGATAATAATAAGTTATTTACAAACATATCTGCATACAGGTTGTCCCAGGAAACCTGTACCATCGAAGCTGGTACTGGCTGGTCTGAGGACATTATTACAACAATAGAGATTGGACCCTCATTTACGTTCCACTATTATTGTAGTTTTTGAGATGTGATTTTTTTTTTGTTTTATTTTCAGTTTTTTTTAAATTTTGGACGAATTTAGCTGTAAGTTAGCTTATAGCTAAATTCGTCCAAAATTTAGCTATTACAAATGACGAATATTGCGTACACTTTCTTTTCCATTTATTGTTTTCCATATTATTGTATTGCAAATCCATTAAAAACTTGAATTTCTTACTAAATGTCTCATAGAATTCAATTACTATTTAAATCCAAAATCCAAAAGAACAACGCAAAGTATAGCGTGTCTCTTTTAAATTTTTCTGCTATATTGCGACCATCTGAAAAATTCGGAGTAATTCGTCTCCTGTTTATGTCAAGTCTGTGTTCTGCTAGTATTTAATTTTTTAGCTTTCTCCTCGTACCTATATCTCTAATTTCAGATCCGATTCGTGCCGTATGTTACTCACGAACTCTTTTAATGACGTAATTAACATGTTGCCTTCACCAATATCCTCTCTAAAATTTCTTCTCAAAAAGTAGTATCGAGTATCGCCACTTCATTAAACAAATTTCGTGACTCTTTTCGAAAATTAATTTTCTCATTCTCATTACTAGTAAAAGTCACGAAATTTTCGTAATATCATCATAATTATATTAGAAGATTTGACCAGCTATTTTCTTCAATTACGGCTGGGAGTTCTGGGCTGCAGCCTAAAAAGTCCAAATATAGATCCGCCCCTGATTATTCACACGACATATATAAATAGCAATGGTTCATAACCATTAGGTATGCTGGAGTCCGATAAGTGGCACTTTAGCCAAGTTATTAACTTCCATATTTAAGAACCATATTCACAATATAATATTGTTTTAGTGCCAAACGAAAAACAATATCCGCACCCAATATTTAGTAATCAAATAGGTAGCTCTGTAGTCAAGTTATAATAAAATATAAGACTTATACAAATCAAACTTATCGAGCCAACTTAGACAGCCATAGGTAGTCCTTCTAAAACAAGAATAAAAATGCCCCAATAAGCAATATTTTACTTAAATCCCCCTTTTATGGCATATTTCGGACGGTGAGGAGAAATGGATTGCATACTTTTTTTAATAAAGAAAATAATACTATACAGACGTTATGTTTCGAAAATCGATGGAAAGAACGGAGCAAACATATTATTCTGAATTTATTAAAAAAAGGCACACTGCTACTCAGCTTCCGTATCGATTATTGAACTTACGATTTAAGCAATTTCCTAGTGGCAGTTGTAGTTATGAACAACACAATTCCTCAACTATGTGTATATCAAGCTTCAGTGCGTTTATAAATTTTTTTTACACAAAAAAACTTCTGTAGACTTGAATGATCTGACACGTACTATAATGTATTAAAATTCTGTTGTTTTATCATAATACTTTAGCATATAATGGGATAAACCCTCGCTCCTAAGAGCACCGCGAGCCTGCCGCAATCCTGACGCGATCCCACCGCTATCCCGCAGTCTACGATGCGCCGTTTTATTCCTACTCGCCCTAAAATTTCAGAGTACCTACCACCCCAATTTCAGAGTTCACGCACTAACACATATGATTTGATTACAACGCGCACGGTGGTGAAGAACTTGAAATTTCGCCGATAATATATAGTCAAATTATTTTACTGGATGTTTCATCACAGCTTTCAAAATAATTATTTTAACAGCTGTGATCAAAAGGCCGTGTATTCGTAAGTCATGAAATTATATTATGTAATCTTTCGGCGCTCGGTATAACTGGATTGGAACTAGAAATGAGAAAGTCGTATCTCATAAACCGTTTTCAATTAGTTAAAATAGTGTTACGAGCTTGAGGTTCGTGACAATAAAAATTGCCGATAGAATTACCTAAATTAACACTTTAATTTACTTTACACAAATTAAAGTTAAAAACACTAATAATTAAACACACTAATTCACTTAATTCCGCTCCGAAGCTTCGCTTGTGTCGCCGAGTTCAACTCTGCCTCGATCGCATCTTGCAGCGCCTATTTATTTAAATTAGCAAAGAAGCGTCCCGAATATTCAAGTAAATGCGCGCAAAGGGACGAGTTTGCGAGTATAGATTTTCTAGAAACTTAGTTCTTCGGATGGCGCTGTCGGTTGAGAGATCTGTGATGTCATTTTCTGCAACGCTCTACTCGCTCTCGTTCCTGACATTAGATGGCGCTAGTATAACGTCGACTGGAGCGCGTAACACTGCCCCCTCCTAAGACATGCTCGTCCCGAGCATTATCGGTCCCATGATAACGCGCCAAGCGATCCACATGGACGATCTTAGGAGTCCCTCTTACGCCTTCCTGTAACGGCTCCGCAATGTCAAGGGATGTCCTATACCATGGTGCACCAATATTGCACAATTTCGACGCTCCTCTACTCCGTGCCTGAGGTCCCCTCACAGCCGCACAACTTGTACATGTACGACACCAATCCTCGACATCGTCACGATAATGGACCCAGTAAAACTGTTCTCGGACCTTCAGTAGAGTTCGTTTACCTCCCAGATGGACTCTTGAACGACCATTATGGCACAGCTGTAGAACATTCGGCACTTTAGCTTTAGGGACAACCATTTATAAACGACAGCTGTCTCCTCGACCATTGTCCCATTTACAGCACAGGACTCCATCCTGAAGCAGCAAGCTGTCCTATTGGGCCCAATAGCTTTTCGTGGTTGAACTCATCGCTGAGACGTCCCTCCACTTAGGCTTGGTATCATGGGCCTTCATCCATCCCAGAATCGGCTTGATGTCTGGATCTTCCTGCTGTGCACGTCGTAGGCTGTCCTTCCACCCGTTGCTGAGGTGGTCTGTCCTGAGCATCCTCACGGATACCACTTCCTTACTCTCTTGCCTACTACAATGGTTGCAATCTTCCGGACAAGGTCTTCTTGACAATGCATCTGCGTTGCCGTGAGATTTCCCGCTGCAGTGTCTGATAGTAAAGTCGTATTCCTGCTGCTGCTGGGCGGTGCTGTTAGCCGCACTTCCTTCCTGAGACCGTTCGCCTTCCCTTCCTAGGGTGTGCTTAGGGCAGCTGGACCGAAGATGGCCCCTTTCCCTACAGCCATAGAACCTCGGGCTGTATTTTTTACTGTGGTCGCGAACCGTAACTGCTGTAACCTCCCTAGCGTGAGGTGAACGATGATCCTGTCGCCGCCAGGCAGTGCCGTTAGCTGCACTACCCTCTCGAGGTCGATCAACTCTCCTTTCCACGGTTCGCTTAGGGCAGCTGGATCGAAGATGGCCCTTTTCCCCACAGCCATAGCACCTAGGGCTGTATCCTTTGTTGCGGTCGCGAACTGTAGCTGCTGCAACCTCCCTGACGCGATGGGAACGATGATCCTGCCGCACGGCTTCTACC
Source organism: Parnassius smintheus behrii (assembly GCA_036936625.1). NCBI lineage: Eukaryota > Metazoa > Arthropoda > Insecta > Lepidoptera > Papilionidae > Parnassius > Parnassius smintheus. The sequence continues at coordinate 22,492,278 of JAUPFT010000005.1, read as the reverse complement.
TCCAGTGCATGGGCCAAGGCGTCCTTAAGCGTCTCGTGGTGCCCGAGCCTCACAGCAGCTCTGACTTCCAGGTCGCGGATGCCGTCGATGAATGTCTGCACCAGGTTCCCTTCAATGAGCGCAGGTACAGACTGGTATGCTTTTCGAACCATCTTCTCCACCTCAAGGGCCCACTGCTGCAGGTTTTCGTTGATGCGCTGCACGCGATCTTTAAGCTGCGCACGAAAGACGTGTTCCAGGTGAGCGTCGCCATATCTCGCCTCCAATGCCTCAAGGAGTTGCTCATAAGTCACTTTCTTACCGAGAGCTTCCAACACGGTTAAGGCTTGGTCGCGCAGGCCTAAGGTGAGTGCAGTCATGGCCTGGCTTTTATTCCAGCCGTTTGCCTCCATGACGACCTCGAACTGGATTTTGTAGGCCGACCAGGAAGAAGTCCCGTCGAACGGTGGTACCTTGAACCCACGTAGCGAAGGTGTAGTAGCTACTGCGGGGGCTGCAGTTCCATCCCCAAGTTTGAGGTCGTTCAGCGTTTTCTTCACGTCAGCCATCACGTTGTCAACCCGATGGTTCACATGGTTGATTCGGGTTTCATGTTCTTCGATTCGGGTTTCAGCTTCCGACAGACGGTTGTCGTGTTGAGCAACCCTATCCTTCACCTGCCTTATCTCTTTCCCAAAGGTAGCGTGAAGGTCCTTCATGAGGAGCATCTGCTCTTCCGACCGACGAGCCTGTTCCGCCTGCTGATCTTCCAACCGACGGGCCTGTTCCTCCTGTCGGCGGGCCTGTTCCTCCTGTCGGCGGACCTGTTCCTCCTGTCCGCGCTTCAGCTGCTCTTCGAACCGACGAGCCTGTTCCTCCTGTCGGCGGGCCTGCTCCTGCAGCATCACCATCAGGGCGCCTAAATCAGGTGCTGCAGAGGCAGGAGCTACTGACGGACCGGCCTCCGTTGCCGGCCGCAGGCCCTCCGACGTCTGCGGCGTTGCACCACCAAATCTTCGTTGGTCTGTCTCCTGCTGGCGTTGACTTCGGGTACGGACACCCTCCGTTTCCTCCTTAGGTAAAATCGGCATGATTTTATCCCACTTCTGACACCAATTGTTACGAGCTTGAGGTTCGTGACAATAAAAATTGCCGATAGGATTACCTAAATTAACACTTTAATTTACTTTATACAAATTAAAGTTAAAAACACTAATAATTAAACACACTAATTCACTTAATTCCGCTCCGAAGCTTCGCTTGTGTCGCCGAGTTCAACTCTGCCTCGATCGCATCTTGCAGCGCCTATTTATTTAAATTAGCAAAGAAGCGTCCCGAATATTCAAGTAAATGCGCGCAAAGGGACGAGTTTGCGAGTATAGATTTTCTAGAAACTTAGTTCTTCGGATGGCGCTGTCGGTTGAGAGATCTGTGATGTCATTTTCTGCAACGCTCTACTCGCTCTCGTTCCTGACACTAGATGGCGCTAGTATATCGTCGACTGGAGCGCGTAACACTAGTTAAACATGTCAGTCATGTTAACCTGTCAACACGGTGTCCCCAAAGTGTAAATTTTAGGGCCTTTGCTGTTTCTAATATATATAAACGACACAAACAACATAAGCTTAAAGGGAATATCACCTTGTACGTGGATGATACCTGCCTCTTTAATTTCGGATACAGCATCAATGGAGAGGATAACAAGGTTACAATATTAGACTTTTTACGTACGTACGTAAAAAGCCTAGACCAAACACATAATTCTAGTTTCTTTTTCACATCGATCGGTGCATTATTACCGAAGTTCTAAGCGTGGAAAGTTTACGTACACTTTTAAAATCTCGCCCGTGCTGGCGAGTAGCGCGTGACGTCATCGATTCCATGCGGCCGCGCCGCCATACCGTTTCAGCGCGCCGATCGTACGTTTGTACAATATAAATTATACAAACAATAAAATAACAATATAAATTATAGTAATATTTCGCGGGTGAGTTGTTTACCCTCGTGCGCTCCTGTATTTTTAAGTATTTAATGATGGAAGAAGGGTTTCTAAAGGGTCAATCTGACAACCTTCCAAGAGTCCGTGACATGATGGTGGCGGTATATTTTCTAGGAAACAAAGATTTTGTCGCGGCTGAAATATGCATAAGAATAAGATAATATTTTTATAACTTAGGTACCCATTATTACATTAATACTTCTCGGTTTCATTTGCTAATGATAAGAATAGGTATAACAAAAATACGTAAACATTCCTTACCTACCTACTTACTATCTGGCTCTAACTAGTTTTGTTTTCTTATTCTTCTTAAGTGTACCCTAACCTTTTTGTGGTTTTTATGGTTAAAAAAAAATTTCCTGTTGTTTATAAATTACTACAAATATACCTTCGGTGTATAAAAAATAAAAATATGATTTTATCTAAAAATCAGATGTTTTCAATATTAATAGAAAAAGGGTCGCATTATTATTATGATTAAAAGTGTAAGTAAAGAATATATATATATATATATATATATATATATATATATATATATATATATACGAGGTGTGTTCAAAAAGTAAGGTGACTTTATATTTTTATGAAAAACTATTTATTTATTCATCAGATATAATACACTTGTGCCAACGCTTTTTTCAATCGTCAAAGCATTTCTGATAATCACTTTCTGGTATAGCCTTCAGCTCTTTCACCGATGCAGTTTTTATCTCTTCAATCGTTGCAAATCTTCGTCCTTTCATAGGTCTCTTCAGTTTTGGGAACAGGAAAAATTCACATGGGGCCAAATCCGGTGAATATGGTGGCTGAGGCATGATTGTAGTGTTGTTTTTGGTCAAAAAACCTCTCACAAGCAACGATGAGTGAGCAGGTGCATTATCGTGATGCAAAAACCATGAATTGTTTACCCACAATTCGGGACGTTTCTTACGTATTGCTTCTCGCAAATGGCGCATAACTTCAAGGTAATACTCCTTATTGACCGTACGACCTTGTGGCAAGAACTCATGATGCACCACACCCCTACAGTCGAAGAAAACTGTAAGCAAAACCTTCACATTTGATCGAACTTGGCGTGCTTTTTTTGGTCTTGGTGATTCAGTGTGCTTCCACTGGGATGATTGAGTCTTAGTTTCGACGTCATAACCGTATACCCATGTTTTGTCACCGGTTATAACCCTTTTGAGCACATCTGGGTCGTTGTTGACTTCATCCAATAGCCCTTGAGCCATTGTCATGCGACGGTTCTTTTGGTCGAAATTGAGCAATTTTGGAACAAATTTCGCTGACACACGTTTCATGCCCAAAATATCCGCAAAAATTTCATGGCAAGAGCCAACCGATATGCCAACATCCTCCGCAACTTCTCTGATAGTGATTCGACGATTTTCCAAAACAATTTTCTTCACTATTTCAACGTTTTCACCGGTTGTTGACGTGCTGGGGCGTCCAGAGCGAGGTTCGTCATTGGCATCTTCTCGGCCATCTTGAAAGAGCTTGTACCACTTATAAACGTTTTTTTTACTAAGAGTAGACTCTCCGTATGCCACTGTCAACATTTCAAGTGTTTTGGAGCACGTGATTCCATTTTTTACACAAAATTTGATGCAAATTCTTTGATCCATTTTTTTTGATAGAAGAAAATCGCCGAGCACACCAAAGTACGTCTGACCTTTGTAACTGTCAAAAATAAACTAAACATGCTATACACTTCAAACTTGAAACATATGCTCAGGACACGTGTTCCAACGCAACAAAATACAAAAATCGAAAATCGAATGTGCGTTGCCCGCGAAATTCAAAAAGTCACCTTACTTTTTGAACACACCTATATATACAACGTGTCCCAAAATTCAACGATAAGCCGACACTGGAGGATAGACCTGCCCCGGACTAATCGGGGAAAAAAAGAAAAAAAAATATATCCCAATTATATTTTAAGTTATATAAAAAAAAATGAAATTCTTCAGAAATTGAGACCGTTTATGATATTTTTCACTACCATGACCACAATTTTTTTAATATTTGTTTCTTTTTTTTTATAGGCAACCTGAATAGCACTGCTATCTACCACACTTCTTAAAAAATCCAGAATAACTCTTGTTTTATCACGAAAATTAATGAAACTTTTTTTATTCCCTAAATTTTTTGAAGACTTTTACTTTTAACAAAAATTTAACTTATCGTGGTGTAAAAAAAAGGTATGAACACTAGTATGGCAAGTTTTTTTTCAAAATTGACGCAACTAACCAACATTCCAAAATGGTATAATACTCCAGGAAAACAAGTTATAAAAAAATATGGGTCTATTATTTCTTAACAGGGGCCAAATTCCTTAAATTGTAATTGTCAGTAATTACTTTTACTACATGCCCAAAATGGGTTCTTATTACAATTTCTAGGAATTTTAATGGGGCATACATACCTTAGATGTTAGAGAGAGATAGATAGATAGAGATATTTACGTTAAAAAGAGACAACAACAGGGCAGGTAGAGAAGCTGTTATTATTCTCAGCAAGTCAGTTCAGTTCGCTCTGCTCCTTTGTTTACTGCACACCGTTCCTAATTCAACTTACGTGGCTCTCGTACATACTATCGACTTTTGGCTTGGCTTTTTGGACTGGAATCGACCTGCAAACTTAACTGGCCTGGCATTATTTGGACTTTTCGGGATTCCTGTAGCTTCTTCTATGGCACGTACCGAAGAAGTCGAAACATTTTCTATCTCATTGAGAACTTCTTCATCACGATCCAATCTAGGTCTTCCAGCGCTTCTCCTATTGGATGGCATACGAACCTCCGAAAACATGCATAACACTCGATAATCAGGATATCTTTGAGCATTTGGGTATCTTTTTCGATACAGTCTGCTAGCAGCGTTAGCATTACATCGGCATTCTCCATAGATTAAATGCATATTAGCGTATTCCTGTGGTGCGGTTGCGGCATGTTAAACGCCAAACAGTCCAAAATGCGCCAGAACTATTACAAAACACACAATCGTAGTCCAAGATAATGCCAGGTCAGTTCAAAAGTCGATAGTACGTACGAGAGCCACGTAAGATGAATTGGGAACGGTGCGCAGTAAACAAAGGAGCAGAGCGTACTGAACTGACTTGCTGAGAATAATAACAGCTTCTCTACCTGCCCTGTTGTTGTCTCTTTTTAACGTAAATATCTCTATCTATCCATCTATCTCTAACATCTAAGGTATGTATGCCCCATTAAAATTCCTAGAAATTGTAACAAGAACCCATTTTGGGCATGTAGTAAAAGTGATTACTGACAATTACAATTTAAGGAATTTGGCCCCTGTTAAGAAATAATAGACCCATATTTTTTTATAACTTGTTTTCCTAGAGTATTATACCATTTTGGAATGTTGGTCAGTTGCGTCAATTTTTAAAAAAACTTGCCATACTAGTGTTCATACTTTTTTTTACACCACGATAAGTTAAATTTTTGTTAAAAGTAAAAGTCTACAAAAAATTTAGGGAATAAACAAAGTTTCATTAATTTTCGTTATAAAACAAGAGTTATTCTGGATTTTTTAAGAAGTGTGGTAGATAGCAGTGCTATTCAGGTTGCTCACAAAAAAAAAAGAAACAAGTATTAAAAAAATTGTGGTCATGGTAGTGAAAAATATCATAAACGGTCTCAATTTCTGAAGAATTTCATTTTTTTTATATAACTTAAAATATAATTGGGATATTTTTTTTTCTTTTTGTCCCCGATTAGTCCGGGGCAGGTCTATCCTCCGGTGTCGGCTTATCGTTGAATTTTGGGACACGTTGTATATATATATATATATATATATATATATATATATATATATATATGCTCAATTTCTTGTGAAGTAATGGCAATCGCATTTGCAACTGTTTCTGACCTAAATTTGGCATTTAGTTTGGGTCATCTTTGTGGTTCTTCTGTATACCGATTTTGACAAGCAAACTTGTGAGGCAAAACATCTTTTTTAAGTTTGAGGGGACCACGAACTAGTTTTGTACTTCGCGTAGTTTTCCATATCGTTTTCGACCTAGAACGAAATGTAAAACAATTATTTAAATTCTATAAAAAATAAGGAACCTCGTAATTTGTATTCCATCAATATTTAAAATATGTACCAACTATGTAATACAATATAAAAGGACAACACGAAAAAAAATGTAAGTGCTCTACTTCATAATCTAACTTCTTCCATTATTTGCGGCCAGCAAAGTATGCAGGTTGAACAACTCTGCGATGTGTTTAGTTTTTGCTTGAAATATCGTAAAAATATAAAAACTTTTGTTAACATATTCCATATTTTTACCTTTATATGCATTATAAACATTTTAAAATTTGTTGCAAACATAGATAGGTATCTAAACTTACAAACTCACGACAGTTCATTGACTTATCTACATTACATAGGTAAGTACTTTACCCAAGTTTGGATGTTTATTTACGTTAGTTACTTAAACACTGCGACTCGAGTAGGTACCTACATGCCTAATGGAAAGCATTTACTAGCAATAACCAAGAGCTATCATGTGAAGGATATTATTATTTGGATACTTACCTACATCCAAATTATTCTCACAACAATATGCTACCGTGTTTGGTCCTAAAGGATGTTCTCTTCTCATAGCATTTGTCCATTTTTTTCTGATGGTAGGGTTTCTAGGCACATTAAAAAACAACTCAGGTGTTTTTGTGGCCGTATTTTTACATTGAGGCACAGCACAATATTTAATAGATGGTGTCATGTTCTTTAATGGTTCTTGTTAAAAATAGATAGCAAGTAGATCCGCGCGCGACGGGCACATTTGAGTAAATGTTTTGATTTTCTAAGTGCGCGTCGGGTTGTTTGCACGAAGATGGAAATCGTGACGTCATCAACGATGTCGCGCTCGGCCCGCGGCTTACACCGAAAATGTTAACTGTGTGCCTTTATATCTCGGTCAGTTTTGAAGATGGAGAAAAATTAAAAATACAGTTATTCTCGTAATTTTCTTGTAGAATTTTTTGGCATATAGAACAAAAAATGATTATCTTCTCCATTCAACCGCAAGCGAGGCTCAGAAAGACCATAACCTCTTGCAAAATGGTTCTGGTGTCAAAAACAAGTTATGTCATCTTTTCTGCGAAAAACAAAAAAAATCCACTCTTTTTGCCTCTCAAAAGAAATGGTTGTTTAAATAGCAGCGTGTGAAGAGCGGAGGGAGTGCTAGGAGTAGTGATGATAGAAGTGGTGGTGAAGGGGAAAGCGCACGCAATTGAGGGAAGGTGGAAAGCGGCTGCTCTTCAGACTGGGCAGAACACATCATTATATTTTAATAAGCGGAAATGAGCAAATTAAGTTCCAACAACTTCAATCCATTATGGATTTCCGCAATGTAACGCCCGATTCTTTTAAAAGTATACGGGTGTAACAATCGACCAAAAACTACGTTAGCACCGTATGTCATACGGCTGAAAATGTTTTAGGTACCTGCAGTCGTATGGTCGGGAACAACTGGGGCTTGCGTTCCAGTATGATCTTATTGCTGTACAGCAGCAAAATGAGGCCGATTATCATTTTACGCCTCCATTGAAGACAATGGAGGCGTAAAATGATAATCGGCCCCATCTTATCTCTTATTACACAAGAGTGTAATAAGAGCAGCCAAAAGACGACTGCGGACGGACTAGTCTACAGACTGCCTGCTTAATGGCAACTGGCGCGGTGCGATCATCGCCCGGAGCAGCTCTTAATGCACTTCTGTGCCTAACGCCTCTTGATATTATGATTCAGACCAGGAGGTCCTGAATAGGATCAATGCCCAGGTTAGTCTGCGCTTGTTTTTCTAAAAATTGATATCCATGCTCGACTCAATTAAGGAAACACGGGTCTTATGCATGATCTCAGATATCATGCGTTACTTTAGGGTAGGTTTTTTCAGGTATCACTTTTAATAAAAATTACGGAGTGGAACTACCCTCTTCATAGAAGACTTGCTGAATAGACTGGTTATTTGTGAGGTCAGTAGCCATATATGGTATACCGATCGGAAAAAATGGGCCTCAACTTAGGTTTTGGAATTTATGGAAAATGCCCAAAATTTAAACTTATAATTATATTACAGTATGAATTTGGGTAAATTTACCTCTATCTTTCAGGTAGAAATATTCGTCATACTTCAGTGTACGGAAATCAATCTGCATAAGCACTACGTCAATCATATAATCTATATAAAATCTGATATAGACGTACGTAGCGTAACACATCTGGGAAACTATCTACCTCGCCCAGAAGAAGTGAAATTGCTCACAGCTAAGCAACTCCTATTCATTGAAGACATAGGACTTAGCGGTGAACTATACCACAGCAGCGATCATAATAGATCTTTTAGGTCGCAGTGATACCGGTCTTTCTAGACCCGTATAGCTGCTCGCACAAAAAAAGGTATGCATTCTTAAGATTTACCAAAAGAGCCTTTTCATCCACTCTAATAACGGATAGATCCAATTTTTAAGTCAACCTGATCCCGAAGAAAGAAAATATTATTTGTGTACGAAGTCGTAGGTGAGATACGAACTGATCCTATGATATAAAATGAACGTTTTTTGCCCTGTAATTGACACAATTAAAATTGCATTGGTTACTTGACTTAAACTATTGGAATGTTTTTCATAAAAAAATCTATTGCCCAGAAGTTAAATTATTCCGAATAAATGAAAAAATTGCAAGCGCATACATCAAAAAATTGGCCATCTAGGCTTTTCTTTGAGTTTGTTTTTGGTAGTTCTTTTATCTTTTTAACACTGTCAGCAGAACATCAGTTTAAATAAAAGTTGTCAAACAAGATTTTTACCTATTATTATGAGAAATAATCTGTACAGCTAGTCACCGCAGCAAGGCAAGCATAGTGGCGTTGTCGACTTGTCGAGCGCCACAGAGTGGTGCGAGCGGAATGGACAACATTTCTTTAACGCGAATAAGCAGAACAACTGCTGTGGCAAGAGCGACAGACACAACTGTAGATATTTGATAGGTCTAACACTATTTAAAATCACGAAAAACCAACTGCATAGTATAGGAACACTAAGATTTTGTATTTAGAGAGGTGCCACTATGACATCTCGCACCACATAAAAATTTTGCTAGGGCCGCCACTGGTGCTAATTAAGTGCCGCAAGTGTAGGCAATGACAAGATTCCCTTAATAAAAATAAAATCATTGTTTAGAACAAAGCAGATGCAAAAATCAAGTCTTCTTGAAATCGGAATAGAATGGAAATCAGGTATAGAATTAATTTGATAATTAAGCGCTAATTAAGTGCTTTCAAAAACACAACGCACTTTTTAACAAAGTAATATTGACACAGTTTCTCCGCACGTGGTACAACAACACTTTTCAACACTCTAGGGGTTGCATCTGCTTCACAACTAAGTGAGAGGGCTCGGCACGCCTGATCTGCGCTGTCGGTTGTAATACTGATAGAGCTCCATCGACCTAAATGAAATCAGGATTGGGTGAGCATTTTAATATTTAATAGGTGTCAATTTCTGTTTGCAGGCGGTGCGTCGATAACTGATGGTGACTGCGCGTCTTTAAAATACCGGTTGATTCGAGAGTGAGCGTGAGGTTACATCACTCTAGCGGAGTGTCTTATCGATGATGGCATTTTAGAATTGAGGGTATATCGAGAAACCACAACCCGTTTGTGCAGTATAAAGTTCACTGTAGGCGCCGTGCGCGACAGATTCCGCTGTCATTCTACGAGTAAAGTCATTCTACGAGTGCTAAGATAGTGTCGTGGTTCTGTCCGTTGTGGTAGTTCCTCTGGTGCAGGCTGAGAGACTGTACGTTGAGATGGGTAAGGTTGCTGTTGGTTTGCATACTTTGATATTATCCTGTAATTGTCCTTCAAGTTTCACCAGTGCGTAATTGTGACGGGTACATATTACGGTATCGTCGAACTTGTAATTGTTCTATACTGAATGTATAGTGCGGTATTCTGTCTTATTACTATTAGTAATAATGATTAATTGCATAAGCAAGAAAGCAAGTTGAACATCCGGTTTCACGCTTTAACTATTTTCAACAAAAACCTTCTAGTGTATTGTGATTTTGATGTGAGTGTAGAGAACCGAAGACCCTTTTTACTGGAATCGAGTCATACCATCTTAGTCCTCAGGGGTGACAACGCATCTTTATTTTGAATCTTTATCGAGGATAAATGTAGATGTCTATGGGCCACAGCATCCACTTATCATCAGGTGGACTGTGTGCTCGTTTGTCACCGTTATTCTTTATTAAACACCTGATATTTCCGACATCATAAGTGGGATAAGGTCTCTCTTATCGCCCACTTATAATCTTCGAACAGTGCGAAGGTTATTACGTTTATGAAAGACTGTAATGTACCTTGCGTTGATGTCTTCGTTTTTATGTTAAATTCCTAAAACCCGGGCTTTTGAAATATTAGTTGTCATAAAGACCGAACTTTCGTCATATAGAACAAAATAGCAGCCGTTTTTAAGCCTTGTCAATCGCTAATTTTCGTTATAATTTATAACCGAACGTTGGGGGATAAGTCGCTCGCGTGGGGGATAAGTCGCTCGCGTCCGTAGGCTATGACTACCTATTCCTAGGCCCACCCTACACGTATCCCCCGGGTGGTGCTAAATGAGCGACAAGCCGATACCACAGACTCAGCTCCACGCCGTGGTAGCGGCGTTAAACATACTACCCAATATTTTCGCACCATGAGGAACTATATAAAAGAAATGGCCCCGAGTTCCCGGCGCCCCTTTAATGGGGCAGGGGTGCGAAGAATCTCCGGGAGGAAAACCGGCGACGAGGTTCGCCACCCGTCACGTTCTGTCTCCCGGAGAGGCGAAAAGTGGATTGCAGAGGCCCGTCTGGCTACGTTGAATGTATGTGGGGCAATGAATGATAAAATGGATGAAGTATGCGATATGATGTATGATAGAGGAATAGATGTGTTATGTGTAAATGAGACGAAAAGGAAGGGGAAGGATGTCACTACTGTGAAAGAGTATGAATGTGTAAGCCCAAGACTGCTATGGATACGAATGAAAGTGGGCTTAAAGAAGTTGTTTGTGTTAGGGGTCTACGCCCCAGACATGTCTAAGCCCACTTATATCCGAGAGCAGTTTCGGGAAATGGTAAGGATGGTGTTAATGAGGTGTAAGGGAAATGAAAATATTATTATGCTAGGAGATTTTAATGGAAGGGTTGGGGTGAGGAGGCTTGGTTATGAAAGGATATTGGGAACTTTTGGTGATGAAAGTATAAATGAGAATGGTGAAAGTCTCCTCACCGTATGTATGGAAAAGAATCTTTTTGTGACGAACACTTGCTTTCGCCACAAGAGGATTCACATGTATACTTGGGAAAGAGGTGACGATAGAAGCATGATAGATTTCATAATTGTAGATGAAAGATCGAGGGGCGCAGTGGTAGATACAAGGGTTTACCGGGGTTCTAACGTATTAACTGATCATTATTTGGTTTTATGCCGAATTAATGGTCTATTCAGGCGTTGGCGCCATCGTTCATCTGTGTCTACCACTGCGTTACAGCGTATTAGAACAGAAAGGTTACAAGATGAAGGTGAGAAAAACAAGTTCAAATGTAGACTGAAAGAAATATAAGTGGTTTGGATGAATTATGTATGAAGGAGTTAGACTTGGAGAATGTATGGCAAAATGTAAAGAAAGGTTTAGTGGATGCAGCTACCGAAGTATGTGGTGTTAGTAAGAGGAAGAATGAAAGGAAAAATAATACGTTATGGTGGGATGATGAGATACGTATGGAAGTTGAAGCAAAGAAGAGAGCATGGCTAGATTTACTAGCAACAAAGGTTGGTAATTCTAGCGGTACGAATGATGATATTGAAAGAAAAAAGGCAGTCTTTAAACATCTTAATAAGAGAGTAAAAGAAGTAGTTGAAAGAAAAAAGCAAGAAACAACGGATAAGAATGATAGAAGAATATCGGATAACTTCCCGGCAAATATTAAAATGTTCTAGAAACTTGTAAGAACTGCCAGGGGACATTCAAAAAAGCCTATGATGAATGTTGTAAGAGACGAGAATGGCTATATTCTGAAAGATGAAGTTTTGAGTTTAAAGAGATGGAAGGAATATTTTGAAAGCGTGTTTATGAGTGAGGAGACAACGTGCGTACTAAGTGAAGTAGAAACTCCGAAAGAAGAGGAAAGAGGTAGCGAGATAAGTATAGATGAAATAATGAAAGCAATGAAAAGCATGAAAGCAGGTAAGGCTGCCGGATATGATAGAGTTTCACTCGATATGCTAAGGGTTGGAGAGGAAGTCGTGGCAGGCCTGCTGCACACCTCGTTTAATTTATGCTGGGAACTGAAGCGGGTACCGGTAGACTGGTGCAAAGCCGTGATAGTCCCAGTATATTAAGGAAAAGGGTCGCAGCAGAACTGTAAAAACTATCGTGACATCAGCCTTCTTAGCATTGTGGGAAAACTGTATGCTAAGGTACTGATTGAAAGGGTCATGAAAGAAACTGATGGAAAAATTTGGGATGTGCAAGCGGGATTCAGAAAGGGAATGGGATGTACAGATCAAGTCTTTTCCATGCGCATGATCGCGGAGAAGTTTTTGGCCAAAAACCAAAAGGTTTTTTGTGCGTTCATGGACTTGGAAAAGGCCTATGACAGAGTGGATGGGGATGTGCTATGGCAAACACTGAACTCATTTGGGTTGAGCGCTGGCTTGATACAGGCATTGGAATCTCTTTATAGGGACTCTAGTGCTTGTGTTAGTATCAACGGGGTCTACTCGGACTGGTTTGACATCCATAAAGGTGTCAGACAGGGCTGTGTGGCTTCCCCGTGGCTGTTCAACCTATTTATGGACAGTTGTTTGCAAAATTTGAAAGTTGAAGAATGCGGATTAAGATTAAAACAGTAAATCATGTGTCTCACCGATTATAAAACAAATGAATTATAAATACATATTTACACTATACTCTATATATATATATATATATATATATATATATATATATATATATATATATATATATATATATAATTACCACTCACTGATTGGCTATAACGATATCTCAGGAACTATAAAACATACAAACTTGAAATTTGTAAGGTAGGTTCCTTTTATGGCATAGAGATCAGTTAAGAAACGGTTTTGAGAAAATCTATCCTTAAGGGAGTGAAATCGGAGTTGGAAGTTTGTATGAAAGTCCCGCGTTTTTGAAGTTGGAGACGAAAATCGGCATTAAAGTTATGAGTTTTCAATAATAAAAACCTGAATAAGCTGTTTTACGAAATCCTAACCCTAAGGGGTGAAATTGGGGTAAAATGGTACACATGCAAGTCCTATATTTTTAAAGTATAGATATAAAGATCGACATTTACTTTATTAGTTTTAAATAATAAATACTTGCATAGTTAAGATTTACCTACACAGCCTCTTTATACTTAGGTAAGACTTTTGCAGCGAGAAAATTTCAAAATCTCATAGGAAATCAGATATTGTACGCGGACGAAGTCGCAGGCGGCCGCTAGTTACATAATACATGTGTTATGTAATTGTGTGATAATTATATTTTTTCTTACCTGTCCACTTTTTCCGGTGGTTATTAAAAAGCTTGTGATATCTCCACTTAATTTTGGTTTTTCAGGAAGAAATATTTGTGATTCCTTTTTGTGGAAAGATATTAGATGCTTCCTTAAGCCTAAAGTGTTTCTGTTTTTCATTTTTATTTCAACCTTTTTATGTTGGCATAATTTACACAAAGCAATAATAATAATACTACTATTTGTAAGTACACGCCGAAAGACCAACAAAGGAAAGTTCGGCATCCTTTGATAAATCAATGATTCTTCAGAAGATTAATAAAGTAGATGCGTTGCCAGATAGGTATAGTGTGCCTACGTAAAAATGAAATGTAAATATGTAAATAAAATTGTGTATATTATGTTCTTCTTGTGATTTAATTAATCTACGTTAGTTAAATTAAATTTGCCTTCACTCGTTTGAAATTTAAAATTCAAATATGTTTTATTCAAGTAGGCATTAAAAATACACTTTTGAATAGTCATATAATCACTGTTTTCCCCAATTTGTTCTTTTCCATGTCCAGCGGTTCTGATTCTACTGAGAAGAATCATGGAAGAAAGTAAGAAACTCAGTAGTTGCTCTTTTCAAAATATTTTTATAATAGTTCTATAATTATGTAAAGCGATAAGAAAAACATAAAATGTCAAATGTATATGTAGATACCAAATCGGTTTAGAAATTTCTAGTTAGTCCTGTGTAGTACGAGAGGTCAGTTCCAAGCGTTTTTGTCTGACTTAAATTGAAAAGGTGAAAGATTTAACATTTCTTTTGGAATCTTATTATAAAAGCGTATATCGCTACCCAAGAACGCATTATATACTTTGTGTAACCGGAAAGCAGGTATTGTGATTTTATTTTTATTTCTACTATTAAAATTGTGCAAATCACTATTATTTACATCAATTCGATGCTATCAATTTCTTTAAACGGTTCTCTAAGAGATACTCGGGCTCCTAAAAGGTACATAGATATTATTTTACGCTTTTTATTTAATATGCACACTTTTTATATTATTCGATTAGCATTGTACAAAATGTTTACACGTTTCAAGTGTGTTAAAAGGGTCTACAATATTTATCAAATGGTGACGACATATTCGAACACTTTGTGTTTAAAAACACACACTTCCAAACATCGAGATTTGCAGTGAACTTATTGAACATGTTTATCTATTAGGTAATAATAATAATAGTAAGTAATTATTATAAACCCATATAGTTAATATTATAATAATTACTTACTACAATAAATTATTATGGTATCTACCTATCCTTACCATTATCTAATTACAATATTCCCTGCGAGATCAGCATAATGTATTCGTGTCCATTCTGAGCACCCGGAAACTTATTTTATTCTTTGGAACATGTACTCTGTGACGGCATTCAAACAGTGCCAAATGTAGTGCGTGCGGCGCGGTGGCGACGATTGAATGCGATATCAATAGAAGCCGCCGGCGCGTGTATCTTAACCTTGTACTTCCGAATAGCTGCAAAATTTCTTTGACAGGTCAGTATTCGACCTTTGATGATGCCGACAACAAGATGCCGCGCACTATCAAAGTGCCGATGGTCAAAACTAGGGATGCACTGTTTTTTCTTTTAATGGATATTTTCATCCGCTATGTATGTTTATGGTATTGTTCGTAATGCGCATAATTCCAATTTTTAAATTTTTTTTATATAATTTTTGTGTCTCATAGAGTCCCTAAGCGTATACCCGAACTCCTATACTCCCTGAAACGACACTCGTTCCTAACTGCAAGACGCAAGAGTCTCGCAGGCTTAGTCTTGTTCTTGCTCAAATCTTGCACGGTCAGTCTTGGTCTTGGTCTTGCTAAAATTAGGCGGTACCTTGTTCTTTGTCTTGGTCTCGCAAAAATACAAGAACAAGGCCAAGACTGCAAGACCAAGACCAATTTTGGGCAACACTAGTCGATTTGTCCCATTTTCATGCTCCTACGTAGAAGTTAAAGTTCTTTAGTAATTTTAAAATTCGAGAATTTTTTGAAGTTTTCGGCGAGCAACCGATAAAAATTTTGTCCTTTTAAAAATTATTTCGTTGAGGACAATTTTAATATATACCGTTTTTCTACTTAGTAGATTTACCCTTTTTTTGGTATAAATTTTTTTGGCTTTAAGATATTTTTTCCCGAACTCACGAAAAACTAATAGGCTATTGTTTCCTATCTAAAAAATTAATATTTTTTTTGTAGCCTCTAACCTTTTTACCTGTCCTTAATATTAGCTATTTTTTACGCGGTCTGATTACCTAAAAGATGTCGTTTGATAATTTTTCTTTCTGTAATTTTGTTGCTTATATAAAAGTGATCTGCCGTTTTCTAATATTTTTTTGGCGTTAAGATATCTCTTCCAGGGCTATTAATGTAATAAAATGTCAGTTGATTACGGTGTTGCTGGTCTAAAAGTACGGTAAATGGTAGAATATTACGGTAGAGTGGGCAAAAAAATAAGTTAAAATTACGGTAATTTTTATTAATAAATTTGTTCAAGAAAACTGAATTGTTTCTATTTTATATAAGATGGGTGTACCGTGGAAGGCCACTCTAACAAATGAACAGTTATTATTCGTTTATTTCTTCTTTATTTCTTCTGGATAAATGAAACAAACAAATATTTAAGTAATATTTTTTTATATTACATAACATACCTTTTTTTAAATTGCAGATTTAATCAATATTGATTGAACTTAAGTTTCGTTGAACTCTTCCAAATTGCCTTACTAGGAACAAGGCTTCTTAGAAGGCCATTATAATAAATCAGTCATTTAACACTAAAGTTTAATAAATAGCGATTAAATCTGCATAAATAAGAAGTGAATGAATGAATGAATGAGTGCATTTTCTCTCTTCACAATAGGTATGCTTAGTGCTAAGTGTTTACGTAAGTGCCAGGTACCTAACTTGTGAGAGACTGGTGCCTGATGTAGTTATAAAAAAAACTGTATTACAGGTCACCAGGGCTCCCCCGCATATAAAGCAACAGTCTGAGGAATACAAATCAGAAAGGAGATTATAATTAAGTAAACAAAATGAACTGCAGTAATTACAAATTTCACATCAATAAGTGTGTGTACTACGAAAAGTGTAGTTGTGCGTGTGAGCTAGTGCAGGCGCGTGCCTTTTGTATGTGCGTGCGTGCGTGCGTGTGTGTGTGTGTGTGTGTGTGTGTGTGTGTGTGTGTGTGTGTGTGTGTGCGTGTGAGTGAGTGTGTGTGAGTGGTTGTGGACGTACCCGCTGTTGCGTGAGTTAGAACTAACTTATAATTGCATTTAAACCCAAAATAAGGAGAGAAGTGGTTTATAGTTACGTAATAAAACAAAGTATTACTTAAATATTTGTTAGTTTCATTTATCCAGTAAATAAACGAATATTTGTTACGTTTATTTGTTAGAGGGGCCTTCCATGGTACACCCACCTTATTTTAACGTCGTCGATTCCCGAAATCAATGAAGCGAGGGACTGTACTGCCAAAATAGTAGCGCGAGCGATTCGCCGCAGCGTCTGTAATTTTCAGTTCGATGGGGGTTTGTGTAAGTAGAAGGAATTTGTCATCACATGGCAGTAAATACGACATTTTAATAATTGGACTTCGAAAGAGCATGGCCTTTCATGGTCCACCAACCTTATGCATACTGTTATTTATTTATCAAAACAATTATCTCGCTTATATCAAGTTAAATACCTACTGATCCGTTTTTTAGACATCATAATATATACATACAATCATTCGACCATCGCTAATTTCGTGCCCGTAGCCTAAAAATTCACATCGCTTTATACAGACCATTTGGGTATACACGTAACCACTAAGAAAAGTCCTTATTTTTCAGCCACACTGCTCGAAAGTTTTGTTTGTACGGGGTTTGTTTAAGGCCCGTTTTTTTTTTGATGGCCCTCCACTACTCGCGTCACTTGAATCATTAATTTTAATAGCAGAAAAACAAAAGATTGCAAAATAATTAAAACACCAAACGCAGAGTATAGCTTGTTTATGGCAGTACAGATTTAATGTAATTACCATGCAGTTACAGTCCTAGACATTTACGAACTTCGTAGTTGGGTCCCATAAACTTTGTTATCTTGTCTATGTACACAAGTCAAATATTGGGGGACTCCCCTATTCCCCATTTCAGTGTTGCCGTAATAAAATAGTAATATTTAACTAAACTAAGTGCTGCCATTTTAGAAATAAGGACACAGACCAAATTACAATAAAATGTGGCACCGTAATAACATGGCTAAGGTAGGTGGTAGATCTAGAAAAATTACGGTAGGTCGCTCGTGTTTGCAACACAATGGATATTGAAACTGTTGCAGCGTGCGGGCTATGTATATTTATTTTAGCTAAATACTTATATCAATGTCATAAAAATAAATATAAGTTGCCGTTGACGAGATAGCTTTTTCTCTGTATATTATTTACTCATGTGATACTTTTAATATGCCTGAATGATTATGATATGTGTACACTATTTATGATTTTTAAATGACACATGATGTGCTTCCGTAAAGAGCGCTCGACTCGGACTGCATTTGCGCTTTGCGCTAGCTATAAGCATTATAGCATATAGACCAGTGTGACTGTTTTAAAAAAAGGTGATCGACTAAAATCATAATGTTAAAATCTAAAATCGTAATGCCAGTACTAAATAATACCAGAACACATGCTGGATTGTTCTAAAACTAACTACAAAAGTAGATATTAGCACAGATATTGATATTATACGTAGGTATTAGGTAAGGTAATTTTACACTGCCAACAATAACTTTGGGATGCAGCGCAGCTTCATCCTTTTTCTTTACCTTAGATTGTCCACTGTAGTGTATAAGTTTCTGTCGATGTTTTTTAAATTCTGCGTGACTTTTAATTGTTACGATTCTGCTCAAAAATGTCGTACTACGGGCTTTACACAAGGCTTTATCACTATTTTTGTCCTTTGTCAACCATCACGAATACTCAGAATTTTGTACACACGCAGGTCTATATTTCTGTTGGTACTTACGATTCATAATTTTATTTCGACCGTCATTCACCACTACACGCGCTCGATGACACCGAGAAGTATTTTAAATGAAGAACAAAAACATTCGTTGTTCCTTTTATACTCATTGCCAGGAATAATTTCTTAAGTTTCAGTAATTCCCCGCGACTTAGTTAAGCTAAAGTGGTTATTAGGCGATTGTTAAGCATGATTTGTGGCGAATTCCAGTAAATTATTTGTGTAACGGTTCGAAACAGACAGAATAATACAGCTGTGGTAAACATCAGACAAATACAATACTAAGTAAACGAATTGAAGTCAGTGTTGCCCAAAAATAGTACCAATAAAAGGGGTCTAGCTGCGCCAATCACAGGTACGCTGCTGAACACTGGCCTCACGAAACATTAAAATATTCCATGAGTCTCCCAATGTCACATGCACGCGCTGCACTCTTCTAGGGGCCGTCCATTAATCACGTGAGGCTAGAAAGGGGGTGAGGGGGTTTGACAAAAATCACGAAATATCACAAGGGGTAAGTAACAGTAAGGGGTGTAGTAAGATTATCACGTGTATTTTTTCGTCAAACGCGCGATATTATAAACCGAAAAGCGGCGTGTAATGTGACCTTGACTCGCCTGGACATGTAAATTCATGTCACAAGCATGAACCTAATCCGAGCAATAATAGTCTAGATATGCACAATGTTCGTCCTTCACGCATCCTCACGCGATGATCGATCGGTAGATCGAAAGAGATGATTCTCTATGTTAGTGCGCGAAAATGATGACGCGAGTGGCTTGATGAAACAACTGACTTGCAAGATGCTTATCCAGTTGTTAGTGTTGAAGAAAGTCTTGCTAATCCGTGATCTGAGGACAATGTACATTAAATATGTTCATGTACTAGTACAATATATGTTTTTCGCACGATTACTATTCCTTTAATATTATTTTTATGCCAGTCAAAACAATCTGCAACCTTTCTGTCTAGACTTTTTATCATGGTCCTTAATTTCAGAATAAAAATGGATTATTTTTATAGGTACTAAAAAATACACGTGATTTTAGGTGGGGAGGGGGTTGTCTTAAACCTTACCACGTATCACCAAGAGGGAGGGGTGTGTTAAAAATGCTACAAAAACATCACGTGATTAATGGACGGCCCCCTAGGTAAACACGAGATTCTTGCAACGAACTACTGAGGGAGAGCAAGCAGAATTGCCTATGCTATTTAGCTTATTTATTACCTTGACACATTCTTGGAAAAACCTTTAATGTCTAGATTAAAAAAGCCAAATAAAGAAAGAGGAGAAGAATATTATACTCGTACCGTCCACGATAAGTGTCGAATGACTGTTTTGTAGTTTGTTCATTTATTTATATTTTATTGCAGCAGGTTTGAAAGTGTTGGGTAGCCGGTACTTAACTGTTTCAAAGTAATTAAGAATTAAGATCATACGTGATACATGATACAGGATATGGGTTAAAACCATAACCACTCACGGTGGTTTTGTACAAACCTTTCATGTCTACAAATGAAAAGATAAGCTCGAAGGTGTTGAATAAAAAAATCATTCCACTGCTGAACATAGGCCTCCCCCAAGTAATGCCACAAAGCACGGTCCTGAGCCACCTGCATCCATCGACTTCCTGCATGTCTTACCAGGTCGTCACTCCATCTAGTGGGGGGTCGCCCTACACTACGCCTACCGGTACGAGGCTGCCACTCGAGAACCTTTCTTCCCCATCGGTTATCGGTTCTTCGAGCTATATGGCCGGCCCATTGCCACTTCAGCTTACTAATCCGTTGGGCTATATCGGTCACTCTGGTTTTACTGCGTATATCCTCATTTCTGAGTCTATCACGCAGAGAAACTCCGAGCATAGCCCTCTCCATAGCTCGCTGAGCGACCTTGAGCGTCCTCATACGGCCAGTAGTGAACGACCACGTCTCAGATCCGTAAGTCATCAATGGCAACACGCACTGGTTGTACAATCTAGTTTTTAGAGATTGAGGTATACCTGACGAGAAGATATGTCGTAATTTCCCGAACGCTGCCCAGCCGAGTTGAATCCGTCGTTTGACCTCTTGGTCGAAGTTGGACTTACCTAGTCGGACTATTTGTCCCAGGTAAACGTACTCGTCAACAACTTCGAGCATAGTGCTCCCAACAACTACCGGCATAGGTGTGATTTGGACATTAAACATGATCTTTGTTTTGTCCATGTTCATCTTAAGACCTATCCGTTGGGAGGCAACATTGAGGTCATTGAGCATAGTGCTTAAGTCCTCCAGCGATTCTGCCATAAGGACTATATCGTCGGCAAATCGGAGGTTAGTGATGTACTCGCTATTGATGTTAATACCGTATCCTTTCCAGTCCAGTAGCTTGAAAACGTCTTCTAATGCAGCGGTGAAGAGTTTCGGGGATATAAAAATCATATGTGACGAAAATCAACATATCTTTATATATACGAAATTTATTAAAATTTTCGTACGTCATGACAGTAATAATAAACTTAACCTAAAAATGAATAGGAATCAATATTGCCACTTAATATTATGCAGTGAAGATTCAATTTCGCATCACACTTTTAAAGGCACAGCGAACATAAATAACTCAAACAATAACAACATCAGATCACACACAGACTATTAGAGCAAGAGCCCGCTTCAGCCAGGCGCACAATATTTCATAAAACCAGAAAGTTTATCTGCGCACGTCACCAACACAGGTAAGAACGATGAGCGACTATGTAGTTTGGGTAGTGGTTACTTTGACAGGTAACAGGTAACAAAAGTGTAAAAAAAAGCACCTCAAATACATTAAAAGATAAAGCTCGGTTTTTTGATATTTTCTTTAGAATAATATTTAAAATAATGTCATCCATTGCCAGACACTTAGTATGGTTTTAACCCCCTGCCGGACACCCCCAAACTCAAAAATATTGTACTTACGCTTACAATATAGTATAAAAGCTGAATTTTAGATATGTTACTTGGGGAACTATCAAAAGAAATTACCCCAGTAGCCGGACAGTTTTCACGGTTTTTACATATTGGCAGAGGCCTTGAAAGTCTACGGTAAGTGCGAGCGCGAGGCAATATATATTTAGGCGGGTTTGAGTGAGATGGTGAGTTTGCTTTATTGCGATCTTTTACTGCGCATCATCTGTCGCTTACATTGTATTGTGTTGAATTATTATACGTTCACTATACGTTTTATCGTTTATTTGTGTAGTTTGTGAAATAAATTTGATCGAGTTTTAGTGAAGTGTTATCATGGAAAATAAATTAATTTGTTTTGTTTGTAAAGAAAGTACCGGCAAAATAATATAGTCTTCAGAGGAAATTTTCAAAAAATGTCAAAATATTTTGAATATCAGAAAAAAACATAACCTAAAATATAAAGATATCATTTTTCCCGATGAATATACAGACTGTGGTTATCACCGGGAGTGCTTATGGGAATGGTTTTGAAAAAATATTTAATTTTTGAACCTGGAAGTTCTAAAAAAAAATGAAAAAGTGACATCAGCCAGTGTACCTACAGACAATCGCTCTCCAACTACGCCGTTGATACCTCAGTTGACCATCGAACCATCTAATTTACAATCTTCCACTATAGAATCGTCAACAATCTCTCAAACAACTTTTATTTCCAAATTAATAGAACCACATCCTACAACTTCTCAAGAAAAACCTCATTCTCAGACTCTACCTGTAGAATCTTCATCAATATTGCAATCTATTCCAATTTCTGAATCGGTCGAACTCCAATCATCAACATCTCAAGAAAATGTTGAAACTTTTGAGTCAGATACTCGAAAAAATAATGATTCATCTCCAATAGTACATAATGTAACTGAGAGTGATGGCAGTATTAACAATAATCGAAAAGTTTGTGTATTCTGTAATAGAAAATATAAAAAAATACGATCTAAAATGCTTTCACTTCACGAAGCAGACACCAACAAACTTAAATCTAGTGTATTACCTAATATCGAAGGTCAAGACGAGTTTACAGAATTATTAAATAGATTGGAAAAATTTTCTAGCCCGAAAATACACTATACAATGTAGAGTCGACTTTAATAATAAAATATCTTTATAAAAAAAACCATTCAGTAAAAGTGATTGGCATTTTCATCGAGAATATCACCAATTGACTTTTTATGAAATAATTGTAATCATCGAGGAAGACATAATCAAGAAAGGGCGCTGTCATTTATTAATCCATTTACACGAACTGTACATTGATTCATTGGAGAAAATTTTTCAAGACAATTCTGTTGAAATGAACGTTACTTTCACAGCTCAACACCTAGAAGAAAAAAATTTAAAAAAAATTTCTAATGATATTAAATCTTTCATTGTTCATAACAAAAAAATAATAGCACCGAAATTTTTACACGTGATAGACGATACAACGTTGGAAAATTTACAAACCGAAAATATTTTACAAAAAGCGGCATTGATTTTAAGAAAAACAATATGGCAAATAGAAAAGAAAAAGTTGCCGGCTAAAAATATTACAGCGCAGGAATTAATATCAGGAGAAGTTTCGATACCACAACAATTACTCGACTTTTACTTTACTCTTCTTGGTGGAGCCAATCAAAAACGAAAAAACAGCTTAAAATGTAATCGTCAAGTTCGTTCTTATTGTCAAGATGTGATTTTTGGAGTCCATAATGGTCAAGTGAAGACGTCAAAGCATATCATGTTAGGCATGACTTTAAAGAGCTTGACAAGCAGTAGAAAAGTTATTGATATCGTTAATAGATACGGGCACTGTATAAGTTATCAAGGAGTTGAGGAACTAGAAACGGAAACAACACATAGTACTATTGAAAAGTCTACCTGGGTTCCATGCAATCACAGGATGTGATTGTAATCCTGCATTTAAAGCTTTCATGAAATTCGGTAACAATGAATTAATTGAAGATAATGACGAACAACAAAACGTTTTTAATATTGTTCAGAAATTTATATGCAACGTATACAATGTCGGTGGTATAATTGATGTTGATGCTGCGCGCCTTCAAATGTTCATCGATTCATATACGGTCTCTGATATTAACGAAGCTTTTGACCGAAAAAAAATTCGAAATTGCGAAATTTCGACCCTAGCAGCCTACCGCCATGTAAAAGCGAACTGTTCCAGCAATTTCTACGAGCAAATTACATATGTTGCATTTGGAATAATGCTCACCTAAAATATCCAACCATACACAAACCACAAAATAATGGTTGGGTACAAGAAAATGATCAATACCATTTTAAATGGTTTGAAGGGGATCAGCTACCAAATTATAACAGTGATTTGTTACAAATTATATCAGGTATATAATTACTATATCAAATATGTAAATGATTTTGTTATTATTCATAATTGTATTAACTCGGTAAAATTTTTACAGAAACTGACGAAGAAGGCAATGTGGACATCAATCAAGCAGACTGGAGTAGTAGTGACGAGGATGATGAAGATATCGACGACAACAATGAAAATTCTGAGCATTATTAAATAATTTTTTGTATTCAGTAATATTTTTTTAACTCTGTAATAATATTAAGAATATTTTTTACTTAATAAAAGATGGCTATGAACATATTAAAAATATTTTTTGGATTCCTTACCATAAACAATACTATTAGCTCACACAGTCAAAACTTGAATTTCTCAAAAATGTTAACAAAACTCTAAAAATTTATGGATTAGTTTTTTAGATTTTTTTTATTGATTTTTAGACATGAAAATTTTATTAGATAATTTTTTTACATGTATTTTTAGTCATAAATAATTTTATGGATTTATTTTGCTAAGTTATTATTTTTATTTTTTGTTAAGTATAAAAAATAGTTAAGGATATAATACTGAGTAAGTAAAAGTTCGCAATAGAGCAAACTCACCATCTCACTCAAACCCGCCTAAATATATATTGCCTCGCGCTCGCACTTACCGCAGACTTTCAAGGCCTCTGGCAATATGTAAAAACCGTGAAAACTGTCCGGCTACTGGGGTAATTTCTTTTGATAGTCCCCCAAGTAACATATCTAAAATTCAGCTTTTATACTATATTGTAAGCGTAAGTACAATTTTTTTGAGTTTGGGGGTGTCCGGCAGGGGGTTAAAACCATACTAAGTGTCTGGCAATGGATGACATTATTTTAAATATTATTCTAAAGAAAATATCAAAAAACCGAGCTTTATCTTTTAATGTATTTGAGGTGCTTTTTTTTACACCTTTGTTACCTGTTACCTGTCAAAGTAACCACTACCCAAACTACATAGTCGCTCATCGTTCCTACCTGTGTTGATGACGTGCGCAGACAAACTTTCTGGTTTTATGAAATATTGTGCGCCTGGCTGAAGCGGGCTCTTGGGCTATATGAACCACTCGGTAGCTTTTGCAATCATAATTCTTTAGAATCTTCTGGAAGGCAAAGGAACATCTTAGAGCAGGCTATGTTAAAGGCGTTGCAGGCGGATTCTATCCACTGCGGTTTGTTCTCCCACATAATAAAAATGCAGAATAACGGCACGCCAAGTGCTATGAAAGCGATGCCAATGCCGACTTCGACTGGATGCGTGAAACAAGAGAAAACTACAAGGAATGTGCAGACGATTAGAAAAACGACGGGAAGGCAGAGGCTGACTCGTATAGGACGTGATAGCTGCGGCCTTGTATATCGCATCCAAAGGAGACCGGATACGGAGCACAGCGTGAAGAGTGCTTCAACTGCAGTCACGTAAACGATCAGCGACTCCACGTTGTTGAACAAGAGCAGCACGAGCGTCACAAGACACTGAAACATAAAAGAATATAAATGTAAATAAAACGTTCATTAACAATGATCAATTTCACTATGTGAGAAGGATCCTTTTCTGCCCCGGAGTACGTCTGAATAGCACCACTCTGTTACCTATTCCTGCCGTCAAATAGCAGTTATTGCGCTGTTATGTTTCGGTCTGAAGGGTATAGGAACGAGTAGGTATTATTACAGGATGTGAAACATTACATATTAGTCCTCAGAGCTGACAACGCATTTCCTACCTTCTTTGTTTGAATTTGCTGTAGATCATGTTAATTTGGCGACACTACTTTGTTGTGGTCTGGACTGGAGGGTATAAAGAGCTAGTATAAATACAGTCTGCGAGGCATTATTTCGCGTCTGTACCTGTCTTTGGTTGCTGGTGGTAGTAGCCGTCAGGTGATCTATGTGTAAGTTTTTCACTTCAGTTTAACACATAATATATATGATCAAAATAGGAACTTAATTTTTTGACGCCTGACGCAATAATGAAATGTTCGAATTCCGCACGGAATACGGCCTACAAATAGTTGTTCAGGGTCTAGATGTTTGCTTTGTGCAATTTATAATGTATGTAAACTGTCTCCACGATACAGGAGAAAAGCCTAGCGTAGTAAAAAATATTTCTAGTAGAAACTGACAGTTTTCTGCAGTTGCATTAGACATATTGGATTATGCAAAAGTTAATAATATTCCACAGCTATCACACAACGCCATCTAGTCCCAAGCTAAGCAGAGCTTGTGTTATGGGTACTAGACAACTGATAAACATACTTATATATTTCTACATACATAAATATTATAGATAAATTACACCCAGACACAGAACAAATGATCGTGCTCATCACACAAACATTTGTCCTGGGTGGGAATCGAACCCACGACCTCCAGCTTAGCAGTCAGGGTCACTAACCACTAGACCAACAGGCCTGTCAAAAAGTTATTTTATAAAATTCCATAAATAAAATGTCGTTTAAAATGAACTGGCCGACTACGGTATTTTAGTTTTGTATTTTTTGTTCAAAGGAAACAGCAACGTAGAAGTTTTATAGTTAAACTCGCAGTTTCTGTTATTTTAAATAGTTATCAGGGAGACACTGCCGCCCTCCTCCTTTCTCCTTTTGTTGTTTTCCTTATGTCGCCCCTTACGACACCCGTGGGATGATATGGGGTAGTGGATTTTCTTACGTTGTCATTACACGACTATGAGCTATTTGAAAACCAGCTTTTCGTGATTCGTAAACTAATTATGGATGAATATTATTGATTTAAACTATAATTGAACAATAACTATTACTAAGGCCTTACCATAAATATTAACGAGGGTACGGGTGTTAACCTCCTCACATCTATCAACGATATGGCCATGGGCAGGTGACCATTTCGGGCACCGACGAAGAAAAGACGTGAAGACGCATAGATCGCTCCATTTAATGAACCAAAAGTGCACAAGGCCACAAACAGGGGCATGATCCACGATACTACGCCAAGGATCTTTTCACTGAAAGTGACAGCGACAGCTTCTGATGCGTGAATCTCGGCGTTCGTGAGCACCGCGAAGTACGCCACGTTAGTGAGGGCGTAAACAAGAGTTACTACTGGCATCGATATGCAGATGGCTCGGGGCAAGTTTCTGTAACAAGACAACAAAAATCTGAGTCAAAGGAACTTTAGAATATTCTACGGAGTTAGTCCACCTTTGGAAATAGGATTATCTCACTTCAGAAGAATTTAGTCATAATCGGCTGTGATCCTAACCTAGTGCAATATTTAATGAGACAGAGTGACGTGACCTTGTGAAGCAGGAAAGCTAAACCGCTCAGCTCGATGTGTGCAAAAATGGGGTGTAAGTTCTGTCAACAGTCTGAATCTTGATAATGATTTCTTATATTTATACATTTTCGTTTAATCGCGTATATTAACTTATTTTATATTCTTGATTTTCGAGCACTATACTGCATCCATGGTCACGGAGGAGACTGAGGTGTTCGGCATCCGAATGTCATAGTTAACCACGGCTACCTCCAGATTAAAAACTAAGTTTTGTTTCGATCTACGCGGGCTGCGTTTTGAAAACTAGTTTTATTTAAATGAATCTTTTGTTTATTTCAGGCCTACCACTTTTCTGACAATTCTCTAAGCAGTTTTTGACGGCTCCATGGCACAGTGGTAAAGTAAAAAATGGCTTCCAATAAGAATTACTTATAATCTATATTGAATAAAAAATTGTTCTATTTTATTCTATTCTAGTGGCTTATTTAAAAAAAATTCTATTCTATTCTAGTGGGTTATTATTATTGTTATAGGGGTATCTGTATAGTTTTCTCATCTGGTTGGTTTCTATAAATATATAATTATAAATTAAAATGAAAAGATAAATATACATAAATATCAATAAAATAAAATAAATACAAAAAATACACAAATAAATAAAGATCCAACCAGATGGAAGCCCCCGGCAGAGGAGACCAAACGGCCGAGGGTTAGGAGGAAAGGGAAAGAAACCGACGGACGATGCGGGCGGTATCGAGGACCACTTGCCTTCTGCATCTGAGCCCGGAGCGGTCCGTCACGGAGTCCCAGTCGCCTCAGATGACCCGAGAGGCTGACTGGGATTAGCCCATTCCCAGAGACGACTACAGGAATAATTTCGGTCGGCCGACCACCCCACATGTCGGTCACCTCGTGAGCCAGGTCCAGATATTTTGTTCGCTTATCTGTTTCGGCTTTCACGAGGTTCTCGTTGTACGGAATGGTAATGTCGACCAAAAATATCCTTGACTGTGCCCGGTCCATCAGCACAATATCAGGCTTATTCGCAAGAATAGTCCTGTCTGTGATGATGGCCCGGTCCCAATAGAGCCTGGCGCGATCATTTTCAAGCACGGCTTCCAGCAAGTACTTGTATACGGCACTTTCCGGTCCACGAGACCGTATTTCAGAGCGAGCTCCTGGTGTAGAATTCTGGCTAGCGCCGAACAACCGGAGATGACATGCCTAAGTGACTCCCCGGGATGGCGACAAGCTTGACAGACGTTGACGGTGCCATCCTTTAGGACGTATCTCCGATAGTTGTTGGTCTTAATAACCTGATCCTGTATTGCACAGACAAAACCCTCGGTTTCCCAGAAGAGGTCACCGAAACGTAGCCAGTTGAGGGAGGCGACTGTATCAACGAAGGGCTCATGTAGAGCCTTATAGTACCTCCCGTGGAGCTCCTTCTCCTTCCATACGGTCTCCCAGTCGGAAATGATAAGCACTGCTGGGTCCTGCCATTGCTCGTTGGCTAAGGATAGAGGGGTAAGCCCTTTATCACTAGAAATGACGTCATTATAGAATGGATCATCCGATCTCGCCAAGAAGTATTGACGGAGACTGCACACTTCGCGATTATGCATGGTGGGCGCGCTCAGAAAGCCACGCCCACCATGCTTTCGCGGCAAGTACAGCCTCATTACCGACGACTTTTCTATCCAGGGCGTTAAGCTCAGTCTGAGTCCACCTGAGTATGCCAAAGGTATACATGAGGACAGGCATGACCCAGCCGTTATATGTGTGTGACTTATTCACACCGAACAAAAGGCTGTTAAGCACTTTGGTCAAGCGTGCATAAAACACGTCGCAAACTGACTGTTTCATACCAGTCTCATCGATACCGATGTTCTGTGACATACCCAGGTATCGGTACGTTTCAGCCTTGGAAAGGGTCCTTAAGTTGACGGTCATAGACAAGTCTATGCCCTCAGAGTTAGCAACCCTTCCCCTTTCAACATGGAGGACCGCACACTTATCCGTCCCCAGCTCCATTCCAATGGAACTGCTAAATTCACAAGTGATGTTTAGCAGTTCCATAAGATGGGAGCGACTGGAGGCGAACAACTTGAAGTCATCCATATAGAAAAGGTGGGTCACTTTTGTCCCTCCTTTCTGTAGCTGAAATTCCCTCCCGGAGCCCTCCAGTAAGGTACTGAGAGGGTTCAGAGAGAGGCAGAACCAGATTGAACTCAGACAATCGCCCTGGAAGATACCCCTTCTTATCCTTATGTGGTTCTCCGCAGCCATCATCCGCTCGCCCAGATGACAAAGGATCGTACTCCACTGCCCCATACACTGCTCGAGGAAGTCTCTAACTATACAGTCAATCTTGTACAGCTTGAGGACCCTCTTTAGCCATGTATGGGGCACCGAAACGAACGCCTTTCTGTAGTCTATCCAGGCGGCAGAGAAGTTCCGACGGTTGCGTTTCACCACTTTGCCTATGACCGCGTCAATGAGGAGTGGTTCCTTGGTTCCACGACCACCGCCCCGACATCCATTTTGAGCGCGTGACATCACCTGGTTTAGCTTCAGGTGACGAGTGATTCTCGCGCTCAAAATGGATGTCAGTGTCTTATATATGGTGGGTAGACATGTGATGGGGCGGTATTTGCTCGGGTCTGTGGTATCCTGATCTTTAGGAACCAAGTAAGTGATCCCAGTAGTGAAGAGGCTCGGGAGCGACTTCTGGTCGAGAGCCTCTTGAAACTGTCGGGCGAGCACAGCGTGACACACTATGAACCCCTTCAGCCAGTAATGATGCAGCCCGTCGAGCCCCGGACTTTTCCAGTTCGGGGCCCTACGGACCGCCTCAGCCACGTCTTCCGGCGTTATGGTGATGGGGTCCATAGGCGTAACACTCGCACCCTGGCTCGCCACAACTTCCATTCAAGGGCCCTCGCTGTGGTTTACGGGCTCTGACCACAGGCCACGCCAGAATGCGATAATGTCAGCCTGATCCGGTCCTTGGCCCGCTCCACATACCTTTGGTCACTCCAATAATTTATAGAGCCTCTTCTGATCACTCTGGAAGAGACGATTCTGGTTGAACCGCCTTGACCTTTCGGTAAATCGTCGAATCCACTTCCCCCAAGCAGCGACCTTTTGCTTCAGGTCGTCTATGCGCTCCATTAGTTTCTGCGTGATATCCGGCTGGAACAAACTGATATTCGTCCCAGCAAACACCATCCTAACGGTGCACACAATCCTCGGTCTATTATTACCCGACCTGAAGCTTGTCAGTCTGCCGATAAGGGCCCTTGCCTTTGCGATACGGTCCTCGATTCTTTTTCTCCTGGCTGGGATGGCGCTACTTTGTGTAGTAGCGCGTCCAGCCATGGGAAGTTTGGCGCCAATAATACGGCAAACCGCCACTGCGGCGCCAAAGAGAATTGAGTCCGTCTCGCAAAGGTCCCGGCTGGCTTCCAAATAGGTCACCAGCATTGGGTTAAGAGCCCTCACGACAGCCCGATTTCGCTTGCTTAGGGGTATGCGGGGAAGTCGCGGTCGATTTTTGAGAAGGGTGCTGCGCGTTTCCAAAATCGCCTCTTCCAATATACTCCTCATTTGCTCTATTTCGTGGGAGACTATTTCATCGTCGTTCGAATCAACCACAACTGGAAGATCCATAGCGGCTTCCACGTGTGGATGCTGGTCTGTCGGATGTGGAGCTGCATCTCCAGCCATAGCCCATTCATTCGAAGATGGAACAGCCTTACGTCGTAGTCGTTCGAGTTCGGCATCATCAAATATTTTCGAGCGCATGATGTACCGAACTCTGTCTGCCAGGTTTTGTTCTGTGACGGGGATAAAAGGCTCCTGCTCAGCAAAAAAGCAATGCATCCGAGACCTATACGCTATTCCCACAGTTTCTTCCCCTTTCGCCCTATAGTACGCCCGCAAAACGGTGATCGTGCGCCAAATAACGGGAGACGCCCAAGCCCGGCACCGTTTCGTGGTTGGGTCATATGCACAAACGGACCTTTGCACCTAAAATTTTGCCTTATTATTGTTATTATTAATATTTTATTGAAAAATAAAGAAAGAGCAGTGTCACTTCTATATTTAACTGGTTATTGACAGAAATTTAAAAATAAGATTTCTCACAGCCACATTTTACGATACTCCCAGTTAAAATTAGGGATAATGTTTTGGGAAAACAGCAGTTTTTTGGTATGGGACACTGGTTTTGAAAACACGATTACTTATTAGTAAAAATACGGATAATCACATTTCAAATTACAATGCACTGTGCATTTTACGAGATTATTTGAAGTACCGTGTTTTATTAAAAATGCATCTGCGTTGGAAACAATTTTCTGGGATATTTTTTTACGATTTCAAACGTCGCCTCAAACCGCATTAATCTTTGATAGATTATAAATGATATTTATGAATAAATAATCTTCCAAGGCAATAACACCGTTATAACAAATTTAAGCTCGGTCGACTAACTAGGTAATGAATATATAGACCTATCTTCATATTCACACTTTGACATCATATCTGGTTTCAGTTTTTTACAAATTCGAAGTACCATATATATATACTAACAAATGCTTGTCAGGAGTGTTCACTGCACTGAGGAACAAGCGATCGAACAAAGTTCTCCGTAGGATGCTTTATCATGTTTAGCACTCAAAACGAAGGACTTCCTAGACAGCATATCGTTTAAACTATTGGGTTACCCTCCTGACCTGGCCCCATCCTTTGGCATCTTTTTTTCTTTCACTCCTTAAAATAAAATAAAAAAACAAAACAGCAGCTAAGTCGGAAGATGCGTTGCAATGTCGGAGCAGGCCATAGAAATGGTGTCTGAGGTGGTCTGGATAAAGTGTTTTGAAAATTGGTTCAGACGCATGAAACTTTGCATAGATACTAGCGGAGATTTCTTTGAAACAATTTAAAAATAAAATATTTAACTATAGAACTTTTGTGTCCACGTTTCCCACGTACACTGCTTTCATAAGGCTGTAGGCTGTATGCAGTTTGATACAAAGTTTTCAAACATAACAAAAGTAAAAAAAAAATCAAATTCAACTGAATATTGCTATTACTTGGTATAAAAAACGCAGATATGTTCACTAACCTGTATGGATCTTTTAATTCTTCAGTAACGAAATTAAGGTAATTCCAACCGGAGTATGAGAACAGTCCAGTGTAAAACGCTATAGCAATATCACCGGGCCTCGTATTTGTGCCAACCATCATGTTTTCAAGATTCTCTGTATGACCAGAGAATAGATACCATAAGCTGGCGAAGAAAGTGACAAGGAGGGCCAAAATTTTTGCAGCAGTGAACGTGTCTTGTACTCTAGTTACCCATTTCACATTGTAGCAATTGATAGCAGTGAGAAAACCTGCAACGAAAAGGAATGTTAAAAATTAAGAAATTTGGCTTAGCAATGAGTGGCTGTGCTGGGGGCCGCGGGTTCGAATTCCGCACGGAACAAGTATTTGTATGGCCTACAAATAATTGTTCGGGGTCAGAATGTTTGACCTTGTGCAATTTATATTTTTAAACTATACAGATACTATACAGACTAAACTATAAACTATACAGACCCCCACGATACAAGAGAAAATCCTAGTGTAACGTTTTCAATAAAAGAAATTAAAAAAAGATGTAAATTATTAATTAGCTAAGATCCGTGTAATAATATTGTGATTTTATAATTTAAATTAAAAAATATTATTGTTACATAATTACATATTATTTAAAAAGTCATATAAATGAAAGCACTCTTGTCTTGACAGACAAACTGACAATTACAGTACAGGACACCACCACATAGGCGGTACGTTCCGTCATCGGATAGGTTTAAAAATATAGCCAAAAAGGTTAAGGACCGGCTGGTGAGGCCCGAGGGTCGAATACAAATAAATCTAAATTTCGGCGGCGCTTAGTTACGCAGAAGTCAGCTAAACTTATTTGTATACGCACTTTCGCTTTACCCGTTACATATATACATTTACTTACATGGTACATACATACACATACAAGCATACATACATACACAATACAAATCCCCAAAAAATAAGCATTTTAAAAGATTGGTGATAATTTGCTTACCCCCATACTTAACATCGAAAGGACCTTTCAGAAAAATGTCAAAATTATGAGTATTTTACATAACATTGAGAAACAGGTGTCGTTTCCACAATTAACAAAACGAAATAAATGCCTACTCGTACCTAAAAACATAATGGGAAGCTGGTTGCACGAAACACTGTGCACGTAAGTATAGCTTGCACTTGTATAACATATTTAAAGGAATGTAATATAGCAACAATTTGGTAGTCCTGTATACATTTATAAGGTCTTTTTAAAGATAAACCAACTGTAAATATCGGGTTAAAATGTTTGCACGCTTAATAATGCCATAATTTATTCTTTTCCAATTGGAATTCATTTTCGTTTAATGGATATAAACTCTAGTGAATGAAAATGAACTCCATTAAGTATTTAAAAATTAACCACCGAAAATATTGTAATAAATAAAGCAGCATTGTTCAAAAACTGTTCAAATGAACCCCAAGTATTTTCTCAAGGTCTACAAGACCTCATGTCATTGAATAATTTAAGTTTTTAGAATACACAATGAACTGAAGCGCTAGCGAATTACGTGTCTCAGTCAATAACGCTCCCTTCTCCCTAGTTGTATTCAAACAAGGTTAAAGATTGTTAAGCTACAATTTTAAAATTAAAAGTCATATTATGTACCTAACGGTTACCCAAATGCAAGGTTTTGTTACGTGTTATAATATTTTTTTGAATTTTGCATTATTTTATATTATATTTTGTATTAACATTTAATATCAAATTAATGAGTAGTTTTTTGAAACAGTGCTTATTATGTATAACATGTTACGACTAATCTATACAGTAAAATTGAAGTGTCTGTTTGTAATGTCAAAATAACAGCTTGGTACTTATAACAAAAACACAATTCTTAAAAAATTTGTCCGTCTGTTTGTTTGTTCCGGCTAATCTCCGAATAGGCTGGACCTATTTACGGGAATTTCACTGGCAGATAGCTGATGTTATAAAGAGTAACTTTGATTACGTTTATTTTAGAAAAATAATTAGGATTCCGCGCAAAAAAAAAATTAAAACCCCAAATTAAACGCGGGCGAAGTCGCAGGGAACAGCTAGTCGTAATATTAAAAGCAATCCTAAGCCGGCTTAGGTTAAGTTTTATTAGTAAGCAAGTGTTCGACTTAATGTATTGAACTATTTCATATTTAGCTGAATAATTTATATATTATTATATAAATGTTCGGGGCTTAGGGATAGCCATTGGGTCAGCTAACGACCGGCTACACCTAGTTTTAGTTATCGTGTCAAACTATATAAAACTTCTGTTTTTCTTTTATTTTCATTTCCGTCAATATTTGAGTCGATAGTTTGCGTTTTGGTGGAGTTAAACTTAAGTTTAGACGGCTTAGAATGTGAAAAGCTAACATTAACCTACGCTTAAAACTAAACCGAAGTTTAGCCGGCTAATACTTATGTTATTATAACAATAACATTAACTTTATATAAAATAAATCTATATTTAATGCTCATAACTCATAACGTCGTGTTTAAGACCACCTAAAGCGTCGAAATTTTTTGCTTTCGTTACACTGATCGTTGCTGAAAATAACTGGAAGTTTATGCTCGAGTGATATTGAATATCTCCGAACTCTTGGACACTACAAATAAACAATTAAGACAAGAAACGATGCAAGTAAAGTTCGGTGAACTTCGAAATATAATAGGTTCACATTTTATGTGTAGGCTAACTACAGATCAGCTCCTCACTTATATTACTGTTGTTTATAATTGGTACTGGCTGGTGGTTTGAAATTCGTTATTTTTTATTGGATTAGGAATTCCAAATTCAAATCAAATGTGATATTGATTTGAATTTGGAATTACTTTGACAATATATACTTTATAATCAGTCAGCAGTAAATAATTCTTTTCCTGTCGTTTGTTTTATTTTTGATACCGCTGATCATTGGAAGGCATGGAAACATTGAAAATTCGTGTTATTTTCCGCAGCGGCACCATATCTGCACAGGCGACACACAATTTAATCAAAGCAATCAACGAGTTGTATGAAGCAGGTAGAAAAATAACGGCAAGGTTAGATTTTGGCTGTACCTTGTATTATTATTATCTGTTCTGTGGCTGTACTCTCTTTCGTTTTAGAAATTTCGCCCTCAACGACGAACAGGAGACTTAACACACAAATGATGAGTTGAAAGCTATAGTAGCACGGAAGTCAAATCCTACAAACGTTATGGACGCCACACACGGTCACCTATTTCGTATAAAAAAAACACAAGGTCAGTTCAACTGATCATTCCAACTGATCAGTTCAAACTAAAACTGTTGATATTTTTTTAAATATTGAATTTTCGATATATTAAACATACCAATATCGGAGTTTTATATATACGTTCCAATATTTAAAAAAATATCAACAGTTTTATTTTGAACTGATCAGTTGGAATGATCAGTTGAACTGACCGTGTGTGGTGTGGCGACCATTAGTTGCAGCTTTTGTCGCAGATAGTTTTAATTATACTGAATTAGACAGCTATGTTAATTAGATGACAGAAACAGTGGTTTTTAATTATAAGCAATAGTTCAATTACAATGTTGAAGACCATTCATCGCGAAATAGCATAAGATTATAATACATATATATTAGGCTTAGCACGCACTGCGATTGAAGTTGAGCGCACGCGTTTAACCGCTCGTCTGAAAACGCAAAAATATGTAACATTATTATATATATAAGGCATTTTATACAAGCGCACGCATTAGCGACTTTTTTCGGTGACTGATTTTAAAAACGTAACTTGCTACATTTCGATCGCGGTTTGTAAACGCGCGATTTTTATGTATCCCATAGTAACAGTATGGCGGCACGGCACACGCACTGCGGTTTCGCATTCGGTTTCGACTAAACGAGCGCAGAGGACAGTCGTTTTTTGCGGTACTAATTAGTAGCAAAAGTACAAATAGAAAACGTAAACGTTACGTTACGTTTTCTATTTTTTAATTTAAAGGCCAAAGCTACAACATACCCTACTTGCTTGAAATCCATGGTGGTAATGAAATAAAATTAAGCAAAACTCCAGCCGCAGTGCGTGAAGGTATGCGGTTTTGCGTTTTCAGCTATTCCTAAACCGCTCGCGTTTAATCGCAGTGAGTGCTAAGCCTTATACGATAGTGTCCACTTGTGTATTGCAGAAATTTCAAATGATAGCTAATCAAACTATAGCCACAAATAACACAATGTTTATTTATGACATGCAAATCACTTATTAGTATAGCTATTGATCTCACGGAACTTTTAAAAAATTACACTTAAAATTACTTTTAAAAATTAGGCATATAAAAATATAATAATTTGATACAAAATATAATTTAATAATAATGACCATAAATGATTAAGTTTAAATCCATACGGGCTAAGTTTATTTACTTGGTGTAAATCTAATACTACTCCCCGTTGCTTTAGAAACAAACGTTAACGTTCAGAGTTATCCATAAAATTTGTTCTATACGGTGATATTAATTTATACCATACAATACAATACACTATGCTTTAACGTACACTAAGGAATGATTAAAATTTAGAAATATTATGTCCCTCAGATCGGATTTCGACTGGGTTATAGTTAGGGTTGCCAGAGGATAGGAATTCGTCTGCATTCTCGCGACATTTCTAATTATCTCCAGACTCCCGACAAAACTCAATTTTTCCAGACAAA
The DNA here is from genome assembly GCA_036936625.1 of Parnassius smintheus behrii. NCBI lineage: Eukaryota > Metazoa > Arthropoda > Insecta > Lepidoptera > Papilionidae > Parnassius > Parnassius smintheus. The sequence continues at coordinate 22,455,278 of JAUPFT010000005.1, read as the reverse complement.
CAGCTTCTCTTCACATCACTTCACAGCTGCCTTTGATTTAATAAATGTCTTAGTTTAAAGTAAATTGTTTGAATTTTAAATATTTTCTAAATACTACTAAAGGATCCAAATTGGTAGACTTAGTAAAGTCCAATGCCAAATACATGTGGCAACCTAAAAATTAAGTGTACTTAAATTATTTTTGTGTCCACAATGTCGTCTTTTTGTAGCCTACTAATTTAAGAAATAAACTTTTTATTTTTAATATTTATTTCTCCCGACAACATCCCCAAAATCCCGACATTTTAAAATTTTGTCCAGTTTTTTGGTTTCCCGATATGGTATTCCTAGTTATAGTGCTCGAGTGTGTTCGCAAGTACAGGTACTGTTTATAATTTCTAGTCTAATGAGATGGCAATCCGACACGACCGGAGAAAGATTAGTCGTAGCACCAACGACTTTACGTGCTTTCCGAGACACGAGGGAGAAACACCGCCAACTTTTTGTCTCCGGGCTGCTACGGGCATTTTCTTGACAGAAAACCTCTAACTATTTTTTTGTTGACCCGGGATTCTAACCCTAGATCAACAGTCGATGTAAGGATTTGTATAAAATTTTCTATTAAATTAATGTATTAAACGTTATCAAATTAAGCACTAACATACATCAAAAATTCAGCGATGTATATGACCATAAATGGAAGGAGAAAGACAGAGAGATGAGGGAGACAACGAAGACAAATAATGTCCTTAACCTGTTTCATTAAAAAATCTAAGGATTGAGCACTTGCTTACTCGACAGAGGAAAGGAAGTAAGTAGTTCCAAAGCACAACTTCATTATACACCTCTACATTTTATAAACTGTACTGGACAAGAAAGGTTTTCCTTGGACCGTAAGGAAAAATTTCAATAAGAAAAGCTCAGAGGTTTTAAACGTTCTTTTAAATATTAAGGTGGACATGTATTAAATAATACGCAGTAGAGAACAGAAAGAATGTGAATGATATAAGAAAGACTGAAGACACTTATACTTAGTGCGGTATTTATAAAGTCCAAATAAAAAAAAGTACAGTATACAGATTTTGGAGTCGAGCAAGCTTGTAATGTGGCTCATTGGTGATGGTCACTAAATTCAGGATTTTTTTTATAGAATAAGGGTGACAAACGAGCATACAGTCCACCTGGTGGTAAGTGGATGCTGTGGGCCATAAACATTTACATTTATTCTATTCTCGATTAAGAATAAAAACGCAGAAGGGTTTTTACCCCTGAGGGCTAAGGTTTGCCACGTTTCCAGTAAAAAATGGTCTCCGGTTCTCTACACTCACTATACGAAACTCAGCAGTATTAAGCTGCTATTTTACGCTGGTATTCTGTGAAAGCGTTGTCCTTCCCCGGTCGAGCTGACCCATTCGTGCTACAACCATAATAGCTGCAGCGTGGTACTATCACGTATAATGTGAAAAATATATTGATATTTGAGGAGAAGGAGTAGTAAATCTTAGGTACGGATTCAACTCGGTTAGGCAGCGATCGGGAGATTACGACACATCTTCTCGTTAGATGTACCTACCTCAAAATCTGAAAACAAAATTGTACAAACAGTGCGTGTTGCCAGTGATGATTTATGGATCTAAGACGTGGTTCTTCACTGCTGGCCCTATGAAGAAGCTCAAGGTCGCTCAGCGAGCTATGGAAAGGAATGCTCGAGGTTTAACTGCAGTGGAACTAGAGTAGCCGATCATAACCCAAAGTCAAACTTTGATTACTTTTACCGAAATGGCAAACAGAAGGTTTCAATATACAAGTTCAGAAAACTTACTGTAAAGGTTATTTACACTTACCTCACTTTATTTTCTTTAAAGAATGACATTCGCCCCTTTTTCCTCACATTGTTATAGAATGAGGGTGACACAATCCACCTGGATTGTATGATCGTTTGTCACCCTCATTCGTGATGGTAAGTGTATGCTGTTGCCCATAGACATCTACATATTTTATCCTCAATTAAGATTCAAATGCATCTCTCTCATCAAATCAAAATGCAGATGCGTCGTCATCAAGAGCTGAGAGAGAATCTGAGGTGAAATGCTTCGTTTCCTTTAAAACGTGTCTCCGATTCTTTACACTCAACATACGAAACATTTAAATTAAGCTGCTATTTCACGCTGATATTCTGCGAGTATGTGGTCCTTCCCTGTTCGAGCCAACCCATTCGTGCTACAACCATAATATAGCTGTAGCATGGCTCTACCACGTGTAAATATTATATCGGATATAAAATTCTGACAATTATGGGGTATTTTGGCATATGTATATGCCCTTACGTTACGTGTACAATCGGCGAGATAATTCCGCATAAGTGTATCAATATGATGCGGGAGGAAGCCCTCATTATCCTGTCAGGCACAATCAGCACGACACCACGCCGCGCCGCCGCGAACATAAAGATGTAGAGGCAATCGGTCTATTTTCTGCTTTATGATTACCAAATTCGTATCACAAACAACCCATCTTGCTCAGAGCGTTATTTATAGTATTTTGGGCGTTGGTGCACTCTTTCACTTTCAGTTCGTTTTTGTATTATTACAGTATTCGAGAAAATGCAATTTGATAGCCTTTCTAATAAGCACTATGTTTTTATATATGTTTTATATTAATAAGGGTGATAAATGGACATAGTCCACCTGATGGTAAGTGGATGCTGTAGCCCATAGACATTTACATCTATCCTCGATTAAGAATAAAAATGCAGATGCATTGCCACCCCTGAGGACTAAGATGGCATACCTCGTTTCCACTAAAAAGGGTATCCGATTGTCTACACTCACCATACGAAACGCAGCAGCTGTTTTACGCTGGTATTCGTGCTACAACCATAATATAGCTGCAGAATGGCTCTAATACGTATACAATTATTAGATATACGGATATACGTACATCTTTTATTATTTATCGAAAGCACTAATAATAATCTATTACGAGTTCCTATTATTTACTTGCAACTCCAGGGATCCAGATTCAAATTAAGCAAAGTTAAAGTTTATGCAAAAAAAAAAACAACAAAGTACAACAGTAAAGTTTAAACAAAAATAAGTAGTTGTTTTTGGGTCCAATTATATTGTGTTCGTCCCCGTGTCGCTGAGACTGCTTCGAAGTCTTCTTTGGATCGTTAAATAAAAAATAAGTAGTTGTTTTTGGGTCCAATTATATTGTGTTCGTCCCCGTGTCGCTGAGACTGCTTCGAAGTCTTCTTTGGATCGTTAAATAAAAAATAAGTAGTTGTTTTTGGGTCCAATTATATTGTGTTCGTCCCCGTGTCGCTGAGACTGCTTCGAAGTCTTCTTTGGATCGTTAAATAAAAAATAAGTAGTTGTTTTTGGGTCCAATTATATTGTGTTCGTCCCCGTGGCGCTGAGACTGCTTCGAAGTCTTCTTTGGATCGTTAAATAAAAAATAAGTAGTTGTTTTTGGGTCCAATTATATTGTGTTCGTCCCCGTGTCGCTGAGACTGCTTCGAAGTCTTCTTTGGATCGTTAAATAAAAAATAAGTAGTTGTTTTTGGGTCCAATTATATTGTGTTCGTCCCCGTGGCGCTGAGACTGCTTCGAAGTCTTCTTTGGATCGTTAAATAAAAAATAAGTAGTTGTTTTTGGGTCCAATTATATTGTGTTCGTCCCCGTGTCGCTGAGACTGCTTCGAAGTCTTCTTTGGATCGTTAAATCGAACAAAACACTATAACAACAATTGATGCCGGAAATTTTAATAAGTAAAAAACGTTATGCAGCATGAAACCTGACAGTATAATGAATGTATGAAAAAAGAAAAACGTTCATTGCCAAAATACTTGACAGTGGATTCTGGGAATGAGCCATGTCGAGTACGAAATAAATAACTCGATTTCGGAGAAAGGAACCGGTCCCCGGCATGGGGTAATGCATTATAAAGTAGTCTTTTCAAAAGCAGTAATGCTTGTAATTTGCGCAAGAACAAAAATGCAATTACACTGTAGACACGAAGAGTTAAAGAGAATATTAAAACAAAATATGTTGGGTTCTATAGAGTATTTGGGAACTCGAAGTTGTCTAAAGGGTGAAGAGAAAAATTTTTAATCTTGAAATAATTCGTTAAATTTAATAATTCGTTATTACGTTCTCATTGCTTTCAATATTTTGTTTAAATAAATTCTCTAAATTATTATATATATCTGAAATCAACTTGGCTTTATCAGTTTTTTTTTATTTACCTTTTGTTAGCATCACGAATGGAGCGGTGTAAAAGTCTAAAGTCATAACTATCATAGTTAATAACATAAATATCATACATCATATGGTGTTTACATTACGCAGATGTAAATTACCGAATTGATTAGAATGAGATAGTAAAAGAAAAAAATCTGATTTTTATTGTTTACAAACATTGTCTGCATTGAGCTATACATATTGCCGAAAAATTATGTAAATTGGCCTACGGTTTACGCAAGAGATAGAATCGTTTTCTTACGCCATGGGAGCTTCGCTCGCTCCGCTCCAATAAAGACGAGCAAACGCATGTGATTTTTATCTATGTACTAGCGATCTGCCTTAACGTCGTACGGGTAATATCTGGATTTTACTTAGATCTGAATGGTCTAAGTAAACAGGAGACAAAAGGATTTTACAACAGCGCCGCCAACCGAGTCCAAATATGTCTGTAATCTTCGCGGAAGTGCAAGCAATATTTTGAAAGTAAATTGAAAGATTGTAGAAAGTTTTACCGCAATCTGATGAACAGTATGGCAGTGCATAAAATACGGAAAAACAAATATAAATTTTTATATATTAGATTAATAAAAAATCAGCCTAGTTTTTTTTTTAGTAAGTTGACATTGTTCCATTGCATATTTTACCGACTTCAAAAAGTAGGACGTATTTAATTCGACTGTATGTTTTTATATGTGTGTTAACCTCATAACTTTTCCCTGGGTGAACCGATTTTGATAATTTTTTTTTATCTGCTGGTGCTTCTTGTATGGTTTCATATAAATTTAATCAAGATCTGATAGTTTTTGAGTTATCTTTAATAATTCGTATTATATTGACTTCGAATACATTGTGATATTCTCATTTTAATTATACTGAACTCAGTTGAACAAAATTTTTAATTTTTCCATTTGTATAATCATATTAAAAAGTAATAGTCACACGCAAGTGAGAGTAACGGGCGTAGAACAAGTCGCAATCATTAACATTCGGGTGATATCCCAAACGTCAATATGAGCGAGATCAGAATAGCTCTCTAGCACCTTAAAAACGGCTAGGTTTCGGGTGAGGATAGCTGGAATGGATGGAAACGTTTGGAAAACCGGATCAATTAATTTTGAATAGGTACATATATCGCACTTCTATGTGTTAAAACATTACAAATACTAAAGTAATTTTCAAGCAAAATTTTCTAATTAAGAATTTAAAATACGTCGAGGGTTAACATATTAACATCAGAACATAATATTATAAAATACGCTATTTCTCTTTACAAATAAAGTGGGCTGCTAACACACCTGCTCATTTCGACGGTAGCCATATTTCGTCACGAATGATGAAGTCAATGTTGAATAATAGACATGGCATAGACTACCTGACCTCAAGAAATCATTTAAAATTCAAATTGATAATAATCACAAACTTAATCAGGTTAGTAAAAAGGAACATATTATACTTAAAGATTATTCTACATAGTCTTTGATTTTTTTTTTGATTTTAACAAACGCGCGGTTTTCAATCGAAGGAGTAATACGTAAAGTTTTTAAAAATTTTCTTTCCTTGTAAAAATAAATGTTTCCCGATCGTGCAGAAATGTGGTGCTAGTTTTACACTTGTTATTCGAGCTATGTTTTAGAGTTGCATACCTACCTCAAAAACAATAACGGAACCCTTATAGGATTACTTTGATGGCTGTCTGTCCGTCTGTCAAGACCCTTTATCTCAGGAATAGGTGAAGGTGTCAAGTTGAAATTATTATGAAACACTGCGGTATATGGTCATTTGGAGTTGTAAAATTCGGAAAATCCCAAAACCGTAAATTTGTTGTTATATCCTAAAAAATATTTTTGGTTTTGCGATTACAAACTTACACAGTTGAGGTGTCGACCGTGATGTGGAACGATGTACGGGTAAAAGTTTTTTTTCAATATGACTTAGGTAAGTACCTTTTCGTTAGAGTAGATAATGTTAGTGTAAGGTCACAAAATAAAGAGAGTACCTACTTTAGTTTTGGGTTCTGTGCTTACATTCAACGGAAATGCATTGACTATCATATTATGCACCAGACATCCTTTATCTCGGACGCTGCTGCCCATCACCTGTAGGTATATTTTATGTCTAACATAAATTTGATAATATATGACATTGATGTATGTGTTATCACTAGATCAGTAATAAGCGCGCCAAAGCGTTGCCACTGCACATATGGCCACAGCCATATACCTAGCTAACGTCAGTTCAGTCTTCAGTGTGACGCCAACAGAATGATGCGCGACAAAAAATGGGTAAATGCGTAGTGAAAGAATGCGATTCAAGGTCACAAAAAGATAATAAATCAAGCGGAATCACTTTTCACACGTAAGTTTTAGTTCATTTTATCATATAAACGTAAAAACCACACAAAAATAAAATAAAATATCGAATATTGCTATCTAGGTTAAATGTTGCCACTTTTCCGCCTTTATGATTTTCCCACATTAATGGGAGACTATATAATTTATGAAATAAGTTAATTTATTACCTCTAATTTTAAATATTTTGAAAATTATAATAAAAACTACCTTATAAACTTCATAAAAATAATGAATTATTCTTATTTTAAATTATTCATGAATGATCTATTAATTATATTTTATTACCTACCTAATTTATGTTAAAAATTTTGCAGGGTACCTAAAGATGCAACACGCCGTAAGAAGTGGGTGGAAATAATACGATTGCTGAGAAAGGAGACTGGGTGCCTTCTAAATCTACTCCCATTTGTTCTAAGCACTTCAGGGATCAAGACAAACTAGGACCAAAAAGCGATTGTGGCCGTGTTTTTTTGTCTAACGAAGCAATTCCAATGCCTGTTGTAAGTAAAGATTTAATAGGCTCGTTAATATTGTGACAAATGTGGGAGTTTTATGAAAAGTGTGTAAAAATACCTTTTCATAAAACTCCCATAGCAAAGTGTATTGCAAAATAATTTTGTACTATTATTATTATAAAATCATTTATTTCGAATTAAATTATACTATGATGAATATTTATTTTATCTCATTAATTAGGTTTCATAGTGCTGTTTTGACTATAATAATTAATGACCATTTTTCAGGACGAACCATATTTTGAAAATCCGGAGGAACTTTTAGTAGAAGAAAATATGGACGATGATGTTATGGAAACCGATGAAGAGATAGATGAAATAACTGAAACACTGCGAAAGCATAAAATGAGAAAAACAATTCAACGTTTGAAAATTATATCTACACGAAGACTAAAAACAATAAAAAAATGTCACAGATAATTAAAAGACTAAAAACAAAAAATAAAAAATCAAAAGACGTTATCGAAGAAATAAAATAAAAACGTATGTTGTGCGAAGAAGAAGAGATGCAGCTAAATGTGTTTGAAATATGCATGAGTTGTGAAAGCATTATAAGACATGCCATGAAACTTTCCGACACTAATTCTTTGTCTCCTAAATTTGGTCTCATGACATTAGCTACAAAAATATTAAAAGAACTTCAAGGAAATAAGTTATTAAGAGAATTTGCAATACACCCGGGGGATCATTTATTTTCAATACAAGTGGATCATTCCCTTTTATTAATTAATGCTATTATTTATAAGTACTTAAAAATAAGATTGTACCACGAAAGCAAATTATACACTCAAACACACAAAAAGGAATCTAAAAGGCAATTATATAACAAACTGATGCTTCATAGCGGAGTTTGAGAGCATGGACATTTTTTCATGCTAATACTCCTAGGTCGCCTCACTCATGCGTATTTCACACAAAGATCTGCAAGAAAAAGAGGCACTGGTTGTGCCAAAATTGTTTTTTTTACATATTTTATATTTTTGTTTGATTTATTAGTACAATAAAAATTATTTAAAAAAAATCTTTTATTTCATCAGTTGTGCCTACTTCTATTCATCTTATAAGAAAATATACATATTTAAAATAAAAACAATCAATTGCAGCCTTAAAAAAAAACTCCTTTTTATAGCTTGTTTTGGGTAAAATTTCATATCGTAGGCAACACCAACCCGCCATTGCATGTTTGTGTTTCTATCTATATCTAATCTTAGCGATTTGTTTTCGCGGCTAGTGTAAGTGAGATGGATATATGTTTATTTAAAATTGTTATTATTTTCAAAGCTACGTCGTCGCGTTTGGATAGTGGTTACGCTTTTTTCGACGCGCGGTAATGTGGTTTGCTCCTCTAGTGTTGTATAACTCAATGGTATATGATGGTACTATACCGCCATCTATCGAGAGTCATAACACTTTTCTAGCATTTCCCATAATCGCTTCTTACAACATCCACGGACGAAATGTGGGTAATAGATTATTTTATGCCGCAACCATACGGCTTCTATAACAACGGTAAATAATCATCTTTTGATGAAAAAAATAGTTTAGGAAAATAAAAAGTAACCGTTAAAATGTAATAAAAACAAGAATTAAAATTTTATTATTTATCGCTATAAAATTATTCAACTTACATGTGACGATTGCAGCTATTAGGCTCACAGCATCCGTAGGTGGTTCGCAAGCTGGCCAAAGGGGCTGGAGGATGTTCTGGGCGAAAGTGAGCGCCGTAATAGCGTTACCGGTAGGTACAAGGATGAAGAGCGCCACCCAAAGATATAAAAACGCAGGAAGTGGTCCAAACGCTTCGCCTATGTAAGCATAATCTCCACCGGATTTCGGGATCATTGTACCTGGAAATGATTTTCAAATATGTGATTAAATATATCTTATAATTTAACCTACAAAGCTTCTCGGGTGGATTCCTCGAAAGCACACCCTATGTCGACTGCTGCACAGAAGCCTGCCTCATCTAAGTACGGTTCTAAGTCACCTGCATCTATTATCTAGCAGTGTGGTGCTACCCAGTAGAAAGACGCCCAGTATTGGGCTTGCCAATACGAGGAATCCACTTAAGAAGCTTTCTTCCCTATACCGTTTAGTTGTTAGAGCCTTATAGCCAGCCCATTGCCACTTCAGCTTATTGTACCGCTAGCCTATGTGAGTTACTCTTTATATATCTATTATTTAAATTAAAGAGATATGTTAGGAATTGCCATGTAGGTACATAGCAACTCAGCGTGCCTTTGAGCTTTGCGCCAGCAGTGATGGACCACGTCTCAGTTCCTATGGTATATGGACCGGCAAGAGGCACTGGTTGTGCCTATTGAATGTCGTTATTTTATAGCATTTGTATTTCGTAGCTAATACTAGACCCTAATTCTAAAGAATTGTTGATGATGACAAACATTTCTTGGAAGATTTGCTTGCGCTCACCACGCAGTAAAGCAGAATTGAAGGGTTATTGGCTGTACTGCTTCTCATCAACGGTGATAAAGTTTGGTTTCAGCGTTCTTTGAATAGAATTGTGGGCCACCAATTCTCGTTCGTCCACTGCTGAACATAGACCTCCCCCAAGTAATGCCACAAAGCACGGTCCTGAGCCACCTGCATCCATCGACTTCCTGCATATCTTACCAGGTCGTCACTCCATCTAGTGGGGGGTCGCCCTACACTACGCCTACCGGTACGACGCTGCCACTCGAGAACCTTTCTTCTCCATCGGTTATCGGTTCTTCGAGCTATATGGCCGGCCTATTGCCACTTCAGCTTACTAATCCGTTGGGCTATGTCGGTCACTCTGGTTTTACTGCGGATATCCTCATTTCTGAGTCTATCAGTCTATCACGCAGAGAAACTCCGAGCATAGCCCTCTCCATAGCTCGCTGAGTGACCTTGAGCGTCCTCATACAGCCAGCAGTGAAGGACCACGTCTCAGATCCGTAAGTCATCACTGACAACACGCACTGGTTGTACACTTTAGTTTTCAGAGATTGAGATATACCTGACGAGAAGATGTGTCGTAATTTCCCGAACGCTGCCCAGCCGAGTTGAATCCGTCGATTGACCTCTCGGTCGAAGTTGGACTTACCTAGTCGGACTATTTGTCCCAGGTAAACGTATTCATCAACAACTTCGAGCATAGTGCTCCCAACAACTACGGGCATAGGTGTGACATGGACATGACTAAGACCTATCCGTTGGGAGACACCATTGAGGTCATTGAGCATAGTGCTTAGGTCCTCCAGCGATTCTGCCATAAGGACTATATCGTCGGCAAATCGAAGGTGAGTAATGTACTCGCCATTGATGTTAATACCGTATCCTTTCCAGTCCAGTAGCTTGAAAACGTCTTCCAATGCAGCGGTGAAGAGTTTCGGGGATATAACGTCACCCTGTCTTACACCTCTCTGCAGTTGGATAGGTTTCGAACTCTGGTTCTGTACTCGGATAGCCATCGTAGCCCTACTGTACAAGCACTTCAGCACTTCGATATACCGATAGTCAACTTGGCGCCGCTGAAGGGACTGTAGCACCACCCAAATTTCGACGGAATCAAAGGCTTTCTCATAGTCCACACACGCCAGGCAAAGTGGCAGATTGTACTCTTCGGACTTCTGTACAATCTGCCGCAGGGTATGTATGTGGTCTATGGTACTGAAGCCTTTTCGGAAACCGGCTTGTTCGGGAGGCTGGAAGTCGTCGAGTCTGCGTGCGAGACGATTCGTAATGACTCACGAAAACAGCACGTAGACGCGGCTCAGAAGGGAAATCGGTCTGTAGTTCTTCAAGAGGGCCTTGTCACCTTTCTTGAAGAACAAGACCACCGCACTTCTGCTCCACGCCTCCAGAGTAGTGCCACCATGGAGAACGGAATTGAAAATCTTCTGAAGGACTTCAAGTACCGTGTTCCACCCGCTTTCAGAAGCTCCACTGTAATTCCATCCTCGCCTGGGGCCCTGCCGTTTTTAAGGTGCTGGAGAGCCATTCTAATCTCGCTCAGACTGACGTCCTCCTGTCGGATAAGACTTGCTCTTGGATCGTTACTCACACTTGCGTGTGGCTCCAACGATGATGTGTACAGCTGCCCATAGAACCTCTCAATCTCACTCAAAATCTCAGCCTCATCTCCCGTCTAACAGCCATGAGATTAAGAGTGTGATCGGAGAGTTTTTGTGTTCTTCTGCGGCGGGTCTTGCAGAACTTAGCCCTGGCCGCATGGACAGTTTCCACGAGCTTGTCATTCATATCGTCCACTGCATTGCAATCTTCTAGGCACTGAAAGCGGTTACGTAACTCGAGCTGAAAGGTTTCGGGATTCTGGATTAGAGCACGAGGGGGACGTAGCGTTGACTTCATTAGACGAAATCTCTCCAACTTAACGTTTAGGTTCAGTGTGCCTCTAACCATTCGGTGATCGCTGCCAGTTTTCACCCTTGCGATCACTGAGACATCACTGAACAGTTGGCGTCTGGTCGTCATGAAGTCAATCTCGTTTTTTGTCGAACCGTCGGGGCTCGACCAGGTCCACTTTCTGTGGGGCCGCTTCTGGAAGAAAGAGCTCATCATAAAAAGTCCCTCTTTCACCATGAAGTCGGCCAGCTGCTGGCCCCTTGGGTTCCGTTGCCCTATTCCAAATTTCCCTACCTTCAGCTCACCGTTCTTTCTTGTGCCCAGTTTTGCGTTGAAGTCTTCCATCAACACCGTGTAGTGGGTTTTGGAGGAACGCATGGCTCTGGACATATCCTCATACATTTCCTCCACCTCCTCATCGGGATGTTTCGACGTTGGCGCATAAACCTGTATGACCTTCAGCGAATACTGTTTGGTGATTCTGAGTATAAGGTACGCAACCCTCGTCGATACACTCCCAATCTTTAAAACGTTGTTAACGAGAGACTTGTAGACAATAAATCCAACACCTCCTTGGGACAGATGGTCGCCCTCCCGGTGATAGAACAAGTTGCCGGATTCGAGAATCACCGTGTCGTCCCCCTCTCTTCCAACCTCGGATAATCCTATAATATTCCAGCGCAACTTGTCTATCTCTTCTTCCAGCTCCAGGATCTTCTCGTCAGTCCTCAAGGTACGTGCGTTAAATGTTGCCAGGTCGAGTCGTCGTAGGTGGCAACCGAACCTCCACCTGAGATTCTTAGCACCCCCTGCCCCGCCGTTACCATGGTCGCCACCGTAGCCAGGAATAGCGGGCCCGCCGGGGACAGGGGGCCGTCTATTTGTGTAATTCTTCATGCGGGGTATATTGCCATAGTTGCCACGCTTGGCGAGCGGGTTGGCAACCGCAGGTTTTTGTTGTACAGTAGCTGTTATCAGGAAGATGCTGCTGCCCATCTCCTGCCTGTTTCCCTCTGTCGCCTCTTACGACACCCACGGGAAGATATGGGGTATTGGATATTCTTAACCGCCAGCCACTACACGGCTTCAAATTAATATAAAATCATGTTTATAATATAAACATGATTTTATATTAACAAATTATCTTTGTTACTTTCTTTACATTATAATTTATAATGCTTTCGTCACGAGGTTTCTTAAATTCACTGCTGCGTTTTCTATCAAATGCCAACTGTTATCTCTTTTTAAATAATCTGCTCATATGTTGCGATGATGAGGTTTACTTAGCACAAAACGGTTACTATGATACTGTAAATGATACGGTTTGCAAGTTTGCTACCACTAGATAACAAAATCAAGGTTCGAGTTATTAAAGTAGATTTTTGCAATTAATCGGTCATCATTGTTTTGTCAACTAGCACACGGTACATCGCGTATAGATGAGATTGGCATTTAAATAAAATTTGGTCATATTCTCCTTATATTGTGCGGTTAAATGAAGTTGAAGGCTTGTTAAACAGAGCGTTGACCACAGTAATAGGAAATATCTCACAAGGTAATATGTGCTCTCATCCTACTGCATTGAATATTTTTAGTTTGGCATTTTATGAAATCGTTAGCGTATCACCGTGAGATGAGACAAGTTTTTACGAATGTTGTATGATAACCTCTTAATTAGATTCTAATTTCTATTGAAGCAAATAAAACGTTTTAAGAATTCATTTCAAATGTAAAGTGAAAAATAACTCAGTTATAGCTAATTTAAAGCCCTTATGAACAAATATAATAGATATGTTAGTTGCTACCGGAAAAAACGGCAAGAAATTCTTGGTACAATGATTTTCCAGTTTTAAAAAAAATCATTCAACATTTCACATTCATTTGGTCTTTATTTCAGCCCATCGCTGAACACAAAGTGCACTTTTTTATTGAGCCGTTATCAGGAAAACGCTGGTGTCCGTCGCCTGTTTGAGTTTCACAAATGAATTATGGAGTTATTATTAATAATAAGTTGGAGTTGATTTAGTGGTATACAAGTGGCCAGATCACCAACGCAAAATAAATTTATCTCACACGTTCTCATCCTTTTAACATTTTTCAATTTTAAAATACGTCTTATTGGTTAATGAACTTTCAACATGTTTTTAAACGTATCTTCAGGCAGTTCCTTATTATAATTATTTAGATAATAATTAGGAATCATAGATTTTAATAAATTTGTATATTAAGAGATCTTTTTGGTTTATACTGTGTGTTTTTTACCGTCCGGAAAAAATAGGGTGTAACAGGTGAATGGAATAGAAGCCTATGGAACAATATGATATTTTACATTTTTTTATTTTATATTAAGATATTATGAAATTGATACATACATACATAAACACTCACGCCTGTCACCCAGAGGGATAGGCAGAGACTACGGACTTCCATTTGGCACGATCCTGACATACCTCTTTCGCCTCCTTTACATCCATATATCTACGCATACATGCTCGTCGGTTAAGGGTACTTCTAACGTGGCCCATTTTCAAAATATCGCCAATTTGGTCGATAAACCTTTTTCTAGGGCGTCCCTTCCCGACTCTGCCGTTCACATCTGCCATATAAATTTGCTTTGTCCCTCTTTCCTCATTCATTCTTTCTACATGACCAAACCACCGAATCATTCCTTTCTTAATCCTGGTCACAACATCATCTTGCATACCACATTTATCTCTTATTACGCAATTTCTCACCATGTCATTCAGATTCAACCATAGCATATTCCTTAAAGACCGCATTTCTACAGCATTTATTCTACTTTCGTGCTTCTTCTTCCACACCCAGCTTTCACTACCATACATTAAAGTAGGGACTAACACAACATTATGAATTACCATACGTGCCTTTTTTGACACATTCTGGTTCTTCATAATAGAGTGTAGTGCCCCATTCACTCTATTTTCTGCTCTACTCTATGAAATTGATGTATCAATAAATACTACTAATTTAAAATAAACTTTCGGTACTAAAAAATAACTACAAAATTATAGAACTAAATACATAAATCGATTAAAAACTAACGAAATTGAAATAAGTTGCACCCAATTTGTTGCGTTTATTGATTGATCAATTTCATAATTAGTTAATGAAAAAGAAAAAAATATGTAAAATATTAGTGGCTTCTATTCCGTTTGCCTGTTACATCCTATTTTCTTCCAGTCGGTAAAAAAATCATGCATTATAGTAAATAGCTACTTATAGTCGAACATATACTATGTGTTTGCAAAACTTTTCAAATTTTTACGAGTATATATAATGTACTCTGTGGTTGCTCTCGTAAACACGCAGTACCCGGATGACAAAATTTACCTTCTTATGTTGTAGCAGTTTTTCATTGCCTGAAAACACGGAAAAAAAACATTTTCTAAAAATAAATCCTAGTTAGATCGATTAAAAAACGAAATTTTATGAAAATCGTTGGAGCCGTTCCCGAGATTCCGATTATATATATACACACAAACACACGAATTGCTCGTTTAAAGGTATAGGATAGCCAAAAATGCCAGTATGTTAATTTCTTTAAAGAATTCTCGCAAAGACTCAAGATCCAGGTGCTCTCCCAATTAAAAGATTATAATCAACTGTATAATACTCAAAATAAATAAATATGAACAAAGGATCGACACCAGAGAAACATCCATTCATTGCTTTATTTTTAGCCACAGCAGTGAAACTTAAATTAATAAAATTAACAAAAGTTTCGATTAACTTCCATTAATGAAATTGGCCTCGATTATTGTAATAGGTATAATATACCATTTTTTAAACAGATTGATTTTCTAATAAAACCGCAATTTCATTGATAAAGATCTTAGATTACACTACAAAACTTTTATGTGTATATTCAGCTAATCAACCCCAAAGGTTCATAAGGATTGTAATAAAATGTCCAACGTGTATGATCAATATACTCTTGTATTTATAAACGAAGGGTAAAGTGGCAGTTGCGATTCTTATCGGAATCACTTAAACCTGGTTATATTTCAGGCTTATGGCGGCATTTTATATATAGATACAATCCAATAATGCCGGTTCATCGATATTCGGCTAGTTTAATTTCCTGATAGTGACTTTAGTGCCTGTAGATACTTATTTTAATAATAATATCATTAAATATCAATATATTTTCTCCGATGCTATTAACAACTTTTAGAGAGTATTATTTGTATCAACTTCAGCAAGTTTTAGAGCATGTCTTAATCCAAAACTCGTAAGAGTAAGAAATACTCCAAAACTAAGATGAAGAAATAATAAGAAAAAAAACACGTGCTACAAGCATTTATATAAAGTCATAAAACATTATTGCGATAGTATTCTTATATTCTTTCATCGTGGGTTATTCAAAGTTCTTGTAGACTATTTAACATATATTTTTGTATTAAGTATTATTGCGATTATAATATGGTCACACTACAACTAAATACATTTTTTTACGTGGTAGAATCATACTGCAGCTATGCAGCCGGGCAGGCTCGGCCGGAGACGAACCGCGCTCGGAAAAGAGGCATTCGTTCTCACGGGCGACAACGCATTTGTATTTGGATTCGTAATCGAGGATAGATGTAGATGTCTTGGGCCACAGTAACCACTTACCATCAGGTGAACTTTGTGCTCTTTTGTCACCCTTCGCCTACTATATAAAAATACATTATGATTTATAATGAAAGAGATATGCAACTGACCGATCTTGAATTAAACTGGAAAACTGATTGCACCAAAGCACTGACATAAGTTAATTTTTAATATTATATGGTAATCATACATATATAAGCATTGCTTTTTTATAAATATAGGTATTAAATTATGTGTAAGATAAGTTTTACGTTTATCTATTTTTATTATGGTAATAAATGTTGTATATTTGAATGATACGTCAATAAAAATCTTCCTTCAGAAATTCTATTGATCTAAAATATTAATATATCGCGGTTCACGGTCACGCACGTTTCGAACGGCGCACTCGCAGTCGCAACCCTACTCGTACGTATGTATATAACCTCCCCTGTGCAAACACCTGTCGCACAGAATTCGCCTAATAAATACCTTACTTCAAATGTATCCATTACAAAAGTTGTAGTTCCTTACTATATATTTGTCAATCTACTTACAATCGGAACAGCGCACTTTTATAACAGACATTCATAGTTCATTTCATTCAGTCGAGCCGATCCATTTACGCTGCAGCCACGGGTACGTAAGCGTGGTTTTACGAAACAATACCTAAGTATCAAGAAACAACATGAGGGGGAAAAGTTAGGTCAGTATTTCTTTATAATAGTAGGGCCCGCTAACAGTCTTCTCGGATTTGCAGTGACTACTATACTGTAGTTCTCTATCACAACTATCTTTCAACAAGGTTAGCATTAGACGATTTGTAATCCAAAAAAAAAATTATTAGGTATATCTTCTGACATATACAGGATATTTAGTGGTAGAGCAATGGCAACGACTAACACTAACTAATTAACACTAAACTAACATATGGTAGCAACAAGAAGGGGTCAGATATGTTGAAAAAAAACTATGCCATTTCTTACTGTTAGAGCCACGCTGCGGCTATATTATGGTTGTATCACGAATGCGTCCATACCAGCGTAAAATAGCAGCTTGATGCTTCTATGTTTCGTATGACAAGTGTAGAGGGCTGGATACCCTTTTTACTTGAAACGAGGCATACAGTCTTAGTCCTCAGGGATGACAATGCATCTTTTTTTATAGGATAGGATGACAAACGAGTCAAAACAGTCCACCTGATGGTCAGTGGTTACTGTGACCCATAGACATCTACATCTATCCTCGATTACGATTCAAAATAAAAATGCGTTGTCACCCGTGAGGACTAAGATGTAATGCCTCGATCCCAGTAAAACGGGTCTCTACATTGTCTTAACACCGACTCTAGAAGAGTTTATGTGAAAATTATTTTATTCTATTAGGTTTTCGAAGTCTGTTTTTACTTATTAATTAAAGTTTAATTTTATACTTTTTATATAAATAAGGGTGACAAATAAAAATACAATTCACCATATGGTATTTCCATAGCTGAGATGCGTTACTAGTCAAAAGAGTCTCCACTCTTGGCACTCACCATACGAAACACAGCAGCGTTAAGCTGCTATTTTACGCTGGTGTTATGTGAGAGTGTGGTCCTTCCCCGGTCGAGCAAGCCCATTTGTGCTACAACTATACTATAGTTGCAGCATGGCTCTACCACGTACGAAAGTACCAAGTATAATTGCTGCCGTGTTTCGTATGACGAGTGCCAAGAGTGGAGACCCTTTTGACTAGTAACGATGAATGCTATCTTTGTCCTGACGTTTGACAACGCATCTCAGCTATGGAAATACCATATGGTGAATTGTATTTTTATTTGTCACCCTTATTTATATAAAAAGTATAAAATTAGACTTTAATTAAAAAGTAAAAACAGACTTCGAAAACCTAATAGAATAAAATAATTTTCACATAAACTCTTCTAGAGTCGGTGTTAAGACAATGTATAAAAGGAAGACAAACGAGCACAAAGTCTACCTGATGGTAAGTGGATGCTGTGGCCCACAGACATCTTACATTTACCTCGATTAAGGATCAAAACGTAAATGTGTTGTCACCCTTGAGGACTATCATGGGACTATCATGCCTCGTTTCGTTTATTCGTGCTACAACCATAAGCAGAGTGGCAACTCTACTACGGATAATGAGTTTAGAAGCCATTATGTGGAATTATTTCCAGTTATTAGTATGGCAAATTTTTCTTTTTAATCGAATTCAAAAAAGTGGGAAGTTCCCAAACGCGATATCTTCGGTAATAGTGATGATTCTATTTTAATAAAAACGTTCTATATCTGGAGTAGTCCCAGATAAAATTGGAGAAAAATTTCAACACTAAGGGTAGAAAATTAGGGGATGAAGTGTTTAATATAAGTACTTAACTTTTTAGTAAACTTTCCAATTGTTACCTTGAGTTATGTAGTACTCTCTTATATTGCCTTAAGTTACGGTCCATTTCAGTTTGTTTTGACTGTACAGATTTAGTGTGACTGTAATTTACGTAGTTTTAATTATTTTGGGATAAAAAAATTACCTATATTAAAAATTATAGGAATCGATTCAGTAAACGATTCTGAACAAACTACTTTCTCAAAGGTCGTTAATTATGTTACATGTTGTATATTATTTTCCTTCAACATAATATTTGAAATACGATTTAATGAGCCGTGGTAGCTCAGATGGTTAGCGCTCGCTGTAAAGTCACATAACGCGAGCAACCCGGGTTCGATCCCCGCCGGCACCAACGTAATTGTTAATTGTAATTTTAAGTGCTGATTTACCACGTGCTCGGCGATGAAGAAAACATCTTGAGGAAACTTATATATCTGAGATACTAAAAAAAATATTTCGAAAACATGTGAAGTCCACCAACACGCATTGGGGCAGCGCGGCGAACACTTCCTTGCCCTAAAAGTCTATCATAAATGAGAGGAGGCCCGTGCCTAGCAGTGGTACGTATATAGGCAGTAACTAACTTTTTTGTAATATTTTTCCGTTATGTAATATTCTCTTATATACGTATATAAATTTAACTTCTAATATTTTACCTCATTCTAAAGTTAGACGCTCTGTTTCATTCCCTAGTATCATTTCCTTTTTTTTTTTGAATTCAGCTAAAAATGAAATACTTGCATCGGCTATTTAGCTATATTGATTAGAAATTTACGTACTTATTGAAAATTGCACAAAATACTTACCGCGTGAATTCTATTCGACAATGTTTAGTCCTGTTGTATATAACAAATTTCATGTTGGTTTACAAACTAAACATATATTTTCTGACAAAACCGTATACTGGATCTATTTATAAGTAGGTCAAGTCTGGTAAATACGAGTACAACCCCTTTAAAACACATTACTAAGAAGCTTATTTTATATCATAACCTACATCTTTAAAGACTACGCAAACTCTGTAAAACATAAAGCGATATTTATGTATTCTGGACTACAAGAATATTTATTTCTGTTTGTAGAATAAACTTGACAAACAGTCATTCTTAGCACTTTCTTAGCACCCAGTCATTCTTCTTCTTCTTCCACCTGATGGTGAATGCGGCCCATACACACCTATACCCATCCTCGATTGAGAATCAAAATGCAGACGCGTTGTCACCCCTCAGGACTAAGATGGAATGCCTCGTTTCCAATAAAAAGGGTCCACGATTCTCTACACCCAACATACGTAGGTGCGTTAAGTCGCTGAATGGATAGGTGGGTACGTCGCTGAATTACTTGCTAATTGAGCAACTCGTTATTAATATAAATACTGGATTTTATTGTAAATAGATCATTAGTCTTTGAGTTATCGTCAACCAAACAAGTCAATCGGGAAGAAACTGAAATATGGAGAAAATCCAGTTTCGTGCCATTATAAAGTTCCTTACCAAGCGCGAAAAATCAGTTCAGACTGTACTGGAAGAGATGTCATCCGTTTACGGAGACTTGTTCAAGTAAAACTATGGTTTACAAGTGGCATACCCTTTTTAAACAAGGCCGAGAGTCACTTGAGGACGACCCACGGCCACGAAGGCCGATCGAGGTGACCACTTCGGAAATTATTCAAAAAGTCGAAAAAGTTTTTAAGTGATGAATAAGTGAAGGAAGCAGTATCGGCGTATTTTTTAGACAAAGAAATCATTTTTTTTTGAGGGTATACAAAAGTAATTGAAAGATCCGAAAAATGTATTAGGGTAGCAGGTGAATATATTGAAAAGGAAAAATAAATTAGGATTTTTATTTCCATTCCTTACCCCCCATTCCGCGAACTTTAAAATGTCCCTCGTATATGGAGCGAAGTCTTTCTCTGGTCGAACCAATCCATTCGTGCCACAACTATAATATAGCTGCAACGTGGCTCTGCCACGTAATAAACTCATACAACAAACAGACTTATGCAACATATTTATTATAATTTATTCAAAACTGTGTGTTAGTTCGCGTATTATAAGCGAGCTTAATGATATATGGACTTTCTTAATAGTTTCTCAATAAATGTTACCTACGTCTATGGGCCAAAGCCTACAGTTACAATCAGATTCACTGAGTGTTTATTTGTTACCCCGTTTCATATAAAAATATTTATAAATATTGGGTAAAGCAAAAAGCGATCCAAATTTCTGTCCCAGAATCCACAAACAATTAGTCCTACGCATAACTGATCTCACTACGATTGAGTCTAATTGCCGTCCCATCACTCTATGTAAGTAAGGAAGTAGAATATAACAGATAACCAACCTTTTTTCATAGCTCAACCGACTACGGAAATTCTTTTACCGATTACGGACAAGAACCAAAATGTTAACAATGCCTTATATAAAGCTCCCAGGACTGGCCCACAGTAGTGGGCCGTGAGGACAGTCCGGGTAATGGGGCATACCCCGAGGCCCGAGATCTGTAGGGCCTAAGAAGCCCTTGCAGAATACAACACGAGCTAAGGAAGTAGAGAGTGCGTTTTCTCTCGAAGCCTTTGCATTGGGCAGTAGTAGTTTTAATAGATATTTTTGTTAAACGAAAAAAAAATGGTCATTAAGAGTTAATTTAACTTCCCGCTATGAAAACCAATGATTTTCAAAAAATCGGACAGTTAGAGGTTTTACCTCAGTTTTCAGAATTTGAAGATTCATCAATCTCTACGTTTTAAGGTCCTGAGGAAGCTATTCTGACTATTACTATGAGGATGTCACTATTTCTGTACGTATGCATGTGTACTGCGAACAGCTCCAAAATCGGTTAAAGCGTTGAAATCGATGACGAAAAATTTCGAAGTGTTTTTGTTTTAGATAACTTTTGAATTTATAGTCTAATTGTTTTTTGTAATAGATTTTATAAAAACATTATTGTTCCTAAATAGCTCGTCGATGGCACAAATTACATCAAAATCGGTTGATCCGTTCGGAAGTTATCGTTGTCAATATATTTCAGTGTTAGCGTTCAACGTTAGTTGAAATAAACGATTGTATTTAAAAACTTTTTTATTTTATTTTTACACATTTAAATCAGTCATAGTCAGTGAGGCGAGGGAAGAAATTTCGCCCAGGACGCCAGTAATACTTAACCCGGCACTGCATAGATACATAATATTTTTTTTTATAGAATAGGATGACAAACGAGCACACAGTCCACATGATGGTAAGTGGATACTGTGGCCCATAGACATCTACATTTTTATCCACGATTAAGAATCAAAATGCGGATGCGTTGTCACCCGTGAGGATTAATATGGAATGCCTCGTTTACAGTAAAATGGGTCTCCGGTTCTCCACACTAACCATACGAAACACAGCAGCATTTTAACAAACACAGCTGCTATTTTCCGTTGGTATTCTATGAGTCCTACCCCGGTTGAGCCAACCCATTCGTGCGACAACTATAATATAGTTGCAGCATAGCTCTACCTCGATTAAAACATTTTAATGTAGATGCCTTATCTTGAAGATGTCTTGTGATTAGTAAAAAGGGTCTTCATTTTTCAACGTACGAAACACATCTTCATTATACTGCTATTTTACGCTAGTATTCGGTGTAAGCTTGGTTTTACCCCGAGCAAGCTGGCCCATAGCCTATACGTTCTGCAACCGTAAAACTGCTGCAACGTAGGTAGGTAGGTATACATGTTTGCGCACGTGTTTGCTGAATATTATCCAATTTTATTACTTTTAATTCTCGGCATTCTTAAATGCCGAAATTATTATTTAGACCTGTTTTGAACATTATAAAATTAAATAAATATTTGTCAGCCGTCATAGCTCACAGAATACCAGCGTAAAATAGCAGCGTAATGCTGCTGTGTTTCGTATGGAGAGTGTAGAGAACCGGTGATCCTTTTTACTGGAATCGAGGCACTCCATCTTAGTCCTCAGGGGTGACAACGCATTTGCATTTTGATCCTTAGTTAAAGATTACCTAATGTGGATGTCTATGGGCCACAGCATTCACTTACCTCAGGTGGACTGTGTGCTCGGTTGTCACCCACTACTTTTTAAAAAAAATTCAAGCCATCTCAAAGTTCAAATTAAGCGAACAATACTGGTTCGATTCCCGCAGGTACCGCTTAAATAGATAGTTACAATACGTCCCGATTAATAAGATGCTTTGTGTTAATGGAAAAGATCGTCTAAAAAATATATCCGAGAAATGTGAACTTTGCGCTTCGCACTGGAATGGAGCGGCGGACCATTTCCTGCTCCTTAGACCTGTAGGGTGTTCACTTTTATCTTTCATATTTCTTTGTTTAATATTGTGCCTATTTACTCCATTGACACACAAAGAAAATAACATTTCAGACATTTCCGAAAATAGCATGATATTTTGGTTAATTAGGTAACAATAAATTAACCAAAACAGGAAATCGTGGTAAATAAATTACACTTACCAAGTTCCGCATAGCACAAAGCACCAATCATGGAAAGGAATCCAGATAGCACCCACACAATCAGTGCCATGCCTTTAGAGCCGGCGTATTTTAGTGCCAGGCTTGGCGATACGAAGATCCCGGACCCCACTATAACGCCAACAATTATCGCTACACCATTCAACAAGCTTAACTCCTTCTTCAATCGGACCCCTTCACTGGATTCCTTCTCAACATTGCCATCAGCTTCTCCCACATCAATAGCCTTTGGTTGCAAACCTTGTGCAGCCGCGACTTTTGCCATTTTAAATTATTATTTTTTAGAGTTAGAATAATTTGACCAAAAATTCTAATTATTTAAATTTATAAATTGAATTTGCTTAAATATAAAACAAAATTCATATTAAAGTTCTTTAGTTGAAATTCTGATCCTCCGTTATGCGGACATTGCATCATATCGCTTGAGCTACCGCGGAAAACACCACGTGCGAGACGGAACACCATGAAAAAAACATGAAATGATAACCGATTGAATATGGTTAACCACCGCACAGTTGCTGATAACACGCAAACTATATTAAACGCTTAACTATTCCTGTCACATAAAGTTTAATCCCGATTTAAAGGTTAAAATATTCATGAAATCAACTTAAGAACCAATCTTATTATTAGTTATAAATAAATTCATGAAAACTTGATCACGACTGTATCTAAAGAAAAATACATAGTAAAATATTTAACATATGTTCGCAATACGATCAAAACTTCGACAGGACACGCTGCGATATGAATTGTGAACACGTTCAACGTTACGCGTCCCCACTTTACTATTCAGTATACTTTTCCAAGTTAACCACGACACGACTGTCTACCATGACGTCACTTTATGTCTAAAAGTCGTAAGTATCGTTGTATGTTCAATTTTTAACCTTATCTGCAAGCCTCGAAGAGTGTTTTGAATTTGACTGCTGCCATATGAATTCACTGCCAAGTTTGAACAACCGGTTGAAATATGTCTGTCTCGTTCTTTTTAAGCACATGTGCATTGGTATACTTTTACACAAATACTAATTATGTATATTCGGAATAGTTTTGGTGATAATCTACAGTATGATGCCTGATAACGTAAGTATATACATACAATGCTTGTCTCACGAGATGAAGTTTTTTGACACAGGATATGAGCAATTCATTTAAAATAGTGGTAGATCTTTGGAGGTCATTGACAGTGTTCGGGAAGTCAGAAGACATTTGGTTTTGGTCAATAATTCAATCACACATTGTGATAAATATAATAAAATCGATATCTATTTCAAAAGTAAACAATTACATATTTCGCTACTCTTTAACTGACCTGATTAATATTGGAATTTTTTTAAGTAATTGACATGTTTAGCGCAATAAAGAGTAAATTAATAAAAAATTTTAACAAGTTAAAAGTAAATATTTATTAATAAATTATTAAACAACCATAGCGATACAAGATAATGTATGGCCCAAATTTGTTATAATTACAAAAATAATATTAATGTGCTTTTTACATCTTATGCCTTATCTTTATTAAGTTCATATTTAAATATCCTTGCAGTACCATCATCAGAAGAAGATAATATCAGATTTTCTTTTTCGTTATAACATAAATCCAGTATTTCTGACCAGTGCCCAGTTAGCATCAGACTTCTTTCTCCAGACCTTCCCTCATATACTCTCACTGAACCATCAAGGCAACCTGTTACCAGATGGTCCTTTACCCAAAACATCTTTGTAACTCCCGCTGCTACATCATCCTCTGATTTCGAACAGTGATGGCGAATCATTTGTCTACCAACATCCCAAATGGTTACAGCACCATTCAGTGTACCTAAAATAAAATAAAAATCTCATACATCCAACTTTAATATAATAAAGTGTGCCTTAAACGAAATTTACGTACCCAAAGCAAAGTATCCCAACTGTTGGTTAGAAAATGCCACTGCCTCTAAATCATTTTCAGTTTCCAAATTTGCAACAATTTTTCCATTAACCGATGTGGACAAAATTGCTTTACCTGTCAAAACAATTATGAAAATATGAAATGATCGCTTTATGAATTAATTTTATTTAGGATTAAACTTGTGGTATAAAATAACACGAACGACGCGAAGAGGCTTCTACATCCTCAACCCCAACCTTCGTCGTGAAATAAGAACGCCATTCCAATGTAAGTAAATAATACAATATAAAGATAACTGATAAAATAGTTGAACTTTGTTGGACAAATTTTAAAAAAAACTCGCATTGGTACTATTTTTTTTTAATATTATTATTATTATGATTTAACACTAAGTTGATGAAAAAAGTCAAACACAAAATTAAAAAATGGATCCTTCTGAATTTGTATAAAAGACAAACAAACTCCTATAATCCAAGTTCACACAGAACTTATAGACGTGGTAGCAGGTTTCCTGCAACTTAAAATCATTGCTTTGCTAGTTATGAAATGAAACGCAAAATGAGGAAACAAACTAAGAGGCTATTGCTAGGCTTGCAAGCCTAAGATTAAAACAAACGAATTTTCTTTTTTGGTATTACCAACAAAAAGAAAATTGTATTATTAGCCAATCTGACACTGACATTCCCACTTTCTTCCGTGTTGCTAAATAACAAGATTATATTACCGTTACATACAGAAATTAATACGTACGTACCTTAATTATTATAATAATGGTTTCAGTTCAAATAATGGCAAAAAAGTTAAAAAGAAATGCCTAACATTATTTTAATGGTTGTGTAATTTTTTTATCACATAGCCCAGACTAAACTATATGTGACTGTTTCAGTACCCTGTATTAGTAACTTATGGCTGCAATTGTTTTTCTTTCCGAGCTCCGTAATGGTTTATTACAATAAATCGTTTGCAACTACAGTTTGACACAGGGTAGCAAACGCAGTTTCTTTTATTTTGAGTTGTGGTACAGTTTGCCACTGTCGACACTTACAACACCCACGGGAGGACATGGGGTAGTGGGTATTCTTACACATATTATTAATTTATAATAAGCATAATAATTTTCGGTCGGCAGAAATGCTGTGGACTGTGGAAATACAATGAAACAAGAAATTGTCCACATTGCAAGGTTCGAACTCGCGCACATCTGCGTGGTAGTTTTATAGTCCTCCCATTAGACTATTATGAAGCTAGTCTCTGTGGCCTAATTCATTTATCATATTGATCAGGCAAGCAATGTTTGTTGTTTTGCGCTGAAAACAAGAATAAAACGAATTTTTCAAGAAATTACATGTTGCTAAATCGATTTTCGCACCCGTAAACTCCAAATTATACATTTCATCAATCTCGTTAGTTTTTGGAACACATTTACAAAGAAATATATAAATACAAGAGCCATGGTAGCGCAGATGGTTAGCGGTCGCTGTAAATTTCACAACACACGAGCAAACCGGGTTCGATCCCCGCCGGCACCAATGAAATTTTTAATTGCAATTTCAAGTGCTGATTTACCACGTGCTCGGCGGTGAAGGAAAACATCGTAAGGAAACCTGCATGTCTGAGAAATAAGAAAAAAAAGTATAGATTGCTTGTTTAATAGTATTAAGATTATAAAATAAAAGCCAAGTCTCACACTCCAGAGGGAAATCTAAATCAGGAAAAGGCCTTACGGCTTTAACCCTTCAAATCCCCATAAAAAATCCATGCAATTGCATGTATTCGGCACATCCCGAATGGTCGCATACGACCGCACCCACAGCACTTAAAACCATTAAAACTTATATTTAGATACTACCTTTCTGTGAAGAAGTTTGGCATTATAAAATCTATACAAAATTCTCTATCAAAAAACCTGACTTTTGTTTTGACCTGTGGTGGTGGTCAGGTTTTACTTCATTACAATAAGATTTTATTGCATTTTTACAACAAAAATATACCAAGAGGATGTCTACAGCGTGAAAATCACAATTATTTCTATATATTACTCAAAATTATTTACGTAAAAAGATAAATTATATTCACACCAAAACTTTCATTACAATTTTATAATAAAAAAAACTAATAAAACACTAGAAAAATCAACACAATAACATTCACACGAAAATGGCATACGAAATGAACATATATTATAAATAAATATATTATAAATAAAGTGACTTTTTATTCCACTAGAGGATAGAAAATATCATATTTATTCTATAATGCCAAACTTCTTCATAGAAAAGTAGTCTCTAAACATAAGTATTTATGGGCTACAGTGCAGTGGGTGGGTGCGGTCACATTTGACCTCTTGAATTTTGACAGAATATCGAAGCGGTCAAATTTGGACGCCTGCCGTTTGAGAGTTTAAGTTAAAAAAACTTACAAACTGAGGAAAATACATAGTATACACCTAGATATCCAATATAAAAGTCTGTGGGAATTTAGGTAAAAGAAATATATTATCAGGCAAAAATAAAATTACCATCTGTAGATATGGATGACATAAGATTATTTTCCGGGTGTGTGTCAATAGCAGTTACTCTTATTTGATGGATGTTTTGTGGCAACTGTTGAAGTACAGAATTTGTTTTGAGATCCCAAACTTTTACTGTACCATCCTCATATCCAGCTACTAAACGGACACCATCCGGAAAAAGCTGTAAAATATAATTATGTATAACAAAATATATTATGAACATTGATTACCAACCACATATATATTATAAATATTAGTTAACTATTGCAAGGACAATTTATTAACATTTTTAAACTCAATAACTAATTAATTGCAAAACAGTGATAGTAATTATTAGATATGAAACAGATAGCTGTTTGAACATTGAACATTGCCGTTTGGTGCATCGCAAGAATCGAAAAGTAAAGTCAGTGCGAACTGTTCACGATCGTGACCCTTATATTTGGTAGGCAGGGAGGCAGCTAAACAATAGCCCAATTTATCCAAAAATTTGCCAAAATCTATCTTTCAGCACCCTGCAGCAGTGTGTTTAGCGAAAGACTTTTTTCTGAAGCTGGCCTTGTTTATGAAAACAGGCAAAACAGCTGCGAAATTAGTATTTATTTACCATAATTTGCCCTTAGCTACATAGTACTATTATTTACTCTGTGTCTTAGCACAGTACTAGTACTAATTTTGTAAGTTTTAAAATAAAAATTTGGGATTACTGATTATATTTGCTAAATGACATAAACTACGAGCACTTAACCCTAGGGTTAAGTGCTCTATTTTCTTTTTATAATATTTAAGTAAATATACATTGCTTGTATCAAATCGCAGGTATTACTTCGCTTGTGATAGCATTTATTAAAAAATATGTGTTTAGAATTAAGCCAATTGTGAAACTGGACAATACAGACCCTTTAGAGGTGGTGTAACCTCTTGAAGAAATTAAAAAAAATATATCCCTGCAATTACTGCCATTGTAAGAAAATTACAAAATACATCAAAATTGATGTCTACTCTAAGTCACAAAGATTTAATTTTAATTGAAAATGATGAAGCATGAAGAATAAAAATGTAATGATTTCAAACAAAACAAGGAATAAATAATTTTATAATCATGAGCAATATTTAGCAAGCTTTGCTAAAGAATTAACATATTTCTTAATTTAAACCTTTGAATTGTAACTTTACTAAGTTTGATAACTTTATTTTAAAACATTTTAATACTTACCTAAAATATAGTATAGAACAATTCTATTATCATTAAATTTGACCATGGACTCGCCTTGGGTATTGTTGACACAACCTATGTAATTAAATCATGGCATTGAGCTATTGAGACTTTTTTGGACAAGGTGGTTGTAATAGATGCTTACTTCAATATGCACTGGTAGTCCATCCACAGAATTAATAGGCTTTAAAGCCTCATAGAGTTCTTTACACAAATACAAAACAATCTTTGAGCATCCGAAACCGGCGTATAAATTCGTTGTCGGAGAATTCTAATAGATTAAGTATTTTGATTACGTATCGATCGCTGATGTAGAGGTTAAAAAATGTTACCTCCAAACTAGGACTCCTGTATCATGGGGGCAGTTTACAAACATAAATTTCAGAAGGACAAACATCCAGACCCGGAACAATTACTTATAGGCCATACAAATACTTGTTCTGTGTGGGATTCGAACCCGCAGCCCTTAGCGCTGTAACTCATTGCTAAGCAACTGTTCCATGGAGCCGTCAATATTGATATTATTGAGAGAAATATTTATGTTACAATACATTATAATATTTTAAATATAAAAAGGTGATTGTTGATTTAAATAAAATAATAATAATTATTATTGAAAATTAATAGTTTCATATAAGATAATTTTGAAAATCAATGTTTATTACCTTACCACATTCTGTTTTGATATTATGACCAGGTAAAATTTTCGTATCTCCTGTAGGAATTTTAAAAACAAAAATATCACCAGTAACTGAACCACAGAACAACACTCTGGTCCCAAAATGCCATAGACCCCAACTTAAATCATCTGCTTCATATTCAAATACGATTGGCCATTCTTGTTGAACATTTTCAAGGTTACATTTCCATAATTTTATTACACCACTCATATCAACAGTGGCAAGAAACGCACCATCAAAACTAAAGCCAACAAATATAACTGAATCTTTATGACCTTTACATTCCATGATAACATCGCCAGTTGCTACAGACCACACATATGCTTTATCGTCCTCCCCACCTGTAACTGCAAATTTTCCACATGGATGAAGATCACAGCAAAATACTGAACCACTATGCTTATTAAAAACTAAGACAGCGAGATCTTCTGGACGTTCCATTTCAGTGTCTTCTTCTTCCTGGTCTGTTACTTCTTCCATTTCCTCAAAATCATCTGGCATATCATCTATCTCTTCCAAGTACATGACACCTTCGTCATCCATCCCAGTAATTTCGTCTCCATTGACAGATGACGGTGGGGTATCCTCATGGTAAACACGCATTTTTTCTAAAAAAGGAGGGTTATTATTGAAGGAAGTTCAAAGAAAACCATAAATATAACACATGCATCTTGAGAAAAATAATAAAGAGAAAAATAACCTTTAAGTTTCAACTACAGTTGCTCGTTAAAACAAAGTATTTTGATTACTATAAAATCTGTATCCAGATGAAACCTGTTTAATTTGTATTTATCAATATTTATTGTATTAATTTCATAAATACAGCTAAAGGATAAAGAGGTTATCTTTTACTCTCCAGTAGGTACTATATAGGTTATTATGTATTAGTCTAT
The DNA here is from genome assembly GCA_036936625.1 of Parnassius smintheus behrii. Classification (NCBI taxonomy): domain Eukaryota; kingdom Metazoa; phylum Arthropoda; class Insecta; order Lepidoptera; family Papilionidae; genus Parnassius; species Parnassius smintheus. The sequence goes on along the minus strand of JAUPFT010000005.1, from coordinate 22,425,165 downwards.
GTTCTATGTATATTGATAAATATTATGACAGGTGTAGGCATGAGACCGATATATCAAAACATAACTAATGACGCTATGTTACCAAAATACAATATCATATCGATAAACATACTACATAGGAAGTATATTATAACCTTTATCACATATATTTTTTTAATGCTGCGGCTACACTAACGAGCAACGTCAATGCCCATAAACGCAACAATTATTGGCTTAAATTTAACGCGATAAAATGAGTGGCTACACTTGAACGGTCAACGTCCACAGACTAATAAGAGTACTAACGTGTCAACGTCGTTTCAATTTCAACGCCGTTCAACGGCATTAAATTTGAACGGCGTTAAATGTTTTTATTAAATGTTCCTTGAATTTCAAGCAAGATGGACGTTGACGTAGGTACTCCAAATTGTATGTAAATTTTTATTATATGAATATAATTTATCATTGCCAAACTTTTTGTGGCAGAGCCATGCTGCAGTTATATTAGTAGTATAGTTGTAGCACGAATGGGTCGGCTTGACCGGGGAATGACCACGCTCTCACAGAATACCAGCGTAAAATAGTAGCTTAATGCTGCTGTGTTTCGTATGGTGAGTGTAGAGAACCGGAGACTTTTTACTGGAAACGAGGCATTCCATCTTAGTCCTTACGGGTGACAACGCATCTGCATTTTTATTCGTAATCGAGGATAGATGTAGATCTGTGGGCCACAGCATCCACATACCATCAGGTGGACTGTGTGCTCGTTTGTCACCCTATCCTGTAAAATAAAAAATAAACGAAGAAAAAACGAATACAAAGAAAAAGAGGATGGTGGATGCTACAAATGCACAGGAAACGTACACGTTCCCGCACTCAAATTGCACTAGAAAGATGTCCAATGGTTTAAGCTAAATAATAAGACAAACGTAAATATATTTTAATGAAATAATAACTAATAAGCCAATCATAAAGACGGGTCAAATGCGAATTAGATAACGGTACCCAGTGTTTCGTACCACTGTACACTATGAATTTCGACCTGCAAAAATAGTTTTTTTTTCTGCTGCTTATTTTTCCTAGTTTCATACCGTAAATTAAAGTACTTTTGAAGTAATTTTTTTCATTCAATCTCCAAAATCTTTTTCATCACTCCATTCCATCGCAGCCATACGTGCAACCCTCAAGTTAATCACTCAAGTTATCGCCAAACGGGAAACGGCACTGTTAATGCCGTTGTCAAATTATCGCGTTAATTCGTGGCCACACCTACATTCAACGTCCATCAACGCAATAATTAACGGCATTTCTCCTTAGTGTAGTCGCAGCATTATAGAAGGGGGGGGGGGCAAACGAGCGTACGGTTCACCTGACGTTAAGTGACTACCACCGCCCATGAACAATCGCAATATCAGGGGAATTGCAGGTGCGTTGCTGGCCTTTTAGAAAGGAGTAAGCTCTTTTCTTGAAAGTCCCTAGTATCGGTCCGGAAAAGTCGACGGTGGTAAACTATTCCAGAGAGGTCGTACGCAGAATAAAACTTAATGTGAAACATACAGTGGTGGACCACCAAGAATCCAGATGGTGTGGATAGTATCTAAGCTCGCCAAGCGTTTTAAGAGACCAATTTGGCCTTCTCTTCCAAGTGACCACAAAACTACACGTCACTCGATATGTAGACGCCAAGGATTCCGATACTGGCTGAGGCAACAAGAGGAGTGCCTTGAAACTGAGTAGATACGACAAAGGGGTTCTTTTTAGCGGTTAACACACAAACTTGCGTCTTCTGGGGGTTAAACTGTACTAGATTTAGTCGCCCCCAATCAGAGACTTTGTTCAGCAAAGATTTGACTTCAGACACAAGTTTGTCCCGGTACTTGGAGACGTTTTCTCGAGAAATATTTTCACGGCCGGTGTACAGAGCAACACCAGTGCTGTCATCTGCATAGCAATGAATGTTACGGGTTTGCAACATATCATTGATATGCAGAAGAAACAGCGTTGGTGATAGCACGCAGCCTTGTGGAACACCAGCATTAATAGGCTTGTAATCGGAGCTTGCATCGTCAACAACGACCTTGATGCTTCGATCTGCAAGAAAGCTGGTGATCCAATTGCACTATTTCTCGGGAAGCTCATAGGAAGGGAGCTTCGAAAGAAGCGCTTTGTGCCAAACCCGATCGAAGGCCTTCGCAATGTCCAAACTAACTAGACCAGAAAATCACCAGCTGATCGACTACGACGAAAACCTTATTGGGGATCACTAATCAGCTGGTGATCCTCAAGGTACCTCATGAGCTGGCAGTTTACAATGGACTCCGTTATTTTGGAGAACAAGTAGGTGATGGCGATAGGCCTGTAGTTGGATGGGTCTGAGTGGTCGCCTTTTTTAGGGATCGGGTGGACGAAAGCCATCGCCCATGATTTTGGGACTACGCCTAGGGAGTAGAAATATCGGAAAAGACGTAGTAAAACCGTTGACAACACAACACAGACTTGGACGGGATGGTCGGCGGCGTACTCCCCCGTAATTAAGAATCGAGTTTGACGCAAAGGAAGAGCCTAGCAGATCGGCTTTCTCCTTTGCGGCATGGGCCAGTGAGTCGTTCTCCCTGTGCAGAGACGGAAAAGGTGGGTGACAGAAATTACCCTGGACAGCCTTGGCGAGAGCCCAGAATGCACGGATTCGAGAAGGAAGGCGAACTAGTTTCCCGCCAATTATACTTATGTGCTCCGATTTGCCTTGCCAATGACTCTTTTGAAGGACCTGGAGGCGAAATCATACTTCTTTTTTAGAGCGCTAGTGTTTACATCCCAGGACGTTGATGTGTCAGCCCAGGCTTGGTTGCACTCCTGGTATCGATGCTATTTTACAGGAGCAACCAAATCATGGCTGAGATTTGCCTCCGATGGACACCACAGAGGAAGGAATAAAAAGTTGAATACCCTGAAGAACCACATCAGTGACAGAATCAGCAACAACGTTGGGATCGTCCGGCGAGAAGCAAACCCGCCATGTATATGCCAAGGATAGGATGCAAAGAAAGACCGCATCCTATCCCAATCGGCTGACCTATAGTGCCAAACACAGCGGCAGCCTGTAGAATGCAATCGCGATTTCAGCGTGAGTGGCACCACACTCTGGACAAGACAATGGTCCGAGGAGCCTAAAGGGACATCGATGGAAATCTGATATCCGTCCGGATGAGAACTCAGCAGAAGGTCCAACAGGGAAGGTGCATTATCCTCCACATCTGGAATCTGCGTAGGCGAAATAACCAGTTCTGTCAGACCATATGCCAAGGCAAAATCATGAACAGATCTCCCCACATGATCGGTTAAACGTGAACCAAGCAACTCGGCGTGATGGGCGTTAAAATCGCCGAGGATTACGATCTCTGCGGACTTCGCTTCACTTCGGGCAACCTCGCCTCGGTTGACTTCCGATCGTTGTCGGTTTTTTCCGCCCGAGTCAAAGGACCGAAGTTTCGAGCACGAAATAACCCTGTACATTACTCGGCTTACTTCTATAAAGTTAACGTTGTTTAAATTAGAAACGTTTTAATTCGATCGATCGAATTGCTTAAGCCAAAAATAAATTGGTCACAAGAGCAAATACTATCGCTTTTGGAGTTGCTTCAGGGGAAACGGTAATATGGGACCCTAGAAATATTTTTTTTGCATCCAATATACGCACATAGTTAAAATACGCAACAGTGCACAAGGCAAACACAGCTGCCACTTGCACGTCCTCCATCTCGCCTAGCGTGTGAGCGACTACGCAAAGGTGGGCGAAACTGTTATATTTTCCTAATTCGTTGAAATGTTCTGATATATCTTTCTAACTTATTTTTTTATAAGAAAAGGTCCACCTGATTGTTTGTTGATTGGTGGTTACTGTGGCCCATAGACATCTACATCTATTCTCGTTTGCGAATCAAAATGTATATGCATTGTCAGAATTGACGACTAAGATGGAATGCCTCTTTTCCAGTAAAAAGGGTCTCCGATTCTCTACACTCGCCATACGAAACACAGCAGCATTAGGCTGCCATTTGACGCTGGTATTCTGTGAGAGCGTGGTCCTCCCCCGGTCGAGCAGACCAATTCGTGCTACAACTATACTACTAATAAACCTGCAGCTCTCATTTCAAATATGTATGTTAAATTCAAAGAATTTCCCTTCTTACTTTTTATAGGCATAGATTTATCAGAATGTATATTAAGCTGTATAATTATATACTCATATTGTCAAACATTTTAAGAAAAAAAATAACCTATTTAGGCGTAGTTAGAAGTTCATTGATGTTATGTACATTTTTTTTTTGAGATCTTAACCGGCGCAACATTATTATGAACTTTTATATACAACATGCAAAATCATATCTTTATTACACTAAATATTTACAGTTACTTTAGGTATAAAACTTTACGAAAAAATAACAAAAACAACAGTAGATTCGTCATGTAATATGAAGCACCTGCTACCAAAACATCACGTATATAACAGATGACAGTGTCATTGTCATCTCAGTTAGACAGCTAACTGAACACAAATAAATTGTAACAGCCAAAAATTAAACAACAGGCACAACAACAGCTAGCAATGAACGAAATACAGGCAAATATATTTGTTTAATTTTATACTTCAGTGTTTGTTAAATAAGCTCTTATAGTGTTGTTTTAGAGTTTAAATTAGTTTGAACCATACGCGATCCTTGTGCTGCTTCTCAGCCGACGATGGTTAGACCGTAAATTAAACACAAATGACAGTTGTTACAGTTACTTTTGTTAGATGGCGTTTTCCAACGATAATGATTACATTATAAAAGTCAATGGTTGATTATTCTAATGTGTTGTAAGATTATAAATATATAATGAAATATATTAATAATATAACCACTCGTTACACAAGCAATTTAAACTTAACACGAGTGGTTAAGGGGAATATTAGTAATGTTTCTAGCATTGTTAATATTCTTTTAAGCAAAAAAAAAAAAGAATATTATCTGTTGTATGTTATAACGCCCAAAATAGTATGTGCCAAATCGATTGAGAAAAACGGACAATGACCTTTCGGTCGTTTAACCAGGGGTTACAAACCTTCAATATATAGGTACATTTTATATGTAGTACTTTATTTATAATGATTTTTTTTCTATTTTTTAAAATGATTTATATAATATGTATTTATTAACTATTATTAAAAAGTAATGTAAAAGATCGCTGTAGAAGAAAAATCATCTATAGGTAAAAAAATTAGTATTAAGTACTATATTCATTTAACAACAAAAAGCATTAATTTATAACACACATAAAGATTCGAGTGATAACGACACCGAATATGTACATACTTATTGAAAAGATAACTTTATTGAAATAATACAAGTTTTTACGGAATTTATCGCGTATATTTGACTTTTTAAATACCCGACGTTTCGAACGCTTTACAGCACTCATGGTCACGGGCGGGACTGAGATGTTCAACGTCCATATGTCATAGTTAACCACGGTTACCATAGATTAAAATTTTAATTAATTAATTTTTTTTTTAATTAATTAAAATTTTAATCTATGGTAACCGTGGTTAACTATGACATATGGACGTTGAACATCTCAGTCCCGCCCGTGACCATGAGTGCTGTAAGGCGTTCGAAACGTCGGGTATTTAAAAAGTCAAATATACGCGATAAATTCCGTAAAAACTTGTATTATTTCAATGTGTAGTGTTCGCGTAAATATAAGAAATCATTAGATAACTTTATTTTTAATATTATATAAGAACTTTATTTTTATTCGGTGCAATCGTCAGTCGTATCTTCACTTGATGCGTATTTAGATGAACTGTCTGTAACATTTATTATAAAGCGATCTGCAGTTTGGTCAATTCTATCATCCATTTTTTGTTTAACCTTAGGGACATGCTGAACACAGTTTTTCCATTTATCTGGCGTGATTTGATTTAAACCATCTTTAAGTAAATTTTTAACATCTGTTAACTTGAAAGTTGTACTTTTTCGTGTAACGAACCCTTTCACATCTGCCCACATAAGTTCAATGGGGTTAAACTCACAGTGATAAGGAGGTAACCTTACCACTGTGATGCCTATCTCTTTTGCCATCTCGTCGGTGACGTAACTTCGTCAAAATAGTCATCTTTAACTGCCTTTATTTTTTCCATTAAGTGGGTCTTTGTGTCCGAGGGCACGTATGCGATCTGTTTTGATTCTAGCTATTCCTGCATATTTTGTTTTCGCCAAGACATTGTTGGGGTTTTTTCTAAACGTCTGGGGTGATAACTAGCGTTATCCGCGATAGCCGCTTTGCAGTTTTTAGGGTTCCGTAGTCAACTAGGAACCCTTATAGTTTCGCCATGTCTGTCTGTCCGTCTGTCCGTCTTCGCTTAATCTCTGTGACCGTTAGCACTAGAAAGCTGAAATTTGGTACCAATATGTGTATCAATCACGCCGACAAAGCGGTAAAATAAAAATTGGAAAAAAATGTTTTATAAGGGTAGCCCCCCTATATGTAAAGTGGGAAGTGATTTTTTTTTTAATTTCAACCCTAACGTGTGATATATTGTTGGAAAGGTATTTAAAAATGAATAGGGGTTTACTGCAATCATTTTTTGATAATGTCAATAATTTCGGAAATAATCTCTCCAAAAGTAAAAAACAATGTGTCCCCCCCCCCCTCTAACTTTTGAAACATAAGTTTAGAAAATATGAAAAAAATCTGAAAAGTAGAACTTTATGAGGACTTTCTAGGAAAATCATTTTGAACTTGGATGGAAACAACAGTACCCACTACCGGGAGCAGTTGCAGGAGCGCAAAGCGCTGCTGGAGCGCGAACATAATGGATACCCACCTTTAAACTCATAAGTGGGAACACTTATTGTGACGCACGGGAAACTACGGAACCCTACACTGAGCGTGGCCCGACACGCTTTTGGCCGGTTTTCTATAAACTTTCTAAACCAGTCCTCGAAATGGAGAGCATCCATACTCTCATGGTAGTCACTAGTAGATGATGATTCAAATACCCAATCACATTCCTTCATAAAGCCATTTTCTTTGCCAACGTGTACAACTATTAATCGCTTTCCTTTACCCGAAGGGCTTTCGCACCAGTAGAGTAGTCTTCCAACCGTGCTTGACGAGAGGATTCAATTGTGGTGTCTTCCCAAACCTTTCTCATAGTATGACCTGCGCTAATCCATGTTTCGTCAAAAAATGTTACGTCCCTCGTTTCTTAATATTTGTATTTCTCCCAAATATCTGGAACGCCACAGAACTACCTCTGCGCTATCTATTAGACCAATTTTTTTCTCCTTATATATTTGAATTTTAAATGGCGCAACACACGTCGCAGGGAAGTTTTGCTCAGGTTTGGCAACTGGTCATCTTGATTTATACTGAGATTTGTCTAAACTCGGTAATTCTCTTGCAAGAAAGAACTGATGCACTTTCGCTCTTATAGCTGATTTATCGAAATCGTCCCACTTGTCGATTACAGACTTCTTTCTTTTATTAATTATTCCCTTTTCTGGTATTTTATGGGAATCTCTATACACGCTTAATACGCGATATATAATGCTCTTGCTGACTTTTGAGATATCCGAAACCTTTTCTACAATTTTAACGTTTGAAGGATACACGTCTTCGGGACAGGCCTTTTTGACATATTTGTATACATTAATGATAATCTCTTGTTCCCCGACCGACAAAGTGATAGGTTTTCTCTTTTTTACTGGTGACGTTAAAGGTGCTCCAGAAGATGTTCCTGGAAATAAATAACAAAAATATACTACCATAGTACTACACAACATAAATGAATATTGTTTTAGAAAGGCTACGTCGTCGCGTTTTTACTTATGTGTACGCACCTGCTACGCTTATTATGGGTCGGCGACTCTATCCACTTGACGTTGAAGGACCGGGTCCTTCACCAGATTCTCCTGAACTCATGTCGATTTAGTAACAACCGTCACATTAAAACTAATATAACTGATTCAACAACAAAAACTTAAGGATATAAAAAATTTAACAGTAAGAACAATGCAGTGAATGCTATGAATTACCTGCGACGTACACACGCAAGCGCTATCCGAACATGAATGAAAACAAAATGCCGGACCGGCCCAAAAAAGGTGACGCATCTCTGGCTGCCATTGTCACGTTTCTTTTAGAACGAACTGACGTAACGCGCGTTTTGTTTATTTTAAAGGGATGAATTTGCAAAAGCTTAATATGGTGATTATATTGCTTCAAATATTTTTTTATATAAAACTGTTATTAAATGAGTTGCTGCGTTACCTACCATAAATTGAAATATAAAATATAGCAAATTTTTCGCGATGTACCATAAAATTTTACGAAGTTTGTAGGAACCACAGACAATATTATTTAAGAAACAAAAAAAAAAAACAAAACGTATGTGCTGACCTAGTAGTGTGAATAATATCAATATTTTAATATTGTTATCACATCTAAATTGAGATTTTGTAAGTTACGCCTTTTGACACTCAGCTCATATCTAAGGTCATTGTCCGTTTTTCTCAATCGATTTGGCACATACTATAGTTCCTCACGAAGTTAAGAGAGTGTGTACAGAGGCTCTTCATACCTCGGCCGACCTCGGGGAATAGTTCGGGCGAGGAACTTCGCGAGTAGTGTACTTTTTGCGTGTAGTACAACACTTGCAAAGTTGAACGAAGTTGGGCATAGACGAGTGTGTACAGGGACAATTCGTTTCACTTCGGGCAACCTCGCCTCGCCGCGGGTGACTTCCGATCGTTGTCGGTTTTTTCCGCTCAAGTCAAAGGAAGAAAGTTTCGAGCATGAAGTGGCCCCGTACATTACTCGGATCACTTAAAAAGTTAACGTTGTGCTGTTTAATTTAACAACGTTTTAATTCGATCCAAATTGCTTAAGTTTAAAATGAATTGGTCACAAGAGCAAATACTATTGTTTTTGGAGTTGCTCGGGTGACAACCGAGTGCACAGTCCACCTGATGGTAAGTGGTTGCTGTAGCCCATAGAGATCTACATCTACCCTCGATTATGAATCGAAATGCAGATGCGTTGTCACCCGTGAGGACTAAGATGGAATGCCTCTTTTCCAATAAAAGGGTCTCCGATTCCCTGCACTCACCATATGAAATACACCAGCATTACGCTCACTATTTCACGCTGGTATTCTGTGAGAGTGTGGTCCTCCCCCGGTCGAGCAGACCAATTCGTGCTACAACTATACTACTAATAAAACTGAAGCTCTCTATGCTCCAGGGGGAAATGGTAATATGGGACCTTTTTATATTTTTTTTGCATCTAAATATACGCACATAGTTAAAATACGCAACAGTGCACAAATCAAACGCAGCTGCCACTTGTATATCCTCCATCTCACCTAGCGTGTGAGCGACTAGTTCCTCAAGAAGTTGAGCGAGTGTGTACAGAGGCTCCTCGTACCTCGGCTGACTTTGGCTAACACTTCGGGAGAGGAACTTCGCGAGTAGTGTACTGCAGCCTTAAGCCTTATAAAATCAGAACATGTACGAGTAAACTTCCTCTCATATTTGGCATTGTATAAAGTGACCAAAGATGACCACTTGACATTTCTATTGCCACTTGTGAATTATAAATTTAACATCTTTCTACAGATTTGTCTCTTTTTTCCTTATTGGACAATTAAATTAGAAAAAGCGAGACAAGTATACCAACTCAATTTATGTAAAATTGTAGGTTCTCTCTATGCATACTGTGGTGTCCACTAATTTATGTCTAGGGTTTTAGTAAAACAACTATATCAGTAAGTAAATAAGCAGCACAGACAACGTCCACTCGCCACCGATTACATATCGGCAATGCGAGTGAGGCACCACCGTTGGTCTGTGTACTATATTTAATTATACATGGTGATACATATACCACATCTCTTCCTTTTTATATATTAATTAATTTTATTAATACGATAAACAAACAAAACAATATTTTAGACATTAATCAATCATCAATCTCAACTTCGTTATCATGTGATCAACAACTTTCCATTGACCTTCCACTTTCTAAAGGTTTACGATATTTCTCCTATACTCCTGACCAGTGTCATCATTCTTAATATTTATATCACTTCCTTCGGAACTAATAACAGCATGGGGGGTTGGGTTAAATTCGTAAACTAATTTGTTTTCTTTTCCAAGTTCTTCACGTACACTCTCCTATTTCTAGTTCCCTATCAGCAGCTCTTCTTTTCCTGTCTTCGTTTAATTTGCTTTTCTCTTTTCTTTGTTTGTCTCGGTCTCTTATTTCTTAATCATCATAACTATTTTCGAGATCTGTTAAAAAGATAGTTTGTCTCTGAATTATCTTCCATAGACAACTCGGATGGAGATTTTCCTATGGAGGGATGAGGGGTACTGTTATACATCATTAAGTATTTTAACAAATCATCTTTCCAGTCTGATTTATCGCATTGACTGATTCGCAGTTGCTTAAGGATGTCCCTGTTTTGCGTCGCTACCTCACCATTTGGCTGAGGTCAGTAGGGGATGGTATTAAAAAGCGTAATTCCTTGTTCGGTACAAAATGTTTTAAATTCCTGAATACAGAATTGTCTGCCATTGGCGGCTGTAATACTAGCAGGATTTCCGGTTCGTGAAAAAAATTTTTTTAACACTTTTATTGTGTCTTGTGTTGAAATAGATTTCAATCTCTTTATATCGACTGTAATAGTCAATAATCACTAAAAAATTATCCCCACTTGGCAGTGGACCCAAAAAAATCAACGGCTGTATCCACCCAGGCTTTCGAAGGGAGTTTACGCCTTTTCATAGGTACTGGTGGATTGGGCGCCGAGACTAAAGTACATCCTCTGCAGCTTTTTACGGTATTTTCAGCGTCTTTGTCTATTTTTGCCACCAAACTTTTGTGCGCAGCCTAGCTTTCATATTGACTATACCTGGATGACCTTCATGGGCCGCTGCTAAAACTTGTTTCCGCAACTTAATAGGAATCACCATTTTGTTTCCTCTCAACAAGACGCCATCGTGTAACCACAGTTCATGTTGAAATATTTTATAATAATTTATTGAAGCATCCCACGCATTATTTATCAAAGCATCTTTCACTAAATTAAACTCATCATCATCATTTGATGCTTCAATAATCGATTTAAGAGATAGTGCTATGGGTCGCGCGTATTGAACAATCTGATCAACATGATTTTCGCCTTCAAAAGAACTTTTTTGACTGCTGGTCTTACACAGACGTGATAATGGATCCGCTATCTTGGATTTTCCGGGCTTATATATAACTTTATAATCATATGCTTGCAAGCGAAGAACCCAGCGCTCGATTCGCGCACACGGTTTTGATCGCGTGACAAATGTAACCTCCAGAGGCTTATGATCTGTGATAAGCTCAAACTTTTTCCCATATATGTACATGTGAAAATGTTCAATTGTCCACACTAAAGCCAATGCCTCTTTTTCGGTCTGACAGTATCGTTTTTCAATGTCTGTCAGGTTCTTGTTTCCAAAGGCAATGATGCGGGGTCCTTTGTCATCGTACTGAACCAGCACAGCGACTAAACCTACAGGACTTGCATCGGCGATTACCTGGGTACGATCATTTGGGTCGTAGTAGCCAAGAGTAGGAATCTTAGAGAGACAATTTTTTAATTCGTCAAAAGCCATTGCTTGTTCTTTTTTCCAAAATTTTGTGATATTTGCATTTTTTTTTCGAAGCATTTGCCGAATGGATTCCGTTAAGGTTGACAAATTGGGGATCCACTTTCCAACAAAACTGATTAATCCCAGAAAACTTTGAATTTCTTCGATGCTTTCCGGTGGTCTAAATGTCTCGATTGCTTTTATATATTTGTCAAGTGGTTTAATACCTGATTGCGAAAGCTCATGACCTAGAATCTGAATAGATTTTGCATTAAATATTCATTTATTTTAAAACATTGTTGTCTTTGAGTACTGTTAAAACATGTTGAAGCCTGGTATCATGTTCTTTTTTATCACGTCAAAGACAACAATATCATCTATGAAGTTTACAACTCCTTCGCATGGCAATAACATTTTCTCCATAATTTTTTGTAAATGTTCAGGTGCGCAAGATATCCTAAACATTAACTTTTTGTACCGGTAAAGCCCTTTACTGGTGATAGAAGTTGTGATATGTCTGCTATTTTTATCTAGTTCAACCTGATGAAAAGAGTTCTTGATATCCAGCTTTGAAAAATATTTTGCTTTGCAAAATTTGGAAATGAGTTGTTCCACAGTCAGCAAGGGATTGTTTTGTCAATAGTGATGTCTAGTTGAACATCTTTGAACTTGGGAAATTGTTTTTCCTCGATGGAATTCACAGCAAAGCCTAGTTTTAACACATCAAGGGAAATGGCGGTTACTTTACGCAAAAGGTTCCTTGAACCATTTTCTATAACATAAAATTTTGTTAATAATGATCTAAAACCAACTTTTATTTGTGCATCAAATGAGCCTAACACTTTAAGGGGATGTTTGGCGCCATAAGCCAGGAACGTTTTATCTGAAGCCTTTTGTTGGTTGGAAACTATAACTTTAGATTATTTCATGTGTGCCCAAGTTTTATCGTTAATGATATTGGATGTACTACCGGAATCAATGAGCATTTTTATGTTGATACCACTGTCTGTTTGTATGTTGATCCCCTCTGTTTTTGGTGGTTTCTGTTTTGGGCTTCTTAACTTTATGGTTGTCATTGGACGAGATGTTGGCATTTTTTTTATTGACCCTTGTTCTACAGTGTTTCTGGAAATGTTCCTGGAAACCACATTTCATACAATTCACATTTATTGCAGGGCAGGAACTATTGTCCCTTTTGTGATTTTTACTGCCACATCGGCTACAGAAGTTAACCTCTTTTTTAGAATACAGTTTCTTTGCTTTAGTGCCAATTTTATTAAGGCTGGTAGTTGTTGTGCTCTGTCTATCATGGAACTCGTTAAGCTGCCGTTCTACAGTTTCTAGGGAGTTTGCTCCGCTACGATTTTTTCGACCAAGTATTAAAATATTCTTTCTTATTTTGGTTGAGCTACACTTACTATTATTTGGTCATTAAGATTTTCATCTGCATTGGCGAAATTGCATTTAGAACTTTGACTTCTTAAACGAACCAAGATTTTTTAAAACTTCTCGTCCGGTCTTGTTTCATCAACCGGAAGATGTGCCTTTCAAATAAATAACTTTGTTTGGGGGAAAAATACTCGTCCAACTTTTTAATTGCGGTGTTATATACGCCAGTCGCATCAAGACCAGTCACGTGGGGACCAGGAATATTGAAGTAAATGTCTTGTAACGCCATGCCTCCGGAATGTAATAACATGGCGCGTTTTGTACTTTGGTCATTGGTATTTGTTGCTACGAAATATATTTCTAGTGAACGTTTCCATCTGCCCCACCGGAAACTTATGGAGGTTGGAACGCTTTCACAATCGAATGCTATTGTAAAGTAGGGACTAACACAGCATTATGAATTACCATACGTGCCTGTTTTGACACATTCTGGTTCTTCATAATAGAGTGTAGTGCCCCATTCACTCTATTCCCTGCATTTACTCGTCGTTCTATATCCCTATCATATCTACCATCCCTGCTAAATACACATCCCAAGTACACAAACTCATCCACTTGCTCAATTAACTCTCCTTCTATTCTTATTTCACATACCGTTTCGCTTTCTTTTTCAAAAACCATCACTTTCGTCTTACATGCGTTCACTTTCATTCCCCTTTCTTTTAATTCCCAGTTCATTAATGTAACCATCATTTGCAACTGAGCCGCCGATGACGCAAATATGACTTGATCATCGGCATACAAAAGGCATTTGACGGTTAACTCGCCCATTCTTAACCCACATTCTTCATCTTTCAAAGTTTGCAAACACCACTCCATAAATAGGTTGAACAGCCAAGGGGAAGCTACACAGCCCTGTCTGACACCTTTTTGGATGCCAAACCAGTCCGAGTAGACCCCATTGATCCTGACACAAGCACTAGAGTCCCTATAAAGAGACCTTAATGCCTCTATCAAACCAGCGCTCAACCCATATGAGTTCAGTGTTTGCCATAACACATTCCTGTCCACTCTGTCATAAGCCTTTTCCAAGTCCATGAAAGCACAAAAAACTTTCTGGTTTTTGGCCAAAAACTTCTCCGCAATCATGCGCATGGAAAAGACTTGATCTGTACACCCCATTCCCTTTCTAAAATCCGCTTGCACATCCCAAATTTTTCCATCAGTTTCTTTCATTACTCTTTCAATTAACACCTTAGCATACAGTTTACCCACAATGCTAAGCAAGCTGATACTGCGGTAGTTTTTACAGTCCTGCTGTGACCCTTTTCCTTTTCCTACCTCCTTGTTTTTTTTTGTGGCGGTAGGGTCTTTTGAACTTGAAAATTGTCTTTTAGGTGGCCTTCCTGTCAAACAATACTTCCAAAAGTGTCCCGTTATACTACATTTATGACATTTAATTTTCCTTGCGGGACATTCTATTGATTGAGGCACATGCTTAAAGCTCCTACACCTAGTACACGATTCGTTAAACATCTTTCTTCTGTTGTCAATTTTATTCACGGTACTGCTGCTGTGAGTAAATTCATCCATCTGTCTATTCACACTTTCTAAAGTATTTGCTTCTATTATGATATCCTCTAATGTCATTTTGTCACCTCCTTTTAAAAAAATTTTACGAAGCTCACCCGAGTAACACTTTTCTGTAATTTGATCGATAATGCTTTCGTCTTTATTTGCAAAACCACATTTATCACCCTGTTTTCTTAATCTAATGAAAAATTTCTCAAATTTTTCTCCAGATTCCTGTTTTATTAGCCGAAATAAGTATCTCTCGAATACTTTGCTTTGTTTTGGAGCAAAGTACTCGCCTAACTTTTCAATTGCTATAACATGAACATTCTTCGTAGGATCATCTGTACTGCTAACATGGGCTCCTGGTATATTATAGTATATTTCTTGGAGATTAAGGCCACCCATGTGTAATGTAGCTCTTTTTTGCGGGTAGTTCAATATTTGCAGCTTCTAGATAAATGTCCATTCCTCGCTTCCACTTCTCCCATTCCGCGCCAACACCATGAGAATCCCCATCACAATAAAATGATTCTAGAGGGGGTTGTGATGACATTTTTTTAATCTGCGAGAAAGCAAATATACAAGCAGATAATAACCAATATTTTGATTACCTTTTTTGATAAAATGGGGCACATTTCGAATGCACGCAGCATGATAACTAAAACAGTGACCAATATATCTTTTAATTACGTGTGTCTATTATTAGACCGTCACGCAATCACAATCTCACAACATCTCAGACTTAGATAATTTAAACCATTTTCTGGGACCTAAAGCATGTCCATGGTCCAGCCATGCTTTGCTTTAGTAAAACTTGGGCCGTCACCAATAAGTGTCCATGCTCCTGGGCCATCTCATTGGGGTGTCCATTTGATTTGAACAAAGATAAATCACGACCACTCAGCCTTTAATAATATAAACCCTTTTCTGGGACCTAAAGCATGTCCATGACTGGACCTTTGCTTTAGTAAATCTTGGACCATCACTAATAAATGTCCATGCTCCTGGACCATCTTATTGGGGTGTCCATTTGATTTTAACAAGGATAAACCACGACAACTCAGCCTTTAAGGGGAAATATAATCTCAAATGGCTTAGCAAGATCCTTCGTTATGCCGAAAATATTGCAGCATTAATTTTGAAATAAATATATGGTAAGGTTGAGGATTAATGTTAAGGATTATGTTAGATGAAAACACGATTTCGTAAAATTTTCTCGATAGAAAAAAATCCAAAGTTACCTCCAAAACAAACAATAAACCGCTGTTATTCATAAAATACTTTAAATAAGGTCATGAAACTTTTCATACTAACTGAACTAACTATAAAGCAGTGCTTATGTTATTTAGTTTTTTTTTTAAAATACCATTATTTTCACTGTAAAAAGAAATTACCTAAACTATCGGCCTCTTGAAGCGTGATTCCCGCAGCGCGGTCACTTCGCTCCGGCCTTTGAACGGGGAGGTTGTGTCGCTTACGATCGGTATATACATTATGCAACAGGACGACGTAAAATTAAAATGGGAAATAACCGTAATAAAAATAAGAAGCGACTGGCTTGGCGTTAAGAAACAGGCATAAATATGATAAACCTAATGAAATAAGTGTCTAACGACCTTTCTACTTACAGTATTAGTGATTAAAACATGTCGGTACATAGCATACGACGCGCGGGCAAGTGGGGACGAAATTAGAATTTGAGCTGACTTACTCTATTCCCTTAATAATTTGAACCGTTTTCAGGGACCTAAGGCATGTCCATGACTGGACCTTTGCTTTAGTAAATCTTGGACCATCAACAATAAGTGTTCATGCTCCTGGACCATCTCATTGGGCTGTTCATTTGATTTTAACAAAGATAAATCACGACATAAACAATCAAACTGCTATTGCTAGTTGTCCCCAACTTTAGGCATCGCATTCCAACCTAACTTTTAAAAGAGAATACATCAAAGCCTTACATAAATCTTTTCCAGTTTATATAAAAACATTTGTAATTACTTACAGTATTTTTTCCTCGTCGCCAATATACAATACACTGCTTTATTTTGCACAATGTACACGGTATCACTTATTACACAATGTCACTAACACACTTCACTTTGCACGGTACACATCTAACGGTTATATACGTATTAACAGAGACGTTGTCTGCTCGCCGATTACAATTCAACTGCCCGATGTTCCTTTTTTTTTTGAAAGTAAAAGCAAATATGGAGCCGAAGCAAATATGGGCAACCCTCCGGAAAGCGGTGGAGGGAGGTTGGGAATGCTCATAGCATACCACGCAGCCAGCTGCGTGGTTATGTGGTGACTTTTACCCACTAAAACCAACCTTTTAGGAACTGGCTTAACGATCTGACTAGAGATCTCTAAGCCGTATACGAACGCGACCCTCCTTGGCAGAAATAATAATAATATATAATAATAATATTCCACAACTATCACACAACGCCATCTAGTCCCAAGCTAAGCAGAGCTTGTGTTATGGGTACTATTTTTTTTTTTTATAGAATAGGGTGACAAACGAGCACACAGTCCACCTGATGGTAAGTGGTTGCTGCGGCCCATAGGAAACTAGACAACTGATGAAACATACTTATACATTTCTATGTAAATGCATAACTATTATAGATAAATTACACCCAGACACAGAATCGTGCTCATCACACAAACATTTGTCCTGGGTGGGAATCGAACCCACGACCTCCGGCATAGCAGTCAGGGTCACTAACCACTAGACCAACAGGCCAGTCAAGAAAGGAGGGCGCAAGCGGCGAAAAGCCGCTTAGAAGAGTGCCTAACTAAGGCAGATTAAGGGATGTGTTATGTAGGCTCGGCCTGAGCCGCCAGGAGGTAGTTCAGGTCAGCCGAAAGCTTGTTGGGGGGGTCCGAGAGACAGTTTCTCGGTCTGCGCACACTATAGCGAGTGTGGATAGGGGCTGCATAGGCAGCTGTCTCACGAATGAGATGATTTGGGTGGGACTCTGAGGCTTTGAAAAATCTCTCAGAGAGTGATTTAAGGAACTGCTGGATTGTTGGGAGCTCTAAATCTCGATGTAGGTCAGCATTACGGACATAATAGGGCGAGTTAGTGGCCCTACGACAGAATAGATTTTGGACTATTAGTAGTTCATTTATAGCTTTGGGCTTAGCATGTGCGAAAATGGGGCCGCGTAGGTCATGACAGGTCGTATGCAGACCTTATATAGGGTTCGCTTGTTGCGGAGGGACATTTTACTGTGTCTGCCCAACATGCTGTTGAGCCTACCCATGTAAAATCGTGCGGTGCGAGTAACCTTCTTGATATGGGGCTCGAAAGTGAGCCTTGCATCAAGGGTGACGCCTAAGTATTTGGCTTTAGTTTGCCATGGGACAGGGGTTCCTAGCATCCTGATTGGCGGAGTGGTGGTGGGACGACGTCGTTTATATTCGAAGCAAACGGCGGAGCTTTTCTCCGGGTTTACGTCGATACGCCATTTTTGGAACCAAGCTCCTAAGTCGCTTACTGACTTTTGGATTTTGTTCCGAATCTGTGGTAGTGAGTTGCCTTTAGAGTAAAGGTCTGTGTCATCTGCAAAGAGGGCTAGTTTAACACCATTCGACGGGATAGGGATGTCGTTGGTGAATAGTATATATAGGAGGGGAGCAAGCACAGAGCCTTGAGGGACACCGGCTTTTATTTGACGAGTAGAGGATAGCGTGCCTTCGTGTCTAAAGCGAAAGGTACGATCCTTCAGATAGGAGGCTACAAGGCGAACGAGACGGTCCGGGAGGTCTAAGTCGTACAGTTTGTAGATAAGGCCCTCGTGCCAGACTCTGTCGAATGCCTTGGCAATGTCAAAGAAGACCGCGATGGTTTTTTGACGACGAGGATAAAAACCGCCGAGGATATATTCCACTATGCGGTGAACTTGCTGGGGCCACGAGTGTTTGGCTCGAAACCCGAATTGTTGTGGGATGACAAGAGGGTCGCCGTCTGTGGGAAACAAATGGCGCCTCAAGCGCACGAGAATAACTCGTTCGAAAAGTTTGCCCATGGCCTTGAGGAGGCTGATGGGACGGTGATTGGAGGGGAGCCCGATGTTCCCAAAGCGGGGCGTATTTATACACTAGTAGCAATGGCTCATTAGACGATTGTCTATACACTACACTATGGTAAAGCTAATTGCCATAGTAAAAAAACTTAGTGATTATATACTCTTTGGTTGACAATATGTCAATAATTGTCATGTTAAATTTTATTAATTTTATAATTTGTGGTTGTTGTTGTTGTTGTTCATTCTAGTTGTAGAGGTTAGAAATAAATATATTTTGGAAATACATAAATTTAACCTCACCTATGTTTTGACTTAGCGTTAAGCTGCTTGAATCTATCTGTAAGCAAAAAATTGAAATTAGAATATTTAACATTATAATATGGCATCCATCACAAATGGATACGGTAAGGTTAACATATTTGATTTACTCCGTTTCTTACAAAACCTGTGAAATTATGTAATTGGGTGTTTACTTTCAGGATTATTGCGAACTCCTGCTTTGTATATAATTGCGAAACGATTTCGTGGTAAAATAAATATACAAAAACCTCGGAAACCTCATTTCGAGAGGCAGCTTTTGATAGACTTATCTAAACCAGTTTATGGATCACCTAAACACAAATTACCTGAAATTGTACTTTGTACTAAATCACGAGACAAACGAAAAATTGAAATAGATAATCCATTTGAAAGAATTTTAGCGAAAGAATGTCTGGATTGGTTTAATACTTCAAAGATGGTGGTTTTCTTACATGTAAATTCCATAAGTATGGAGGATAAAACACCAATTTTTGCTGCTTTAAGGAAAAATAATATGCATTTGAGAACATATGGCAAAAAAATCGTTAGCATGGCTACCAAAGGAACGCGCTATGAAGCTGTCAATTGTCTTTTTACTTCTCATCAGAATATTATTTTTGGCCAACCAGAAAATGCCGATAAGATGTTCAAAATTTTAAAGAAAGCTCCACAACTTGTTGTAATGGGTAAGCTCAAAGGATTTGGTTTTTTAAAATGCTATAGTAAATTAGTAAATGTGAAACTGAGTTTAGTGTTTACACTTAGCTAGCAATATTCATTGCATTCTTTAGAGTAAGGTAAATTAAGACAAACCCATTTATTTGTCTGATAGGAATTGGGATAGTGTTTATATTTCTACTGCTTTATTTCTCTATCACAGGATTTCCCAAACTGGACCGGGCCTCCCTAGGGGAGTGTAGAGAAAGGGCAAGGTGACATGCTTTGCATTTTCAAAAAAGAATGCATTAATTTAACATCATAACATAATATCATATTCATTGATAAGCATCAATAGCTCTAGCAAAAATTGAAAAACATGCAAACTCAAATAACTTACTAGTAATACAAATAAAATAAATAATTTGTTTGTCAATAGAAGTAATATAAGAAAAGTTGTTATAACTGACAAATAAATGTTGTTAAAATAATGTGTAATCATATATTGTCATATAAAAAATTAAATGGGCCTAAAAAAGCATGAATGTTAGGAAACTTTTCTCTATCAGAAATGTGAGGAGGCATGCACCCCTGTGTTAGTAGAATGTTTATTGGTGTCAATTACTTCACAATCTTAAAATTGAAATATAAATATATTTTAACTAATTTAAACACTATCTGCTATATTATATGCACAAAATTCTGGAGATCTTGCTAAAATATACCTTTCTCTAACTTCTTGTGACATATACCCACACTTCATCTTTTTTTTAAATGAGGTTGAATATAATCTTGGGCACATGCATTTTGGGTATGTTCCGAAATACAACGCAGTGTACTGTCCAATGCAAATGATGTCATCATTTGACACTTTATTGTACTAGCGTGCCACCGCCATATTGTGTCGGATATCCGGCCATAATAAAACAATTTTTAATTGTGTGTTTGCCGAATGAAGCATGCCAGAATTTGTTTCTATTTATTCAAATACAAAAAATTGTAGAATAATTGATGGTATATCCATTAGGAGGATATAATGATTTTTGGAGCACAAAATGACATAATAATCGCCAACACTTTTCCAAATGGCGCAAAAGTATGACGTCATATACTGTCCAATGTTTTGGAACGAATCACCAGTATAGCGTCGATTCATGACGTCATTTGCATTGGACAGTACACTGTGTTGTATTTCGGATCATACCCTTTAATTAGTCAATGACAGACCACTGCGGGACACTCCCAATTTCTACAACTTAACAAACCAGGTGCTGCTTAGTCTGGTCACTTTTGGGCTTGAAATTTCATTGAGTTGTTGAAAAATTTACATATATTATAATATTACTTTCAAACAAGTTAACAGCTCATCTGATAATAAGTGACTATTTAAGTACATACACAGATGTTATTAACTTCAATAAAATTATGCCACAAATGTTTTATATCCATATAAATGAAATGCCTTACAACATGTTATTAAGCAACTTAAACCAGAACATGAGTATTAGCACACTGCTGTTTGGCGGCAGATATAGCTAAAGAGGTCGTAGTAACCCAGATGCACTCCTAGACAGAGAAGGAGCCTAATAGACTTAGTTTGCTTATATATAAGTGAATTATCAACCTCATTGTTAGTTTGAGAAATTATATCCATTCTTTTATTTTTTCAGCGGGCATAATTCAAGACCAACTTATGTCTAAGAATGAGTTGTTAGAGTTCAGCAAGCTGCCAAGTTTAGATGTAGCAAGAAGTCAACTCTGTGGTGTTCTCCAAAGTGCTGCTTCTTGTCTTGTTGGGCAACTCAATCAAAGTCAGCAGACACTTGTGTCACACCTTGAAAAACATTTAGAAATCCAAAAAGGAGAAAAGCAAGAATCATAGGATTTATATGTAATTAGATAATATAAGTTATTATTAGAATGTTTTTAAGATTTTTATTCATATTATCATTCACGCATCCTACTTATATAATATATGAAACTCTTTTGTTTATTAGGTATTACAACTTTTTAACCCCTTCAGAAATGACCCTCTTAGAAACCAGACAGTCCATTTGTCCAGCCTCGCCATTGTTTGTCGACACTTGCATGGCATGCCTTGCCGCCACTCGGGATCTCTTGCAACGACTCGAACACTTCGGAAAAGTGTTGGTTATTCTGCACAAATCAAAGGTGCTTGCCTGAACTCGGCAAGTCGAGTCGACATTTTAGTGGCCCATGTCAGTTACAGCTTGGCGTCCGTCTTGGTGAGATATTGATTTAATTAAGTTGCAACTAAAATAATTTCGACAATTTCACTATACTAACGAGGGCATCTTAAGTTAAGTTTCTTAACTTTACTGCAGAGTATGCAGACATAATAATTGTATGCACTTACTAAATAAATAGCAGAAGCTGCAACAACTTTTACGTCATCCATATCATACCAATTCTTAATGACAACTAATTACAGCCAACATGTGGATCTCATGAACATTGGCCTTGGAATTGGTCTCTTTGGAACTTGACCAATGTGTAGTCTGTAGCACTAGACTTGTATCAATTTGCCTATGCTCACGTTGGCTGAGCCTTGGCCAACATGTGTTGCCGGGGTAAGACTTTACCTATGACAAATCTCACTCCCCTGTGTGCCCAATATGCTCAAAAAGGGGTATAAAGTTTCCTCATAACCTACTGATATATAGATAAAAATTTACAGTACAATAAAACATATACCAATCTGGCAATATCAGTAACAGTAGGTGTGGCTGGGGCTGCCCTTGGACCACCCTATAACCTCGTTATTTGATATAAACGCTATCCAAAAATAAATTAAAATATAATATTGAATGAATTGAATTTTTAATTTCAAAAATTACCGAAAGAATTATTATTTTTTGTCATTGAATTTATATATTACTAGCGTAAGGACCGGGCCGACCGAACAACTAAAACGGACTAGTGCGCTGGCCCTAAAATTACAGTTTAGGGCCAACGCGAATCTATTGATAGTGGTGCGCGCGCAGGACAGATATATATAGAATAAAATTATACTATTTTAAAAAATTATATCACGTTTGACGTTTCATATATCTTTTTTCCCATGTGCCGGAATTTTAGCGTCTCGCGTCGCGTTTATCTGTACGTTTCGTTTTTGACGGTTTCATTTTTAATTCTTTTTAACTTTTGTCTAAAGAACTTAGTGTAAGTACCTAATATATTTTATATTCAATAAGGTTAAAATGAAAAAAGTGCAAAAGAAACCATATCTGCTTAATTAAATCTGATTCATAAAATATTTTGAAATTCTGTTTTCAAACCGATTGCTTCTGGAGCATAGAGTTTTTATCGTGGTACCCCCTCATTATAGTTGTATCAAGGATGCAACATAAATGCATCGATCGAACATCGATTGACCAGAAAGGGAGCTAATTCCAATTTTCTTTAAAAAAAAACGTGGTACTCATGTACAATACAGATTTTCTCGATATAATAGGGTTAATATTAAAATGTAAAAGGACCCAATAATAAGACAAGTCGACCTTTAGGTACAATTATGGAATTTTCGCTTAGTATTATTACGATACTATGTACTACAAAACTATGAAATAATGGTACAATTTGGATAATTATACTACGAAATCCGATCTTGTATTGAAAAAGTTATGAGTAAAATATTTAGATGGGCCTATCCTTCGTTTTGAAATCATTGTTTTTTGTGTATACGATTATCGTATGAATAGCAACAGTAAGTTAATACACTACATGAATTGATACTTACTATTATACGAACTGGATATGATAGTCATATTCCGATAAATACCCGCTTCTCATTAATTTCGACCTCCCACTACAAACTATTTATTTACTAAATTATTGGTCTGCTTATGGTTGTCCCTAAACAAGGTTCCGTTGATTATATACTTATATACTATAATCATACGGACAATTTGCTTTAGGTATGATTCTTGTCAACAACTTCGTTACACATGGTTTATGTCATGTCCATGTTCATCATAAGACCTATATGTTGGGAGACCTCCTCCAGTGATTCTGCCATTGTGACTATATCGTCGGCAAATCGAAGGTGAATGATATACTCGCCATTGATGTTGATACCTTATCCTTTTCAGTCCAATAGCTTGAAAACGTCTTCAAATTCATCGATAAAATGTTTTGGATTTATAAGTCTTATTTGATATATGTCTTACAAGCTTATAGGTTTCAGTCTGTGCTTTTGTACTTCTTTACGAGAAGATGTGTCGTAATTTCCCGGACGCTGCCTAGCCGAGTTGACATCGTCGATTGACCTCTCGGTTGAAGTTGGACTTACCTAGTTGGACTATTTGTATGAGTTAAACATACTCGTCATCAACTTTCTCCCAACAACTACCGGCATAGGTGGGACATGGGCGTTACACATGATTTTTGTTTCGTCCATGCTCATCTTAAGATCTACCCGTTGGGGGATACTATTGAGGTCGTTGAGCATAGTGTTAGGTCCTCCTGCGATTCTTCCATAAAGACTATATCGTCGGCAAATCTAAGGTGAGTGATGTACTCGCCATTGACGTTAATACCGTATCCTTTCCAGTCCTTTAAAACTTCCAGGGATATATCGTCACCCTGTCTTACACCTCTCTGAAGTTGGATAGGTTTTGTACTCGGATTAATCATCGTAGCCCTACTGTACAAACACTTCAGCACTTCGATATACTGACAGTCGACTTGGCACTGCTGAAGAGAATGCCCAAATTTCGACGGAATCAAAGGTTTACTAATAGTCCGCATACGCAAGACAAAGTGGCAGATTGTACTCTCGGTCTTCTGTACGATTTGTCAAAGGGTATATGTATGTGGTCTATGGTACTAAAGCCTTTTCGGAAACACAAACAAATTATGAAATAATGATACAATTAGGATAAGTACCCGGCCGACCGAGCTCTGCTCGGTATTTTTCGCTCGTTTTTTTTAATTCGTGTGTTTTGGAAATTATATTTAGATACAAATTACATACTGATGAAATACGAATAATATTTTTTGATCTTAGCGACATAATAGAAGAAACTGAACTGGTTATTTGAATAAAAAATCATGAGTGCAATTAGTTTAATTTAAATTTTCGTGTTTTTAAAAAATACTAAAAAAAGGCTCGAAAAAATAGATTTTCTCAAAAAAGAAAGGAACTTGAAAAAAAAACCATGGTATTACGGTTTTGTGACCACCCAATATACCAATTAGCCATTTTTAATCGTTACTAAACTGTCAAAATTTACCTTCTTATTCTAACGATATTGTAGCAGTTTTTCATTGCCTAAAAACACAGACAAAAAGACATTTTCTAAAAATAAATCCTAGCTAGATCGATTTATTGCCCCCGAAACTCCCTGGACCACTAAATTTTATGAAAATCGTTGGAGCCATTTCCGAGATCCCTATTATATATATATATATATATATATATATATATATATATATATCGTTTAAAGGTATAGGATTTTACTACGAAATCTGACCCTGGTTACGTGATGTTTTGATATGACGTTTGTATTATGACAGATGCGCTACTTTTTCTTGTATGAAAAAGTTATGAGTAAAATATTTAGATGGGCCTATCCTTCCTTTTGAAATCATTGACATTGACTTATATATTACTAGCGTAAGGACCGGGCCGATCGAACAACTAAAACGGACCAGTGCGCTGGCCCTAAAATAACAGTTTAGGGCCAATGCGAATCGGTCGACAGTGGTGCGCGCGCAGGTAAGATTTGCCTGTCATAAATATGTCTAGTTGCGTGGTAAAAGGATGCAAAAATTACGATATAAGATTAAAAATGAATATGGGATATTGTATCATCGGTTAATAATAATAATTTTATATTCAATAGGGGTAAAACGAAATGAATACAAAAGAATCCATATCTGCTTAATTGAATTGCCAGTGTGTTATCTACGCTGTCACAGTAAGATTTGCTCTTCGTGTTTTTATCAAAAACATAGTCAAAAGTGCCGTAAGACAATTTACATGAACTAAAACGGCAATGGAAGTGCCAATCATGTAAGCAGATCCTATCACCGCCTACCGACCACTCGGATACGTCTTCCGATAACATAGTACCGCGGACGGTTGATTTTACCGAGAAAAGTGTTTCCTATCACTCTAACTCTAGCATTGTACTACCATCGGCGACTATTACATATGATCAGTTTAGCGCACTCTTGGACTTGAAATTGTCGGATATGAGGTCTGCAATTAGGGAGGATATCAACTGCGCTATATGTAAGCTTAAGGCGGAGTTCACTGAGACGACTGACCACTTAGCTGCACTTCAATGTGATATGCAAACAAAATTAGATATTGCAACAAAAATATCGCTAAAATGGAAACGGAAAAACCACACTAGAATCGCAGATACACAAATTAAACAGTCGTATCTCCACATTAGAAAAAAAATTCTAGGGGTTGTAATTTTGAAATACAGTGTGTACCAGAAAAGAAAAACGAAAACTTGGTTTCCATTGTGTGTAAACTGTTAACAGAAATAAAAATGTCATTTAGTGAGACTGACATTAAAGCTGTAAGGCGAGTTGCAAAAATTGATAAAAATTCAAAAAGACCGCGTGGAATACTCGTAACTTTACCATCGGAGCGCGACCGAGATAACGTGATATCTGCTTACAAACGTTACAACAAGAACAATAAATCTACCCAATTGAACTCTGCTCATTTGGGCATACATGGAGAGGAGTGCATCGTTTATGTTTCAGAGCACCTTTCACCAGAAATAAAACAGCTTCATGCCACAGCAAGATTAACCGCCAAGCACTTGTCATATAAATATGTCTGGGTTAAGTATGGCCGCGTTTATATGAGAAAAGATGATAATTCAACTGCCATACATGTTAAGAATACACTACTACAAACACTCTTGACACTCTAAAACAATAGATATTTTTTGTTTCTTTCTTTTTATTTGAATATAACTTTTTAATTTTTATATAATACTTGATAAATTCTTTATTAATGGTTATTTATTACCAAAACGTAAACAGAATCAGGACCAAAGTTACAGATATTTATTTTAATACTTTAAGTTGTAATTTTGATGTTATATGTTTTACTGAAACCAATTTAAATGATAGTGTATTTGATTCGGAAATGTTTGATTCCCAATTTACTGTATTCAGAAGGGACCGTTATACAAGTTGTATTTCTAAGCTCTGGCGGTGGCGTATTAATTGCTGTTAAGAACAAGTATCATGTAATTAGACAAATGAGTTGGGAATGTGAAGTTGAAGATGTTTGGATGACTATCCTTCCGACCAATGTTTCCTGTCGAAAGCTCCACTTATGTTTATGTTATCTCCCTCCCGATATTTCTCGCGACCACTTGCAAGCCTTTTACGACAATGTTCATAAAAACGTATTTCGTGTTGAGGATAAAGACAAATTTTTACTTATTGGCGATTTTAACACCCCACATCTCAGTTGGTCCCCTAGCACTTATAGTAACGTTATGACACCTAGTATTTCATCCGACTTTAAATCTAATTGCCTTGTTGATATTATGAATCTTTGTAACCTAGTTCAACTTAATTCAGTCTATAATGTGAATAGCCGTCTTCTTGATCTCGTCTTGTCACACTGTCACACTTGTCACACAACTGAAAAAGTGCTCCTAACATCTACTGAGCCTTTTACTCGAATAGATTCACATCACCCTCCACTAAAATTGACCGATGCCAACTATTATATACTTATTTTAAGTTTCAATGTTAATTCAAGCTGAATTTAAGGATATACATGCGTTCTTTTTCATTTATGTGTACATATTTTATGATTTAATTTAATTCGAGGTCATGGAATTTCAATAAATATTAACTAAATAGGGTTTGCGGAATCTGATTAGCTGAAATAACTTCTTCGAACGAAAACACGAACAAAACTACACTAAGACATAAAACGCGGTTTATTCTTTTAACTTTATTTTGTTTAAATTACCTTGGAATCAGGAAACGTTGGGGGTGGGTTAACTACCCAGTTCAGTCATTAAAATTCTTATTTTATTTATTTAATGGAAATTATTTTATTTTATTTATTGGAAAATTTTAAATTTAAAAAAATTAAACGTGCGCAACCAATAAGATATAACTACCGCAAATGTAATTATCCTGATTTAAAAGAGGATCTAGCAACTGTTGATTGGTCTAAATTATTAAATGAACCGGATATAAACGAGACTGTCGATAACTTTTACTCTCTGTTGAAAAAGTTAATTGCAAAACACACACCGCTTGTAAGTAAAACTAATAACAAATATCCACCATGGTATACTTCAGCATTAATGAAGTGTCTCAAAGAAAAAAATAAATATCACCGTCGTTTTAAAAAATATCATAATCCTAGAGATTACGACACTTATGCATTGCTACGCACGAGATGTAAAAAACTCACGGAATCGGTGTACGCATCATTTATTACCTCCATGGAAGAAAGTCTATCGGATAACATAAAGATATTTTGGAATTTCGTTAGCAATAAAATTAGCTCAGATATGCCACAGACTATGACTCTTGGTACGGAATCTTCTTCGGACACACAAGGAATATGTGAACTTTTTTCTCGGTACTTCAGTTCAGCTTTCGAAGTTTCTCAACCTGTCATTAACCAGGATTTTGTTACTAATGATATTGTAGACTGTGATAGTTATTGTAATTACAGTATGTGTAATATAGAACTAAGTCAGGATACAATATTGGAAAAATTAAAGAAATTAGATACTCGCAAAGGTCCAGGGTATGATGGTATTCCCGCTATACTTTTCTCAAATTGTGCAAGGCAACTGTGTGAACCACTAACTTACTAGACAAATTTAAGACTCGACAAATTTAAAATGACCTCTTTACTTATTCGCCGTAAGGAATATGACCTTATATATTTACATAAAATTCTCCATAATGAGATTGATTCCGGTTACCTCTTAAGTAAATTAAACTTAATTACAAAGCGCAATCCACGAATTTCTAACAAGACATTTCACCTGCAGACTTACAAGAATAATACGTCTTTTTACAAACCGATAGTAAGAATGTGTCGACTTTACAACTAGATATCCATGAAAGACTCCCGCTTGGATATTTTGACCCAAGATCAAGAATATTCAAAAGAGCAGTAAAAGAGCTTAGTCATACACGCTCATTCCCATACCACATAGATTTTAAATTTGATGTACGTAAAATTTGTTTTTTGTGTTATGTCCCATATCACATAGATTTTAAACTTGTTGTACGTAAAATTTGTTTTTTTTTTTTTTTGTATTATGTAGTAATGTACGGCATTAATATTAATATTGTTAAGCGTAGATTAGATCTTCTCTGTAGTAAAATATGAAAATGATGTGTCAACATACTTAGGAAAACAATCTGGCACGAAACTTTTATATGTATATGTGTAATTTTTAATGTATTTTGATTGTTATCTGTTTTGTTGTCCATATAATAAATAAATAAATAAATAAATGAATCTGAAAATCTGATTCATAAAATATTTTGAAATTCGGTTTTCAAACCGAATGCTTCTTGAGCATATAGTTTTTATCGTGGTTGCCTCTCATTAGTTGTATTAAGGATGCAACATAAATGTATCGATCGAGCACCGACTGACCAGAAAGGGAGCTAATTCTAATTTTATTTAAAAAAAAACGCTGTACTCATGTACAATACAGAAATTCTCGATATCGTAGGGTTAATATTAAAAAGTAAAAGGACCCAATAATAATACAAGTCAACCTTTATGTAAAATTATGGCATTTTCGCTTAGTATTAGTACGATATTATGTACTATAAACTATGAAATAATGGTAGGATAATTATACTACGAAATCCGACCTTGGTTACATCGTATTATGATATGACGTTTGTATTATGACACATGCGTTACTTTTTAAGGTTCCGTAGTCAACTAGGAACCCTTATAGTTTCGCCATGTCTGTCTGTCCGTCTGTCCGTCCTCGCTTAATCTCTGTGACCGTTAGCACTAGAAAACTGAAATTTGGTACCAATATGTGTATCAATCACGCCGATAAAGTGGTAAAATAAAAATTGGAAAAAATGTTTTATTAGGGTAGCCCCCCTATATGTAAAGTGGGAAGTGAATTTTTTTTAATTTCAACCCTGACGTGTGATATATTGTTGGAAAGGTATTTAAAAATGAATACGGGTTTACTAGAATAATTTTTTGATAATGTCAATAATTTCGGAAATAATCGCTCCAAAAGTAAAAAACAATGTGTCCCCCCCACCTCCAACTTTTGAACCATAAGTTTAGAAAATACGAAAAAATCTGAAAAGTAGAACTTTATGAGGACTTTCTAGGAAAATCATTTTGAACTTGGATGGAAACAACAGTACCACTACCGGGAGCAGTTGCAGGAGCGCGGAGCGCTGCTGGAGCGTGAACATAATGGATACCCCACCTTTAAACTCATAAGTGGGAACACTTATTGTGACGGACGGGAATCTACGGAACCCTACACTGAGCGTGGCCCGACACGCTCTTGGCCGTTTTTCTATTTAGATGGGCCTATCCTTCCTTTTGAAATCATTGCTTGTCTATAATACTTATCGATGTTCTTTCCTACCTATATCTTTTAACAAACAAAGTCGCCAACAACAGATGATTATCAAATGTTTATTAATTAACAGGTTTCCAACTGAACCTAGACTAAAATTATGGCTTAAAACCATAAATATTGTGAATTGGCGTCTGTAACAAAATGATCATATTTGTTCTGAACATTTCACAGACGACTGTTTTATTGGACATGAGAACCGCATCACTTTTAAAAGTGCAGTATTTCGAAAATATTTTCGGGTAGTACCAATACCAGTAAGTATTAAAGTATTAGATTATTATTCCGAATATTTTTTTATTTCTTCTTTCCTCATTTTCCCCCAAACTCAAGGGCCATAGCCAAGTGTCGATAGGTCGCCTGATAATGTCGAGCCACGTTGGATGTGTGTTAGTGGGCTGCGCCTAGAGGAGATTCCTCTCCCTGTACCGCTGTAGTCGAGGTGGAGTCGTTAGGGAAGAGGAAAGTTGTATGGCGATTTACATTCACGGTTTTTGGCAGCTTCCTCTTCCGCAACACCCACCGACAAAGGCAATTAAGTGTTCGATCAAGAACCCATGGACTGCGATATGTCAAGCCCCCAAGAATTGTGGCACTGCCGAAGCTGGAAAGCTTAGAAGGATAAACTAAGGAATGAGGATATCGGCATTAGAACCAGAGTGGCCGACATCGCCCAATGGATTAGTAAGCTGAAGTGGCAATTGATCGACCATATAGCTCAAAGAACCGATAACCGATGGGGAAAGGTTCTCGAGTGGCAGCCTCGTACCGGCAGGTGAAGTGTCGGAAGTTCCCCCATTAGATGGAGTGAAAACCTTGTAAGACATACTGGAAGTTGATGGATTCAAGTAGCTCAAGACCGTGCTTTGTGGCATTCCTTGAGGGAGGTCTATGTTCAACAGTGGACTTTTGAACGACTTTAAGAGGATGCCTTGAAAATGAATCGAAGTTTTGGGGGCGTGGTTTATTCCTTTGTCGGTGAAGCTAACGGACGACTGAGGGAGTGTCAAAACGAAAGTGATGCAATGACTTCATAGTACGCAAATTATGAGATAGCCATACCGAGCAAGCGCTCGGAAAAAAACTAGGTAAGCGCCAAACACAATTTTTATTTAAAACTTCGTTATGGATTAAAAACTGGTTTATGAAAACTTAGATAAGATTATTTACTATGCCTTAAAAATAATTCCATGAACTTATTCGTAAAAATATTGTGGTGTCATCGAGAAATGTAAATAATTAGAACCTACTTTGCAATTTTTTCTATCGAGAAAATTACATGATATCGTGTTTTCCTTTTATGCAATCCAAGGTCATATAGTCAAAAATCATATACCAAAATTTTGGTTCATAATCTATAAAACTTAAAAAAATATGTTAAATAGAAAAACCACCAAATTTTCGAAGTATCACCTTAATGATGATGAATGATACTGGCATTATATTAATATGATACATAAATAGAATGGACGTTACGGGTAGAGTCCATCTATCCATAGAGTCCATTCTATTTATTTAGTTATAGGTAGGGTAAAGAATTTTTATCGATATATTTTGTCACACTGTCTTATCCCTATTATTAGTTCCGTGGACGTGCACTCCTGCTGCCAGCGCCAAAATGGCGCAAATCAAATTGTCTTATCATGTCACGGTGTATAGCCAGTCCAGCGTACTTGTATATCTAGAGGTCAGTGGGCTCTACACTCTATATTGTGAAAAGTCAGAAATTGTCAAAAAAGGCACGTATGACAATTCACAATGCCGTATTAGTTACTACTTTAACTTATGGTAGTGAAAGTTGGGTGTGGCAGAAGAAGCACGAGAGTAGAATAAATGCAGTAGAAATGCGGTCGCTAAGGAGTATGTTAGGGCTGAATCTGAGTGACAGGGTGAGAAACTGTGTGATAAAAGAAGAGTGTCGTTTGCAAGATGATGCTGTGACAAGGATTAAGAAAAGAATGCTTCGGTAGTTTGGTCAAGTAGAAAGAATGAATGAGGAAAGACTGACATAGCAAATATATGCTGCAGAAGTGAATGGAAGAGTCGGAAAGGGACGTCCTAGGCGAAAGTTTGTCGACCAAATTGGCGATATATTAAAAATGGGTCAAATTAAGAGTGCCCTTAACCGACGAGCATGTATGCGTAGGTATTTGTGGAGGAGGTGAGAGAGGTATGTCAGGATCGAGCTAAATGGAAGCCATAGTCTCTGCCTACCCCTCTGGCCCAAGCGTGAGTATTTATGTATGTAAATGCAACAATCCTTTTAATATATATCTAATATATATATATTAGACACCGAAGTTATGTTACTCTTTTCGATATACCTTATATAGTACTCACTAATAACAAAGATTTATATAAATTTTATCTATTACGATGTTACGAAGGTTTGGCCGTTCTTCACTGCTTGTTTAATCTATAGGCACATGACACCTTCGTACCTTGTGGAACAAAACGCGTAAGCGACTCCAATTCGGCGGCGTTTACGACTTTTTTCTCGCGAGCATTGACTTATAATCGATAATGCTTCCTATCTCAGTTTCTCCCACATTAAATCTTATGAATTGATGTGTCTGCCTCTTTTTACTGTCGCTTTTTCGTTTCAAAGACTTTCAAATCACAACGATGCTAAAGAAGCTTTCAATTCAAATATATAATGTTAAATGACTGTCACCGCTCATGTACATCTACACCACAAGAATTGCAGGTACGTTTCCGGCTTCTGGGAAAGCTTATTTTCTCGGGAGTTCCCTATGTGATATATATGCCTAAATACTCAAACACTACTAAATTTGAAGAATCTGTTGAGTCTCGTGCTGTCTCTATCACTTTAAGTCAAAGTGACTGTGATAACATGAGACTTAACGACATCTTAAAATTGAGTATAGTACGTGCCAACTCGATTGAGAAAAATGGACAATGACATCAGTCAAAAAGCGTAACTTACAAAATCTCAATTTAGATGTGTCATAACAATATTTAAATATTGATATTATTCACACTTCTAGGTCAGCACATTTGTTTTGTTTCTTAAATAATATTATCTGTGGTTCCTACAAATATTGTAAAATCTTACAGTAGATCGCGAAAAATGTGTTATATTTTAGATTTCAATTTATGGTAAGTAACGCAGCAATTCATTTAATAACATTTTCATATTAAAAAAATATGTGATGCAATATAATCACCATATTGAGCTTTTGCAAATTCATCCCTTTAAAATAAACAAAACGCGAGTTACGTCAGTTCTTTCTAAAAGAAACGTGACAATGGCAGCCAGAGGTGCACTTTTTTTGGGCCGGTGATGGTTCTTATATAATATTGAAAATAAAGTTTTACCTTTTGAATAAGTACGTACTTATTCGGTGTCGTTATCACTCGAATCTTTATATGTGTTATAAATTAATCCTTTTTGTTGTTAAATGAATAAAGTACTTTATAACAATAGACGATTTTTCTTCTACAGCGATCTTTTACATAACTTTTTAATAGTAGTTAATAAATATATATTATATCAACCATTATAAAAAATAATCAAAAGATCATTATAAATAAAGAAAGTACTACATATAAAATGTGCCTATATATTGAAGGTTTGTAACCCCTAGTTAAACGACCGAAAGATCATTGTCCGTTTTTCTCAATCGATTTGGCACATACTATAGTGTTTGAGTATTTGGCCAATAGGTTTTCAAAAATCAGTGGCGACATTAAAATCCTCAGTGGTCGAACATGACAGGAATTTTCTAACACGCACTGTATTATGTATAGGTACAATATGCCAATCAGTCACCGAAACTGATAAATAATATAATATCGGTATAGTTAATTTCATCTTAATTTCGTCCCCCTACACTACGTCTATCGGTACGAGGCTGCCACTCGAGAATCTTTTTTACCCATCATTTGTCGGTTCTTCGGGCTAAATGTCCGACCATTGCCACTTCAGCTTACTAATCCGTTGGGCTATATCGGTCACTCTGGTTCTACTGCGGATATCCTCATTTCTAAGTTTATCACGTAGTGAAACCTCGAGCATAGCCCTCTCTATAGCTCGCTGAGCGACCTTGAGCGTTCTCATACGGCCAGCAGTGAAGGACCACGTCTGAGATCCATAAGTCATCACTGGCAACACGGACTGGTTGTACAAACTAGTTTTCAGGTTTTGAGGTATACCTAAGGAGAAGTTGTGATATTGTACCACTGTACGTTTCACAAGGATATTGTACCACTGTACGTTTCACAAGGAGTTTTCTTCCACGTACAACCTCTCTGTGGAATAGTTTACCACCGGCGATTTTTCCGGACCGATACGACCTGGGGACCTTCAAGAAAAGAGCTTACTACTTTCTAAAGGGCCGGCAACGCACCCGCAATTCTCCTGGTGTTGCGGTTGATCATGGGCGGCGGTAGTCACTTAACATCAGGTGAGCCACATGCTCGTTTGCCCCCTCTTCTATAAAAAAAAAGCACGAATGGGTCGGCTCGACCGGGGAAGGACCACGCTCTCACAGAATACCAGCGTGAAATAGTAGCTTAATGCTGCTGTATTTCGTATGGTGAGTGTAGAGAACCGGAGACCCTTTTTACTGGAAACGAGGCATTCCATCTTAGTCCTCACGGGTGGCAACGCATCTGCATTTTGATTCGTAATCGAGGATAGATGTAGATGTCTATGGGCCACAGCAACCACTTACCATCAGGTGGACTGTGTGCTCGTTTGTCACCCTATCCTATAAAAAAAAATCGATCAGATATGAAATCGTGGATTGTTGAAGAACGGTTTGTATATGATAATTGATAATTTTATTCAATATAATTAATTTGAATTATTTGATAATAAATTTTTAATTTTGAATTCTTTATTTAAACATGATTAAAACTACTTTTACGGATTTTATCGCGTATAAACGCGATAAAAGTAAAAATAATTTTACTTTTTATTTTTAATTCCCGACGTTTCGGGCGCTTTCCAGCACCCATGGTCACGGGGGACTGAGATGACTGACGTCCCGATGTCATTGTTAAACCCGGAGTACCTTCAGCTTTTTTAATTATTGTTTATGGTCCGATCTATGCAAAATGAACTAACTCTGTCTTGAGGTCTTGCAGTGGTATGCTTGGGTTTAGTTTTAATTTTATTGATTATAGGATCCCAAGCAGGTGGTAGTATCCAGCCTCCTTCTCTATTGAAATTAGGATGTTTTTTAATTTCAATAGCCTCACGTATCATCCTTGGTAGGAATCGGTGTTCTTTCGCGAGGATTTGTGGTCTATCAAATCTGATGTAATGGTTGGGGCCGTCTAGGATATGATCACAAACTGCAGACTTCCCACAGTCACAGTCTGCAGTTTGTGATTCCCCGCGGTATCACCTGCGAATATCACACAGCTTGCTTGTTGACTTAGAGGCGTTCACTGCTGGTTTTTTTCTGATAGACGATGAAATAACTATCTCATTTTTGTGAGACGTAAAATACACGGATTACATTCAAAGATGTGAGACATCTCGTATTGCGTTTCTCAATCCGCCTTCCAAGTATGGCCATCAAGACAAATTCTCCTATTATTGCAGAGACACATGCACAGCAGTAGACTTCTACACGCTAATGAAGAAAAAGAAAAAGGAGACATGGTAGCATTATACTGCTATTTCACCATTTTCACAAAATACTGCAGTCTGCATGTAGTTGGTAGTGTTGTTTCATTCGTACTGCAACTATGATACAGCTGCACCTGAACTCTACCACGTTAAATCATCTGTTAAAGACTCGAGTAATTCTCTAATAATTAAAAGTCAGATGAAAATCTGAGCTGTTGGGACTATTCTTAAATATAAATCGTGTTGGATCCGTGGCATCTCAGGATCTAAACGCTCGAAGTACATTTAACACAACCACGGTTTTACCTTCGCCGGTTCCGTTGTTAAATGTAATTTTAGGTGCTGGTTTACCACGTGCTCGGCGATAAAAGAAAATATCTTTACGAAATCTACGTGCCTGAGAAACACAACATTTCGAGAACATGTGAACAAAGAGTATGTAATCACTGTGTCTTCTGCAGTAAACGAAAAAATCGTGCCTGCCTCCTGCAAGTTGCATGACTGACTCAGAAAAAAATCAAAGACATGTGAAGTCCGGCACCACATACTGAAGCAGTGCTGCGGACATTTCCTTGCCCTAAAACGTGGTTTCTGAGAGTAGGGATATGCCTGCAGTGGGATGTAGTAATGTCCTCCAGACCGAATTTCGGCAACGGTGGCGTGCCTCAACGGAGGCTAGCCATCGGCGCAGGACAGGATTATAGTGCCCAAGTGTATGCGCAAGCACAGGTGCACTCTCTATTCCCTCACTCTCATAATCCAATGGGACGGTAAACCGACATGACCGGAGAGAGATCAGGCGTAGGACCAACGGCTTTACGTGCTTTCCGAGGCATGGGGGTGAGACACCGCCAACTTCCTGACTCCGGGCATGTACTGAGAATTTCTTGACAGAAAAACTCAGTAGGTAATTAGTTTTTTGGCCCGACCCGGGATTCGAACCCAGGACCTCACGATCAGCAGTCGCACTACTACAACTACTAGACCAAAGAGAGCAGTGGTATGTATATAAGATGCAACTACATTTTACTTACTTTACTTGTATTTAGTATCGTTGGAAGCTTCTTGATTGTCCGCTGGTTATAGGCTCACATTAAATTGCATATGACGCCTTCTAGAGGATATAAAGTCATGGATTAACAAAAAATTAATGATGTGTTGGGTATCAAATGAATGGGCTTCATATTTAAAATTACTCCTCGGATGTGAGCCAAACATATTTTATCTCCAAATCTATAAAATAAATATATCTAGACTACGAACGAATGAAGCTTATGATCGCTCACTACTGTTAGAATGTGTCGATATTGTTTTGTTAGGTTAGGTGGCATATGACTACGGCTATCGTTTGAAAATAACTATGAATTTGTATTCAATACATTAAAATATATTACCAATATTTAAGTTGTTTAGAATAGTTTATACTTTATCATCACAGTTACAGATGAGAATATTTTCTTGTTTCATACTTTTTAAAGCGAGATTTTTTCGTTTAGTCGGGTTCACGGGAATTTATTATAACGATTTTTGTGGTCGGGTTTTTCTTTGTTTGTTTTATTCTTTTTTGAACTTAGGTACTTTCTATTTGGTTCCCTGGTTATTTTTATGTCGGAGTTGTTCCAGTACCGAAAACCATTGGAGGTAAGTATTCTCTTCTTTGTTAATCAATTAATAATTAATTATAATTTATACACCTATTTAATTAATTCTTAAAAGCAGACAATACAATCCAAGGTAGGAATAGAATCCAAACCTTTTGAAATTTCCACGTTGATTGAAAATAAATATTAAAAAAACGCACACAATGTTTTTTTAAATATTTATTTTGGAATTAATAACAGAAAATTGTACCAAATTCACATCAAAAGTAATGTTAATAAGATTTTATTAGTTTGACCTGTATGCCAATTCACATCTACTTCAAGATGGCCGGTTGCGGTTGACTTGCATACGTATCAAGTATCGAAAACAATACAATAATTTCAAGACTCAGATCTGTTAACTTTCGCCGGTAATTTAAAAAACTTGGAAATAATATTTTATGGTGTAATTTGTTCCTTATTATAAACTATCTAGTGCAATATGTACAGGTGGTGTAACCCTTATTTGAGAAGTACTTTGCTTAGCATATTCACTCTTGTACTCTTGCTTCTGTTGCAGCCCGTAAAAGTCCACTGCTGAACAAAAGCCTATTTCATATCTTGCCTCATAGGAGGGACTTTTCCATAGTTGCCACTCTTGACAGAAGGGTTGGCAACCGTGTTTTTTTACTATTTTGAGTTGTTATTTGGAACTCCTGTTTCTATTTTTCTTTGTCGCGTCTTACGAAACCCACGGTACGGTATGGGGTATTCTTACACCGCACACATTGCACTTTTGTCTATTTTTTATCTATAGTATAGGGTGACAAACGTAGACAGAGAAACCTATAAACAAATTGACGCCTTCTTTCACATTCGCACACGAAAAAGATAGATATATGCATTCGCCTTGCATAGAAATGAGACAGAGCGGTGTGATTGTTTGTCCCTCTCTCCGTGCCGGTTTTTTGTTTAGCAAACTACACTTTGCTAAACAACTTTGACAGTTCGTAGCGATCTAAGGAGTTTACAAGTTGGTTTAAAAGAGAAAAAAGTGTTTGGTGAGCTTAAGATTGGTGTATCTTGTTCAGATCAGTTCTTAGAACAATAAAAAATTATCTAAATATGTTTCAAAGTCATAAAGATTATTGTATAACCTAAAACTACGCTATCGTTTTTTCTCACTCGAGGCTACGCTAATCATTAGTCTATAGGTTTCTCTGTCTACGGTGACAAACGAGCACACAGTTCACATGATTGTAAGTGGTTGCTGCGTCCCATAGACATCTACATCTATCCTCGATTACAAATCAAAATGCTGATGCGTTGTCACCCGTGAGGACTAAGATGGAGTGCCTCGTTTCCAGTAAAAAGGGTCTCCGGTTCTCTACACTCACTATACGAAACACAGCAGCATTAAACTACTATTTCACGCTGGTATTTTGTGAGATCGTGGTCCTTCCCCGGTCGAGCCGACCCATTAGTGCTACAACTATACTACTAATATAACTGAAGCGTGACTCAACCACGTATAAAAACTCACTCTTGCTTAAAGACTTCCATTCATTTGCATATGCATCAACAACGAAACATAACGTTTGTATGTTCTTCTTAGACTTAGACGCATGTGTCGACTGCGTTACATGTCAATATCAAGGGGTTGAAGACAAACCCTCGGTGGTGGTATGGGGAGGGATAAATTAAGTGATTCCTCTGCCAATTGTTCGCGTAAGTTAATCGGTGTAGTGGCGGTGTAAGAATATCCACTACCCCATATCGTCCGTGGGTCAGCAGCGCTTAAACATAAAAAACTGCGGTTGTCAACCCGCTTGCCAAACGTGGCAACAATGGTAAATATCCCCCTACTCAATCTATCCAAGGCCTATGTCCAGCAGTGGACTTCCATAAGCTGTAACGGCAATGGTGCCCATTATCAAATAGAGAATACCGAGATGCTCTGCTCTGCGCTTGTAGACTGAGACGATTGCTTTCATCTATATTAAGGTCACCAATAAAATTCTCAGCACGATTCACCTCTAAATCCAAAGGTATATAGGTCTATAGATAGTCTATAGATAGAGGTATATAGATTATATAAGTGGTATTTCTCAGCACCATATATAAGGATTGGTTCTTCGCTTTTTATAGGATAGGAGGATTTAGGAGCTTTCCGGCGTTAAGTACCACTGCACCTTTGCAAGGACATCTAATTCTTTAGCGAAAGTAGTTTCTCCGAAAGTTGAGGCTCGAGGAAATCTCAATGTATTGAAAGTTATGGCAGTCGTTGTATCCAAAGGTGTTCTAGAAAGTTAGAGATCTCGGTTTCGCAAAGTAATCTGTGTTTTGGTGACGTTGACGAAAATCTCACAAGATGGGTATCGCCCTGTAAAATTTTCCTGCGGTAAGTTTTTTTTAAGAAGGTATAATTTTTAAGGAAGGTACCCTACCTTTCTAGTGTTCAGTGACCAACGCTGCCCATAAATATCCATATCACCAGATGAAATGCGGAAGGCTTATATTTACGCGAACACTACGCATTGATTAAAACTACTTTTACGGATTTTATCGTGTTTAATTTTAATTATTTTTAATTCCCGACCATGGGTGCTGGAAAGCACCCGAAACGTCGGAAATTAAAAATAATTAAAATTAAACGCGATAAAATCCATAAAAGTAGTTTTAATCAAAATGCGGAAGGCATTTAGAACGCCTTTTAGAACGGAGTAAGTTCTTTTCTTCAAAAGTTACCTACTCTAAAATCTGTCTACAATTGTGCTGTCTTCGGCGTAATCAACGATCTATCCCGAGTATATATAGATACCAATAACCAGAACCCAGCAGGAAGATAGTTGTTGAAAAATCAGACCCCTAGGCTCATCAATCAGATCATAGGCTCGAAGAAGCAGTCCTCGACAATTACTCGGGGAAACTGTTCACTCAATAAATCATTCAATTTGTTGGTAAAACGAAAGGCCAGACCAATACAGGAAGCTTGTATAAAAGGCTGGGGTGGCAGATGGACATTTTTATCTCCCGAGGTTTTTTCACTTTTCAATTATTAAATGTATAAGGTGGAGTAAAGGTGTTAACAAGAAGACAACTCTGGTGCGAAAGTCTATAATACTATAGCTAGTACACAATGGGTGCGTTTGGCAGAAAAAAGCGCTAGTAAGCGCTTGCTAGCGCTTTTTTCTGCCAAACGCACCCAATATGTTTCAGCTACCGATCTCCTTCAGCTTGGGTCACAGGTACTCTCTCTACTCTCTAGAACTCTAGAACGTTCTAAAAACTTCCTAGTTAGTGACGCGGATCTACGTTATAAGAGAAATTACTCAGTAGAGTAATTCAAGTAGATAGTCATTTGTTGTCACAGGACAATTGCGAATAACATTTCTTTAAGAATTAAGAACAAACAATGAGTACAAGCAATTTATATTTATCGTTTCTTCTTCTAACATAATTTCAAAAATTCGAATATCGAATGTGAAACATCTAATCGATAAATAATAAGCTTTAACTTTTAAATATTATTTTTAGGTTTTAGTTAATTTGTATGTTTTAGTTTTATACGTGGTAGAGCCATGCTGCAGCAATATTATGGTTGTAGCATGAATGGGTCGGTCCTATCGGGGAAGGACCATGCTCTCACAGTACCAGCGTAAAATAGGAACTCAATGCTGCTGTGTTTCGTGTGGTGAGTGTATAGAACCGGAGACCCCTTTTATTGGAAACGAAGCATTCCATCTTAGTCCTCAGGGGTGGCAACGCATTTGCATTTAGTCGAGGATAGATGTAGATGTCCATAAGCCACAGCATCCACTTACCATCAGGTCGACTAGAATGATTATTGTATAGAAATATTCTAATACCAATCGATTGCTACACGACGACCGACCAAATTAATTATCATTCGTCTTTACGCGCTTTAAGATAAAACTAAA
The DNA here is from genome assembly GCA_036936625.1 of Parnassius smintheus behrii. Taxonomy (NCBI): domain Eukaryota; kingdom Metazoa; phylum Arthropoda; class Insecta; order Lepidoptera; family Papilionidae; genus Parnassius; species Parnassius smintheus. The sequence continues at coordinate 22,383,820 of JAUPFT010000005.1, read as the reverse complement.
TTATTCTTTCAAATGTTTAACCATACTATGATGTATAATGTTTAATCTAAATTTTCTTTGCAAGTTTTTTTTTTTATAGAAACAGGGGCGTAGCTACCGCCGCGCCGTAAGAGCCGTATCATTGATACGGCTAATACGGCGGTAGCTACGCCCCCGAGCAACAGGAGCCCCGAACATGTGTAAGCAAAAATTCGTAAAATGTTATCCACAATCTCACTTAAACTCTTACGTCGTACTTTTACTTTTAGAAAAAAATTATATCATAAAATAGTGCCCAACGTGCCTAAAGAACATCTGCCAAAAATTGACCAATTTTCTGGTTTTTCGATACTTCTTGATAACATAAAATTATGATAATGTACCTAAAGAAATAAAAATCTGCGAGTTCTTTTTGGGGTTTATAGCAATATCCGATTGTAGTGCTGGAATAATATGGAAATAATTTGTCCAAATGTTACGATGGAGCAAATGTCATGTCGGTTGTATATGGAGGATTATATACCATTATAAAAGAGCTACGTTTACGCTAGAGCTAGCTTTTAGTTTGAGTTTAGCTAAGAGCTACGTACCATTACAAATGCCAAACATGTACATCGTGCGGCACACGCATTCAATTTAATTTTAAACGATGCTACGAAATGTGTTCCTAAAGTGTCAATTTTTTTTCCATAATTTGGAAAAAAAATACAACCTAGTTTTATCAACTAAATTAAATTCCCACTAAAAAGGTGAACGCGACGAATGTAAAAATATAATTTCCATTTTAAATAGATACGATTTTATAGTGCCTTTTTTATTCACTATTTGAAATCATTAATCTTGTTTCTAAAACTCTACAGCATGAAAATAATGACTTACAGCAAGCTAACCTTTCACTAAGTAATATTTTGAATAGTCTGAGCGAAATAACAAAAACAAAATTCATTCCATGGTTTGCTGAGCGAGTCCAAAGATTAGCAAAAGAGGGGTGGGGTGTAAAAACTGCTTTCAAAAATAAAAGAAAGAAGATAAAGAAGCGGTTTTAACAGTGGTAGAGCCACGCGGCAGCTTTGCTGTTGCACGTATGGGCCGGCTCAAACCGGGGTGGTACCACGACCTCACAGAATACCGGCGTGAAGTGGAAGCTCTGCTTCCGCGTTTCGTCTGGTGAGTGCAGGTGGCCGGAGGCCCAAATCCCCCCCCGCCATCAACATGGTAGCGGAATTAAATAATGATAGACTACCCCAGAAGGGTACCAGCACCCCTGGAGAATCCCTCGCTGAGCATCCACGACCATGTTTCTCCACTTCTGAGCGTGGGTGCTCAGGCTGCCCCGCGTATTCTGGGTGGGGGGGGCAAAATTCCGCTCAAGACTACAACTGCTCGGGGCAAACGGAGCAACAAAACCAAGGCGACCCCTGCCACGCTGTCCGTGAATTTCTGCAATATCAGGGGACTTCACTCTAACCTAAACGCCGTCCACTACCATCTCGAGACGGCGAGGCCGGCTCTGCTCTTTCTGACCGAGACGGAGGTGTCCTCTCCGGCTGATGTCTCGTATCTCTCCTACCCGGGGTACAAACTGGAACACTCCTTTGTGCCTCGGGCTGGAGTTTGCGTTTACGTCAGAGAGGACATCTGTTCTCGACGCCTCGGCAGACTTGAAGGTTCGGACCTGTCCATCCTTTGGCTACGCGTAGACAGCGACGCCCATCCGCGCGTCTACGGGTGCCTCTATAGGTCCCATAGCGGTAATGCCGAAACAGACCGACTCTTCGACCACGTCCAAATGGCTGCAGATTCATTGCTATAGCAGATCCCCTCCGCAGAGATCGTGATCCTCGGCGACTTTAACGCTCATCACGCCGAATGGCTTGGTTCACGTTTAACCGATCATGCGGGGAGATCTGTTCATGATTTTGCCTTGGCATATGGTCTGACACAACTGGTTACGTCGCCTACGCGGATTCCAGATGTGGAGGATCATGCACCTTCCCTGTTGGACCTTCTGCTGACCTCTCACCTGGACGGATATCAGATTTCCGTCGACGCCCCTTTAGGCTCCTCGGACCATTGTCTGGTCCGGAGTGTTGTGCCACTAAGGCTGAAATCGCGGTTGCATTCTGCAGGCTGCCGCCGTGTTTGGCACTATAGGTCAGCCGATTGGGATGGGATGCGGTCTTTCTTTGCATCCTACCCTTGGGGGCGGGATTGCTTCTCGCCGGATGATCCCAACGTTGTTGCGGATTCTGTTACTGATGTGGTACTTCAGGGTATGGAACTTTTTATTCCTTCCTCTGTGGTGCCCATTGGAGGCAAATCTCAGCCATGGTTTGGTCGCTCCTGTAAAATAGCATCATGCTATAAGCAGGAGTGCTACCAAGCCTGGGTTGATGCATCAGCGTCACGGGATGTAAACACCAGCGCTCTAAAAACGAAGTATAATTCCGCCTCTAGGTCCTTCAAAAGAGTCATTGCCAAGGCAAAGTCAGAGCACATAGGCAGAATTGGCGAGAAACTAGTTCGCCTTCCTTCTGGATCCCGTGCATTCTGGTCTCTTGCCAAGGCTGTCCAGAGGAATTTCTGTCAGCCATCTCTTCCATCTCTGCACAGGGAGGACGACTCACTGGCCCATACTGCAAAGGAGAAAGCCGATCTTCTAGGCTCTTTCTTTGCGTCTAACTCGACTCTCGATGACGGGGGGAGTACGCCGCCGACCATCCCGCGGTGTGAGTGCTCCATGCCGGAAGTGCAGTTCACACAGCGCTCGGTTCGCAAAGCACTCCTCTCCCTGGACATCCACAAGTCGAGTGGGCCTGACGGAATCCCCCCAATTGTGCTGAGGACGTGTGCTCCAGAGTTGGCACCGGTTTTAACGCGTCTTTTCCGGTACTCCTACTCCCTAGGCGTAGTCTAGGCTTTCGTCCACCCGATCCCTAAAAAAGGCGACCGCTCAGACCCGTCCAACTACCGGCCAATCGCCATCACCTCCTTGTTCTCCAAAACAATGGAGTCCATTGTAAACTGCCAGCTCATGAGGTACCTTGAGGATCACCAGCTGATTAGTGACCGCCAATACGGTTTTCGCCGTGGTCGGTCAGCTGGTGATCTTCTGGTCTACCTCACTCACAGATGGGCGGAGGCAGTAGAGTTCAAGGGGGAGGCATTGGCCGTTAGTTTAGACATTGCGAAGGCCTTCGATCGGGTTTGGCACAAAGCGCTTCTTTCGAAGCTCGGAAGAAAAAGAAAGAGAAGGAGTAAAACACTTTTTACCGCCATTTTTTAATTATTTCTCTGTCTGCCAAAATGAGTGAATCTAACGAAGAAATTCGATACATTCTGAAGTGTTATTACAAAAAAGGAAAAACGCGACTCAAGCCGCGAAAAAATTTTTGACATTTTATGCAGTGGCAGTAAGGGGTAGCACAAAATTGTTTCATGAGTTTTCAGTCCCGGAATTCCAATGTCAAAGATGCAGCGCGCTCTGGTCGCCTTCATACGAATAAAGTCGATGCCATTTTTGAAGAAGTGGAGCAAGATCGGCATAATAGTAGTTACGATATAGCCGAAGAATTGAAGATTAACCACAAAGAGCCATTTGTAAAAGTGTGAATATACAAAAAAGCTATATATTTAAGTACCCCACGAACTCACTGAAAGAAACCAAAGGAATCGTGTACTCATTTGCGATTCTCTATTGAATCGTAATAAAAATGAACCATTTTTGTAAAGATTTATTACTGATGATGAAAGTGGCTCACCTACGACAAGGTCGTGCGAAAAAGGTCATGGCCAAAGGGTAGTCAAGTCCACAGATTGTAGCGAAACCCCGATTTACGCGCAATAAGGTGATGATGCTTTTTTGTATAAAATGAGGGTGACAAACGAGCACACAGTCCACCTGATGGTAAGTGGATGCAGTGGCTGATATACATCTAAATTTTAACCTCGATTAATAATTAAAACGCGGACGCGTTGTCACCCCTGAGGACTAAGATGGAATGCCTCTTTCAAAACACAGCACTATTAAGCTGCTATTTTACGCTGATATTCTGTGAGAGCGTGTTCCTTCTCCGGTCGAGCCGACCCATTCGTGCTACAATCATAATATAGCTGCAGTGTGATTCTACCACCTATAAATACGTATATTATGCTGATTGTCCGGTGGGATTAGTAGGGCATTGTTTATTATGAACTTTTACTGCTGGGCAAATACATCGATTTGGATCCCTACTGCCAACAACTTGTAAGACTCGAGCAAGAAATAGAAAAAAAAACGACCAGAACTGAACAACAGAAAAGGAGTGGTCTTTCATTATTATAACGCTAGACCACACAGATCTTTTGCCTCTCAGCAATAATTGAGAGAGCTTGGTTGGGAACTGTGCATTCACTATATAGTCCTGACCTTGCACCCTCAGATTTTCACCTGTTTCAGTCTCATCAGAATTCTTGGGGTAGTGTTAGTGTTAGTGCATCAGGAGAGAAAACTACTTGTCGCATTTTTTGATCAAAATCCCAAAATCTCTACAGCAACGCGATTATGTCCTCTACCTACAAGATGACAACAAATTTCAAACAAAATGGCACATATATAATGTTATAATTAAATGTAATAAAACTTTAAAAAAAGTGTGCATATAAAACACGAAGAAAAATTTTCCCCAACCTATTAAGTTCACCCATAGAATACTATAATACACACATAATAGAACGGGGAAGTGGGCGGAGCCCGTGTAGCCACTAAAATGCTACTAACACGTCAATTGACACGTATAACTGTCAACACGGGATGTGTTTTGACGTTACAATCAGTTAGTTCAATTAGAAAATGCCAAATTGTACCCTATTTACAAATAAATATGTATTAAAATCCGTCTGTCAACACAGCGAATCGGGTTTGTAGTAGTGATTAGGTGATAATACGACGTACAACACGTACGAATTAACTTGAGACTCCGCTGGAATGCGACCCCCTTCCCGACTCCCCGCACCGCGTCCCGCGCTGGCCGTGCGCGCTCAGTACCGATAGCATTTTTGTTACGGATACGCGTCTCGACTCTAGTTCGATATTTTTGATAATTGTTTGTTGTTTGGTTTGGACTTTTGTTTGTTTTTGTTATACTTGAACGTTATTTTATCTGTTTGTTGTTAATTGCGTTGTTTTATTGTTAAGTTTGGACGTTGTGTTGTGCCGTTTTCTTGTGACGTTTAGGAGTTACTCCGCCTTTTTTATTTTTAAAAAAAGATGGGAGGAAAGACAATACATAGCCAAGCACGGACACTTGCTCTAAAAGTTTTAAAATTTTTTGAAGATGAAAAATCAAATAAAAAGTTTCCTATTCCTGTGGACCAAGCTTTAAAGAGGGCTTGTGCAGCAACAGGCATATCAAAGGCAACACTACTAAGAATGAAAAACGAGGCGAAAAAAGTTCAGTCAATTTCTCAAGACCAAAATGATGATGTCACAGTATTATCGGAACCATGTACTTCTCAAACAAGACCAGAACTTAAACTATCAACTCCAGGAAAAAAAAGGAAACAGAGCTCAAAAAAATTGAACTCGACAATTTTGATCTGTGTGCTCTAAGAAACCTTGTTAACAGTTTCTATACAGTACGGAAAGAAATTCCAACATTGAAAAAGATTTTAACGGCTGCAAAAGCAGATCTAAATTTTCCAGGTACGTACCCATATTTATTGACATTTTTTATATGTATTATATATCATACTTTAGGTCATATATACAATATAATATATAGTGGACGAACTCATGAGGGAGCATGGACACGAGGTATTACGGCTGCCACCCTACCATTGTGATTTGAACCCTATCGAATATATATGGAACTTAATAAAACAAAGGGTGGCAGCTAAAAATGTTAACCGGTTTGAAAGGGAAATAGAGGGTTTGACAAGAGACGCAATACAGTCTATAACGGCTTCCGATTGGAAGAAAGAAATTAACCATATCGAAAGATTAGAAAATGAATACTGGGAGAGTGATAGACTTGGAGAAATCCAACAGAGAGAACTAATTATATCCCTGGGAGGGGAAGAATCCAGCTCAGAGAGTGAAAGTGAGGACGATCTAATGGACGGAATAGAACCGATCGTATACAGTGACAATGAATAATAAGTATTATAATGAATCCTTATTAATATTCCTTACTTCTATTCCTTGATTTTACATAGTTTGTGCTGTTCCGCTTATCCAAGATTGATTCACTTTCACCCTAAGGTTGCCTGGGAGAGATTGCTTTTTAGCAATAAGGTCGCCTGTTATGCTTTGTATTTTTATTGTGTACGAATCTGTAACACTTTTTATATTGCAATAAAGTGTATAATAAATAAATTAATAATATTATAAATGAGAAAGTGTGTACGTTTATTTCTTTGTCCTTCCTTGACGCGTTAACTAAAAATAATATTATATATATTATAAAAAATAAATATTTAAAATATATAAAAATGGCAACAGTATAATATCACTTATTACTTCACCCCTTGGCAGAATATTTTATTTTGTTTTTATTAATAATCTCATGCAAATCTCAAAAATTTCAAATAAAAAAATATTACGACGCATTATTATGCACACCGTACATTGACAATTACGTCATCGGCCCAGGTCTCAAGTTAATTCGTACGAGTAGTAATTGCTTGTTTATGTGCTCCCGGCGACGCCAACCCTCCTACAAAATAAGATTGACAGCCATTCTATTGTGTATTATAGTATTCTTTGAGTTCACCGAACAAGACAAGAAAAGTGTATATTTGATTAAAATTGTTTCGCTAGCTTAGTTCCTAGAAATATTAATAGTAACTATGAACTTATAATCAATATATAAATGTAATTATTTTAATTTAATGCAAGCGGTTTTGGGCCTTTCATTTGGGCCCCCCAACAAGTTTTGATACAGGGCCCATCTAAGGTGCGCTACGTCACTGCATAGAAGATCAATAAAGTAGGATATTAATAAAAAACAGATTTCTTGACAAATATATTCATTTGTAATAAACACAATCTTTGGCATATGCTTTAACTTATGACCAGTCTAATAGAGATCAAAACATTACATAACAGCTAATCTTATTACAAAAATATTTGGTTTTTTCCAAACTTGAGCAAAATGAGAAATGCAGTAATATATTTTCTACCGGACGAAGAGATTATTTTAACATGTGTAAAATCTTAATTTGAATATTTTTTTTGACTACAACTTTACACTTGTCTACTTCTAGAAAATTCTATTTACATATTTTTTGTTTACTCATATAAGGAAATAAAACATTATGGTGCTGCAAGACGACTTGTAGCAGATGCTAAAGCAGTTAACGCAACGGCTGCTTCGACCTCATCCCGATCATGTCGCAAGGCTTTAGAGGTTAATAATTGTGGTTTGGACTCAAATTTTCGTCGTTTGCCTTCAGCCCACCAGGAGTAATTAGTTTCACTTGGTTGGAATCGTGCAGCGCTTTCCAACCATTTGCTTAGGAGTATGGGACTTGTAATATTTTTAGAGTCGTCAGTTTTTATGCTCCTATGATCAACTTCATTTGAGTTGTTATTAAAGCTTTCGCACTTATCTGTTGACAATGAGGAAAAGTCCGTGTCTAGATGTTGATATTCTGAGCTAGACTCAGGGCTGCCTTCAAGTCGGGTATCAATGTCCAACGGTTCATGATCGGAACTCGGCGCAGGCTCGCTCCATATGCTGTCGTCCGAACAGATGCTAAATTGTTCTACGTTTCCTTGGGCACGGTCGTTGTAGGTGCGTATAAGATGACCCCATGTTTGTTGATTGCGGTCCACGTTTACATTTTTTAATTTTCGTCGCCAATTGGCAAACCAGTTGCAAATCTATAAAACAAAGAAAACAGGTGAATTTTTTTTTTACCGTGACTTAGATTCGTGACGTTTCTGTAGTCGGTGATGTAGTTAAAATATAACATAGACATAACTATTTAACATATGAATTCCGATTTTAAGATAAATAATATGTTTGTGCTCTGATTGTGCTGATTTATTTCATAGTAAATATGTAGTAAAGCGTAATTGAAACAGTCTTTTAACTTTAATTTATATCTTGTGCTACGTGCTGGAATCGATTGATTTTTTTAATATATATTTAATATCCCTGTATTAATTTAAAAGTATGCACTATGTATGTTAATATTATAAGTAAGTTTAAAAGACAAGTTCTTTCTATACATGAAGATCTTTAGTTGTGGTGTTTAACAAAGCAGTGACAAAAATAGTGCCTATGTATGTACAAACAGCAATTCTTGGCATAAATCCAATTAGGTTGCAAGTAGGCACAAACATGTTGCCTACTTGAAAACATGTATTGTAAAAATTGAGTCTTGATTTGAATTTAATAGATGCACAAATCTTACTTGTATGTATGTTAGTCCTGTTTCTCGAGACAGATATTTTTTTTCTTCTCGATTAGGGTAAGGATTCTCTCTTCGACGTACGAGCCAATCTTTCAAATACCGTTTTATTTCTGGCGTAAAAAGCCTCTTCTGTGGCCGCTGTCCAGCTACTAGACTTCTCCTGCAATATGACACAAATATGTTTGTTTTATTTAATACTCAAAAATAAAACCCCCATGTTATTGACAACGCGATCATTGTTATACGTTAATATTTGTTCTTTTTTTATGGAGGAAATGAGGTGAAAATAATTTATGTTATTATATATTTGATTTGTGAGTGACGCACATAGAAAATAATTTACTAGAATATGAAAGCAATGACTCATCGACTAACCGAGTGTATCGCCTGTTTCGTACTGGTCTCAAGGACTTTCCACTATCCTCCGTGGTAGGTGATCCATCCATTTTAGCCTCTTTGACCTCCTGCTCTCTTTGGATAAGTGTCATCGGATTACAAACTGTTCCTAAGATTAAAACGAGATTAAGTGACAAAACAGTCTTCAAAGTCACCAGCTGAGCTACGAGCACGTGCGAGGGCAACGCTGCTTGCGACACGACTCGTGTCCCACAATGTTGTCGCTGTGGGGGATGCTTAGTGGTCTATTAAAAAATAAAGAGAAGACGACATAAATAGAATCTCCTTAAAGCATATATTTAATTACATCGAATGCAAGACCTATATCAATGGTTAATTCCATTTAAATTTGTATCGATGTAACAAAACACGACGATCACATTCCTTAGATCACTTTTGGCTGTTGTTATTTGCTAGGGAAGTTAGCCATACACAATATCTAAACATATTAGTTACTTTTATTTGAGAGCTCATAGGGGAGTTTAATTGAACGTCTTTGTTTCAAGCTATTGTATTCAGTAATCATCATTAAAAACAAAAAACATGTTAACTGTTACGTGTACCTACTATCGAGGTCAATGTTCTTTTAGTCTATTCACATTACAAATTTTGAAACAAAAAATAAAATAAACTGCGATCATTTAAAAGGAGAATAATGACTAACAATAGTATTCTTAAACATTGTAAAATATTTTGGTTATAGAACATACGTACCTGATTGTGGGAAAGCTCACTGGATGTGTGAAAATGGCGTCGGATAAGCGGGCGACGGCGATGGTAGCGACGCGGCGCGGGCGCTTCGTTTTGCTGCAAATTCATGTTATTTCAGGATGTCTCCCGCGATGTCTTCAAACACCGTTCTAACAACAATGTTATGTTTTTTCATAAATACTCATCATTTACAAAACCAACAAAATAAATTTTAAATTCAATCCACTTCACTTCAATTCACTTGTAACTTATAAAGTAAACTTAATAGCGTAACAAAAATAATTAATTCCGTTTAATAACTCGATTATTTTTAGTTTTTTAAATGGAAGATGATAGATCTATTTCCATTTTATTTCTAGTAACAATAAAAAACCGTGTGGTGGCGGTGGAAGAATACTCACAGCGCTCACATCAACATTTATCATACCGTGTCGTGTCGTCAAAAGAGGCGACGGAGAAGGAAAATGATCCGGGAGATGGGTCGTGGCGAACAACTTCCTCGTAACAGCTTAATAAAGATAACAAAATGCACTTGCCAACCCGCTCGCCAAGCGTGGCAACTATGGCATCCCTCTACAAACCAATCAATGGGGAATGCCTGTTTTCAGCAATGGAATTTTGGTAGTTTGTAATGCTAACAATAAAAAATGTAGGTTTTTAGGGGACGATTTTTCATTCAACAGATAAAAAATATTCTTTAGATGAAATACAACATGAATTAAAATTTACAGTGGTATAAACAAAACAGTAAAATTTTATTATACGACTTTTACCCACAGTGAGGATGTAATTTATTTCACGGATGACTTTTATTTGACGATTGATATTTTTCGTTCTAATCATACTTAATCATAAAAAGTCCAACCTCCCTCGCCCAACCTCGCTTCGCGTTTGAGGTTTGCAATAACACAATACTATATTTACTTTAATATAAACCGTTACCGTTATGGTTATAGCCTATTAGATTCCACTGCTGAACATAGCCCCCCCCCCCCATACGTTGCATCATAGGGGAGAATATTTATCATAGTAGCCACGCTTGGCAACCGCAGTTTATTTTTTATTTTAATTGTTATTAGAAAGACGCTCCTGCCTATCTTCTGATTAGTTTCTCTCTGTCTCCCTCTTAGGGCACCCACGGGATGATACCGGGTGGTGAATATTACATCTCACACCGCCACTACACGGTTTTCAACGGTTGTCAATTAAATAAAGGTATATTTTACTTCAAAATATACCTTTATTTTTTATACTTTACTTAATTATAATGATATACATAAGATACTGTTTTCAGTATTCGGTTGACAACTTATTCCTTACTAATTTCAAAGAAAGTTTCACTCTCCGAAATGATCGTTTTATTATTTGCGAAGTGCAATGTAAAATATAATTATATTTTTGTTTTAATGTTTAGATTATATTACAATCTATATTGTTTGGAAAAACTCTAAGGCGTTGTAATTTGTTGAATTAGTATTTCGTTTTTCATACGCCTCCCAATATAGAGCGGGTTGTAAGATAAACGATTTTTTTTAATTTAATAAACTAGATATAAATCGAGTTTCAAGCGAATATAGATCGTATTTCTAGACCTGGAATATTTTAGAATTGAGAATTTTTAGCAGGTTTTATGGTGTTAACCTTCTCACAAATGGGTATTTATCAAAGGCTAAGAGATTTTCCTGACTACCTGACAATTATAAGTTAAATGAAATAATAAACTGCGGCTAGCAACCCACCCGCCAATTTGTGTCGTGCCAATTATGGGAAATATCCCCCCTCCCCCCCCCCTATGCGTAATCTATGGGAGAGTCCTATGTAGTAGTAGACTTTTGATAAACTGTTTGTTTTGTTTTTCATTTAACATTATAAATGTGATGTGAGCGGTGTGAGTATTCTTACACCGCCAAATCACGGTTTTTTATTGTTACTAGAAATAAAATGGAAATAGATCTATTATCTTTCATAGATTATATTATGGTGACGTAAGAAGTTCCATCATCTCATCTCATCCCAATGTTGTACTCATATTTATCATCAGCGGCGACTATGAGAAAGGACGAAAACCTGCGTATCGAATCAAACCGACCGCTTGACCGTCTGTCAAGCGCCATGACAAAAGCAAATCCTGCCTACAGCTGAAGGGTGATGATGATGATGATCTTTTTCACCATAGTCTCTGCGTTCAAGTTTTTTGGTATCGCAATTATAAATCAATCTGTACTGAAAGGTAATGGTGGTTTCAACCCAACTAACCAAAAACCGTGAACGTGTTCATTATTCATATTGAATGCTTAAATATTTGGGTTCGCATTTGAGATCTACTTTTTTTATAGAAGAAGGGGCAAACGAACATGCGGCTCACCTGATGTTAAATGACTACCGTCGCCCATGATCAACCGCAACATCAGGGGAATTGCAGGTGCGTTGCCGGCCCTTTAGAAAGGAGTACGCTCTTTTCTTGAAGGTCCCTAGGTCGTATCGGTCCGAAAAATCGCCGGTAGTAAACTATTCCACAGAGAGGTCGTACGCGCAAGAAAATTCCTTGCGAAACATACAGTGGTGGACCGCCAAGCATCCAGATGGTGTGGATGATATCGGGACGTTTGCCGCATAGTGTGTTCACGAAATTTGGCGGCTGGGATTAATTCTAACAATTCCACAGAGCACTCCCCGTGATATATGAGAAAGAAAATGCAAAGAGACGCAACATCTCTTCGCAGCGCCAGTGAATCCAGCCGATCGGAAAGCACTCGGTCGTCGACGATTCGAGCCGATCTGCGCTGAATGCGGTCTAGTGGAAGGAGCTAGCCCCGGGGAGCCCCAGCCCAGAGATGGGAAAAGTATTCCATGTGAGGCCAAACCAGCGCCTTGTAAAGTTGCAGGTGGTGAGCCGGCATTCCAACTCGCTGTATTTGTAGCTTTAAAAAATGATTGTGACATTTAATATATTCGGAAGCCTACAAAACAATAAAATATTAAATACATATTTGGTGTAAGGGCACATGTGTTAATGGTTATGGGACACACACGTGTCTTGTCGTCAGAACATTACTAAAATGTTTTCCTTTTAAACTCTAGCTATGTAGAGCAACAATGATTTTTTTAAATTATTTCCGTATTATAATTTTTAGTGGTTTATTAAGTGGTTTCACCCCGGACAGTCTTTATATATGGGTAGTTAACAGTAGTATAATTTCAGGGAGAATAATATAGATGTAGCGCATCATAAATCTTGTGGAAATATAATTTGAATGAAAAAATTTCATAATATTACTAAAGGAATCTGTTTACAATAGTTGTAATTGAATTGTTACTTAACGATAATAATAATTTTATAGTTGTATGCGTTGCACTTTTTAAATAAAATGCATAGGTACTAGAGTAATAGAAAATGACGCAACAAAGTCATAAGTGACATCATTTAGCTGTATTCGTCGACGCGACGTAACAATACTCTTTTATCGATTAAATAGAGTGACTCTATTGTTTGACAGATTTTGTTCTATAACACATAAATATAACGGTCGAAATAAAGCGGTGGGCCCACTAAACTAAAATATAGAGTTAAACTCTCTTTAATTTTGCCGGGGCGATTTCCGCCGAGGCCAGAACATCGATATAATAGCAGAGCACTGCGTATGTCTTTTTCATGTGCTTTGAAATTTCAATTTGTTATCTCTTTCTAGATCCCATCGCATTTCGTTCGAACATAATCGGGTGAACGCCATACAAATTCAGACAATCAACTCTACATTTACAGTTTACACTTTAGTTTACACATGCGCCGCGGCGTTTGTCTGATATAAACGTGTGGCGTGTTGGGAGTCAGGAGTTGTTGCGTGATTCGGTTTGACGTCAACTTTGTTACGGTCGCTTAATCTAGTATCGTATAACAATCTAGAAAGCATAAAAATACTTACTGAAAGTGAGTCAGTTGTGTAAAAATAATTTAGTAGACAGTGTTTTACCTAGCGGTGGTCAAGCATCGTGGACAGAAAACCGCCGGTAATCCTCATAAAACCCACGTGCGTTGTGTTTACCGGTGTACTTGATTGATTTTTTACGTTATGGGTGAAGAAACTCTCAATGAAGACGGAAAAGTAGTATTAGAACGGAAAATAACCCTATTCAATGGTGTTGGAATAATAATCGGGACTATTATTGGTTCCGGAATATTTATATCTCCGACGGGAGTTTTCATTTACACAGAGTGAGTCTCAGAATTTTTTCCCGCCTTTCATTTATATACTTAATTAGAAGTACCAAAATAAAATAGGTCTACATATAAATAATTAAGAGATAGTTATTTTAAAATTATTAAAAAATTTTGAAAAATTTAACTAATATTAATAATTACAATGACTCAATATTTACAATAATAACTTTATTTAAAATGACTTAAAATTAAGAAGAATTTTTTTAAAATAATTTTATGAATTATTTGAGGAAGGAAACGCCTTTTTAATCTACTAAATGTTTCTTTTTCAATATGACCAAATAATTGGCCACTTCGTCATAAGCTCATAACTCATGATATAACTCTGTGGGTGTCGTAAGTGGTGACTGAGAAAACTCAAACAGGACAGATAGACACTTAAATAATAAAAAAAAACTGCGGTTGCTAAGCCGCCTACGAAGCGAGGCCAAATATTGCAAATATCCACTATGTGGGATAGTCCTTCCCCATAAGATGGATATTTCATGTTTAGTTCAGCAGTAGATTATGATAGGCTGTGAAGATGATCATCATCATCACGAAATAATTTCCGAGTGACAAAGTATACATATAATATATGATGATAAATGAGGACAATTCTTTTGGTTAAACTACATCAGCAAAGAAACCGTTGTTCAGCGTAGAAAACTACAATCAAAGGCAGTTTGCGTTGCAGTTTTTGAGATAACGTAGGAGGTACTCGTGCTAGAATACTATTATTTCATTGTAAAGGGTACTATTTAATTGTAAGTAATAAAATTATACCAGCTTCTGAGAATTATGACATTTAAATTTTTTGTACACATTTTTATACACCCGTTTATTTTTTTAATTAACATTAAGGTCTAATATAACTCTCGTTTTTATGTATACAACGTAATTTTTTCATAATGCTTTATCTTGATTATAGCTTTCCATCTGTTTGTAAATTCACCACTGGACGCAGATAAAGCTTTCTCTATGAGGTAGAAATTTATTTGATTTTCATTAATAAATAGTTTTATTGTTATTGCTACAAGATCATTTTTGCTATATCTCTTCTTCTTTATCAGCCCGTTAATGTCATATGTCATAATAATAATATTTTGTTATGTTCCGTTACTACAGTGTTTTTTCCGTAGCTACAGTATCTATATCTTTTTTAGCGGATGTTTAACTATTAGCTTTTTTGTGACATGAGCTTTCGGGCGAAGCTTTGCATCAAGTGGCATGCATGCTTAAATACTATGTGGCACTCGGCAGTATATCCGTATCTTATTGATAAAGACCCGATGATAGTCGTGTTTTTATTCGTAATATCAATATAGAGATAATTGTAGAATAATAACTGGATTGTTTATCGATCAACTGTCCTTTTTTAAGTCTGTTAAAAACGACGAGACGAAAACTTAATCAATATAAATAAATAAAATTAAAATTTTTATTCGTAATGTCAAAATAACAGCTTTTTACTAAATTCATGTGACTTTTAACAAATATAAAACAATTTTTTTACCATTTTGTCTGTCTGTCCGTCGGTTTGTTCAGGCTAATCGCCGAAATAGCTAGACCGATTTTGGCGGGATTTTCACTGGCAGATACCTATTTGATGCTAAAAACAGTAATTTGGCTACTTTTATATTAGAAAAATAACTAGCAGCGAAACCCGTCGTTAAATAAATCATCGCACACTTAATGGTTATAAAATCAGTTTTTCTATCTTATAATCTATGTACACTCATCTTTTTTATTATTATTCAAAATATAAAAAACAAACTGATACACAGAGGGAATTTTTTTAACCCTACAGCAGAAACCACAAACGGTTTAGTAGCTGTGGTCTATTAACTATAAACTATTGTAAAAATAACTTTTATATATATTAAACTATTATATATATTAAACTATTATTGATAATAATGGTAGATTTATATATTTATTAACCAATCAGCTAATCGCTAAGCATATTAATAAATGTATAAGTTTGAAACTTTGTACCATTAAATGTACGTTGTATATACGAAATCGACTGATTAGTAATAACTTATTAAAATGATAATGAATCAAATTCAAAGGTAGTTTGCATAAATAAAAAATATATGTTTTATTGAATAAAAATATTTAGAGATTTATAAACGCTTATATTTTTTCAATTTTTGTTTGACAACACTTGCCTATATACATTTGTTGTTTTATTATTTGGACTGAAAATGAATATTCTTCGAGGTGACCCAACTCTTGACATGCAACGTACAATTGACCGTGTGAAAAGCATGATTCTCAGAAATTAACGCCACAATATTGGAATCTTTGACCCTGTTTTATTGATGGTCATTCTATAAACTAACTTGGCTGGGAATTGTAATCGCTTAAAATTGAGATGTAATCTAGTTGATATTAAAGGTATTCGCGGTATAAATACCATTTATCCTTTTACCTTTCCCCGTTATTATACTGGCCTCGATAGTGTTATTCTGTAGTTGTTTGATACAGAGTCTTATATCATTACACAGTTTCGGCGAGTTCAGATTTCGTAGTAAAATGATGGGCGAACCAACTTTCAATTTATGACAGTCTAATGGCATTCCTGAAAATTCGGTAGGGAATTGAAGTTTTCATCTTCATCAGTTATTTTATGGATCGACATGTATAAGTTTTCTCTTCTCTCGGAATCATTTCTTTAATAGTGCTGTTGATTTTGTTGACAATATCCTTTTTCGTTGTCAAAATAATTCTTTCGCATAACCATTCTGAATTAGTATAATTATCCACAATATTCGTGTATATATTTATACCTTGTTCAGGTGTCTCAACAACATTGTACTATTCAATTGTCAGTACGATTTGGCCATAACTTTCATCTACGGGATAGGTGCCTTCTCCTATTCGTAGTAGACTTTCGGAAAAATCTTGTGCTTTTACGTCTCCTGAAATCAGTGCTCTCGTATTTTTTGTTAACTTAACTTTTTGTACATGTTGCCAAATGGGTGATTTCTTCAAGCAGACATTAATTTTATCCGTTGGTGTTGATTTCGGAACGACATGTAGCGTTTGAATTATTTAGCGATTAAATTAATTAAAAATGTATTTCCAATACGACCAAGTGCATCCAGAAATATAATACCACCTTGTTGTTTTTTGTAATAATCCATTATTATGTAATATACCAATTTTTTACTTTGAATTAATAAAGGTGTGTTGTGTTGAATGTTGCTTTTCAGATTGTCAATGTTATAATTCGTGTTTTTTTATTTATTAGGATTACCAAAGATTGATACATAATTACATCTTTAATTAAAACTTACCCGCTTAGATTTTACCCGCGTCATTGTTCTCAAACTTAAACAAAAAACCTACAAGTAGGTCTATACTTATTGTGGTCTTTAGGCAAGAGTTTCAATTACCGAAAAATTACTTTAAACTCAGTTTTTTTGCTATTATCTCGAAAATTGTTTGATCGATAATTCTTACATGGTTTTTAGTTTATAAAATTAATCATCAAAAACCATTTATTTGATCAGTTTTTCGATGTTACAAAAACTCCAGCATGTTATCAGATAAAATATAGCCTAGATAATACCTAGCATTGTTCTCTATTTTTTCGTCAAATTTCATCATAATCGGTTCAACCATTCCAAGTATTAGTCCGGAAAGACAACAGTTTTATAAATTGTTGTTCGTGTCTTAATAGTGTAATGAAAGTAACCCGCTGAGCTGAAGAGAATCCAGTTATTTCAATATTATATACAAACACTGATTTTATTTATATGATAAGTATGTACTTATAGTTAATCAAAGAAAAATTTAAACTTTTTAAAGCCGCTGCTGCACTTGAAGTTAATGCATGTGTTAATAGAATAATACCAAAATAATATGATTAAAATAATTTTATTTTCCCAATACATTTTATTGATTATAGTATTTTACTCCTCAACTGAGACCCATAGAGAGTAAAAGTGGTAAAATTAAAAATTTTGTACAACCGACTTCAATACAAATAAATGAGAACATTATCACTGTAGTCGAAGTCAATTAAACACGCATTATTAAGGATAACTCAAAACCTACTAGTCAGATCCTTATTAAATTTATATGGGATCACTTGAGAAGCATCAGCTATCGAATAAAAAATCAAAATTGGCTCATATAGAAAAAGTTCTGAGATAACACGCATTAAAAATACGGTCGAATTGAGAAATTCTTCCTTTTTGAAGATAGTTGAAAAGACCGATTTCATCATACGTGAAACAGTCTGAGAAAAATATCTTTGACAGACAGACGACCACCACGATGATCCCACATTATACTAATATTGGTAAAGCCGCTCGCTTGTTTCTGGAAATGATCGTTTCCAACACGAAAACTCGAACTTTGCTCTCTTAATCAAAAAAATATATATATTTAAAAGAGTCAGCTACAACTTATTAAATAATCACACTACTTTCCCAATATAAATTTTAATATATAATCTGTCTTATAAATTCCAGTACATTCAATTTCATTCATTTAACATTCCAAATCATATCAAAGTTAATGTACAAATGGCCATTTAAACACTTTCAGTTACACCAATTGTGTAGTTGGCAGAATGCATGTTCTGCTTTAGTAACTTGTATTGTCTGAATTGATGAATGGCATAATATGCTAAAATTTTTGTAAAGTGAAGTTAAAAGTTAAGGTGGTCATTAAGTGACAATGCAAATTAAAAAATATTTGTAGTTCGTGTGGTGTCGAGTGTAATTTATTGTCAGTTCGCAGAAATACAGCTTCCTGCGAAAATTAAATAAAAAAGTTTCCACTTTAAGATTCTAAATTATGTTTGCAATACATAATTTAGCAGGAAATGTTCTTTTATGTTCACTTTTATAATGTATTCCTTTCATATTTTTAAATCTTTGTATTTTATATTTCTTCTTGCATTTTGAAGCAAAACGGTTTTTTACTAATTTTACTAAAAATTTTGGTCAACTGGGAATTGTTATATATAGATGTACAAATAGTTAGATTTCTATTTGTGTTATCGAGTTTACAAATTACAAATAGTTTGTCGTCTGACATTACCGAAATTTTGGTTAATTTATATCAGTCCATTCTTATAAAAATACACTATGATTCATTACCGTTTGAGATAAAAAATTACCTTCAACGATTCGTTACAACCTAATCTATCTTATGTCTTATCAAAAGACTTTTAACCTTTGTTTATAAGAAGTAGGTATAAGAAAGTGCTTCTTAATTACGTATAACGGTTATATGTAAATTAATTAGTTAAACGTTAATCTTAATGACCACCAAGTTAGCGTACTTCTTTCAAGTCTGATAGGAGAACAGTGAATGTACTGCAAACAATTATTGAGCAATAAGGCCAAGGTTAAAACGACCTCAGCTGCTCAATTAAATTCCAAACATAAATTGAATTTGTTCTTTCTATCTTTTTATGTATTGATACGTTTTTTTATTACTCTTAAAAATGTAGCAGAATGGATGGAAGGATTTACAATCATGGCCGGGAGCTACGAGTTGTACATAAATTGCGAACCACAGTACAACAGTGTTCCTGACTATTAAACGACTAGTTCTAGGTTAAAGGTTGTGTAATAAATATAGCAATTAACTAAAAACCTAAAACAATAATACTATTATTAAAACCAATTTTCTAGTCTTTAATGTGTCAAAAGTCACATAAAATATTTACAATACCTAGTATAATATGTACACCACAATTGAGAACTTACCAAAGTATTCGGAAATCGTCACCTTGATCTTACCTGACCAGGGGAATATTGGTATAAGCACTTGACTAAAAAAATGATGTTGCTCATCTCATAATTCAATTAAGTCATATCTAAGAGAATTGCCTTTTACGTAAGGTACATTCAATTTACAAAGAAATTTTGTAAGGTCTGACTGAATGGAGAGCATTATAATTTGTAATATATTTGCAAAGAGTAAATATCCACTACATTTTAATGCTATATAGATAGCCATTCTGGTATCAAAAGTACACTGCTGAATTTAAGCCTCCCATAGTTTGGCAACCGCAGAGTTTTTACTATTTTGATCTCTTAACAGGAAGAAGCTAGCACCTATCACATGTTTTAGTTTTTTTTTTCTTAAATAAAATTGAAGTAATTAACGAACTTACAGCCCACCAGCAAGAGGATATTGTAGCCCATGCACTTTAAACAAATAAAGCAAACAACTTAAACAAAAAAGGCTACGGAGGAGTTTTTACGTCCGAGGATTAAGATGAAATTTAATCTGTATATATATTGACTTTTCCTTTGGTTTTTCCTTTGTATCCCTTTTGACCGACAGACAACGTAGACAGTACTATTTGGAGATACAAATAGGTAAGTGCCAACCCATATAGACAGCTAGACAAAAAAGGATTCCTACCAACTAGATTCCCTCTGTCACCGATACTGCCCTTTTAGTAAAGAAAATTACATATCCTTAATTTTTTATAAAAAGTTGGTACAAACGAAGTATTAAATAACTTATGAATTTGATATGGTTATTACACATATATCACGTGTTCAGAACAGGTTTCAGGGTTACGTTCTACTTTCTAGATATGGTATTGCTATCTAATACTTAGATGTCAAGGTGATTTATGCTAGACTCCGACGTCTGAGCCCAGTACGTGTACATTTATATTAATCCAATATTTTATAAGAAGAAATTGCAGCTTTTGCAATTGCTCTTCATTGCTCAAGAGGAATTTGAAGCAATGGTTAGAAAAGTTATAATGAATTTGTTAGGATGTTATTTATAGGGTTGGCATAGTATTCATGTTTTTGTCAGCAGAGAAATGTAATCTAGCAGCGGAAATAGATAATTGATCAGCAAACCATGGCTAGCAAAGATTATTAAATCAATCGGCAATTTTTGACATTCTGGACGGTTCTAAATTTTGTAGTACAGGATATTAATTATATAAGATGCAATGAGTGACTCATTTTCATAAAATTTTGATAATAATATGGAGGAGGGGGAGGGGTGCAGTTAAATCCCCCCTAACCCTCCCCCACTTCCAGAAATGTGAATTTTTTTTAAATTAAGAAAGAATTTTCTAGAATTTTTGTAAAATAATAACCTTATATTTTACATAGAAATATTGTCCCGAAGTTACGTCTGCAATAGCTTCACAGGAAATGCAGCCCCATCGCCCTTGCGTAGTAAATCGCAGGCACCCATGCTCTCCTCAGCAGCTTCGGCTTGCACGGGTGCCAGCAATTTGATACGGCGGGCGGGGGCTGCTCACCCTTGGCGCCTACAGCTTTACAAATACATTCTAGGGGTAGGGTAGACAAGATTACGTAGAGTCGTGGTGTGCTGATTCGATTTTAGAATAGTTTCGACTAATCTTATCTATAAAGTCAGGTTGCCCTAAACTCTGCTATGATAGTGGTAGGTAAACAAAACAATGTGATTTGAATTGTTATAATTTTAATTATAACTTCTCAATTTGCTGTTTTACAAATTAAACAAATTGATTTCAATAAAAATGTAGTTGTGTCCTTTTTAATAAGGATGGCTGTATTCATTCAAAATAATATAACAATTCTCTTTTTTATAGACCCAAGAATTCCCATTCAAAGCTTACTTTGTTTTTAAAAGCCGTTGGTGGCGGCTTAAGAGTATTTGGCGAATCTTCCCTACTACGGCGGAGTCTTATATCTAGCAGTGGTCTTCGACGGGCTGGTGATTGTGATGATGATGATTTAACTATTAAAATAAATAAATTTTAGTCACTTGTTTTATTTATTTTACGAGGTATTGCAGTCCATATTATATCGAGTGACGTGCAGTTTCGTGGTCACTTGGAAGAGAAGGCCAAATTGGCCTCTAAAAGCTTGGCGTGCTCAGCAGAGCGGGACAGTAGTTCATGCCAGCACACCGCCTGCAACTTTACAAGGCGCAGGTTCGGCCGCACATGAAGTACTGTTCCCATCTCTGGGCTGGGGCTCTCCAGGCCTCCTTCCATTTGATCGTATTCAGCGCAGAGCTGTTCGAATCATCAGCGACCGAGCTCTTTCCGATCGGCTTGACTTCACTGGCACTGCGAAGAGATGTTGCATCTTTTTGTGTATCTTATCGCATTTACTACGGGGAGTGCTCTGAGGAATTGTTCGGACTAATTCCAGCCGCACAATTTCACCATCGCATATCGCGACAAAACTCGCGATACCATCCATACCATCTGAATGACTGGCGGTCCACCACTGTGTGATTTAAAAGAATTTTTCTTCCTCGCATAACTTCCTTGTGGAATCGACTACTTACCACCTGATATTTATCTGGACCGATACGATTTAAGGACCTTCAATAAAAGATCCTACTCCTTTTTAAAAGGCCGGCAACGCATCTACAATTCCCCTGATGTTGCAGTTGTTCGTGGGCGGTGGTAATCACTTACCATCAAGTGAACCATATGCTCGTTTGACCCCTCTCCTATAAAAATATAGTACTGTTCTGAGAATTTAAAAGTTTAAGATAGGAAACTTCATGAAATGTCCAGCTTAAAAAGTGGTATGGTATGATTATACAATGTAGTATTGATAAAATTTTCGTGCTGTTTTTTTATCCGCGTCTCACCCGTATCTCAAATTATGTGGCACAGTATAGCCCAGACCGGTCCGGCCTACCTATTTGGTTAATTTTATTTTTGCATCTTAGATTATAGACCAAACTAGTAAGATTACTATTTATACTATATACTTTTGGTTGTGAAAGGAAAAGTGAAAATCTCCCACTTCAATCAAACAAACTTCGATAGCGTGATTTAGGCATGGCTTCGTTTTTAATAACTTGTTATTACTTAGCATAACTGTGTTGACAAAACAAATTAGTCGTTTAGAAGTTACATAATTACAATTTTATTTATTTTATTATAGGCGCAGCGACGATTATAGTTATAAAAACTAAACTATAGTTATAAAAACTAATAGACTTACTAACGATTATAGATATAAAAAGTTACGTGCTAGTGCTTGCATATGATCCTGGCTGGTATTAAGTAGTTATAGTAAGTAGTGATGCAGTCTTGTATCGTAAAAACCTAGCTTAGTAAAAGCCTTCCACTATTCTTTGTAACTTCAACTTTATCGTTACTATTTATGAGTATTTTTCATATTTAAGTATTTGTGGTAACTGTTGTGTAAGCTATAACATGTTTTTCGGTCAGCGCAAACACTTATCAATTACAATTGCGTGTTGATCAAATCTGAATTTACTTTCACTTTAAAAGAGGTTAACTAAATGAAATCGTGTCTTTTTATCTAGTAGGTTACTTGGGTTACCAAGTATTTCGACGAAACCGCGGTTATAAAATAAAACATGTCTTATCTTGATCAAAAAATAAGGTTGGCGGTGTGGTAAGCGTACACAGAACTAATACCATCAGATTTTTTAATGTTGCAGCTTTATTATGATAGCTTTATACTAGGTCGGTTCGGTCAGGGAAGAGCCTCGTTCTCAGACAATATTAGCGTGAAATAGCAGCTTTTCTGTCGTGTTTCGTATGGTGAGTGTAGAGAACAGGAGACCCTTTTTAGAATGAAACATTCCATCTAAATCCCGAGGGGAGACAATAAACTTTTTCTTTTTCCTTTTTTTACTTATTATAAGCCAGTGCTTGAACATAATCCACATTTTGATTCTTGTTTGAGGATAGATGTAGGTCTATGGGTCACAGTGGTGGACTGTTTGCTAGTTTCTCATTCTTTGACTATAAAAAAAATACTGAATGTAGTATTACGGGAAGCACCTAATCACCACTCTCATATTTGCGTTTTTTCAAATTTCGAATGAATTTGCGGGTTGTCAGAACATTTTTTACTAACGTAAGCAGGGTTCAAATTTTAGTCATTTATTAAAATAACTCAATTAAGAGATATGGCTAATCCATTATAGCAATAGGCTGGTCTGTTTTTTGTTTTCTAATTTTATGGTGTACCTAACTTTTTCATCCAGTTCACCTAAAATGATTATTTTAATTTAACATCGTGGTAATTTACCTTGAGTTGGCAATTCCTTTTGCGTTCATTAAAAAAATAGACCCGAAACTCCATTCCAAAATCCACTGGTGAACGTTGGCATTTTTAGAGTAATGTCACAACGCAGTCATGAGCCACCTGCATTTTTGGACTTTCTTTTATGTCTTACTAGGTCTTAACTCCTTTTTGTAAGGGCTAAATGCTTGCAACAGTAAAAATACGTGATGAAGTCTTAGTAATGTTAGAAAGACTTACCAAAACCTAAAACTTTAGAACGCAATACATGTTTATCTGATGAGACGTTTTATAATAACTCAGAAGAAAATCCACACATATAAATAAAATTGACGGCTCCGTGGCGCAGTGGCTTAGCAATGAGTGGCTGCACTGGGGGTCGCGGGTTCGAATCCCGCACGGAACAAGTATTTGTATGGCCTACAAGTAATTGTTCCGGGTCTGGATGTTTGTCCTTGTTAAATTTGTGTTTATAAACTGCTCCCACGATACAGGAAAAAATCCTAGTGTGGAGGTAACGTATAAGAAAAAAAATCGCTTATATAAATAAAATTGAATTGTCTGTTTGCGATATCGAAATGACTGCCTTAAATTAATCTCAGGGGGTTATGTTTTTTTATAGGATAGGGTGACAAGCTAGCACACAGACCAGCTGATGGTAAGTGGTTGCTGCGGCCCGTAGACATCTACATCTATCCTCGATTACAATCGAAATTCAATTGCGTTGTCACCCGTGATGACTAAGATGGAATGCCTCATTTCCAGTAAAAAGGGTCTCCGGTTCTCATTCATTAAACTACTATTTCACGCTGGTATTCTGAGAGAGCGCGGTCCTTCCCCGGTTGAGCCGACCCATTCGCGCTACAACTATACTAGGTACTAATATAACTGCAGCATGGCTCTACCACGTATCAGCTATTATGTGAATAAAAATAAACGGCATGAAAGCCATTTGTAAATTTTTTGTCTGTCTGTCTGTTCAGGCTAATTTTCGAAATAGCTGAATCGACTGAGATTACACTTAACGAACAGGTGTAGAGCAGTGACAGGAGTGGTCTAAACTATATTTTATCTGAAAAACTTGGAAACCATTAAATTGTGAAATGGAAAAATTGATAAAACAAATCGTCATTGATGATTCTTTTTTAATAATCTAAACGACGCAACTATAATAGATCCCGCTCAGGCGAAGCCGGGGCAATATTTTGAAGATCAAACTCTAAGTAAGGTAGGTGAGGTCACTTTAAGATTTGCCGCCCTATAAAACGAAAACTAAGAGGATGACAAACACGAGAACACAAAGTCGTATACTATAACTAATATATTAAGAAAATAAAAATAAACAAGTTATAGCAACAATTATAAACACTTCGAAATATCAACTTAAAAAAATACTAACTACACTACACCATCCCAAAATCGACTAATATGTTCACTATAATGTCCACTGTCAAAATGGCGTCGAAAAAACAGCGCCCTTTTAAGCCTTTATTATTTGATTGATTGATGAAGAGCTATCGTATCACAAAGCCATATATGCAAACAAGGCTGTAATTTTTAAGTTATAAGAAAGAAGACCATATTAACCGGATGACCATATAACCATCACGTACGCTATACATGCGCATAATTTTTTGTAAGAACTGTAATTCTTTTTTGAGAATAATAAGCAACTTATAAAATCTATTTACATCTTCTCCGTTGGCCTGTAACCCTTAGGCCTTCGTGGTCGAAAACAATTGATTCTCTCTTTTTTCGAAACTGTCTTCTGCGACCTACGATTAATATGGAAAAGTTAATATTAAAACCTTGCATTTACGATACTAAAATATGAGACTATTGAAACAATAAAATAATTTCAAAATTGTCTTGTTTCAGATCGGTTGCGGCTTCCCTCATTATATGGCTCGTCTGTGGTTTACTATCTACATTGGGTGCTCTATGCTATGCGGAGCTCGGAACTTCCATTACAAGATCTGGTGGTGATTACGCCTACATTTACACAGCGTTTGGGCCCCTGCCGGCTTTCCTTAGGCTTTGGATAGCTTTGCTTATTATTAGGCCCACAACACAAGCAATTGTCGCCCTGACCTTTGGACATTACGTCGTGAAGCCTTTCTTCCCTGAATGTGATCCACCCCAGGATGCTGTCAAGCTACTTGCCGCTGTTTGTTTATGTAAGTTTATTTAATTACTTATATTATATCTATACATTAAAACATACTACAAGCCACCGAAGAAGATTAGTCCATCCATCAAATGTAATATTCATCTACAAGATACAGAAGTGTACAAGCTAGACTGTGAATGTGGTCTCTCTTACATAGGTCAAACAAAAAGATCTATAAAAACCTGCGCTAAGGAACATATAGATGACGTGAAGCACCGACGCTCCGGAAAGTCTGCAGTCTGCGAACATGTTCAAGATCGTCCCCATCATTACATTAGATTTGATAAACCACAAATCCTCGCAAAGAACACCGATTCCTACCAAGGATGATACGCGAAGCTATTGAAATTAAAAAACATCAAAATTTCAATAGAGAAGATGGGTGGGTGCTGCCATCTGCTTGGGATCCTATAATTAACAAAATTAAACCCAAACCCAAGCATACCACTGCAAGACTTCATGATACTATAAGCTCGTTTTGTGTAAATTGGACCAAAAATTAATATACAAAAGCCTATGACATTGGGACGTCAAACATATCAGTCCCCCCGTGACCATGGGTGCTAAACACCCGAAACGTCGGGATAATAAAAATAAATTTAAAGTAGTAATTAAACGCGATAAAATCCGTAAATAATAGTTTTATTCAACGTGTGTTCGCGTAAATTTCAATTCATTTCGTCACGATGTTTTTCTTTAGCTTCGGGTAGGTGATAAATAAAACAATAAATGCAATTAACAGTTTAATTGGTGCCGGCGGGAATCGAGTTGGGAAATTTTACGTAGAGCGCTTGTCAATTTAGTTACGGCTTCTATTCGCCTACCATAAATCGAATTTATTATGTCAAGTAAATTATTAAACAATTGGTTTACATGTTCATTTCTCATTCATTCCTTATATTCTTTCACAAGTCCGTTGCTGAACGTAGATCTCCCCAAGGAATGCCAGAAAGTACGGTTCTGAGCTACCAGCATCTATCAAATTCCTGCCAGATCGCCGCCAGAGTAACCGACATAGTCCAACGGATTAGTAAGCTGAAGTGACAATGGGGTGGCTGTATAGCTCAAGGAATCAACAACCGATCGGGAAGATAGGTTCACGTGTGGCAGTCTCGTACCGGTAGGCGAATGGCGCCTAGTAGTAGTAGGGCGGCCCCCCACTAGATGGAGTGACGACTTGGTATACAGATTATTACATATAAAATAGAATATTACGTACAAAATATTAAGAAATTGATTACCAATTTTTTATCTCCCTTAAATTATGAGGAAACAGAGACATTATTACAATACAGACACTAAATGAACATATTATACACATACGTACAATCATACTCAGAACATACTCATACACTACTCATATAACATGCACAAAATGATTTCTTATATTTACGCGAACACTACACATTGAAATAATACTCGTTTTTACGGAATTTATCGCGTATATTTAACTTTTTAATACCCGACGTTTCGAGAGCTTTATAGCACCCATGGTCACGGGAAGGACTGAGATGTTTAACGTCCAGATGTCATAGTTAACCGCGGTTACCATAGATTAAAATTTAACTTTTGTTCCGATCTACACAGTATGAACTTATGGTATCATGAAGCCTTGCAGTTGTATGCTTGGGTTGGGATTTAATTTTATTTATTATAGGATCCCAAGCAGATGGTAGCACCCAGCCATCTTCTCTATTGAAATTAGGGTGTTTTTTGATTTCAATAGCCTCGCGAATCATCCTTGGAAGGAATCGGTGTTCTTTAGCGAGGATTTGTGGTCTATCAAATCTGATGTAGTGACGGGGGCGATCCTGTACATGTTCACAGACTGCAGACTTCCCGGAGCGTCGATTCTTCACATCAGCTATATGTTCTTTGACGCGGGTTTTAATTGATCTTTTAGTTTGTCCTATGTAGGAGAGACCACATTCACAATCAAGCTTGTACACTCCTGCATCTTGCAGAGGGACGTTACACTTGACTGATGGTAAAAACTGACCAATCTTCTTCGGCGGTTTGAAGTATGTTTTGATGGAAGCGCGCTTCAAGATGTAGCCAATCTTGTCAGTGACTCCTCTAACATATGGCAGTACAGCAGGTACACGCTCGACTGTGGCCGGCTTCACTCGTTCTCTGTGACGTAGGCGCGGGACCCGAAGCTTGTTGTCATGCAAAACTTGCTTGACGTGTTGGAGCTCGGCAGCCAGGTGTTTACTGTCACAGATCCCTCGTGCTTTCAGAGCTCTTCAGTTTTCAGAGATCTTTGTTTCAGAGAGCACGAGGGATCTGTGACAGTAAACACCTGGCTGCCGAGTTCCAACATGTCAAGCAAGTTTTGCATGACAACAAGCTTCGGGTCCCGCACCTACGTCACAGAGAACGAGTGAAGCCGGCCACAGTCGAGCGTGTACCTGCTGTACTGCCATATGTTAGAGGAGTCACTGACAAGATTGGCTACATCTTGAAGCGCGCTTCCATCAAAACATGCTTCAAGCCGCCGAAGAAGATTGGTCAGTTTTTACCATCAGTCAAGTGTAACGTCCCTCTGCAAGATGCAGGAGTGTACAAGCTTGATTGTGAATGTGGTCTCTCCTACATAGGACAAACTAAAAGATCAATTAAAACCCGCGTCAAAGAACATATAGCTGATGTGAAGAATCGACGCTCCGGGAAGTCTGCAGTCTGTGAACATGTACAGGATCGCCCCCGTCACTACATCAGATTTGATAGACCACAAATCCTCGCTAAAGAACACCGATTCCTTCCAAGGATGATTCGCGAGGCTATTGAAATCAAAAAACACCCTAATTTCAATAGAGAAGATGGCTGGGTGCTACCATCTGCTTGGGATCCTATAATAAATAAAATTAAATCCCAACCCAAGCATACAACTGCAAGGCTTCATGATACCATAAGTTCATACTGTGTAGATCGGAACAAAAGTTAAATTTTAATCTATGGTAACCGCGGTTAACTATGACATCTGGACGTTAAACATCTCAGTCCTTCCCGTGACCATGGGTGCAGTAAAGCTCTCGAAACGTCGGGTATTAAAAAGTTAAATATACGCGATAAATTCCGTAAAAACGAGTATTATTTCAATATGCACAAATTTATATACCACACCACATACTACAACCACTATTAATGCTGTGAGACTGATGGTAGGATACTAAAGTCATGTTTTTATTATCTTTATTATTTACTTTAGGATATTTTATTTCGTTAATAATATTGTAATTCTTGGCTATGGAAGAGCGAAGTCACCTGTGTGCTTAGTGCGAGTTTTTTTAAGCGTTCGATAGCGATAAAGTTAACTACAATTTGTATGGAATAAAAAAAGCGCCAACTAGTGACAATAATTTGAAACACAATTCCTGAGTGCGAGTTTACTACGTGGTTGATATCGATCATCAAACATTGACTATAACATTCGACAACGAGAACGTTAACGCTCGTGATTGGTTGTTTGAAGTATATAGCGAGTGCGAGCGACAATTTTGATCGTTCGAGACGTAACTTATGTAAACTTTACGGCGTCGCTATCGAAAATGTTTTCACTTGGATTTTTACAGTGAGATGGAAGAGTGGGAATAATTGTTGAAGAGTTAATTTTATTTCGTTTTATGTGAACGATGTATACCTACTTAATTATGGCGGGACGTTTCTTTTCGCTTGGAGGATGTTTGCAGTCCCTAAGGCGCAAATAAGTAATAATTATAGATGACTGCTATTCTTTGATTATATAGACAATCCCATCATAATCAAAGCTGCTATTATAACGCCAGTGTTGAAGCACGAGCTTGTGCATATTTTCGTCCGTTGTTACATCCCGACGACAGGCAATTTAAGGATAGATATAGTATTTTCCGCTAAAATATTCAAGTTTTGTGTAAATAGCGTTTGATAAATCTAAGGTCTACTATCTCTATTCAATAATTAAATCTATTTCTTCTAATTTTTTATACAGACCATTTGATCGCTTGCATTAGACGATGCTTTGCCGAGGCCTCCATGCCGAAAATCCAATAAATTCCAGTCCACGTAACCTCGTTACAAAACACGTATCAAACTTCAATTTACATCTATATAACTTAAATTCCATTTACTGCACCAAAAATTTTGTTATAAAAGCATATTAAAAACGAACACATCTTTATGATTTTTTTTGCTTTTAATTTAAACGTTATATTATTAACAATCACGGACAAATTACTCGCCCATATCTAATTCATAATCTCATTAAACAGTTAAACTAACACAAACTGTCGAGTGTCGAAACCCTGATCAAATTACGAAACAAACAACAAGGGTAATAGAGATATAATAACCACAAATATGAAAGACAGATGCTAATATTAAGACCACTAAATAAAAATGTCATTCTGAATTTGGTTAGTTTATCTCACGGAACGAACGTGCTACCAACATAACATAAGGAATAACCGCCATTCACAGTGAGCAAACGCAAATCGAAAGGTTAAGCGCTTATTACACTATACAATTTTTAGGAAATCTAATCAGGATCCTAAATTGGAAGCTAGTGATCACACTACACTAAATTGAATTCTAAATCGTGACGAACCGCATTCGTAAAGAAGTATCGACGGGGTTGGACGTTTGATCGATGGCGCCGTATTTATCAAAACAGCAGAAAATAGGACTTGCCTTAGCCATGGTGGGAACAATGGATATTAAAAAAAGAGAAAAGAGTACTTGTCATTGAAAAAAAACTGTCCAATATGAATATAATTATATATTTTTAGATTCTAAGCAGTTTTTTACAGGATAGGGTGACAAACTAGCACACAGTCCACCTGACGATAAGTGGTTGACATCTACATCCATCTCCGATTACATATCAAAATGCAGATGCGTTGTCACCTGTGACGACTAAGATGGAATGCCTCGTTTCCAGTAAAAAGGGTCTCCGGTTCTCTACACTCGCCATACGAAACACAGCAACATTAAGCTACTATTTTACGCTGGTATTCTGTGGGAGCGTGGTGCTTCCTCGGTCGAGCCGACCCATTCGTGCTACAACTATACTACTAATATAACTGCAGCATGGCTCTACCACCTATAAAACAGTTTGAATATTTGTTAAGTTTGGTATCCAAACATATTGAAAAAGAAGTCACGATATTTCGATAAAGTGTGAGTACCAAAGAATGTTTGATGGTGACATTACGTTTTATAGCCACCGGAAATTAATATTAAGATTTAAAGTACTGCTCTCTGATATCAGACTTCTATCAAAACTTCAAGACATCCGCTTGTATCAAAGCGCGGGCGCCGACTGGTTGTCCTAAATCGTAACGTTGCGATTACACTGTCCTAAATTGTAAACAATTTAGGAAGTACATCGATTGGGACCTCCAATTTGACTAAATCGGATCCTAACTGTTCTAACTACGATTACACCTTCCTATTTCCTAATTAGATTTCCTAAAAATTGTATAGTGTAATGCCGGCTATACATGTTGGCCGAGTGAAGGCGAGTACCAGCGTATAGACACCCCATTGGTCTAGCCTCGCCATTACTCGTCGACGCTCGCCTAGCTGGCCGAGTGCAGGCGAGCGCCAACGTGTATTACGGTTCGTTTGGCGTGCCTTGCCGCCACTCGGGATCGCTCGCTACGGCTCGTTCACTTCGGAAGGGTGTCGGTTTTTCTGCACAAATCAAAGGCGCTCGCTTATGCTCGGCAAATCGTGTCCACATGTTGACGGCCATGTCAGGCGTCCGTGCCGGTGATATATTGTTTAATTAAATTGCAACTTTAAAATCCTATATAAAAAAGTACTCTGTGTTTAAATAATTTCGACAATGTCACTGTACTAACGAGGACACCTTTAAGTTTTTGGAAATATACAAAAATGAACCCGTTATTTGGAACCCCAAAGACTTTACTACGGAGTACACTGATATAATAATTATGGGCACTCATTAAATAAATTGCAGATGCGGCAATAATTTCTACGTCGTCCATATCGTCCCAATTCTCAATGACAACTAATTACGGCCAACATGTAGACAGCTCCACAAAACTCGTGAACATTGGCCTTGGAATTGGTCTCTTTCGAACTTGACCAACGTGTAGACTGTAGCACTCGCCTTGTATCAATTTGCCTACGCTCGCGTTGGCTGAGGCTTGGCCAACGTGTATTGCCGGCGTAATAAGCGCTATAGCTTCGATTGTAACTCACACTCGCTCGTCTTCGCTTGTCGATACCGACGACGTTAACTCGGTTAGCGCGATGGTGAAGTCATTCGATTAATTTTGTGGAACTCGCACTAGGCACACTGTTACAGGCATTATTTTGCTTACTAGGTGACTTCGATTACTGATCATATAATGTAATATTAATGTTTGACGAAATAAATAATTTATTTATTTATTTAGACTTAAATCTATCGATCTGTAGACGAATGTCATTATTATTAAAATAATCGCTTACTGTGCAAGTGCAATGTGCTATGATTTATATCAATTGATATGTTCAATTGTTCCAAAGTTATAACTAAGTAAATAACCTTGTATTTGTACAATGTTGCTTTTTATAACAGAATTTCACGTAACATAGAGTAGCTTATTTTGCTGCTTTGATTAAATCAATACACACGTATGATGGATCGTGGACGTATGTTTTGAAGCTTATTAGTAGTATGAACGTATGTAATTTTGATTAAATATGTCACTGTAATTGTAATTATGAGTCTATAAACAAGCGATTTTCAGGTGTATTTTATTAGCCGACTTCGCAGGGAATGTCGCAATCGCCATACGTGGAAAGTAAATTAGTGATTCATAATCCTGACGTTTCATACTTATGGCACTTTTCCGCCACACAAGTTCACATAATTTAGATGTATCAATTTTTAGAGGTCTGTTGCCAATTTACGTACAGGAACGTTACAGCCCAAATAGCACACAAGCAATATAAACAGACACTGTATCTTGCTGTATAATATTTTTTGCTGAGCTGGAGCCGTCTATTACCGTCACCGAGCAAAAACCCGGCAGACCGAGTTCCGTACATCATGACCTCAAAGACATTTGATGACGCTGAACTCGAACGGCCACGGAGATGACGATAAAAATATAGTCATATGACTTTTTAATAAAAAATAATTTCTTATACATTTCTTTATATATTTTTAATAAATCAAAAGTATCCGAATTAGGGATTTTTCAAATATTTAAAACATCATAATTCGGAAAATATGTATGTATTAACGTAAAATGTCATTATGGCCTATAGTATATATATGTCATCAAAAAATATAAAAAAGTTATAAAAATATAAACAAGTTTTATTTTATATTTTATTCTTGAGAGATTTTTAAAACTTTTAAAAATGCATAACTCCCCCGTGACTATGGGTGCTGGAAAGCGCCCGAAACGTCGGGAATTAAAAATAAAAATAATAGTAAAATAAACGCGATAAAATCCGTAAAAGTAGTTTTAATCAATGTGTAGTGTTCGCGTAAATATATAAGAAATCATAATACATAACTCCGAAAATATTACCTTTATCGGAAAAAGTAATAAGACCTTTATTTATTGGTATTTTATCAAAAAAATATAACAAATGTCCCGTTTGAAAAGAACAATTCCTTGTAATTGATTAAAAAATCGATTTAATCAATATGGCGCCGAGTTGCCTCATGGCAACATGCGTTTAAATCATCAGTAGGGAAATTGGAAAAGAATCGCATAAAAACATTGAGGTGGAATAGTTTTCGGTACTCACGCGCCGATTCCTCCTGGACTGACCGAGCTTTGCCCCGCGTTAGAAAACAAAAATATAATTTTCTCACAACCAGCTTCAGATATATTGGACAGGAACCATTATTGATCTACAAAATCTTATTGAAGTTAATAGAACCATTTTCGAGAAATCAATTATGTGCGTATTATATGTAAATATATACAAAATTTACTTGCTTAGAGGATAATCAGAAATCATGCATTTCTCCAATGTACAACCAGATCTATTTTCAATGTATCAGAAGATACGAGTTTTGTATAAACGGTTTACTTTTTTTTTACGGTACGATAGGCAGAAAATCATAACTTGCCATAATTAGCTGAATTTCTAAAATACAGTTGAAATAGTAATTTTAACTTCTAATTGCCTAATTTTGTTTCAACATACTTTTTTATACCAATAGAAAAAAAATTAATTGATTACTATTCACAAAGTAGTGATTTTACTATTTTTCTTACGTTTTTTCATGATATAATTGTTGATTTGTGAAAATAACCCGGCTCTACTTTTTAACAAGTTCTGATTAGACTATGATACGATTCGCCGAAATCTTCATGTTATGCGGGCAGATTATCGCATCACAAGAATTCTTGTACCTTTGAATCAGCTTCCGGTTGTCGTTTTGATTATGTTCTGGCATCTAGCACATAATTTAATTAGTAAACTACATAAATATTTTGGTCGTTACCAACAATTATCTTTGTAGTTACTGAGCTGCTGTGGATGCTGAGTAATAAAATTTTGGCATGCCTTCAATGTTAACAGTCATATTTATTATTTATTAAACTTACGTATTTTTTTAAGTTGTAGATTAGTATATTATATATAGAGTTTCCAATTTATATAATTTAGATTTTACAACCCTAATAGTACAGCAAAGTAATTGTGCATGTCTGCAAAGGCAAAAACACACTGTCCAATTCTTTCTCTTTTATAGTTGGTCTTTATAGTTATTGTATTGCCTCTAAAATAAATAAATAAATAGCTATATACGTAAATAGCCTGTCACCAAATAAAGTGCTTGATTCTTTCTATCTTTTTTCTTAACTACGACCTGTAAAATTCTTCTAACTTTAAAATGCACTAAGAAGTCTCTTAAGACATTCAATCTTTCGTCGTCTCTGATGATCCTCATTGATACGCAGTATATCATAAGAGCTGTTAGGGCGCCGTGGTGGCGCTCGGATTACAGACCTTTGAGGCACGTACTTAGCCCAAGTCGTTAAGGCTCACAATATGTCATTAGATATGGGCTAACATACTTTCACGACCCGGATAACTTCCTTATTCATTGTGATACGTTCAACTCTACTTATATTTATTAACTAGATATGCCCACGATTTCGTTTGCATAGAATAATTTTAAGTAATATTTTATTATACTTTCCTATTTGAATTGGATTTTGTTCACATTTTCTGGGATTTAATTTTTTGCGCGGAACCCTAATTATTTTCTAAATTAAAGTAGCTTAATAAAAAATAAAAATACAAATTTCTTCGCAACCTTCCGCTAAACAAATACAATGATGTGTCTTACCTGGATTGAAGAGCACCTCCCGCCCTCCCTCAATTGCATGCACTAGCTCCGTCGCCACTAGTCCCAGCACCACTACTCCCAACACCACTATTCCAGGCAAGACACACCATCGACGATAATACGAGACGTGTTTCGCCTCTACACGAGGCATCTTCAGGTAATGTAGACTCTACGGCGGCTGACCGCTAAGTCCTATCTTAGCGGTCAGCCGCCGTAGAGTCATTGTATTTGTTTAGCGGAAGGTTGCGAAGAAATTTATATTTTTATTTTTTATTATTATGGATTTCCGCAAAGTAACGCCTGATTCTATCAATTATCCTAAAGTAGCTTAAGTTACTTTTTATAATATCAGCTATCTTCGAGGTAATACGTCAAGTCCCCTTAAATCGGTACAGCCGTTTCAAAGATTAGCCCGTATAAACAGACAGGCAAAAATTTTTAAAATTATTTTTATCATAATTATACTACGTATATATTTTCATATGCATTTGATAAAAAGCTGTTATTTTGACTTTACGAATAGATACTTCAATTTTATTTATTTGTATACATAAGTTAATGATCTTCTATTTTTTGTCAATGGTAAATTAAACAAAGCCATAAAATAAAAAGAGCCACTTGAGGATTGTGAATTAAATGCAAAATATTAAATTACAAATAATTATTGTAAAATACACGCGTCACGCCTGAGAACCAAGTTAAATGCCTCGTTTAGTAATGAAAAGATTTTGTTTAATAGAATGTGAGTGACAAACGAGCACACAGTCCACCTGATGATAAGTGGTTGCTGTGGCCCATAGACATCTACATCTATTCTCAATTAGGGATCAAAATACAGATGCATTGTCACCCCTGAGAACTAAGATGGAATACCTCGTTTCCACTTAAAAGATCTTTGGTTCTCTACACTCACCATACGAAACACAGCAGCGTTAAGGGGAAATATAATGTCAAATGGCTTAACAAGATCCTTCGTTATGCCGAAAATATTGCAGCATTAATTTTGAAATATATGGTAAAGTTGAGGATTAATGGTAGTGATTATGTTAGACGAAAACATGATTTCGTAAAATTTTCTCGATAGAAAAAAAATCCAAAGTTACCTCCAAAATAAACAATAAACCGCTGTTATTCATAAAATACTTTAAATAAGATCATAAAACTTTGCATACTAACTGAACTAACTATAAAGCAGTGCTTATGTTATTTACTTTTTTTAAAATACCATTATTTTCACTGTAAAAGAAATTACCTAAACTATCGGCGTCTTGAGCTTGAATTCTGTCGCCCCGTTAGTATCGCTTAGGCTTTTGAAGGGAGAAGTTGTGTCGCTTACGATCAGAATATACATTACGCAACAGTACGACGTAAAATTAAAATGGGAAATAACCGTGATAAAAATAAGTAGCGGCTGGCTTGGCGTTAAGAAACAGGCATAAATATGATAAACCTAATGAAATAAGTGTCTAACGACCTTTCTACTTACAGTATTAGTGATTACAAACATATCGGTACATAGCATACGACGCGCGGGGAAGTGGGGGCGAAATTAGAATTTGAGCTGACTTACTCTACCCTCTTAAACTGCTATTTTACGCTAGCATTCTCTGGGAGCGTGCTCTTGTCCCGGTCGACCCATTTATGACATAATATAGCTGTAGCATGACTCTACCACGTAAAAAAATTGTTTAGCTTCTCGTCCCCTATAATACGACTCAACAACAGTTTTAAC
Source organism: Parnassius smintheus behrii (assembly GCA_036936625.1). Classification (NCBI taxonomy): domain Eukaryota; kingdom Metazoa; phylum Arthropoda; class Insecta; order Lepidoptera; family Papilionidae; genus Parnassius; species Parnassius smintheus. The sequence continues at coordinate 22,346,908 of JAUPFT010000005.1, read as the reverse complement.
AGTGGTAGAGCCATGCGGCAGCTTTGCTGTTGCACGTATGGGCCGGCTCAAACCGGGGTGGTACCACGACCTCACAGAATACCGGCGTGAAGTGGAAGCTCTGCTTCCGCGTTTCGTCTGGTGAGTGCAGGTGGCCGGAGGCCCAAATCCCCCTCCCCATCAACGTGGTAGCGGAATTAAATAATGATAGACTACCCCAGGAGGGTACCAGCACCCCTGGAGAATCCCTCGCTGAGCATCCACGACCATGTTTCTCCACTTTTGAGCGTGGGTGCTCAGGCTGCCCCGCGTATTCTGGGGGGGGGGGGGGCGAAATTCCGCTCAAGACTACAACTGCTCGGGGCAAACGGAGCAACAAGACCAAGGCGACCCCTGCCACGCTGTCCGTGAATTTCTGCAATATCAGGGGACTTCACTCTAACCTAAACGCCGTCCACTACCATCTCGAGACGGCGAGGCCGGCTCTGCTCTTTCTTACCGAGACGCAGGTGTCCTCTCCGGCTGATGTCTCGTATCTCTCCTACCCGGGGTACAAACTGGAACACTCCTTTGTGCCTCGAGCTGGAGTTTGCGTTTACGTCAGAGAGGACATCTGTTCTCGACGCCTCGGCAGACTTGAAGGTTCGGACCTGTCCATCCTTTGGCTACGCGTAGACAGCGACGACCATCCGCGCGTCTACGGGTGCCTCTATAGGTCCCATAGCGGTAATGCCGAAACAGACCGACTCTTCAACCACGTTCAAATGGCTGCAGATTCGTTGCTAAAGCAGATCCCCTCCGCAGAGATCGTGATCCTCGGCGACTTTAACGCCCATCACGCCGAATGGCTTGGATCACGTTTAACCGATCATGCGGGGAGATCTGTTCGTGATTTTGCCTTGGCATATGGTCTGACACAACTGGTTACTTCGCCTACGCGGATTCCAGATGTGGAGGATCATGCACCTTCCCTGTTGGACCTTCTGCTGACCTCTCCCGGACCGGACGGATATCAGATTTCCGTCGACGCCCCTTTAGGCTCCTCGGACCATTGTCTGGTCCGGAGTGTTGTGCCACTAAGGCTGAAATCGCGGTTGCATTCTGCAGGCTGCCGCCGTGTTTGGCACTATAGGTCAGCCGATTGGGATGGGATGCGGTCTTTCTTTGCATCCTACCCTTGGGGGCGGGTTTGCTTCTCGCCGGATGATCCTAACGTTGTTGCGGATTCTGTTACTGATGTGGTACTTCAGGGTATGGAACTTTTTATTCCATCCTCTGTGGTGCCCATTGGAGGCAAGTCTCAGCCATGGTTTGGGCGCTCCTGTAAAATAGCATCATGCTATAAGCAGGAGTGCTACCAAGCCTGGGTTGATGCATCAGCGTCCCGGGATGTAAACACCAGCGCTCTAAAAAAGAAGTACAATTCCGCCTCTAGGTCCTTCAAAAGAGTCATTGCCAAGGCAAAGTCAGAGCACATAGGCAGAATTGGCGAGAAACTAGTTCGCCTTCCTTCTGGAACCCGTGCATTCTGGTCTCTCGCCAAGGCTGTCCAGGGGAATTTCTGTCAGCCATCTCTTCCATCTCTGCACAGGGAGGACGACTCACTGGCCCATACTGCAAAGGAGAAAGCCGATCTTCTAGGCTCCTTCTTTGCGTCTAACTCGACTCTCGATGACGGGGGGAGTACGCCGCCGACCATCCCGCGGTGTGAGTGCTCCATGCCGGAAGTGCAGTTCACACAGCGCTCGGTTCGCAAAGCACTCCTCTCCCTGGACATTCACAAGTCGAGTGGGCCTGACGGAATCCCCCCAATTGTGCTGAGGACGTGTGCTCCAGAGTTGGCACCGGTTTTAACGCGTCTTTTCCGGTACTCCTACTCCCTAGGCGTCCACCCGATCCCTAAAAAAGGCGACCGCTCAGACCCGTCCAACTACCGGCCAATCGCCATCACCTCCTTGTTCTCCAAAACAATGGAGTCCATTGTAAACTGCCAGCTCATGAGGTACCTTGAGGATCACCAGCTGATTAGTGACCGCCAATACGGTTTTCGCCGTGGTCGGTCAGCTGGTGATCTTCTGGTCTACCTCACTCACAGATGGGCGGAGGCAGTAGAGTTCAAGGGGGAGGCATTGGCCGTTAGTTTGGACATTGCGAAGGCCTTCGATCGGGTTTGGCACAAAGCGCTTCTTTCGAAGCTCCCTTCCTATGGGCTTCCCGAGAAATTGTGCGATTGGATCACCAGCTTTCTTGCAGATCGGAGCATCAAAGTCGTTGTAGACGGTGCAAGCTCCGATTGCAAGCCTATTAATGCTGGTGTTCCACAGGGCTGCGTGCTATCGCCAACGCTGTCTTCTGCATATTAATGATATGTTGCATACCCGTAACATTCATTGCTATGCAGATGACAGCACTGGTGATACTCTTTACACCGGCCGAGCCAATATTTCTCGGGAAAACGTCTCCGAGTGCCGGGACAAACTTGTGTCAGAAGTCGAGTCTTTGCTGAACAGAGTCTCGGATTGGGGACGACTAAATCTAGTCCAGTTTAACCCCCAGAAGACACAAGTTTGCGCGTTAACCGCTAAAAAGAACCCCTTTGTCGTATCCCCTCAGTTTCAAGGCACTCCCCTTGTTGCCTCAGCCAGTATCGGTATCCTCGGCGTCGACATATCGAGTGACGTGCAGTTTCGTGGTCACTTGGAAGGGAAGGCCAAATTGGCCTCTAAAAAGCTTGGCGTGCTCAGCAGAGCGGGACAGTATTTCATGCCGGCACACCGCCTGCAACTTTACAAGGCGCGGGTTCGGCCGCACATGGAATACTGTTCCCATCTCTGGGCTGGGGCTCCCCAGTACCAGCTCCTTCAACTTGACCGCATCCAGCGCAGAGCGGCTCGAATCGTCGACGACCGAATGCTTTCCGATCGGCTCGACTCACTGGCGCTGCGAAGAGATGTTGCATCTCTTTGCGTATTTTATCGCATCTATCACGGGGAGTGCTCTGAGGAATTGTTCGGATTAATCCTAGCCGCCAAATTTCGTGAACGCACTACACGGCAAACGTCCCGATACCATCCACACCATCTGGATGCTTGGCGGTCCACCACTGTACGTTTCACAAGGAGTTTTCTTCCACGTACAACCTGTCTGTGGAATAGTTTACCACCGGCGATTTTTCCGGACCGATACGACCTGGGGACCTTCAAGAAAAGAGCTTACTCCTTTCTAAAGGGCCGGCAACGCACCCGCAATTCTCCTGGTGTTGCGGTTGATCATGGGCGGCGGTAGTCACTTAACATCAGGTGAGCCGCATGCTCGTTTGCCCCCTCTTCTATAAAAAAAAAAAAAAAAAACAACAATAAGCTGCTATTTGACTCTGGCATTGAGTGGTACAACTTAATGTATAAATTCTAGTTTCTGCGTCGTTTCATAAAGATAATTTTCCTTAATTTGCTAAGATAATGCATAACAACGTTAAAGGTTCGAAATAAAATGTAATTATATAATGTAACTATGTAATCTAGTAATCACTATTAACATAATATGATTTTCAAAAGCAAAAATAAAACCTAGTACCTATTTCCTATTTTGTTTTTTAATTTAATAATTTCCTTATTTTTTTAAAGCAACGTTACGTACATTTGCTGCAATATGATTATATACTTAAGTAAAAAAGGGGTATATGATTATATACTTAAGTAAAAAAGGGGTATATGATTATATACCCCTTTTTTACTTAAGTATAGTTGTAGTGTACTAATATCCACTACCCCAAAACCTCCCGGAGGTGCAAGAAGGAAATAAACAGGAGATCGGCAACAGGGTCTTCCCAATAACTAAAACATAACAAAAAACTTCATTTGTCAACTCGCCTGTTTCGCCTCGCCTCTCCCTGCGAGGCACTCTATGGGGAGGACTAAGTTAAGTAGTGGACCTTTGACAGAAAAATAGTGTGGTGTTTTCAAAAATGCGTTTATCAGACTTTATTGCAGCAAATATACGTAAAGTTGTTTTAAAAAAATAAGGAAAATTTTAAATTAAAAAACAAAATAGGAAATGCTAGATTTTATTCTTGCTTTTGAAAATAAATTTTCAGTAAATTCTAGCTTTTTCAATGACATCTAAGATAAATAATAAAAATAAAAAGAAGAGAAGAAAAAGAATATTTTTATGTACAGCGTAAAGAATGTTTGCGGCTAACGAACTTAATTTAAAATTCGAATCACGCACTCAAACAGCCCGGCTGGAATTTTGGGAGAATTTTTATTATTATCTACGAAAGTTATTGCGACGCTATCTATAGAAGTTAATGTTGACATGCCGTTGATCATGAGTAATTCTATACACGTAGGCATTTATTGGCTTTTCCGAATGTGCATTTTTTTGTAAATTTACGTTAGTGGTAGATTGAAGGATCGGTAGAGCAAAGGTTCAATTTCGCGGGTTGTTTTCTACGTCTACGGCTACGGATGTTGGCACAGAACAAATATTTCTATAGCTTAACAAACGTTGTTCTGGATATGGCTGTGTATTATGCAATTTATGTGAAGAAAATGGCTCTAACGACAAAAAACACAATCCTAGTCCATTTTCTGAATAAAAAAGTTGTATATTTATTATTTACGTACATTAGTTCGATACTGATTTTTTCAACTTCCAAATACTATTGGAAGTTGTCCATATGGGCGCAAATCTTATATATTTATTATGAATATTAAGCTGCATTTTAAGAATTATTTTGCAGTACCTAATTTTATTTTTTTGTTTTGAAAAAAGAAGTTTTATTTGCTACATCAATTTTATCTATTGTAAGGAAACTATAAAAGCGGTTGATTTATGTAAAGATTGTTCTGTTCTATACTAGCATATGTGCTAAAATTAACTACGTATTATATAGTGTGCTATTTCATTGTGATGGAATCTGAGCGTGACATCCGCTGCGTGATTAATACTTTAAGAAATTATGCCATTTCTGATGTTAGAAATATATTAGTAGGTTATTTTTTTAAATAAAAATAGTGCGAGAGCGGAAGTTCAACTTGCCCTCTTGCTTATGCAATTAATCGCTATCGCCAATAAAACGGCGTACGATCAATATATTCATCGTATTACGTTTTGGTCATAATCACACGTTAGTGTAACGTAATGGACTTAATGACATGATAACACCAAATGGATTAAATACACAAACCAACGGATCTTCTCCGCAATGTAACTGTCTCCATATGTACTAAAAGAATTACTAAGACGGACAGAATAACTCTGATTAAGATTCATAGTATAGAATGATTAATGTAGTCGTACGCGCTGTAGTTTAATTTAATACTGCTAGACTGAGTGGGAGATTGAAATTCTACCCTCATTTCTACGTAATTTCTACGCTCATTCTTAATAATGCTTTTTTTTGTTTTAACGTTACCCCTACACTAGGATTTTCTCCTGTACCGTGGGGGCAGTTTACAAACATAAATTGCACAAGGACAAACATCCAGACCCGGAACAATTATTTGTAGACTATACAAATACTTGTTCCGTGCGGGATTCGAACCCGCAACTCCCAGCGCAGCCACTCATTGCTAAGCCACTACGCCACGGAGTTGTCAAATATATTAAAGCACTCACTCATTCTTGTTTAAAGGATGATTCACGCTACAACGTGGCGCGGCCGGGCCGTGCCCCGGCCGGGGCACGGTCAAACATTATGGTGTACTTTTTGTATGAAGCGATTCATGCCTGACCGTGGCCCGGCCGTGCCCCGGCCGTACACCGCCGGGACTTGGCCGGGGCACGGCGTTGAAATGTCGGTGGATATTGTTTCCCGGCTCCGGCACGGTCCGGCCCCGACACGTTGCAACATGAACATATGCGCCCGGGCGCCCGGAGAGCAGTCAACGTCAAATCTTAGTGAAGTGAGCAGCTCAACAGCAAAATGGACGATGAAAAATTATTAGAATGTGTGCGCAAGTACCCTGTGATTTACGATATGAGCCATCCTAAGTATTTAGATAACAAATACAAAAATATTATTTGGAAAACCATTTCGGACGAAATAAAACAATCTGGTAGTTGTAACTTTTATTTCAATTTACATTTATAATAGTTATTCAAGTGTCACTAATTACTTAACGACAACATGTAAGTACATGTGAGTGGGATTATCGGTTTTTAGTAGGTATTTTAGAATATGTTAGGTAAATTATAAGAAGTATATTATAGTGTAAGTATGTATTTATTCTTGATACTGTTGTCCTATAAAATTACGTCCCGCTGTTGACGCTAAATATTCTTTAAACGTTTCGCAAATGCATCATTAGCCGGTCTTCCTGGTTGAACGCTCAATGGATTTAATAAATGTGGTTGCGCATTTTGTGCACTATGATTGATAAGCCCTGTGTAATCTTTTTGTTCGCATAAAAAATTATGCAGTACTCATGTAGATAGAATAATGTAATCAACATTTTCTGGAGCAAGTTTCATTCTTCTTTGAAATATTCTAAATCTTTGTGTCAAAATACCAAAGGCATTTTCGACTAGTCGCCGGGCCAAAGACAGTCTATGATTGAAATTCGTTTTATTAGCGTCACCTGTTGCTTGGTGTCCTGGATACGGTCGCATTAGGTATGTTTTCAAAGGAAACGCTTCATCACCAACTATTACATATGGTGCAAACGTAGAGGAACCGGGTAAATTTTTACCAATAGGTACATGAAGCGTCCCATTTTCTAAACGTTTTCCAAGATTACATTGTGCAAAAATGCCACCATCACTTTTTCGTCCGTAAGCGCCAACATCAACTGCAATAAATTTGTAGCATGCGTCCACTAACGCCAATAAAACAATTGAGAATGTGTGTTTATAATTAAAATATATAGAACCACTATTGGCTGGGGCTTCAATAACAAAATGTTTTCCATCCAATGCGCCTATACAATTTGGAAAACCTGTAAGGTTTTCAAAATCTTCGGCAATTTTACGCCACATTTCTTCTATTAGTTCTGGTATAACGTCTTTCTTAAATCTTTTAACGATAGATCGACATGTGCTATGTACAATTTCGGTCACAGTTGAATGCCCCAATCGAAAACTGTACGAAATAGTTTTAAACGAATCCCCAGTAGCCAGGAACCTGAAAAAATAATAATGGTATAATTTCGTGGTATCTGTGTACTACAGTGAGCTATTACGAATTAACAGTACCATTTATACAGGTTGTAAAGAAAATTACTTAACTTGTTTATTCTATACTATCTTTTTGCAGATGATGTATGTAAAAAAAGGTGGGCAAACATACGGGACCAGTTCAAAAAACATAGAAACAAACGTAAAACCAAGAGTGGACAGGGTGCTATGGCTATAAAAAAATATTAATATGAAGAGAGCTTGAATTTTTTACTGCCTCATATACAGGATCGAAATAAAATAAGAAGTATCGAGTCTGAGAACGAAGAGACGCAAAACGAAACGGTTACTTCGCCAGTTACTACGCCCAACGAAACAATTAACACCGATGAACAGCAGCAGCAGGAAGATCGCTCACCAGCTATTAGTGAACCAAATTTTACGCCACCTGCTGATCCGAATCCATATCCCCCGTCAACTGCACAATTCACTCGTTTCGGCAACCGCAATCGCAATGCAACCGTTGCAACTGCACACAATCGCCGTCGTATAGTGCTACAATCCCAGTCCTCTGCGTCAAGCGCATTAATGGAATACATTCTAAAAAATAAAGAAAAGTCCAACACACAAGACATTCATCCTATTGATGCTTTCTTCAACGGTTTGGCAGCCACCATAAAATCTTTTTCCCCTTACTATCAGCATCTTGCAAAAGGAAGAATATTTGCAGTAGTACAAGATTTGGAGTGGGAGCAATTGTCATCAGAGCCTTCTTCTTACACATCTCCAATGAGTAGAACAACGTCGGCGTCGTCTACTAATTCAAGGTCGGTGTATGCACCGGTTCCGATGACTACACCAACGCGAACACCGGAATCAACGCCTACGGAACCTACGCCTTCGGAACCATCGCCTTCGGAACTTACGCCTTTGGAATCTAATAATTTGTCTACTTTATTTTCAGAGTTCACGGCAGACTAATGAAATGAATAAATACTATGCGAATTATTTAAATTTTTACTTTTTTTTCATTCACAATGCAATTTTGATTATTGAAAAATTGAAAATGAAGTATTTAGAAAAAATCGACCCATCTTACAACCAGCTCTGATAGATGGTTGTGAGACGAGTCAATTTTTAAATACTACATTTTTAAATACTATGTGATTTAGTGCATATCAATTTATTATTTACCTGATGCAGACTGCTAATCGTTCGATGGGAGATATAGGCTTTTGATATCTTGTAATTTTTTTGGTTAGGTCTGGTTCTACTTTTTCAAGTAAAAAAGTAAAGCATTCTTTAGACATTCTAAAATAACCATAAAACTTGCTCTTATCATCTATTAATTCTTTGTAAAGTAAAGCAAATTCTCCTTCTGCTTTTCGCTTTCTCCAGGTTAGATGTACACCCCATCTTCTTTTAGTAGTTTCGCTTCGTTTTTCAAATACTTCATCATCTATGGCAATTGCAATAGCTGCCAATTCAAATTGTGAAAATTGCATATTTACGTAAGCGTGAAGTCTATCGACAGATGAAATCACTAGCTGACAAAAACCACACAACACAGAGTCGTGCATAAGCCACGGTCGTGCAAACAGCCCGGTGTAACATGAATGACTGGCCCGGCCAGCGCACGGTAGACGTGTCCCGGCCGGGCACGGCCCGGTGGCGACACGTTGTAGCGTGAATCATCCTTTAGTCCGTATCTCATTAACCTAATTTGATTAGATCGGAGTTCGACGGACGTCGGCTTTGATGGAGGGTACGCGGTACGGAGTGAAAATTCTGCGTTGATAGCGGCACAGTAGTTGTCAAGTGTCAACTATTAATTTTGTGACAGTCTACTTCAAAGAGTATAAGGTACGTGAGAGTAATATGGTCACCTTAAGATTTGCCGTCTTATAAAACCAAAACTAGGAGATGGACAAAGACAAAAACACAAAGTCGTACACTATAACTAATATATTAAGAAAATAATAGCAAACAAGCTTTGGCAATAATTAGGAACACTTCGAAAAATCAACCTTAATAAGACTAACTACACTACACAATACTAAAATCGACTAAAATATTTACTATAATGTCCACTGTCAAAATGGCATCGATGAAGCGGAGCCCTTTTGACCCTTTAATATTTGATTGACTGATGAAGAGCTGTCGTATCACAGAGCTATCTATGCAAACAAGGCTGTAGTTTTTGAGTTATAGGAAAGTGATCATATTAATCGGTTGACCATATTCTTTTATTTATGACAAATTGGCAATTTGTCATAAATAAAAGACTTGCAATTTAATATACTTGTTTATAATTCAGCCTGTTGAGAACGAAACGGTTTTATTCCCGCAATCTGACATTCAAAAAGTTACCGTTGTGAACAAAAAAGCATCCTACAATAAATGTTTAATGTACCATTGTGCCCATTTTAGTTTAAAACAGCTTAAAGCCAGTGCCATTACATCATTCGAAACAACAGTGTTTCAGCCTATGTAGTATATGTAGTACATAATTATACCCAGCAGCCAAAACATCATTGTCAGATCCTAAGAATAAAACCGTTTCGTTCTCAATAGGCTGATCTGTAAACAAGTTTATTAAATTGCAATTCTTATGTTAATGACAATTGCCAATTGGTGACCAGTTAATAGAAAACTCAATGGGGCGCCAAGGCCTCACATAAAAACTATGAAAAATATGTCCAAGGAAGTATGGGAGACAATTGACTTTAAAAAATTAGCTGAATTTTGCACTATTAATCACACTGGTGGTTACTACGACTACACATTTAGAAATTACCAATCTATTTTTTCTGAGAATATTCACAAATGTTACCATTTTATTGCTAAATTTTTAAATAATTGGTGTATCCGTTTTTTTTAAATAAAGTTTGAGCATCTGTATAGGATATGAAGAAAAAGGTATGACGACCTGTGTGGCCAACTACTGAAATTATATACCTACTCTAAGCATTTTCTAATTTTATGTGTTATACTCGTAGCTATTACGTAACAGAGGAATACCAATTACCTACAAAAACAATTTTCACAAGAAGAAATATATTTTTTAATTTGAAAATAATCTCAAAATAATTATGAATCGTGAAATAACTATAACTTGACAGGCCATTAACCCTTGATTTACCACTTACTTACTTATCTTCACGCACAATCTCTAACGGGGTAGCCAGAGAGAACAGATCGCCAAGTGTCACGATCCTTACATACCTCTTTCGCTTCTTTCAGGTTCATTAACTTCTTCATACATGCACGTCTAGGTATCCGAGTACTCTTGACCCTCCCCTCTTCGAGCAATTTGCTCACATGGTCTTCGAAAGTTAGTCTCGGTCTACCTCGACACCTTTTAATATTTACTTTCGCTCTATATATTTTCTTCACCATTCGGTCTTCACTCATTCGCTCAACGTGCCCAAACCATTGGAGTACTTGATTTACCACCCTAATTAAAATATCACTTATCACCACCATGAGTCCCCGGGACTCATGTTTTAATTTTTTAAATAAAAACTAAGCGAAAGATGTTATTTAATATGTTGTTATTTATTAGACTTCTAGCAAACACAATAATTCGTACATATCGGGTAACATTTTGTGATAAACTCAAATTAACATGCAGTTTACAAATGCTTTAAAATTAACAGTCATCAAAAATCGTCCGTTACGACTTACAGAAGAAAAAACAAATGTTGTAGCTCTTGGACAAAATAAAATACTTTTTCTTATAGAAGACATTATGAGGTAATTAAAAATAATAATAATTAATAATGGCATTATACAAAATTTCAAAACGTGCAGTAAATTAACATACTAATGTGTTACACATTCTTGGCATATCTTTTTGGAACAAGTAAGGCAGATTGGCTTCTTACAGACAGTGCAAAGATAATCAGTCTATGTTCGATTGTTATGATTGCAAGTATAGCAATATTTGTGCTGATCTCTCCGTAAAATATCATCACTATGCGTTGTACTTGGTTGATCAGGAATGTCTAAGGCATGGTGTATTGTTCAAGTTACTAAGGATAGTACAGAAGTTCAAAAGAACAGAAGAACAGGAAAGAAAAGACTAACAGGAGTTCTTCAGTCTCGGAGCATTCGGGATTGGTGTCGTGATCACTCACAATATAATCGGCGTCCTCGTTATCAGATTGTGATTCACGAATACATTCAGCTGCATAGCCACTGCCATCGCCAATCTCTTCATCTTCGCCCAGTAAATCATCTTCTTGCAGCCTCATTCAAGAAAAGAAAAGAGCTTACTCCTGTCTAAAGGGCCAGCAACACACCTGCAAATGCTCTGGTGCTGCGGATGTTCATGGGCGGCGGTAGTCACTTAACATCAGGTGAACCGTATGCTCGTTTGTCCCCTCTTCTATGAAAAAAAAGCCATTCATTCATGATATCTGAGGCTAAATAATCGTTTACCGATTCAATCATTCTACGTTAAGATGCCATAGTATAAGGCTACAAAAAAATTAACTCAGATAAACAAAAAAGTCAGTAAATCCATTTTTGTTACACAACACTCCACCATGTGTCCCTAGGACTCACACTCGATCATATTTACCTTTCCGAACGACATGAGCACGCGACCGCTCACCTCTGCGTCCTGCACCTCACCGCAGGAAGGTACTAGAAAGCACAAGTCTAAACTCTAAAAAATAAACTATTTTTTTGTTGTTTAAAAGTGGTGGTGAGTCCCGTGGACTCAGGGTGGTGCATTAAGAGTTAAGACTGTTACCTTAGGTAGTTACACTTTAACAGCTGTTAAAGTCTTGATTTTTTTATTTAAGAAAATTCTGAGTTTTTGGTAAAATATTATGGACGTTTCTCCAACCGAAAGAGACGGATTTTTGAATTTTCATATAAAGAGTTATGGTGAGTTATGGCATAAATAAACTTAGATTGGCAAAGCTATAAATTACATTTATTGCAAAATGATCTACCCGGATTGTTAGAAGATGTGCCACCTGACAAAAGATGTGGACAGCATGATAGGTGTGCACTACATTACGCTACACCTGTCAGAAGATACTTGGACGAAGAGTATTCCAACGCATTATTCGTTTGGAGCTTATTTTGTGGCTCTCATTTCTGAGCGAGTACTATTTATTTTGATTTCAATATTTACAATCTAAAAACAATCTTTACTCTGTTTAACTGCAATTTAATCTGTGGATGTGTACAACTTCACATTTAGATATAATACAATCTAGTTAACCACGCTAGTTTCTACATACCGTTATTACACCCGCTTTATGACGAGATTTGCAAGTTCGCAGTTTTATTAATTATAACAAATGCAATAGAAGAAAATAACTCTTATAATCTGACTATGTGGGTGACGGTGAATTTTTGAAAAAAGCGTTACAATTTATAACCAATTATGTAATTATACTGGGTGATTTTGCAATCACCGGCCAAATTCGCAGAGAAGTTTCAGAATAAGTAATATAGACAAATGATGAAGAAAAATATATTAAAATTTTTTGTTAAATATTCTGTCCTATTTATCTTTTAAATTCAAAATGCGTGGTAATGTATTTTAATTCTGATTTAATTTAACTACGTACGCACCCATTCGTAGGCGATGAGTAGGTAAAAACGTTGCCATAAATAATATTAAGTTTGGAATTATTTAAGATAACAGTAAGAGCCTAATTTTCTAGTATTTTCAAAAACTCCAATAACGGTATATCATTATTTATATATTTGAACTTAAATTTAAAATTTGGCTACTCTTTGAATGTGTGTAATGTCATGAGTTCTTTATCAGTCATGCTCAGAGGCTGGCTGCACTGATTGACTTTCACCTTTGCGGTATGTCTGTCTCTAGACTATCATAGTCTTTATTAAATCGTAAATTACGATTATATCTCATATCTTTCCTTTAACTAAACTACACGATACGAAGTAAATATCTCTGTACAGTGATTGATTTTACTTACAAGTACTTCGCTTTCATAAATCCGTTTATTAGTGTCTTAATAAATAATATATATTCCACGTTCGTCATATACATGTAATGACTAGACTAATGGTATCTGTAAAGTGGGGATTTACGTCATTTTAAATAATTTAAAGCTTATGCTATATTACAAGCTTTTTTACAGCCAATCTTTTATACATATTTTAAAAGCTTCAAGAGCACATGTATCTAATATGTTTATTAGGTAAGTATATAACTTATTTACTTACCCTATTTATCTAATATATATATATCCTATACTATTAAACGAGCAATTCTTGTATATAAATATATATATATATATATATATATATATATATATATATATATATATATATATATATATAATCGGGATCTCGGAAACGGCTCCAACGATTTTCATAAAATTTAGTGTGCAGGGAGTTTCGGGGATAATAAATCGATCTAGCTAGGATTTATTTTTAGAAAATGTCTTTTTGTCCATGTTTTAGGCAATGAAAAACTGCTACAATATCGTTAGAATAAGAAGGTAAATTTTGACAAATTGTTAGTGATTATAAATAGCTTAATTGGTATAATGGTCGGTCACAGAATCTTAAAACCCCGGTTCGAGCCCAGACCGACCGACTTTTTTAATTTTTTTTCATGTTCTTTTCTTTTTTGAGAAAATCTATTTTTTCGAGCCCTTTTTTTAGTATTTTTTAAAAACACGAAAATTTAAATGAAAATAATTGCACTCATGATTTTTTACTCAAATAACCAGTTCCGTTTTTTCTGTTATGTCGCTAAGATCAAAAAATATTATTTATATTTCATCAGTATGTAATTTGTATCTAAATATAATTTCCAAAACACATGAATTAAAAAAATCGAGCGAAAAATACCGAGCAAAGCTCGGTCAACCAGGTACTATATATATATATATATATATATATATATATATATATATATATATATATATATATATATATATATATATATAATCAAGAGCACATGTAATAAGTTTACTATCTAACTTATTTATCTACCATATTTATCTAATCTAATATATAAACAATCAAGAGCACATACCCAACCCAACCACATTGTTGGGTATCCTCCTTTCCAAGATTGTAACGAATCTAATATATAAAAATTATTATTTGCTTTGTGCTGCCATACCGTTCATCGGATTGCGCTGAAGCTTTGTCAACTTATTTCTTGCACTTGCGTAAGCGTAGTAGGTACAATTAAATTACATGTGGCGCGCGTATCGTGATGATATTTGAAACTTATATATTTATCGTTCAATTTAAATGAAGGTATTATCATTACTAATTAAACAATAATATAACTATTCCAAATTTAAAAATATATTTTCACAGTTATTTTTTCTGTGGCAGCAACGCGCAGGGTACCAGTTGGTAGTTATAATAATGTTAGCCTTTGTAATGCCAACATTATTATTAGCCAATAGCAATGAAAGAAAGAAATACCGAGAATTGATGATGATATATATATCATCATTAATTTGATGATGATAAATGTATCATCATTAATTCTTGTTATTGCGATTCAGAATTTTCTAATATGTAGATAGATAATACCGCCATTTATTGCTTATTTATATAGTCTTTGCTTATTGACCTCTTCAGAGCTCACAGAGAACCGCCGGCTCCTGCAAATGATAGTAAAACGATCTCCACCCGTAGTCAAACAACAAGTTAATATTTTAAATACAAAATATTCATTATACACAAGTGACCTACCCTGGATTCGCCTAGTAGAAGTTGTTATTGTGACGTTATTCAGACTTAATATAATGGAAGATCATTTATTTCACCAATTTTTGTTCTTTTTTTGTAAAGCTCCAAGTTTTTAAGATAAAGTTAGATAAAGCCTAGATCACTCATGGAACTGCATAAGGTTTTATTTTAATCTGTACAGTAATTCTGAAGTATAACCTGCACAGACAGACAAACATGGTAAATGGTAATGCACGAGTTAAGAAACCGAATGAAATAAAGTAACAGAAGTAGTATTTTTTTATTCTTAGAAAAAGGTCTTTGTCGCTGAAGCGATTATGACGCCCTAGTACAATAAAATTCTTAAATAGGATAAATACTATAATAAACTACTATAACAAATAAACTTAATAATTACTTAATCTCTTATTTGCTAACACAAAGTTTTTTTGGCATCATCTGATAACGGGTCTGATAAAATACTATTAATACTACCAATCAATGACAAATGTAAAATACAATTTTTTCTTTCTATGGAATGGAAGTAGTAGGTATATTTCGACATTACAACCCGACACTTCAATTTTATGAGATACATAATACATATTATATAATATTAAACAAGTTATATGCTATTAGGACGTGGTGTTTGTATGGCGTTGAATTATTTAGTTGGATGTAAATTGTGCCACAGCACAGCAGTAATTGAATATCTTACACGAGTCGAACATAAATAAGTTCTCATGTCTCAGTGTTTATTATTTTGGGTTTCGCTTGACTTGCTTGTGACCTTATATTTTTCATGTTGTACGTACAAAGATAATGAACAAAATTATATTCAGTAAAATTATATATTAATGATCTGTGTAAAAAGTATAAAGTAAAGTAATTAACTTACTTATGTGTCACTGCTGAGCAAATGCCTCCCTTCAGGCAACGAGGGGTTTAAGGAATCAACAATTTCGGTGGTGATAATGGAAATTGAACTTAAATTACTAGTTTTCATTGAAATTTTGGACGAGAACGAGAAAAAATGGTAACCGAAAAATAGGAAAGAGAAAAAAGTAGAAACCTTTTACTAACCGAGTTTACATAACGAAGAGAACCTGTAACCGACGGGTAAATTTATTAATTCATTATGTATGTTCACCGATTTCTGAGAAACTAAAAAGATTAGGTATTTTTTACTTTATTATTTTATTTTTTATTTTATTTAGATTACTTTAGGTCTAGCGCCATTTAAATTTAAAGAAAGACATCATAACAAAACACCTTTTTACTTATAATATCATTGCATGCATGTAGTTAGATATTCTAACTACATGCATGCATACTACGACACTACATTATCTTTGCCCCAGCTTTAGAAGCTTTTATGTGAATAATTATTTTATTCATTTTAACATTGAAGTAAATTTTGAATATTAACTTTATAAATTATATATATTTTTTATTCTGTCGAGTTGTCTAAGTAATATCACAATATTTATATTTCTCACATATTACCTTATTAAGTATTATTGCAATTCATTATTGTAAACAATACTGTTCATTTTGAATCATAGCATTGCCTATCGCAATTAAATAATAATGAAATAGTAAAACTACGAGTACGTATTAAATTTGAGGGAGTTGAATTCCGTCAATTATACGATCGACGATCGTTCCGCATTCATTATCTACATGCGGAAATTCCCTCTTAACCTAATTATTCATCAAGTCCTGTTGTTCTCATCCCAATAAATGGAACCAGTAAGAATGTATTGAATTATATCAATCATATATTGAAGGATTTGATATAATTTTTAATAAAGATTCTTTTTTACTATTTTAGAGTGATAATCTGATAAAGAAGTCTCCTCTCAATCTCACTCAAAATCTTCGGTATCTCGGAAACGATGCTTCCACATTCGGTCTTCAGTTGTTACGATTGGCTCTTCCTGGCAGACAGACCTCTGGCTAAAACTTCCAAACACAGAGTACATTATATATACCTGGAACTTCCAAAGTTTCCGCTGGTTTCGCTCGATTGCTTATTCAATACGAGCTGTATTAAAGTTGCGTTCCCGCCGCATGCATTTGGAGATCTGTCTGTTCAGTTGCCTGTGTGCTTTCAAATCTGCTGAAGACTGCAGCTTCATTTCCCGTCTATTAGCCATGAAGTTAGGAGTGTGTTCGGAGAGTTTTTGAGGTCTTCTGAGGAGGACAGTTTCCACAAGCTTGTCATTCATATCGTCAATTGCATTGCTGTCTTCTAGGCACTGAACACGATTTTGTAACTCGAGCTGAAAGTTTTCGGGCCTTTGCATTAGAGCACAAGGGGGATGAACCGTTAACTTAATTAGACGTGAACTCACCAACTGAACATTTAGGTTCAGTGTGCCTCTCGCCATTCGGTGATCGCTGCCAGTTTTCAAACCATAGGGGCTCGACCAAGTCCACTTTCTGTGGGGCCGCTTCTGAAAGAAACAGTTCCTCATATAGGGTCCTTCTTTTTCCATGAAATCGGCCACCTGCTGGTCCCTTGGGCTTCGGTGACCTATCCCGAATTTCCCTACCTCAGTTCATTGTTCTCTCTTGTGTTTTGTTTTGCATTGAAATCTCCCATTAACATCCTAGGCTCTAGAGAAATCCTTATATATTTCCTCCACCTCCTCATTGGGATGTGGCGAGGAGATAAATATTATATCTATTATAAATATTATGAAGAAACTGTGCTGTTGTGGTCCTGTTAAATTGAAAACGCTCCAAAGAATTGGAAAAATTAGCCACAAGGTTTTCGGGATGCTTTAGGTTCATTGGAGCTTGCAAATTGATAAAAGCGATGGTCTTTGATGATTATCTTAAGTCCTAATAACGCCACTTTAATAAATATAACCCAGGTAAAGCCGGAGTGAATCCAAATTAAGAATGAATTTTTCCTCCAAGTTCATACTCGTATCTCTAATCAGGGAAGTCAGTAGGATGGCACGAAGATAGGCAACAGAATCTTTTATTTATATTTCAAACTAGTGATTGAAATTATTTTTAAAAGAATAAGAGTAAGAAACGAACAGACAGTCCACCTGATGGTGAGTGGATAGTGTGGTCACGTCTATACTTAATTATGAATCAAAATGCAGATGCGTTGCCACCTCTGAGGACAAAGATGGAATGCTTTGTGTCCATTAAAAAAGAGTCTCCGATTCTCTACAGTCACAACGCGAAACTAGGCATTAAGCTGCTAATTCTCATTCTGTAAAAGCGAGGTTCTCTTCCGGTGGAGCCGACCCATTCATGCTACAAATATAATATAGCTGCAGCGTTGCTCTATCACGTATGAATTTGAAATAGCAAATGAGGGAAGCTACTAAAAAAATATTAAGAAAATTCTATGCGGGTATTACTTAAATATTTGTTATCTTATTCGAAAATACGCACGAGGAAAGGTTAAACTTAGTCGGGATGCTGTACTATTAAGATAAAACAGGATTTAAATATGCCAAATACTGTGCAACCTATCGTAACGTTCCGTGGATCTCGCATACCAATAAGGTGTTTTAGTTAGCGTACAAATTATCAGATTTGCTGACGATCAAGTAGGTTTATACACTGTAAAATGAGGTTATTGCATCACGTTAACCTACCATTACTATCTCATGTACACACGTACGTTTATAAAACTCCAATGACAAATACACTTTCAGTCCAGCTGACAGGAAGTGGCAACTGCCGAATATGGAAACATTTGCGTTGTCGCCATATACATCTACATTTGGCCCATAGACATCTACATTTGGCCCATAGACATCTACATTTATCCTTGATTAAGAATCAAAACGCAGATACGTTTTCACCCCTGAGGACTAAGATGGAATGCCTTGTTTACAGTAAAAAGGGGTCTCCGGATTCCTACACTCACCATACGAAACCCAGCAGTATTTACGCTGGTATTTGTGAGAGCGTGGTCCTTCCCCGTTCGATCCGACCCATTCGTGCTACAGCCATAATATTTAGCTACAGCGTGGCTCTACCACGTTCAAACTCTACCACATCTCTATATCCC
This sequence comes from Parnassius smintheus behrii, assembly GCA_036936625.1. Classification (NCBI taxonomy): domain Eukaryota; kingdom Metazoa; phylum Arthropoda; class Insecta; order Lepidoptera; family Papilionidae; genus Parnassius; species Parnassius smintheus. Next base: position 22,328,079 of record JAUPFT010000005.1, on the reverse strand, counting down.
TCAAATCGGAACAAAGCAGATAAAGAACTGATATTTGGAAACCAGGATATTTGGCTATTTTTGTAGTATCCAAATGGACGCCGAGACAAAAGAAGAGTCTTGCTAGTACTATATAAAAATTATATTGACTTCTGTTTATGAGGTCCCGGGTTTGAATCCCGGGTCGGGCCAAAATCACTTATCAAAAGGGGTCAAAAAATTCTCAGTAGCAGCCCGGAGTTAGGAAGATGGTGATGTTTCACTCCCATGCCTCGAACAGCACGTCAAGCCGTTAGTCCTGCGCCTCATCTATCTCCAGTTGTGTCGAATTACTGTCTCATCGGAGTATGAGAGTGAAGGAATAGAGAACGCACCTGTGCTTGTACACTTGGGCACTAATAATTCTGTCTTGCGTATATGGCTAATCTCCGTTGAGACTGGCCGCCTTTACCGAAATTCGGTCTGGAGGACATTATTAGTATTATTTTTACTAAGCTATATTTACAAAACGCATAATATATAATCAAATACATTTTCATTTTATTTCTAACAGGTATCTTAACTGCTATCAACTGCATAAGTGTTCGATGGACGATGAGGATACAAGATGTGTTCACCACCTCCAAGTTGCTGGCTTTGGTGATTATCATAATTGCCGGTATATACTACATTTGTATAGGTAAGTGTAAATGAAAAAATAAAAAAATAATTAACGAGCTGATGGAAATTACAAAAATAAAGATATCCTTAAATCGTACTTTCGCATCACCCATTGGCATCTTCTTCTGCTACATCAGCCCGTAGATGTCCACTGCTGGATATGAACCTATCCCACCTTTGTTATATACAATATTTATGTTATATATGCAACTATTGTTTAATTATAAGCATTATTGTTTGATTGCATAGAAATTACTTAAAAAATTCATGAAGCAGACATCCAGAATCCACATTCTGAATATTAATATATAATAAATTATTTTAAAATTATTTTTATTATACCACATAGTTTATAAAAATGATTTAACAACAAAGAGCAAAAATAAAAGAAAAACAAACAAATGATTTTAGTTAGGATCGTAACAAGTAAATTTTCCCTATTCGCAAGTAAATACGTAGGTATCACGGCAGCAAAACGAACGGCCCTTTGGACCTTTCAGTTTTCTTCATTATATTTCCTTCAATTATATATCTTTATATTATTCAAATAAAATAAAAGATAAATGCAATACTATTTTTTAGTTATAAGTAAGATAATATTTTTGATTATATACCTGTCTATATAATCAAAGGATAATATTATTAACTTAAACGTTCGGGCTAGTGCAGTGTAACGTACGAGTGGGTAGCCTGAACTCGAAGCTCGAGTCGCGGTGCCGGTTCTGCGAAAACAGTTACATTCCTATTTTTTGCTTAACAAACTATCAGATGCCATCTAAGTACGACTTACCTATAGTTATTCATCCTGCAAAGCATTGTTTTTTAGACTGAGATTTTTGTAAGTATTTCTAATCAATATTTCTTATATATTTATTAGGTATGAGGTTTTATATATTTATTCATCAATACATATATACATATAAGAATATTGCAGCGTATGTTTATAATAACAAAATAACTGGCTTATATTAAGCCCGGGGGACTTTTTGCATCCTATTAAGACATGAATAACAATTTTCGAAAATGTATCATTTTCGTCAGCGTGTTGTGAAATAAGATCATATCATCATACACATATGATTACAGACACCTTGACACGTGTGTACAAACTACACTGTCACAGTGTTCTAAGTTATTATTACCATTCACAAAATTCTAAGCAGATTGATGCGAGGTACTTACGATTATATGTATATAGTGATTCATTTAAGCTGTATACCAAGGTGTCGCAAAAATCAGGAGCTGCTCCTAGCCACAATACTCATGAATTAAACTGGGAGGAATCTGATGCCATAGGGTTCGGTTAGATGTGGTTATATAACAGCAAAATGAAGCACAACACAGCATAAGCTCTACAAACAAAATAGAAAAAACAACAATATTTATTTACATATTTATATGAAGATGTCCTTATTGACTAACTTATCATCGCGGAGCCGAAAACGCTGACGTAAATTATCTAAAATTTTAATTGTAATTTTATAACCAACTTCAAAAAGAAGTAGGTACTCAATTTGACTGTATTTTTTATGTGTGTTAGCTCAGAACGTTTTTCTACCCTAACCGATTTTGTTGATTATTTTTTCATTTCAAAGCTGGTGCTTCTCATGCGGTCCTATATAAATTTCATAAACATTTGACCAGTAGTTTTTCAGTTGTCCTTAATAATGCGTATTTAATTGACGTCGACTGCATTGATGATGTTCTCATTTAAGTTATATTGAAGTCGGCTGTACAAAACTTTTACTTTTACTACTTGTCTTTTATAATGTAAGCACCCACTAATAAACTATTTTGTGATATTCTTCCCCTAAAGGGGTAAGTTTGTATGAAAATCCTTAGTTTTTGAAGGTAGATAAGTCCATGAAAATATGTATTTGGCTTTTTGATTAGAAAATAAGAAAAACGTATTTCAAGATAGTTATTGCAGTTACAGAAAAAGGATTAAATAAAACCTTAAAAAACCCCGACTGAACGAAGTAAGTCACTAGAGATAAAAATAAAAAAGCGTTTTAAAAAGGGTTGATTTATCACGCGGTCTGTCATAATAAACAACTAATTATGACTTTATTTAGTCCTTCCTACTTTCCTGTACCTATTTGTATGCCACAGCGATAAGCACAGCAATAACAATAGCACATCGAATATAACTACTACACATGTTCAATGTTCAGGGCAAAATGTTTTGCCCGGGGAGGAGCCAAAGTTCAGTGTTACTATCACACGGAGTTTGTTCTAAATAATATGTAAAAGAGCAGATTTTTTTTCAAAACACTGGCAACGCCATCATAAGCGATGGTATGTTTAAATAGTCATAAAACCAGAAGGTTGTCCAGGCGAACAATTACAATTCAACAGCATTTTCCTTTACATAGTTTGCCAGTTCGTTTGTAACTATGTTACATGCAAGATGCAAGTTATTTTTTTTTGCTTACAATCAGTAGACCTTTTTGTTTATAATCCATGAATCTAATTGGATGAAAATGTAGGTAACGCAGTTTATTTGACGTGACAACGTCTAAAAAATCGATGAACACCGGCTGGCAGGCACGAAAAAGGATGACTCATTGTAACGTTACGCTCATTGTAACGTTACAATCGGAGCGAGAGCGACGCAAAAGCGAGCGAAAGGCACGATCGGCTTCAGCGTTCGGCTCGCGTCGCATCTATCTCTTTTCCACAAAGTATGCAAGCATTTCATCAATGTGTTGTTATTATCTCTACACTCCATAGTTACGACGTTGTCACGTTAAAATATCGTCCGTAAACCGACTTTACAGACAACCAATTTTTTTAAAGTGAAAACTTTTTTATGCACGTTGGGCACTTTTGGGATGGGGAAAAGGCATCGAACTCCGTTACGCCACATGTTTGTGAAGCTAAAAAGCTTTCACTTCTGACGACTGACAGTTTTTTTATCCCATTTATGCTTTTCTACCAGAACTCTAAATTATACAAAATTTCATGGTTTTAAATAAAAAAAAAAACTAAACTTTCACTATTTTGCTATCTTTCGCAAATATTTGTAGCACGTGTTTTAGGATTTCGTAAAAGATAAAAACGGAACTTGTTTTTTTCTTTTTCGTCACGACCCTTTTTTTCAGGAACGGGTAGAGATATCAAGTGAAATAATATTATAATGTCTTGATATTATTCGTTTCAACTTGATTAAAATAATTCTACTTTTTTGTTGATTTTTAAATAGTAATAATAAGTAATAAATTTTTTCGTAAGAAATATGTTTCAAATATGTTCGTATAAAATAATAAAGTATCACATTTTTTACCAGTTTTGATATATGAAACCCTATGGCTAGAAAATAAAAAAAACGGGCTTCTCTCGACTGCGCTACGTTGAGTGGGGCTTCCTCTCCCTACTCTCTCCCCTCATAAATCACGTTTATAGTCAAAAACGTCACGAAAACATAACCTCAAAACGAGATTTTTAAAAATTTGTAAAAGCACGTCTGACATGGGGGGAGGGAGTGGGGAGCGACTCTATTACTCTCCAACCTGCCTCCCCACTACCCCCACCCCCTAATTCAGGCGACTTAATTTCAAACCTTATCCAATACTTTAATACTGGTTAGTATTTTAATACTACACTTACGATGTTCTTTTAGACAAGTCACTCCTACCAATGTAATGCCCCTCCAAGACTCACTAGCTCACTACTCACTGGGACGTAATTACAAGATATCACAAAAGTATGCAACTCAAGAATACGTAATTATTAAAACAGATCACAACATTGCATTAACATTTATGATAATAGTATAATAGCAAAATAAATAGGTTACATAGCCAAAGAATCTTTCGGTCAAGTAAAGAGGTTCCTTAGCTGACCGCCTTACTGCTCTATATAGTATGATATTATCTATGGTCCTTACACTACTGCAGATCACCTACAATCATCAATCACAAAACAGATAGATAGTAACAAACTACCAGTATTTTAGACTATCTACCATATAATAAAAGCCTTTATCGTTTTATTCAAGAAATAAAATTATTATTATTATTGTTTTTGATATACGAGCTGTTCTCCGCGACTTCGTCCACGTGGACTTTATTACGATTGGATTTCGTAGGTTTTACTTTTTTTTTGCGGGGAACCCTAACTCTTTTTCTAAAATAAAGGAAGAAGAAGCATCCGCTATCTGTCAGTAAAGGTTAAAAGTGCCGTCAAAATCGATCGTTTCGGAGATTAGCCGGAAAAAATCGATCGTTTCGGAGATTAACCGGAAAAAACAGGCAGACAGACAATAAAAACGATTTATTTTGTTATAAGTGCCATATATACTTTCATATGCATTTGGTAAAAAGCTGTTGTTTGGACATTACAAAAACACTTCAATTTTTTTTATTTTTATAGATGATAATCTAACACCCGCTTAATAAATTAACCGAGTGTGTAATATTAAAAAAATATTTTCACTATTTACCTTCTTATAATATGATGGATTTTCATACAAACTTGCATTCTGTTTTTACAACCTTAGAGTAAAAATTAAGAAAGACTAAATATCAATTTTCTGGTTTTGACTCCAAAAATAACGTAATTTCTATAAAAAATTTCCTCTCTATTTTACACTAAATGGGATATTTCCAACAATCTCAGAATCGTTTTTCAAATTTTTTTACGAAAAGGCCAGTAAAGCCTATTTTCATGGACTTTATAAATTACTTTTTTATAATTATTTATTTATTTATTTACACTTTATTGCACCATAAAAAGATTACAAAGGGCGGACTTAATGCCATTAGGCATTCTCTCCCAGTCAACCCAGGACGTGTGGAAATTATGTGATAGGTGACAAAATAAAATGAACAATAGAGTAAATCAAGGAAAAAAAACTACTGATAAACTTAAAAACAAACTAATATTATATATACAAATACAATAAACTTATATACTCCAAAATATAATACAGATAATATATAATCTATACATACATATCCATAGATATATAAATATATACATACTTTAAATACAAATAGATATATAATATAAACCTGTAAATAAAATAACAATAAAGGTAACCAAAATTAACCATATTGACTATAATCTGATATTTTCATAAAATGCTTATGTACCAATCTTTTAAAGGCAGTCTTATAAGATGTTTTTCTGACGTCATCGGGCAAGGAGTTCCAGAGCAGTGCAGCCTGAATGGTGAAGGATTTACCAACAAAATTAGTAAAATGTAGAGGGATACTTAGTTTATTATTATATGAGGAACGCAGAGTTCTATCATGCGTTAGGGAAATATATTAAAATTTCTCCTTGAGTTAAGAAGGAGTGGATGGATCATTTAAGATAGAGAAGAGAACAAGTGTTTCTCTTTGTAACCTCTGTTTAATAGTGAGTCATTTTAGGCGAGAGCGATAGTGAGAAATATGGTCGATACGGAGATTGAAAATGTATCTGACGCAATTGTTGAGAAGGCGCTCTAGCTTGTTGGAAAGATTTTGGTTTAAATCCGGGTAACACACGTCTGCATAATCAATGATTGGTAGTATAAGTAACTGTACAAGCATAATTTTAGTCTTAAAGGAGAGAAAAATTATATTTTATGGGAACGTAAACATTTTCCCCTTTAGGGGAAGAATGTTGCAAAATCGTATATTATTGGGTGCTTACATTATAAAAGTAAATTATAGTTCATTTCAGGCGATGATCAATCAGTCAACTAAGACATATTCTTTTATACAATTAAAACTATGAATAGATAGTATTTGAATATTTTTTTGCATGCTAGGACCACAAATTTAATGCAATGAGTTCAGAAGTCCAGCTGATAGGCATTTTCGACACGCATACATTCTCTATCTATTTTTTGTTATCTATATTACTACCGGTAAACTAGTAATTCTATAATAGATATTGTGAACAATAATATACCTGATGATGAAAAACAAATAGGAAAGATTCCAAGGGGTGTGATTTTAACATTACGGATAGAAACTATAATTTTATTTATATCTGTAGACATAAGTATTGTCATCGGACAAAAAATAATTCACTGCGAGAAGTAGGGCTTTTACAAGTTGAGATAATGCCTTGTAATATTTATTGAGGCGGTCTATACCTACCAAAGGTTGCTTCTACATAATTTTAAGCTTTGTTAAAATATTAAAATTTCATACATAATGCAGTGAAAAAAGTAACAGAGAAATATAGTGATTTTCTTACTTTTTAGTAACAGATATGTGTATTATAAATTAGTTATTAAGTTATGATATTTGCGTCACCATTATATCCTAAAAATAACCGTAAAAAAATTCTGGCACATTATCACTTTTTCATATTACAAGTTTTTATTTTATTTTTCAAGGTCACACGGAAAATTTCCAACGACCTTTCGAGGGTAAATATTATCCTGGAAGTATTGCACTGGCCTTCTACTCGGGGCTCTTCGCTTTCGGAGGATGGAACTATTTAAACTTTGTCACTGAAGAGCTGCAGGATCCTTACAAGTAAGTTCTGTTTTCTTTTAAGATAAAATATTTCCTTTTTTCAATGTTTATAACCTGATGTAATTTTATTTTGAAAGATTTAATAATAATTATTTCAAAAGAGAATTGTAATATTATTTTGAAATATTATTGTCCTTCAATATGTTGTTATTGTGTTTATAAAGTGTTTATACATGGACTGCAGAATATCATATTATTAAAATAATGTTATAAATTAATAAAATCGACTATATTTTTTAATTTCATACTTACATGATATCTTTCGGTTTAGTTAGCCCATTTTTTACTGCAAAAACATATTTTCACCGTGGTTCAAAAAAATCGAGCAAACGTTTCGAGATCCATAATTGGACGGCCGCGACCGTGTAATAGGTACAGCTTACACTTTACAACAGCATGGAAAATAAATTGAAACGAAACTAAATTGAGAAAATCGCACATTGTGAGGCAACCGTGTACACACTTTCACGTGCAGATTTAGTAAGAACGTTTTGCTTGAACATACACACGACACCGCCATAGCCTAAGCAGAATAGTTAGGCTGTGACACGACTGTCACAGATGCAATGGTGAATGGCGTTAAAATTTCGATATTCCAACGTCGATGAACACCATAAGATTTTGAAAATGGTTATGATTCTGATATTGACAAGATTTTAGCGCCAAACACTTTTATCACAGAAAACTTTTTCACAGAACACGTCTTTCTCTGTCTTTTTTTGTCTTGTCTTTTTTTTAAAACGTTACCCACACTAGGATGTTTCCTGCATCGTGGCGTTTTACAAACATAAATTTCACAAGGACAAACATCCAGACCCGGAACAATTACTTGTAGATAGAAGAAGCATATAAATATTTGTTCCGTGCGGGATTCGAACCCGCGGTCGGTATGTTGATCGAAGCCGCGGCCCATAGCCCTGTAACTCCTAAGCCACTGCGCCGTGGAGCCGCCAAGTTATATGGCATACTATTATTTATTCTGTGATATTAGTAATATTTTTGATAGTCGTTGATTGTAGAAACTGAATAGTTAGATACCTATTTTATATCGGCCTGCGCAGATTGGTTGTAACAACCTGTTGTACCAGCAATTTATTACCTCAAAACATGGTCTTAGTGAATAAGCTGAGAGATATATACAATTAGATATCCTTTCTACGTGAGCAAGATGTTGACATTAATTTTGATTTTTTTCTTTGTAATTTAGTTACCTACTTATATTTATCTCTTGAATATCTTTCTAATCAGTCTAAGATAAAATCTTCCACTCACTTATCTGTAAGCCTGTAACGTAAGATGGCATTCCGTCGATCAAAAGGATAAATGTGTAAGGGCTATACTCGTAGGTCCTTTTGATCTATTTTATTTGTTTAATATGTTAATATCACGCTTAATAGAAATACGGTCGGCAAGAACAGTATTAATTTGAGTTAATATCGTAAACAAGGATAATATTAACTAACATCAATCTTATTCTTGTCTTGTTGACAACTCCAAGCTTACCTATGTGTGTATATATTTGTGATAATTTATACGATAATAATTCCAAAACGATATTTAATTTACGCATTGACGTAACCTCGACAAGGCTACCGGCGCTCGTTATTAGTAATTTTTCTTGCAAATGTCTGGCGCTGCGGGAATCACTTGTTTATACTTACTATACATTTTCCTCGTAAACTTCGAACGACAGCGTTGACGGTTTCCGCCTTGCGAAATACAAGCGAAATTATTCAAGGTTCCTTAATCCACTACGCGGGCACATAACTCGGTCAAGTGCATGTTCTCTTTTAACAGTTCCGCAGTTTATCTTATTTTTACTTAAATAACTTTGCCATACAAGTATGGTTTCATGTGATCTATATATTCATTTGAATAGTTCCAATATTTAACAAAGCGTTCAACATAATACGACTCATAGTTCAGTGATCTACAGACCTCAGGGGGAATACCAACTGTGCCTGTTTTATGTTTCGGATACAGAAATGCGAGCATAAAAAAGTACATTTTATGGGTACTGATCAAAAAGTATTTTAAAAGCATATTTTTTATTAACAGTTTGAGTAATCATAATAAAATCCTAATAAAAATACTTTTATCAGGTATATATTTTGAAAGACAAAAAAACTACTAAATTGAATAGGTTTTGAAGATAGTTCTTTACCAATTAAATCATCGTTTTAGGTAGGAGAATTAAATTAAAAAATCTTTAACTATTAACATATTCTTGCCAGAAGTCGGTCGAGGTAAGATATGGACTAGATTGTAGACAATGGTACAGTATACTGTGTATGTGCACTTTTGCGAAAACTAGCTTGGACTCAGTAAACTGGCTCTTTTTGTGGTGATAAAATACACTAGTGTTTTGAAGGCGTTGAATTTCACAAGATTATCATCGCCTCATTCAGAGGCTACCTGTAGTGCGTGATTTAAACATTTAACCATAGACTTTCATAAATATTTTGATCCTGACTGGCCCGAGCACTCGGCTGATATCTCTCCACAACTATGTACCCATAATCACTGAACATAAGCAGGTCATTGGTATACAGCATGATGAAAGTTGCGGAAAGAACAAACTCCTGAGGAACTCTGACGTTAGTCTTCATAGGGTCGGAAGAGCAACCTTCGACAACTAGGAGAAACGTGTTCTCAACAAGAGGTAAAATTAAAAAATTTGTGAAATCGACTTCAATATAAATAAAGTGAGAACATCATCAATGTATTCGAAGTCATTTAAATACGCATTTCTAAGGATAACTCAAATACCACTGGTGAGATCTTGATCAAATTTATATGGGACGACACGATACATAAAAAATAAATCATCAAAATCGGTTCATCCAGAAAAAAGTTCTGAGATAACAACACACATACAGTAGGCGCGCGAGTTCATGTCCATCCTGAGGAATGCGGTAGTGCTGTGACCTAATCAATTATGGTAATGTCGATAATTACTACCGATTTAGTCAACAGCTGTCAATTTGGTTTATTGTAACTTAAGGTGATTTTGCAAATAATGAAATAAAATAAATGTGATAAGTACTTACTTGTTTATTGCTAATAGAGAAAAATATTTTTTAAAATGCAATTTAATCACTATCAGATGCAAAAACAACCGACAGAGCAGAGTCGGAATCAGTATCTTCGCCGTCGCTGACTTCAATTACGAATTTGTCGATCGTATTTTCCATTAGTCCGTCTTTTTGCCAGTAATGCTCTTCCAAAATTATAACGTGATCATCGAATCCACACCAATCTTTTTCTGTCACCTGGTTTATAGCCATTTCCGTTACTTCTTTCAATCTTGTTAGGGATAAATCTGAGTTAACGTTGTACTCCCTCACAACTCTCTTGACTTTTGCCCATGCTAACTCAATTGGGTTTAAGTCGCACATGTACGGTGGCAATCTTAAAACCTCATGTCCGTGACTACGGATGAGCTGGTCTATTTTAAAACTTTTCTCTTGGGGCGCATGCAATTTTATCAAATCAAAAAGCTCGCCTTTTCTCATGCTTAGTGAAGCCTCTACATTGTTTCTAATAAGCTATTCTAACATAACCGTTTTAGTGCTTGATTTTGTAGGAACTTTATTTTCCTGAACACTGTGATATGGTGCGTTGTCCATAACGACAACGCTGGATGGTGGCAAATTGGGAATGAACATGTCAGTCGCCCATTTCTCAAAGTTCGTACTGTTCATTTGCCCGTGGTAATCGCCTGTAGCAGTACCAGCTTTGAAAAGCAATTTTGCGCTATCCAAAAAACCACGTCTGGATCCGGCGTGAACGAGAATCAGCCTGTTCGTTGAGCTGGTGTCAGTCAGTATCGCGTCTATATAATCGTTTCTCCAACACTTTTTAAATGTGAGGTTATTGTCGATCCAAGTTTCGTCTAAAAAGAAAATATCGCGATTGTTTTCTCTGTACTGACGAATTTTTTGCAAATAATTTGACCGCGCAAATACAACAGCTGGTCTTTCTACCAAAATCCTTCGCTTGTTGTGACATTTTTGCCATTTATAGCCCATTTTCTTTAGAAGTTTTCGTAAACTTGTAGTCCCCCAGGGAAAATTTATTTTTTCCCGGATTGCCGCCAGAAGTTTAGGACAAGTGGGAACGATATTTTTTGTCAAATAAAATTCTTCCATACATCTGTGTATTACACTTCTATCGAAATCATCTACATTTAAATTCCCCATTTTATTACACGATTTCCCTTTTTTAGAAGGCGAATGAAGAGGTCCATTTTTTGCTTCTGTTTGAATTCTAGACAATGTTCTTTTAGTAAGTCCAGTGTAACGGGCCGCTCGATCTAAAGCATTGTTAACGGGAAAAGCGAATTTATTCTCTTTTTTCTCTTCAACACACATCTGTAGGACATTTCTCGCCATTTCACGTGCTTGCTTATGTATTATAAAAGGTTTTTTCCTACCCGAACTTGCTGGAAGCGAAGTAGTCATGGTTTATTCACGATAAAATAATACAATCTCGACTAATTTTCTGTATCGATAAGCGCGCGTCACAACCGTCAAGCCAACACTCGACTGCAGACAAATGCGGCGAGGTGGTTGAAAGCGGGGCGAGCTGCCCCCGCGCGCCGCCTCTGTCCCCGATGGACATGAACTCGCGCGCGTACTGTACAAAAAACGTGCAGTCGAGTTGAGTACCTCCTCCTTTTTGAAGTCGGTTAAAAAGAAAGCTTGGCTAAAGAACACGTACGCGCTAAACCCTGTTAAAGACTGAGACATCAAAGAAAACAGCAATTGCTTCCACATTTTACCCTAAGACCTTGCCCCGATATGCGTGTGGCACACCAGAAGGTCTGATCATACTGGGTGATTTTTTTACCGTCTGGAAAAAATAGGACGGAACAGGTGAACGGAATAGAAAAAGAAATTGATTTATCAATAAATACTTACTAATTGGGTGCGTATTATTTTAATTTCGATAGTTTATAATTGATTTAATTATTTAGTTCAAAATTATTGGTTTAATTTTTTTTTATTACCGAAAGTTTATTTCAAGTGATGTTTATTGATAGTTCAATTTCATAATATATTAATGTAAAAGCAAAACAATTGTAAAATATCAGTGCCCATAGGCTTCTATTCCGTTCACCTGTCACCCTTTTTTTTCAGACCGTAAAAACTATCAGCCATACATACATACATAAACACTCACGCCTGTCACCCAGAGGGGTAGGCAGAGACTACAGACTTCCATTTGGCACGATCCTGACACACCTCTCTCGCCTCCTTCACATCCATACACCTACGCATGCATGCTCGTCGGTTAAGGGTACTCCTAATTTGGCCCGTTTTCAATAAATCGCCAATTTGGTCGATAAATTTTCGCCTAGGACGTCCCTTTCCGACTCTGCCATTCACTTCTGCAACATAAATTTTCTTTGTCACTCTTTCCTCATCCATTCTTTCCACATGACCAAACCACCGAAGCATTCCTTTCTTAATCCTGGTCACAACATCATCTTGCAAACCACACTCTTCTCTTATCACACAATTTTTCACCCTGTCATTCAGATTCAGCCCTAACATACTCCTTTACGACCGCATTTCTACTGTATTTATTCTACTCTCGTGCTTCTTCTGCCATACCCAACTTTCACTACCATACGTTAAAGTAGGGACCAACACAGCATTGTGAATTGCCATACGTGCCTTTTTTGACACATTTTGACTCTTCACAATAGAGTGCAGGGCCCCATTTACTCTGTTTCCTGCGTTCACTCGTCGTTCTATATCCTTATATATCTCCCATCCCTGCTAAATACGCACCCCAAATATACAAACTCATCTACTTGCTCGATCAACTCCCCTTCTATTCTTATTTCACATATCGTTTTACTTTCATCTCTTTCAAAAACCATAATTTTCGTCTTACTTGCGTTCACTTTCATACCCCTTTCTTTTAATGATCTGTTCATTAATGTAACCATCATTTGCAACTCAGCCGCCGACGACGCAAGAATAACTTGATCATCGGCGTACAAAAGGCATTTGATGGTTAACTCACCCATTCTTACTCCGCATTCTTCAACTTTCAAATTTTGCAAACAACTGTCCATAAATAGGTTGAACAACCACGGGGAAGCCACACAGCCCTGTCTGACACCTTTATGGATGCCAAACCAGTCCGAGTAGACCCCGTTGATCCTAACACAAGCACTAGAGTCCCTATAAAGAGACTCCAATGCCTGTATCAAGCCAGCGCTCAACCCAAATGAGTTCAGTGTTTGCCATAGCACATTCCTATCCACTCTGTCATAGGCCTTCTCCAAGTCCATGAACGCACAAAAAACCTTTTGGTTTTTGGCCAAAAACTTCTCCGCGATCATGCGCATGGAGAAGACTTGATCTGTACATCCCATTCCCTTTCTAAATCCCGCTTGCACATCCCAAATTTTTCCATCGGTTTCTTTCATGACCCTTTCAATTAGTACCTTGGCATACAGTTTTCCCACGATGCTAAGAAGGCTGATACCGCGGTAGTTTTTACAGTCCTGCTGCGACCCTTTTCCCTTATATACTGGGACTATCACGGCTTTGCACCAGTCTCCCGGTACCCGTTTCAATTCCCAGCATAAATTAAACAAGGTGTGCAGCAGGCCTGCCACCACTTCCTCTCCAGCCCTCAGCATTTCGAGTGAAACTCTATCATATCCGGCAGCCTTACCTGCTTTCATGCTTTTCATTGCTTTCATTATTTCATCTATACTTATCTCGCGAGTGAAACTCTATCATATCCGGCAGCCTTACCTGCTTTCATGCTTTTCATTGCTTTCATTATTTCATCTATACTTATCTCGCTACCTCCTTCCTCTTCTTTCGGAGTTCCTATTTCATTCAGTTCATACGTTGTCTCCTCACTCATAAACATGCTTTCAAAATATTCCTTCCATCTCTTTAAACTCAAAACTTCATCATTCAGAATATAGCCATTCTCATCTGTTATAGCATTCATTTAAGGCTGTTTTGAACATCCCCTGGCAGTTCTTACGAGTTTCCAGAACATTTTAATATTTGCCTGGAAGTTATCCGATATTCTTCTATCATTTTTATCCGTTCTTTCTTGCTTTTTCCTTTCAACTACTTCTTTTACTCTTTTATTTAGATGTCTAAAGACTGCCTTTTTTCTTTCAAAATCATCATTCGTACCGCTAGAATTACCAGCCTTAGTTGCTAGTAAATCTAGCCATGCTCTCTTCTTTGCTTCAACTTCCGTACGTATCTCATCATCCCACCATAACGTATTATTTTTCCTTTCATTCTTTCTTTTACTAACACCACATACTTCGGTAGCTGCATCTACTAAACCTTTCTTAACATTTTGCCATACATTCTCCAAGTCTAACTCATTCATACATAATTCATCCAAACCACTTACGTTTTCTTTCAGTCTACATTTAAACTTGTTTTTCTCACCTTCATCTTGTAATCTTTCTGTTCTAATACGCTGTAACGCAGTGGTAGACACAGATGACCGATGGCGCCACCGCCTGAATAGACCATTAATTCGGCATAAAACCAAAAAATGATCCGTTCCTACGTTTGACCCTCGGTAAACCCTTGTATCCACCACTGCGCCCCTCAATCTTTCATCCACAATTATGAAATCTATCATGCTTCTATCATCACCTCTTTCCCAAGTGTACATGTGAATCCTCTTGTGGCGAAAGAAAGTGTTCGTCACAAAAAGATTCTTTTCCATACATACAGTGAGGAGGCTTTCACCATTCTCATTTATACTTTCATCACCAAACGTTCCCAATATCCTTTCATAACCAAGCCTCCTCACCCCAACTCTTCCATTAAAATCTCCTAGCATAACAACATTTTCATTTCCCTTACATTTCATTAATACCATCCTTACCATTTCCCAAAACTGCTCTCGGATATGAGTGGGCTTAGACATGTCTGGGGCGTAGACCCCTAGCACAAACAACTTCTTTAAGCCCACTTTCAATCGTATCCATAGCAGTCTTGGGCTTACACATTCATACTCTTTCACACATTGCACCATTCTTTCTGATAGGATGATACCTACTCCCTGGCATGCCCGCTCGAGCTCGTCTACACCAGACCAGTATGCGGTATACATGCCATGTGTAGTGACATCCTTCCCCTTCCGTTTCGTCTCATTTACACATAACAAATCTATTCCTCTATTATACATCACCTCGCATACTTCATCCATTTTATCATTCATTGCTCCACATACATTCAACGTAGCCAGACGGGCCTCTGCAATCCACTTTTCGCCCCTCCGGGAGACAGAACGTGACGGGTGGCGAGCCTCGTCGCCGGTTTTCCTCCCGGAGATTCTTCGCACCCCTGCCCCATTAAAGGGGCGCCGGGAACTCGGGGCCATTTCTTTAATTTCATTCCTCATGGTGCGAATAGGGTGGTATATTTAACGCCGCTACCACGGCGAGGAGCCGAGTCTGTGCTATCGGCTTGTCGCTCATTTAGCACCACCCGGGGGACACGTGTAGGGTGGGCCTAGGATTAGGTGGTCAAAGCCTACGGACGCGAGCGACTTATCCCCCTACTACTACTATCAGCCAGTATATGACAAATACATCGACCGATTATGGTGAAACCATACGAGGAAAAACCAATTTTGCTTTTTGCTGGCATGGAACTCTCAAGAAAAATATTTTTATCACATTATTAATACAATTTTTGATTTTAGGACAGCACATTACATAAAATATCCGAATTTTAGTCTGTAAAATATGTCCTCAGAATATATAATTTCAAGCTAGTCATTGCATATTGCATACTAAAAGCATAGCATGATTGCAATTGACTTATAGCCTCGTCGGATATAATGACGTTTCAACCAACCACAAGACGTTTTTTTTTTCATTGAAAAGTTTAAATAATTTTTATTAATTATTAAAAAATTATATTTGAAAAGAATTATTCCTTAATTTATATAAAAATATGCGGCGAAAAATTTTTATGCAACTTTTCTATTTATGATCGAATAAAATTAATAAAACAGCAAAAATAAATTTCCTTTTTAAACTTTTGTAATAGCATCTGACTCCAGTATCAGTACTTAATAAGCATCGTTTCATCAAGGCACGTAAGTCAAGTTTTATGCCGGATAAAACTCGTTGCTTACTTTTTTATTTGCGAATTATATTTTAGGATAAGTTTGTAGAATCGTGTTAAGTAATATTATATACACTTCTTATTTGCTAGATGTTTTATTGTCATGTAAAAAAGATATAGGCTTAATTTTTCTGACTTTATATTTTGAATGGACTAAAAAGAAAATAGAAATGAAAAGAAGGCGGTAAATTTTGTTAAAATTGTAAAATAATGTATTAACTATGTTCTAACTGTGTTCTATAAATTAATACGCAAAGAGAAAACTTTGCGGAAATCCATTATAATAAAAAAATAAAAATATAAATTTCTTTGCAACCTTCCGCTAAATATAGTCTTGCTTGTTCGGCCGTGCTAGCCTTTTTAAGATAATTGATAGAATCGGGCGTTACTTTGTGGAAGGTTGCAAAGAAATTTATATTTTTATTTTTTATTATAAGGTATTTATTTTAAATCAATTTTAGTTAGCTTTCCTATTAAATTAGTAGTAAATAACTTTTAAATCTTTGATAACTGGTGGTAGTAGTAATAGTATATGGCAAAACCCTCCTTAAGAAAAATCTCTGGGGGAGGCCTATGTTCAGCCGAAGACTTTTGTAGGTTGTTATGGTAAGTAGTAGTCGTAATATACTTCCTGTCTGTACAACCTTTACTGAAAGGAATGAAGGGAGGTTGAAAGCTAGGCGCTTCAACTAAACGTAAAAATAATTGTTGTCGGATATAAGGTACGTGAGGGTAATATCATCTTAAGCTCTGCCGCCCTATGAAACCAAAACTAGGAGAAAGACAGAGACAAAACCATAAAGTCGTATACTATAACTAATATATTAGGAAAAAAACAGCAAACAAGCTTTGACAATAATTAGGAAGACTTCGAAAAATCTACTTAAAAAGACATTATACCATAATAAAATCAACTAAAATATTTACCATGGTGTCACGTAATTAATTTATTTGCTTGTTTGGCGCCCGACGACTCAAAATTTCTTAGGTACACTTACATTAGTTTAAGAACTTAATTATTAAGGTAAAAGAAAAAGGTTTATTATTTTTTGTTTTTCAGTTTTTTCAGCGGTTGAATTTTTTTGTTAATTTTTTTTATAAATAGGGTGCTCTTAGGACACATTTAATATGCATTAGAAGATGTATTCGGCTTGCACTAACTTTTTTAAGTTCGACACCCTCTACAAAAACTGGTAATATGCTATTATGGAGATACTGTTCTGTCAGATTCCTAGTCTATAAGTTGGAATTTACTCAGATAATTTTTTTCCAGATTTTTTCTAGCTATATATAAAGCGATATAATAAATAACACTTTTATTGTATGGTAGTTCACAAGCTTGATAATCGGAAAATTATTGTTAAACATATATTCATCATCATTACAGCCCTTCACAAGTCCAGCGCTGAACATAGGGCTTCTCCAAAGAATGCCACAGAGCACGGTTCTGAGCCCCCTGCATTCATCTACTTCCTGCATATCTTACCAGGTTGGCAATCCATCTAGTGGGGGGACGCCCTACGAATAAAGGAATGGAGAGTGTATCTATGCTTGCTCATAAACTTGGGCATTATAATTCGCTACTGGGCCGATGGCTATTCTCCCTAGAGTGACCGAAATTCGATCTGGAGGACATTATTATTAATATTATCTTAATAATGATATGATATAGGTAAGAGTATGATGATAACCAGGCAACTTTGCGCTAAGCGCATACATCCAATTTTAATTAAACAACCATTTTTTGAAAACGTAGTCTGTAAAAAATTATGGGAACGTATGGAGGTTCGCATGTTATCAACTCAATAGTTGCTTGACAAAAAATACCATATTTATTTCTTTTTGATTAAGCAATGAAACAACAATGGACCGACAGCTCAATGAAAAGTAATTAACTTGTACTGGGATGCGCAATATAAACTCGAATAACAGTCGATTCGTAACTATTTGGTTGTTAATATTGCATTAAGGCCGTAGAAGCGATATACCTTCCTTTCTAATTTGTTTATTACGCTTTATGTAAAGCAAAGTTGTAAACCAAGCCAGTACTTTCTATTTTATCATGGCATTTGCAATTGTAACAAATAAGTATGATTGAGTATTGCAAAACGATCGGCCGATAGATGAAACTAAACAAAACAAGAATCGATAACGATTGGATTAATTTTATGCGCTCCAACTTCGATCAACAATTGATTGAAGCGCTCCAACCATAGACCACGTAGTTGAGTTGTCAAGAAATCGTATCAAGCACACAGAACACGAATAGTTGGATCGATTTAACGATTGTATGTGTGCAGTAGGTTAGGCAAAATTGTGCCCTACCACCACTTATCATTTCGCTACACATGTTTGCTTTTAACAATAAGATCTGATTCCGTTTCGGAGGCACGGGGCAAACAAAACCCAATTTTGTTGCCTAAATGCGAGCGCACCCGAGTAGTAACCAATTTGACGTTGGATCTTCACAATATTTGTGCTTATGTAATCTTTGCTATAATACACACTATAATTACAGGCTTTGAGGCATTCCATCAGAGCATCAAACCAGTGTGTCTTCTCAGTTTGAAATGTCTACGAGCTGGGCAGTAGTAACCTACCAGGTGAACTGCTGTTAATTTGTTCATTAACTTATTATTTAAGAAAACATTGAATTTTCTAGTTCCTTCTAGTATTCAATTTTGTTTGGAGGAATGATTCCACTGCATGGCAATATTACTATTTTATTTCTCAGTAGTTTATTCCATGAAACAAATAAAGTACATTTTGATTGTAAACACTCCACAGTTTTGTTTGATAAAAATAAAATTAAAATAAAGTAGCTGCATACGAAATGTTCATCTTAGTATAGTAGTTGCATAAATCAACCACAGCTTTATTCGTTCATTTTAACAACATTTATGTAAATTTTTTAATCAAATGTCAGTTTTATTTACTAATACAAAATCAATACATCTTACGTTTATATTTTTATGATAGAGACATAGAATTATTACCCAGTATATTACGTAATTATTCTATGGATAGAAATGAAAAGAAAACTCTTTGCCTTTTATAAATTAAAGCACATCCCAGCACATGCTTCACGAGAAACCGTCACATTCACAGAACACAACTACTCTACGGGTCTCAATAACCGTGTCATAATGACGTCTATAACGTCTTTATTAAAAACGTTTGACAAGTGCTTTGTCGCCATATAGAAAAGGCCCTATAAATTCTTAATATTTATGCTACTTTATAATAATTAGTTATCTACGATACTATTCAAAACAGTGACAATAATATATTCGTTTTTTTTGCTTTGATTTTTTATCTAGATTCTAGACTGTGGGTGTGATTATCGAGTTTGTGTCTTTAAATGATATTTTTCATAAAGGGAAGATGTGCCGAATACACAACGTTTAGCGACCGCAGTATAGACGTTTTGACATATCCGAAGATGCTTATCTCCGTCATGAATATCTATGACATATTTTCAACAATTATTCAACGTGCTCAACGTGAGCAATGGTTTTCTGTCAAAGTTCATGTTCTACGGTTTCACTAACTTATAATTATTCTCTCAAGTTTCCTTTCATTATTATATGAGTATAAATAAAAAATACTGTTCGTATCTATTTAAGATCAATGGATCTATAAAAATAAATAATAATGAATTGCCATATTGAAAAGGTATGTTGTTGACCGCAATACCGATACCTTCATATTGATGCTCCTGCTCCTCATTACCAGTCTAAAGGATGCGGGTTCGTTTTGAGAATTAAAAAAAGGAATCCTCAAATCTCCCTAACACATTACTACTACTAATACATTGTATATTTTAACGTCGTATTATGTTGATGCTGAATTCTCATAGCCATAACTATTTCACTGTCCCGTGAGCCGTATATGAACATTTGGATTGTTTAACAACTGTAACTTTTTCGTGGACGGGGAAGTTGTACTGATACTTGGCTGCAAAGTGATATTTGTGATAGGGAAGTTTGTGATGATAGGTTCGATACTTTTCGCGGGACAGTTACTTAGCAACAACGGAAAAAGTATAGGTGGTGAGATAATGAATGATCTGTACTGAGAGAAAACTATGAAAAAAATTAAGAAGAGAGCGACAGGATATTTGCTCTGGTTTTAATGCCTTTTAAAGTATATTTATTGTTTCTCCTTTGAAGGATTCCACAATTGTACGCGTTAGAGCCTTACCGTAGCTAGTTATGTCTGTAGTAAGAATAGGTCAGCTCGATCACTGAAAGAGGCCAGTGTCAAACATTAACAATACTGTTGTGTAATGATTTCTTAAATTTACGCTAATATTAATTAATACTTACTTATTGTTTCGTATAGTGAGTAATTACAATTGAAGATTATTTTTACTGGTAACCTGGTACTTCGCCTAAGTCGTAAGGGACACATTACAGTCTAAAGGATAGATGCAGGTGTCTATGGGCCACAGCAATTACTGGCAATACTACAAACACACTAGTAGATAATGCTGGACTGTGTGTTTGTTTTTTGTCACCTATACTTCTCACCTATACACCTACCTATACACACTACATCTGTAAAAATGTTTACATCAAATAGTTTTAGAAAAGATATCCTGTTCCAAACTGACAGACTTTTGGAAAGTTTCCTTACACTAGGAATTTCTCCTATATTATGAAGGCGTGCTACAGACATTAATTACATATTTTGGACAAATATGACCTGTAATATACAAATTGTTTTTCCCTTTTGTTGGTGGCCCTAATTTCTTATTGAATTCGAACCCGTGGCAAGCAGCGCCTCAGTCAAGCACTTATAACTATGCTGCCGAGCAATCACAGTCCCCGTCAGTCATCAAATTAATGTTTCTATAGAAAATAGTTAAATTGTAAATATAAAGCCATCGTGTATTTCGACTTGTAATTTTGTTTTGACAAGCGCTTTATTACAACCGGGTGGTTGGTAATCAGTTCTTGGAAAGTGTGGTTACTCTCCGCCTACAAAATTGGATTAACCCGCTTTCGCTATATAGTACCTATCTTGCTGCATAGATTAGCTCTAGGTTATTAATATACATTGCATTATTGGCTCCTTTCCTATAAGTAAACTATATATTAAAATAAACCGGTAATGTATACATAAAGTGACAATTTATTTTTTCCTTAAAGCGACTGCCTTCTTGGTCTAACGGTTGTAAACGCAATTGCTAATCATGTGGTCCCGGGTTCGAAACCCGAGTCGGCCCAAGAATTATTTATTGGATTTTTCTGTCACAAAATTCTCAGTAGCAGCCCGGAATATTAATTTGTAACTTATTCAATTTGGATGGGTTTCACTATCGTGCTTCCGTTAGCACGAAAAGCCGTCTTAAAGGGTCTCCGGGTCTCTACACTCACCACACGAAAAATAATTGCCTTCAGCTGCTATTTTACGCTGGTATTCTGTGAGAGAATGGTCCTTCACCGGTCGAACCGACTCATTCTTGCTACAACCATTTTATAGCTGTAGTGCACCATAAATATGACATATTTACCTACCATTGTTTTGACGCAGTAGTATACGCGGGGAAGGACCACGCTCTCACGGAATACCAGCGTGAAATAGTAGCTTAATGCTGCTGTATTTCGTATGGTGAGTGTAGAGAACCGGAGACCCTTTTTACTGGAAATGAGGCATTCCATCTCAGTCCTCACGGGTGACAACGCATCTGCATTTTGATTTGTAATGGAAGATAGATGTAGATGTCTATGGGCCGCAGCAACCACTTACCATCAGGTGAACTGTGTGCTCGTTTGTCACCCTATTCTATAACAAAAAAATTTCGACGAAGATAGTTACTGTTTTAGGCAAATACGAAATAAAATTACGAAATAAATTACATACATGTCTGAAATAAACTTAAAATCAATATAAGCGCGTATAAAAAACAGTTAGGTTGTCGAAAGCGACGTTCGTGGTTTACAAAACAAAGAACTAGTGTTCTCATCCGCTAGTAGTCGACTAAACGAGTTGCTGCGAATTACCCGTAACTTTGCGTGCAATGTAATAAGGTCGCAGAGTCCGTCTAATAGAATCTGTGGCGAAGGCTAGACGTGCCTGATCTCTCTCCCGTCGTCTCGGATTACCGTTCCATCGGATTATAAGAGTAAGGGAGTAGGGTAGGCCAAGGCTTGCGCATACACTTGGGCAATATAATCATGTCCTGTGCAGATGTCTATTCTCCGTTGAGAATGGCCGCCGTTACCAAAATTCAATTTGGAACTCTTTATTACAGAATCAAATAAAATCTGCCTGCTGGCTTTTTAATTTTTTCTGAACAGCATATAAATACTAATTAGAAATAACTATGTGATTTGATAGTTTATTGTAGATTTATTAAAAATTGTCACTTCGTAATTTTAAGTTCAAAAGTGTAGGTTCTCAGAATAATCACGTAAGTAATCAGGCCATGCTGGCAAACCTGGTACGCGTGGTGTCATAATGATGGCACGGGTGACAGAGTTTTGCATGATGCTACGCTTTTATTTGTCAAAGCGGGACATTTTTACGTATTTTAGGGACAGTGGGACATAAACCTTTAAATCGGGAACGTCCCGCCTAAAGTGGGACGTATGGTGACGTTAGGTATACATAATAATTACATAATATAACGTAAGGTATTTATGTAATGTACTTACCTATATTATTTATTTTTAACCGTCTCTGCAAATTTGGCCGGTTATTACAAAATTAGCCTGTATTTTACGCAGCTCAAATTACAGCAGAAATTTAGCATCATTCTTTATAAGAGCGTGTTTATTCAACAGATTTTTTAAACAATGTGATTGTTAATATTGATCTTTTTCAACTAGCGGTACTTGCAAGAAGTTCTGCAAAATAGATTTTGGTTGTAGATGCTACAACAGTTCGACATAACGTGCTTAATACGTTTTTTTTTTTCAATTACAACGTGTATACTAAATCTCAAGGAGTTCCATGGACTAGATTATTATAGTTAACGCCAGTAAATGTTAAGAGACGATCCTTGCTCACAATTACGGTTACGTTTCATCTCCTATCACAAGGTGCATAGCAATTTTCAGGAAGATTTCATTCAAAGTATTCGATCGAGAGGACAGCCTATCTAAAGTGTATCTACTGCTGTACATAAGCCTTACACACAGGATGAATATATTTACCATTGTGGCCACGCTCAGCAGGTGATTTGGCAAAGGGAGTAGTGGATATCCTTGTCCGCAGCTACTCGTTTAACCCTTAGATTACTATTTTTAATTAACCTCAGTGTGCATAATAAATTTCAACATAATAAATTTAATTTTTAATGAGCTGTCTAGTGCACAGGTGTAAAATAATTTTTTTTAAAATAGGATGTCAGAATGTTTTTTTAAATTTAACAACACTAAACGAAATTCGTCTTTTACTTATCAAAAAAAAATCATCAATCCTTTATATGAACTTTGGAAAGTTATAAACAAAAATATAAAAGAGCAAAAATAATTTTAAGTACCTAGGTAATAAAAGAAAATGTGCGATTTTGCCTAAAATCCTTAAATGCAATGTGTTAAGTAACTCTTAAGTAAGTATTTACTTAAAAATAACAATGCGTATGCTTCATAAAATCAGATATAAATTATTTATTTTAAATAAAGATTTAAATGAAAATGATAAGTCCGATCCTATCGCATATACGTTTAATTAGACGTCATGGGGAACTGAAGTGTTTGACGACCCTGATATCTTAATAGTTAATCCAAGCTTCTTTCAGCTTTTAATTACGTACATCATAATTACCTTACCTATATTCAACTAATTTATCATTACTTATAATAACAAATGAAAATAAAGAAAGAAGTTAATAACAAAAAAAAAAGAATCTTTAATCTTCTGCGAGTGGTTGGTTCCCTTGAGAGCTTTTCAAACACTCTTGAAAATGTTTTATTTCCTTCCACTTTACGAGAAAGAGGTTAGACGCCACGCCGAGAAGAAATATTCTTTACCATTTAAAGAATATTTCTATATATTTATATAGAATTAATTAAGTACCTCTGTTAAAATATATAACAATAGTACATAACGATACGAGGGACTTAAGTAGCCGATTATTAATTAGTATCGTACATTATTTTATAGTACAAGTGACTTAAATTAAATCCACTGTTGAAAAATTGTAGAAAGAACCCCTTTGTGGTATTTCCGCAGTTTCAAGGCACTCCCCTTGCTGCCTCAGCTGTCATCAGAATCCTCGGCGTCGACATATGGAATAGTGTGCAGTTTCGTGGTCACTTGGAAGGGAAGGCCAAATTGGCCTCTAAAAAGCATGGCGCGCTCAGCAGAGCGAGATAGTATTTCATGCCGGCACATCGCTTGCAACTTTACAAAGCACAAGTTCGAAACGAATCCAGCGCAGAGCGGTGCGAATCGTCGACGACCGAGTCCTTTCTGATCGGCTCGATCCACTGGCACTGCATAGGGATGTTGCATTCCTTTATATTTTCTATCGCATCTACCACGGGGAGTGCTCTGAGGAAGTATTCAGATTAATTCCACCATCTGGATGGTTGGCTCCACCACTGTACGTTTTACTAAGAGTTTTCTTCCTCGTACAACTTTTCTATGGACTTGTTTGCCACCGGCGATTTTCCCGGACCGGTACGACTTAGGGACTTCAAAAAAAGAGCCTTACTCCTTTTTAAAAGGCCGGCAACGCACCTGCAATTCCCCTGGTGTTGCGGTTGTTTATGGGCGGCGGTAGTCACTTCTATAAAAAAAAATATTATAAAGACAAAAATCGTGTCAAAAATAAAATAAAAAGATGTGATATGATATGTGATGTACGATAGGTATATATGATATGTCTATATACAAAGACAAAAATGTACAAAATATATAAATGACTAATGTCAAGTATTTTTTTTATATTTCTTGATTGTTTTGTTTGTAATTTAAAGTATTACTAATAGATGTTACTAACTAAAGTTCTATAATTGTTCTTTATTTATTATTCGCCAGTCCACTTGACAAACTGGACGATTTAGGCAAATCCTTACTACAACTGGGCAATGGGACAGGCACATGTTTGGCATAAGACTTTTACTTTTTTTAAATAAATAATAAACAGTTGCTAATTTTCAATTTCTTTTCTCCTTTCAATTTCACAATAAGTGATATAGATATATCATTCCTTAAGTTGTTCTAATCTTTGGGGTTTCGTTGGTTACTTCAGCTGTTCACTCTCCAGGCGTCAATGAATTATTTACCACCTTTTAGTTTATCAAATACTTTCCCACGAACCTGTTTATACAGAGACAGTTCAAGTCTCATTAAATATACGGAATCGTTTTATTTTCCTAAATCCACTTACACTATTGCATGAATTATTCATTCACCGACTTCAGTACGACTATAATGACAGGAGTAATGAAAAAAAAACACAAATTTTTAGTAAGTTGTAGTTGTATGCTTTCATTATATTGGTAATTAATAATTACCAATATAATTATTATATTGGTTATTAATAATTATCAATATAATGAAAGCAATATATTAATAATGAGCCGTGGTAGCTTAGATGGTTAACGCTCGCTGTAAATAGAACGCGAGTAACTCGGGTTCTATCCCCGCCGACACCAATGAAATTGTTAGTTGCAATTTTAAGTGCTGATTTACCACGTGCTCGGCGGTGAAGGAAAACATCGTGAGGAAACCTGCACGTCTGAGGAATAAGAAAAAAAATCCGAAGACATGTGAAGTTCGCCAACACGCATTGGGGTAGCGCGGCGGACACTTCCTTGCCCTAAAACCCTCTCAGAAATTAGGGGAGGCCTGAGCCCAGCTGTGGGACGAATATAGGCTGTAGCTTTACTTTTAATATATTAATAACTAGCTGTACCTGTGACTTCATTCGCGTGGAATCAGTACTAGTTTTGCTATTCAAATTGATGATGATTTATTTGTAAATTGAACTGTTGCGAAGACTTAGAAAGACACTAATGTGATAAAAACATTCAGTTAGTCGGTCATTCAGACAAATAAACGAACGAACAAATAAACGAACCCACAAACAAACCAAGAAACGAATAGGGCAAATTGTACGCTTATGTTTTATTTTGTAAACTAGCTTTTTTTAGCTTTAATACATTTAGCTTTAATACATCCCACCCTTGGGCATAGTTTGAGTTTTAGGATTGAGTTGACTCCTCGGTGGTGAAAACATCTTGAGTAAACCTGCATATCTAAGAAGTTAAAAAAATATTTCGAAACTTATTTTTTTGTATATATATATATATATATGTTAAGTCGTTCATCTTGCGTTGAAGGTGGTAAATCGACATTTCAAATTGGAATTAATATACTCGTATGAGTGGTATCGGTGCGGGTTGCTTATGTATCTACTATGAAATTTACGTTTGCAGCGCTTCGATTACTGGCTTTGACAGATGATTATCAAGATTCATAGTTAAAATTAAAATAAACCTGCGTTTAAACTTTTCTGTCTTTGATATTCATACCACTTTTTTGTTTTTTATTTACTCATGTGAGTTATGAAACCGGGATTCTTCGGGATTCGGGGAAAGATTCTTGTGACAGCTTACAAGAATCTTAATCCTATATATACTATTAAACGAGCAATTCTCGCAAACTTCGAGCAAAATATATATATATATATATATAATCGGGATCTCGGAAACGGCTCCAACGATTTTCGTAAAATTTAGTGTCCAGAGAGTTTCGGGGATAATAAATCGATCTAGCTAGGATTTATTTTTAGAAAATGTCTTTTTGTCCGTGTTTCTAGGCAATGAAAAACTGTTACAATATCGTTAGAATAAGAAGGTAAATTTTGACGGGTTGTTAGTGATTATAAATAGCTTAATTGGTATAGTGGTCGGTCACAGAGTCGTGATTCCCCAGACCCAGACCAGACAGAGCCCAGACCGACCGACCGACTTTTTTTACCTTTTTTTGATGTTCCTTTCTTTTTTGAGAAAATCTATTTTTTCGAGCCCTTTTTTAGTATTTTTTTTAAAAAAAAACGAAACTTTAAATTAAACAAATTGCACTCATGATTTATTATTCAAATAATCAGTTCAGTTTTTTCTATTATGTCGCTAAGATCAAAAAATATTATTCGTATTTCATCAGTATGTAATTTGTATCTAAATGTAATTTCCTAACACACGAATTAAAAAAAACCGAGCGAAAAATACCGAGCAAAGCTCGGTCAACCGGGTACTATGTCTAAAAATATGAAAGTTATCTTAATACAAACTGTTTAAGAAGTCTCATTAAAAGTAAGAAGTTTAAAACCAACTTACATATGTCTTACAACTGTGCACAGGACTTCTAATTACCCATAGTGGTACTAAAGAAATAGCGGTTTTAAATCTACTCAGACATCAAGGTTTTACCGCGAAGTTATTCTTCACTATTTCACTGAGCACCTGGAAAAAGCAAATAAAATTTTCTCACTAGTTTCATTTATCCTCGCAGGAATCGTACACTTTTTGTTCCTATGCAATGCAATCCTATGGCGAGCTATACCTATCGTATTTTTATACGGCTATCGTATTTGTTTAAACATAACTAATAGAAACAGAAAAGAAGTATTTGTACCATTGTGGAACACATCTAGCTATTAATTAGTCATTGAATGATATCACGAAGTTGGTACAAAAAGACGTTGGTGAAATATTGCTATGCTGATAGACAACTAGACGTAGAGCCGTAGAGTAGACAAGGGATGCCTTAGACTTAATTTTTATCAACAAAATTGGCGATACATTGAAGTTGGGCCAAATTACGAGTACCCTTAACCGACGAGCATGTATGCGTAGTTAATATAATATTTAAGACCCAGTTTTATTTTTGATTATAAACTACATAAATAGAGTCATAGTTTATTTTTGATTTTACAGAAATTTGCCACGAGCTATCTGGATCGCGATGCCCATGGTGACAATCATCTATGTAATGGCGAACTTGGCTTACTTTGCAGTCGTCTCCAAGATGGAAATGATGTCGAATCCAGCCGTGGCTGTTGTAAGTATCTCATTATCATTTATTAAGAATTTCAATATTCAATTTATAAATTTTTTTTATTGTTCAGTTTAGTTCAATTGTTTGTAAAATATTTAAAGACTGAAGTGGAATGGACCAAATAATGGTATTTTTTAAATATATTTCCTCCACAATCTCAGACCAATAAAGAACATTGGACTAGATAAATTCTAAGTGACGCCGAAACCATGCTCAACTATTTGCAAGAACACACACTAGCACTTGCACCTAAAATCATTTGTAACCAACGACGTGGTTTGAGGTACGTCTTGAAGTGAAAAACAGAAGAAAAAGAGGTAGGATCGCAATCTCAGTTATTGATTTTCAGATTTTATTATTATATTTATACAGTTATGTACTTGTAAAATTATATTAAGCAATAATCCTTCGAGAAATGATATTACATTTTGGTTCTAAAAATATATTTTATTTATGAAAAATATATTACTCGTTGGCCTTTTTATTTTAATTATAATTTTAATTATAACCTAACTATATGAGATGTCCAGAAAAACATACTTATAATATAAAATCATGTTTATATAAGTTCTTTTTGGATATTGTTGAATAGTGATATAAGCGTACTGAATATTATATGCTTTAGTCCGCTCCTAATATCATTTTTTCACGTGGTAGAGCTACGCTGCAGTTATTATGGTTGTAGTATGAATGGGTCGGCTCGACCGGGGCAGGACCATGCTCTCACAGAATACCAGCGCAAAGTGGCGGCTTAATGCTGCTGTGTTTCGTATGGTGAGTGTAGAGAACCGAAGACCCGTTTTACTGGAATCGAGGCATTCCATCTTAGTCCTCAAGGGTTACAACGCATCTGCATTTTGATTCTTAATCGAGGTTAATTGTAGATGTCTACGGGCCACAGCAGCCACATACCATCAGGTGGACTGTGCTCGTTTGTCAACCTTATCCCATAAAAAAATAAGTTACGTTAACATTTCTGTTAATTCGTTGTAGTAATTAAAACGAACTATGCTTATATATTTTACTACTTGCCGATCTATTCCCGACAGAATCGAGTTCTGAATTAACCATTTTTTATTCGAAATCATGGTAATTTCGTATTTTCGCAACCAGTAGCATCGAATGGTGTTTCAAATGGAAATTATTAGGTCGGGATTCATCAAATGTCCGTCTCTAGATGTCATCGCAAGGGACAAGAATGCTCTTTCTTGACCGCACAGAAATTACTTTAACGAAGTTTAAAAAGTAACACTTTCATATTATCGATAGTACCGTATTTCAATTTCTGTAAGCATGGAGTATGATTTTCAGACCGCTATACTACGGATGTCAGTTATCAATCGATTCCTGCGTAAGAATAAAAATATTAATGTATACTTATTTCAATACTTTAACTTTCTTAAATAACGATAAATATATCAAAATATATTATAATTTTAAATACCATTAAAATGTCACATCAAAAGTTTTTCCATGAACCAAACTCCATCCTAAGAAAAATTGTATCGCAGTGGATTAAGATCATTTAGTCGCTATACTCGCAATATCATTTGTACGAGCGAGTGAACAGATATGAAAGAAAGTATCAGTCGCGTAGCTCGCCGCCCGCTCGATGCGTAAAATACCTAAATTTGCGTAACGCCGAAATGTAAGATCCCTCTACAGCTTACTCTAAAATAATATTTAAGAAATAAATTTTTAATTTATTAAAAATTATATCCAGATAACAAAGTATCCGGTTGTGCCTAATGTCGCGGCGCTGCTAACGCTTGTAATAACTAGATCGTATTCCTCGATTCGAAGTGGTTCGGGAGTAAGCTAAAAGCTTTGAAAACCGAATTCGATTTCGAAAACAACTTCAGAAGTAAGCGTTTTGTTTACGAAACACTAACATTTCTCTGCTAGGTACATAAGTAAACAAGCATGTACATAGTGTAAATGAAAACCCTTCTCTCACTTTGTTCTATACTATGTAGGGCCGATTTTTCAATCACTAAATAAAAGTTTTCCGTTATATAAATTATAATTTGACTGAAAATCCTAGTGTTGAGATTAAATAAAACTATTTTATATATAAACCTGTTATTTTTAATTAGCTTATATTATATATTATCTTATACTATAACTATCATCTGATGATTAAAAAATCTTGTAATTTTGGGTCAAAATTATATCGATTTTAACAACATTCATTAAATTATTGTGTATATGTATATAGATTTAAGTAAAGATTTAAGCAGGTAGTAGCAAATATTATTTCAACACATAAAAGGTATAATATCTCTAACGTAACGCTTCTTGTTATTGCACTAGTGAAAAGAGAAAGTCATTTACAATCACTTTCTAAGTACGCTAGTCAACATTAATACAAAAATAATGTGAAAGTATTATGATATATTGATATAGTTATACAGGTAGTTGCATGATATCATAATTATTTAAGAATATAATTAATTTAGCTATCGTAAATAGTTAAGTCTTAAGTGTATGAAAATAAACAAAGACCTTGTATTAAAAGAAAGATAACATTAATTTCATCCAGTCATTCCTCGTAATATTAATACGAGAGCGGCACTGAAAATTTCGGGAATCAAGGAAGTGTTAACTACTACTTAAGTTAAAAACTAACTAATAAATATAATAAAAAATATAATAAACTAACTAAAAAATATAATAAACTAACTAAAAAATATAATAAACTAACTAAAAAATATAATAAACTAACTTAAGTTAAAAGTTAACTATTTAAAAATGTATTTATTGTTTGTCGAAGTATTCTCCGCGAAATTTGACACATTTTTCCATACGATGGAACCAATCATTGAAGCAACCATTCCATTCGGAAGTTGGGGTCTCCAAAATGGCCGTTTCGTAGGCGTCCACAGCTTCTTCAGGTGATGAAAATCTCTGTCCACGCAATTTATTCTTTATTTTAGGGAAAGTATAGAAATCATTAGGGCTTAGGTCGGGGCTGTACGGCGGATGGTCTAATAATTCTATGTTTTCTTGCTCTAAAAACTCTTTTGTTCTGTGTGCGGTGTGAGTTCACTGGTTGCAGTCCTCTTTACGGAGTTCAGAAACGACCTGTGGCAAACAAATGCTAGCATACCATTCTGCATTAACCGTTCTTTGTCCCTCAAGAGGAATAGTCGTAACATGGCCGGTTTTGGAGACAAACGTGGCCACCATTGTTTTTTGCAACACTCCGTGAACGAACAATTTTTGTTGGCTTTAACTCATTTTCGAACACCCAAACTCGTGACTGGTTTTTTTTTTGTTTCGGGTTCGTACGCGTATATCCAGGATTCGTCATCTGATACGATGTTGTATACAGCATTTGAGGATCCTGCGAGGAATCTTTCGAGAGTTCTGATGCACCAAGTAACGCGAGCCGCTTTTTGCTCTTCACAGAGCGAATGCGGTATCCATCGGGATAAAAACTTTTTTACACCTAATTGTTCATGCCATATTATTTGTATTTGACTCATACCAATGTCTAAAGTTGCCTGAATTTCGCGGTATGTCACATGTCGATCTTCCTCAATCAAGTTACGCACAGCATCAATGTTTTCTTGGGTGACTGCAGTTTTTGGACGACCTTGACGGGGATCACCACTGAGCTTGACACGTCCACGTTGAAATTCAGCAAACCAGCGATAAATTGTGGTTATGGATGGGGCTTCATCACCAAATGGGGAAATCATCCGGTCAACACACTGTTTTTGTGTTAAACCACTTCGAAAGTCATAATAAATCATCGCTCTTGAATTTTCTCGAGTCAATTCCATTTTCTCAACGACTAAACAAGTTTGACAAAACCTTCTGACAAGAACGAGAATCTTTTTTAAATAAATAAATGGTATTCGATTTTTAAAACCAAGGAGTTTTCAATTAAAAAGATTTTAATATGACAGGAACAGTGAAAATATTCCATTCCCGATACTTTTAGTGCAGCCTAGTATTATGTTAAATAATTAATGTGTAATCAAGTCGGTATAAGTTCATATTTATAATAACTACTTGATAATCATGCATAAGCCGATAACATCTTGTAAGTGTAATAAAAGGCAAGAGAGGGAAATAATACGGGAGATGGGTAGCAGCGTTTTCTGATGTCTATATGAAACGTTGCAAACCCGCCTACCAAGCGTTGCAAATAAGGCTTGCAGAACCGGATCCGGTTCCTAATTCTTTATACCCGGTTTTAAAACAGGTTCAAAACCGGGATTTCCGAATTTTCTCGGTTCTTGGTGTATTTTTTCCTAATTTAATCAAACGGCAAACTGGTTGCCAGTCGGTTAGCGTGTACACACAAAATCTTTTACACGCGCTTAAATTAGTAATCAAATATTTGTTTTTATGAAAAATACGGTTTATCTAGGTAAATATTAAACAATAATACTAAGTATTTATAGTAAATGCGACATTAAATATTTTGTTTAAGAGATCAACTAAACACAGTACAAACTTTTGAAACTCTCTTAATTAAATACTTACAAAATCAGACCAGAAACAGGAATAAAAATTATAATTAGAAATAGGTATTTATCTAATTTTTTTTTATTTTAATAATTTAATGGTTGTTGAATAAAACTATTATTTACGGATTTTATCGCGTTTAATTACATTAATTTATTTTTATTACTAACACGGACGTTTCGGGTGCTTTACAGCGCCCATGGTCACGGGGGGGACTGGTCCCCTGTAAAGCACCCGAAACGTCCGGGTTAGTAATAAAAATAAATTAATGTAATTAAACGCGATAAAATCCGTAAATAATAGTTTTATTCAATGTGTAGTGTTCGCGTAAATTTAAGAAATCATTAATGGTTGTTGCCAGGAACGTTTACAGGAACTGGCAACGGTTGATGTACGCATAAGATTGTAAAGACGAATTACAGAGTAACAAACTATACGAAATTATGATACAATTATTTGAGGAAGCGGGAGAACCGGGATGCTGCTCTGCAGTACCGATTCTGTACCAAAAGAACCGGGATATCCCAGGGATTCCGGAACGTGGAATTACCGGGTGCATGACCTAGTTGCAACTATAACGAAAATCCCCCTGTTGTATAAAATATCTCTTTTAAATAGATCTTATATATTGATCTTATATATTGTTGCCGATTTATATTTATTGGGTTTTCGAGTCGACTTATTCGTGCAATAACCAACGAACAACGAACAGGTTTATTCGTGGACGAGCCACGCTCTCATGAAATACCAGCGTAAAATATTAACATAATGCTGCTGTGTTTCGTATGGTAAGGATCCCTCCCAGATACCTTTTTTACTGGAAACAAAGTAGGTATTTCATGTTAGTCCACAGGAGATTCAACGCAGATGCATTTTGATTCTCAATGGAGGAAAGATGTAGAGGTGTATGCGTCACAGCATCTATCACCATTTGGTAGACTTTGTGCTGTTCATCAAATGAGGAAATCTATGGGAGAGGCCTACGTTTAGCCGTGGACTTTTGAATGAAATACCATCGTAAAATAGCAGCTCAACGCTGCCGTGTTTTGTATGGTCAGTGTAGACCTATTTTACTGGAAACGAGGCATTCCGTCTTAGTCCTCACGGGTGACAACGCATCTGTATTTTGATTTGTAATCGAGGATAGATGTAGATGTCTATGGGCCACAGCAACCACTTACCATCAGGTGGACTGTGTGCTCGTTAATCACCCTTTTCCTATTAAAAAAGTATGAATGAAAAAATAAAAATATGTCGTCCGTTTGGTTGGACACGGGGAAAGTGCGACTGAGTGAGCTTAGGCTGCTATATTTATTTATAGTTCATTTTGCATTAGGTGAGCCGCATGCTCGTTTGTTTTCAATTATATAAAGAAAATGTTTGTTAATTTTTCAGATTTTTGGAGATCGTTTATTCGGTAGTTGGAGTTGGATGATTCCAGTGTTCGTGGCGCTGTCGACATTCGGCGGTGTGAACGGAGTTCTGTTTACATCGGCGAGGCTGTTTGCGACTGGAGCGCAGGAGGGCCATATGCCTGCTTTCTTTTCATTATTCCACACCAAGAAACAAACACCGATACCGTCGCTTTTCTTTACTGTGAGTTTTAATTTTAAATCAAAAAAGAAATATTAATTTAATTATGTCAAAATATCATTCGTTCACACGATTCTGATTTTTTTTTACATCACGATAGATAACAATTCATGATGGATGTGTGTTAATACTATTTAGGATTCCGGTTCCGGTGTTTGAATAGTACGAACGTCATAAAGTGTGCTCTGAAAATATAAATCCATAACTGTTTAAGAACTGCATAAATCTACAAAGTGTGCAAGTGTATCGATAAATTAGGACTAAAAGTGCAAATAAAGTATTAAAAATCGTGTGTGTAAAGGACAAAATAAGTGCTAAAAAAGCAAATAACTTTGTCTTCTTACGCATAAACAATAATTAATTCTTACATACATATAGCAGTGCTACTGTGCTACCAACATCAGAGAAAGATTACTTTTGCCTTGGATACGCGTCTTTTAAGCCTATAACGAAACATCGTTTCGTTCTACCATAGACTAAATAAGCTGCGTTCACAACTTAGAAGAATTATTCCAAGGCTTATAGTATTATTTTCCACTCCATGCAAGGGAGAGTAGCGAAAATGGAAACCTTCAATCTCTTTTCGATCAAATTAAAATAGAAATGTCAAAACAAACCGATGACATCATGACACGAATCGACGAAAAATTAGTTCCTTTCAGAGTTGAAATGCAGGAATTAAGGTCAGAAAATGAGAAATTAAAAGAAAAGATAAAAAATCTAGAAAAATATGCAAGGTCAAATAACCTAATTTTATATGGAGTAAAAGAAACTGAAAAATCGACCGACAATCTCATCGAAATCATTATAAAGAAATTTAAAGACGATCTAAATATTACCATAGAAGACAGAGACATAAACACGATAAACAGAATTGGCAAAAACAACATAGAAAATGGCAAGGACAGTCCAATCCTCCTGGCATTTGTAAACTTCTGGAAGAAAAACTTAATAAAGGCAAATAAAAAGAAACTGAAAAATGTTTATGTGTCTGAAGACTACCCGAAAGAAATCTTCGACAAGAGAAGGAAACTACAGCCCAAAATAGAAGAAGAAAGGAAGAAAGGAAATTATGCATAAATAAATTATGATAAGCTAGTTATCAAAGAGAGGAAACCAGGAATTGAGAAACGCAAAAGAGAACCGTCAACCTCGCCCAATGCAAAAGAACACCCCCGTAAACAACGAGTGTCAACTAAAACACACCGTCTAAATGCTTTTGATTTAATGAGGCATAGAAGCAACTCTTTGCCTTCGGACAACTCGCCAACTGTTTAGAACGCATAGGAAATTGCCATCAGCCACCGGAACAAAACACTAAATAAACAAGAACTTAAAGATAACAAAAACAAAACATTCCTCAAGCCGACTTGTCATCGTGGGGAATCAGACTGCAACCCTTCACCAAATACAGAAACATATCGAGATTTAAAACAAACCCTCAAAATTTGCACCTATAATGTAAGATCACTTGCATCAACAGAGCGATTCCTTGAATTAACTAATGCTTTAAAAAGTATCAACTGGGATATTCTAGGCCTCGCAGAAATCCGAAAAATGGGATGTGAGATCGAAGAATACAACGACTTTTTTTTTTGTTTTGGTGAAACCAAAGAACTACATGGAGTGGGATTTCTGATCAAGAAAAAATATAAAAACAACATTACCAACTTTATAGGAATCTCAGAAAGAGTAGCACTCTTACAAGTAAAATTTGAATGCTTCTCCTTATCAATAATTCAAACATATTCACCGACTGAGAGATCAACTGAAGAAGAAATTGAAGAATTCTACAATGACGTTGAATATGCTTACACCAAGACCGAAGGAAAGGTTATAGTCATGGGAGATTTCAATGCTAAAATTGGTTGTCCACAAGCAAACTATTACCCAATAATGGGAAAACATGGTTACGGAGTGTGCAATGAAAGAGGTGAACGTCTCTTAAGCTACGCTTATCAACACAAATTGTCAATAATGAACTCATTTTTTAAAAAGAAGGAGAACCGAAGATGGACATGGTTATCGCCTGACCAAAAGACTAAAAATGAAATAGATTTTATAATGATAAACCACCATAAGCTTGTAACTAATATGGAAGTACTAAGCAAACTCAATTTCTCTTCCGATCACAGATTAGTGAGAGCAACACTACGCTTAAATCGCCCAATAAAGAGCAGAAAAACCTACACAACTCCACTAAAAATCCCCAAGACAGAAGCAGAAATCAAAAATTACATTGAAAATCTACGTGCACACACGGAATATATAGAAACAGAGCGCATCGACACCCAAACATATTACAATATCCTAGAAAGACGTATTGTTATACCTTAACAAAGCTTAAAAGACAAAAACACTACAAATCCTCATCAACATAATATTTTCTCTGATGACACAGTCCAACTTATAAGAAGGCGCTCGGAACTACTACACATAAAGAATAAAACCAAAGAGATGAAAGAAGAACTTGGCAGAATATACAAAGAGGCTAATAGATCAATCCGTAAGGACTACAACAATCACAGATATGAGATTATTACAAGAAACATCGAGAATTTTAGGAGTGCCAAAAAAGCCTTTAAAGAATTAACTACATTCAAATCATGGATTCAGAAACTTGAGCACAACTCACAAGAAACAAATTCTAGAAGAGATGTAATAAGCCAGGCAACAAGGTTTTACAAAAGCTTATACACCAAACAAAATAACACTGAAATGGAAACGCAAGCAACCCACAAAAATACGAATGACAGCATCAGACCAATTGAAGACTCCGAAGTTTACGAATATATCAAAAAGCTGAAGGCTGAGAAGAGTCCCGGACCAGATGGAATATGCAATGAAGCCCTAAAAATAGGAGCACCCATCTTAATCCGCCATTTAACGCAACTATTTAACATGATACTAGACGAAGAAAAAGTACCAACACAATGGTGTACATCAGACATAATTCTGCTCTTCAAAAAAGGAAACCCCTTGGACATAGGGAATTATAGACCCATAAGTCTGATGGCAAGTATATACAAACTATTTTCATCCGTAATACTAAAGAGAATATCCGACGACATTGATAAACAGCAACCTAAGGAACAAGCGGGATTCAGATCAGGCTTTAGTACAATGGACCACATACAGACATTTGAACAGGTTATAGAAAAGTACAGAGAATATAATAGACCTCTGTATGTGGCCTTCATTGACTACAGCAAAGCTTTTGACAGTATTAGTCACTGTTCAATCTGGAACGCATTACAACAATCAAACATTAACTCTAAATACATCAAAATCTTGAAATATATTTATGAAAATAGTACGAGCAGAATAAAATTAGAAAATAGAGGAGACGAAATAAACATAGAACGAGGTGTCAGGCAAGGAGATCCTCTATCCCCAAAACTCTACAGCAGTCCTTGAAAGTATTTTTCAAAAACTAGAATGGAAAAACAGGAGTGTACATCAACGGAAGCTATTTAAACCATCTGAGGTTCGCTGATGACATTGTTGTAATAGCTGAAACCGCCAAAGACCTAGAGGAAATGATCACATCACTTGACTGCGAAAGCTCCAAAATCGGGCTGGAAATGAATGCAGGAAAAACTAAGATAATAACCAACAATCGTGAACGCCCGATAGCGATAAAAGGCAACAATATAGAATATGTCAGCGAATACGTCTACTTGGGTAAACAAATTTCATTTAAAACGTCAAGCAATGAAGAAGAAGTAACAAGAAGAATTAACGCAACTTGGAAGAAATTTTGGGCATTAAGAGAAATCCTAAAAGGGAACTACAACTTGCACATGAAAAGGACAATATTTGATACATGCCTATTACCCTGCTTGCTGTATGGCTGCCAAACTTGGGTATTCACAAACAAAATTAAACAAAAAATCAAATGCAGTCAAACAGCAATGGAAAGAAGCATGTTGGGAATTAAAAGAATACATAAAATTAAGAACCAAGTCATTCGTCAAAAAACCAAACTTACAGATGCCCTCAAGCACGCACTCTTATTAAAGTGGAGATGGGCCGGGCACATCACATGATACTCAGATAGAAGATGGACCATTGAGGCCACACTATGGAAAGGACCAAAGGGGAAAAGGAATGTCGGTCGACAATTAAGACGATGGGCTGATGACATAACATACGTTGCAGGAAACGACTGGATGAAGTTAGGCAAGGACAGGGAGTCGTGGAAAAGGATGGAGGAGGCCTTTACCCAAACAGGGGTCCATATCTCATAAACAATACTAACATTTATTATTAGTATTTCTTTCATAAATTTAAACTATAACTTACTAACAAATACAGAAATGTAAAAAGAAAGTGAATGGAATAAATGGCTTTATTATTATTATATTATTATGAGTTACTAATCGTTTTTAGAAATAAAATGTCAATGTTCATTAGTTCCTTAAACTAAATTTTATATTAATATAATAATAATATAAAAACTATGTTATCTCAAAAAGAAAATTCGTATTCGTAGAAGATGATGAATTGTGGTTTTTATCCTTGAAATCCCGTATAGTTTTTTTCTGATTGCAGCAGTTCTAAAAACTTTATTGTATTTTCATTATTCCACTCGAAAGGCATTTTGGTAGATCGTACTTATTTAATAACAAGACGGCACGCACGTTCGTTCATCCAAGCGCTTGGCGCGAAGTGGGCGATGGAGCTGAATGTGAACACTCACTACGTCTGCCATAGTCGAAAGCCGAAACCGATGTGAGTGGTAGGGCAGAGTGTGAATACACACTTCCCGCGATCCTGCTAAGGCAGTATTTAGCGAAGTATTGCCGGCAGCGCGAGGAGCAGTGGCAGGGGCTAAATGTAAATGAGGCTTTACATTCAGCCCTGTTGGGCAGGGAAGTGAGCAGGGCAGTGGGCAGGGCAGTATGTAAACGGGCTACTCGCGCTGACACTGCCGCTGCCGCTGCCACTGCCCGACGATCGCTCAAATGTCGGTTTTTCGCGCGTAAGTCAAAGGACGGGCAGCGCGAGCGGCAGTGAGTGTTCACATTCAGCTCCATCGTAGACGTGGGTTATTACCTCATTTTCAAGAAACGTAACGAAACCAGTGACTTGATCGGCGTCACCTGTTTCGAAACTAGTGATTTTTGTAACTGGCTATTTTTATTCGGCTACTGTGATTGTTTGCATAAATATCACCATCAACTATACAGTTACACACGAAATGAAAATCACAATCCGTGTTTGTAGCTACGAGTATACAGTAACTGTTTTCTGTTAAATCAATAAATTAACTTCCCTTCATACTTTATTCAGGTTTAGGACAGACTGCATTAAATGTATTGACGTGACATGATGACACTAATATTTTCATAAAATTATTAATGCATGCATATTTACAAGTCAATTTGATTGTATATACAATGATTATTGATATTTACAGTTTATTTACACTTTTTCAACGTTTTCACTGTCATTTGTTTTTGCACTTTTATTTACACTGTACAATTAATTTGTTTGTTTGTTTGGCTATTTACACACAGTATTTAAGTTTTATAATATTATAAACATTTAAATTTTTAAATTTTTTATACTCATTTTTTAGTTATATTTTAATTTTATGAATAAACGAGTTCATGACTCCGTCAAAAATGTTTTAAAAATTATTTTAGTTAAATTCAATGTGACTCGCTTACCGGAATCACAAACCGTTAAATATCTACAAACAGAGATTACTCTATTTTATTGTTTATGTCTATAGTCT
The DNA here is from genome assembly GCA_036936625.1 of Parnassius smintheus behrii. Lineage (NCBI taxonomy): Eukaryota > Metazoa > Arthropoda > Insecta > Lepidoptera > Papilionidae > Parnassius > Parnassius smintheus. The sequence continues at coordinate 22,287,982 of JAUPFT010000005.1, read as the reverse complement.
TACGTATGAAAATTAAACGTACAATAAAACTGTTACTTACGATGGTTTGTTTATTGTTGTATGCCACATGTGCGCTTTGCGCTCGAGCGACCGACAGTCGACTCCCGCAATAATCACGGGTGACAGTAATCATAATCACGCATTTACAAAAATCACTACTTGTAACATGACTCGAAACTAGTGATTCGGTGACATGCCGCGTAGCCAGTTACTGTATCTAGTGACGTGAAATAACGCCCACGTCTACTCCATCGCTCACTTCGCGCTAAGCGCCTGGATGAACGGACGTGCGTGCCGTCTTGTTATTAAATATTAAGCACGATCTACCAAAATGCCTTTCGAGTGGAATAATGTAAATACAATAAAGTTTTAGAACTGCTGCAATCAGATAAAACTATATGGGATTTCAACGATAAAAACCACAATTCATCATCTTCTACGAATACGAATTTTCTTTTTGAGATAACATAGTACCTATCTATGAACATAATTAATTATAAATTCGTCAAATTTATTATATTAATATACAATTTAGTTTAAGGAATTAATGAACATTGACATTTTATTTCGAACAACGGTTAGTAACTCATATTGATTATTTATTTATTTAAATGTGAAATAAGTTAAATGGTAATATTTGCATAATAGCCTGAGATTTTTAAATTATAATTTTATTGTAGTTAAAATTAGGAATTAATTAATACTGTAGTGTAATTGTTAAAATAATAATAGCTTAACTAATCTCATATAATATTTAATATTATTTATGTAACAATAATGTAATGATTCAATTAATAATTTTTGAACAATTTACAGTATAAGAATTCAAATATGTAGAGTGGATCTGTATAAGTATTTAATTGTACATAATACCTATTTGAATTCAAAAAGAATGTTTGTAGGTACCTAACTTTTAAGCAATACAATAATTTCAAAATGTAACATTGGGTTTGTGTAATTAGCTGTATTTCATATCATTTTTGCATGCCAATTATGGCAAAACATGTCAGTTCCACGTCATTGATCATCTTATGTACCATGTTTTTAAGCAAATAAATTTTCTAGCTATCATCTTTTGAATTCGATATCTTTTTGAATTATTAACACATTTTTGTATTACAAGACGCAGCGCGGACGCTGTAATTATTTCAACGTCTGCCATAGTCGAATGCCGAAAGTAATGTGAATGGTAGGGCAGAGTGTGAATACACACTTCCCGCGATCCTGTTACGGCAGTATTTAGCGAAGTATTGCCGGCAGCGCGAGGAGCAGTGGCAGGGGGTGAATGTAAATGAGGCATAAGACGCGTCGCGCTAGCGTGTCGCACGATTAAGATGGAATGCCTCGTCACCAGTAAAATGGTTCTTTAGTTTTCTGTACTCACGATAAATGAAACACAGCAGCATTGAGCTACTTTTTTACGCTGATATTCTGTGAGAGAGTGGTCTATCCCTGCTCTAGCCGACTTATTCTTGCTACAACTATGCATTTAATATAACTGTACATAGCATGATTCTACCACGTAATAGAATAAAATCATTTTAATTCAATATGGATTACGAAAATACTAATTGAAAGTAATTTGTGCTTTACCACTGGTTCGGAAAAATCTTTTGTCCTAGGAAGAACCAGCAAGAAATCAAGCAGGACTTTATTTTAAAAAACATAATTAGAAAAATATCTTGATTACCTACAGAGAGCAGTTGCATAAGATGTTATCATCGTTTTCATAAAATGGTAGCATCTCAACTCAATACACACCGCAACCTCAAGCGCTAATTTACCGCGTAATAGGACCAATATTGAGAGAAGAACCTTCATGTTAAAGACATAAAATATTAAAGAGGACATTTTGTGAAGTTCGCCGACACGCGCAAATTCGGAAAGAAGAGTTTCTGTCCAGCGGTCTTATTTAGACTTTAACGTTATTTTTTACTTTATACCTACGTAAATCGCCAAAACTGGCTATGAAAAGATACTGTGGCGTATAAGGATGGCAGAGATAATTCTCCCAATTGAATATGAAAAGCAAAACTAAATAAAATTAAAATGGTGTGTATATTGATTTGAATTCAAAGCACACTAAGCGAATAAGATCGTAAATTATGTATCCTTTTGTTTAGATACAGAAGGACTGTCCTACATTTTATTGTGATAAAAACCGGTATACTTGGTTTCCTTGTTGCGTTTTTCATATATTTTAATTAATGTTAAACATTAGGGCGTTCAATATCAAAATTTAAATAAATGTCTAGGTATCCGATCCTACCTTACCGTAACATATAACAAGTATGACTTTGTGACCTTGTGGTCAAAAACGACGCTGACGATATAACCCTTGACAAAATGGGGGTAAAAGACTTTCTCTCTGGTACTTCTCGATAATCATCACCTTCATATATAATAATTCTGGATCTGATTTCTCTGACTTGGGAATTAGGGTTACGAAACAGGGTCCTGTGCCTACTACAATACTGAGTCTACTTTCTGTATGCCTTACCAGGTCGTTACTCCGTCTAGCCGTCCTATACTTTCGCTTACCTCTCGAAAACCTTGTGTCTGACCCATTGCCACTTTAGCTTACTGATCTGTCAGACAATGTCAGTCACTCAGGTTATACTCCTCATTACGAAGTCTATCACTCCGAGCATAGCCCTCTCCATAAGTCTTTAAGCGACCTGACGAAGATGCTTACTAATAACGTTTTTCATTCCAGTGCCTGATCTCGCTTCTCATGCTGACGACGAGCAACGTGTTCGATTTAATAAACTACTTCTCACAAACTCTGTGGCTGTCCGTCGGTGCGTCTGTTGTAGGCATGCTTTGGCTGCGACGAGCAAAACCTAACATACCTCGACCAATTAAAGTCAACATCGTCATACCCTACCTTTTCCTAATCGCGATTGGCTGTCTTGTTATAATTCCCGCCATAACGAATCCGAAAGATACCGCTATAGGCCTAGCAATACTGTTATCCGGTATTCCTGTTTATTATTTGTGTGTTAAATGGAAGAACAAACCGGATAACTACCACGCTTTTTCCGGTTGCTTGTTAAGGTTCATGCAAAAACTTTGTTCTTGTGTATACGTTGATTCTGTCGAGAAACTGACTAATTAGATATTTAAGCATGTATGATAATTAATGGACCAATAACTATATCAATGTTTGTATAATCTATATTAGGGATGTAACGATACATAATTGTGTCGATACGATACCGATTATTCTAGTAAATAATCGGCGATACCGATACCGATACCTTAATCGGTGACTGTGTAGAAAAAGAAAGAAAAAGAAATAAATAATGAATAATTTTCTTTATTATTTATAAAAGTTAACTATATTTATCAGAGACCGAACCTTGAGAACTTTGAAAACCAAAATGTCAAATCAAAATTTCAGTACGAAAATTCAAAATTCGAAGAAAACAAATTTCTTTATGCGAAATAATGAAGAATGTTATCAAGTAATCAAAGCTCTCATTAAGAAAGTAATTTTCATTACACAAATGGTAAAGTAAACCGATATAAAAGATAAAGTTAGTACTTTTAACTTTGGTATATTTTTGTTACGCAAATCATTTTGAAAGAGACCTGCAGTTGAAAACAGACACTGAGGCAACTGAGCAAGAACGTCGCGTGCACGTTGTTCGTTTCGCACACTTCAAATTCTTGATATCGGTTGTATATAATCGTCGATACCGATATATCGGTTTGCCGATTATATCGGTATCGGTATCGGAATCGTTACATCCGTAATCTATATTTTTTGTGAATTGGCTTTAATCAAAGCTGAAAATGTCCAGGCAAATACTTTTATGTAATTCTACAATGATATTGATAGCTTATAATAACACTGATACTACACGTATAATGAAACCAATTTTATTGATTTTAGTTAGTTTATTTTTAATAATTGTGTTTAAAATCTATTGGCCATGTCTATTTATCGCAGATCAAATATTTCGTAGTTCGTAGGTTGCAGAGGTAAAAAAGAAACATCATAAACAACTTAAAAATCACCAGTTAAAAATAAACGCGACAAAATCATTAAAACAATTTTATTAAACATAATTATTTAACAACATAAGTACATAAGTATATAGGTACGTAAGGTGGATTGGGATAAATCCGATTGAAGAAAGAGAAATGTTGATGTTTACCTACTCAGAAAAAATTTAATCTGGTTTATATAATATAAGTTAATAGTCACACTATTTACGTTGGTTATTTAAATTAGGATCCGATTCCTAATCAGTAATGGCTGTTGAAAACTTAATTGCAACTTAAGGTACTACTGAGCGATTCTCTGAATATTACACGGTAATTCCGAATGTGTTAAAATGTTTTTGAGTTACTGTCTCGTATTGACAAAAGTAGTTGCTGGACCACCCCACGTGGTGCGATGAAGATCTAGAAAGACATGTGGGTAGTCTTACTAGGTAGCTGTTTGGAGGGGATCTATCTGCAGCAGGGAATTTGCTGTTGTAGTTATGATATTAATGAAAAAAGTAGAAACAATACACGGAATAAAAAGATGAGATTTCAAGGAGTTCAAAATTTAATAAAAAATAAAAATATAAATTTCTTTGCAACTTTCCGCTAAACATATAAAATGATGTGTCTTACCTGGATTGAAGCGCACCTCCCGCCCTCCCTCAATTGCATACACTAACTCCGTCACCACTAGACCAAGCACCACTACTCTCAACACCACTATTCCAGGCAAGACACATCATCGACGATAATACGACACGTGTTTCGCCTCTACACGAGACATCCTCAGGTAATATAGACTCTACGGCGGCTGACCGCTAAGTGAGCGGCGGGTCGAAACAGTTGCTATTTATACACGCTGACACAATCGCTCCCTACCAAAGTAGCGAGTGACCGCGTCGTGCGATAACAAACCCGCCAACAGTTATTATTATTGTTATGATTATTTTTAAATACTATTATTATTATTGTTTTGAGTGACCGCGCCGTGCGATAACATATCTGCTACTAATTATTATTATTGTTATGATTAATATTTTAAATACTATTATTATTATTGTTTTATTGATATTATTATAATTATTTATTATTATTAATCTTAAAATTATTATTAAAGATTGCCCTTAAAGATGTTTAACAAAGGTGAATTAGAAACATTTGTTTGTTCATTCAGCAGTGTATAATTACCATTATTACTTTTTAAAATCTCCAACTGCTCCAGCACACACAGTCGCAGCCCCTTATTACAGGTATGTAAGACTTCAAAGGAATGGTCGCTAGCTAGGTTGTGTCCAGTGTCCAAGAGATGTTTAGCAAAATGGGATTTATCAGGATTGCAATTTCTGTACGCGACCATATGTTCTTTATAGCGCGTCCCAAAATTGCGACCAGTCTGACCCACGTAAACGGCGTGGCATTCGTCACAAACAAGTTTATAAACACCCGATTTTTGACTAATATTTAACTTATCTTTATTGTTACAAATATTCCTAAGCGAATTGTTTGTTTTGAATGCCACGTTAATGCCGTTTTTCTTAAGACTATTAGCTATTTTTTCCGATATGGGGCCTAAGTAGGTCAAACTACCCACATACCGCCGGACATTTTGAGATCGAACCGCGTACAAAGAATTGTGAACAACATGCTTTTGTTTCTTTTTAATAAGATTATCAATGAGACTTTTTGAAAAACCGTTAGAGACCGCAATTTGATAAATTATATTAAGTTCTTTTAAATAATTTTCTTTATTTAATGGAACAGTGGACAGACGGTTAATGTAACAATAAAAAGCGGCTAATTTATGTTGCCATGGATGACACGATGATGCAGGGATGACCGTGTCGGTATGAGTTGGCTTTCGATAAATTTGAAAAACATGTAACGACTCTTTTCTTGTTATTGTTAAATCAAGGAAATTAAGGGAGCCATCTTGTTCCAATTCAAGTTTAAATTTAATTTTTTTTTTTCGTGGACTCTATTTATTTTATTAAGGAAAACATCCAGTTGTCTCCTTGTGCCTGTCCAGCAAATAATTATGTCGTCTACATATCGATAATAGTATAAGATATTTTGGTTAACAACTATATGTTGTTTTTCGAAATCATCCATGAAAATGTCCGCCATAAGTGGACTTAGAGGGGACCCCATAGCTAACCCTTCTTTTTGTAGATAGAAACGGTTATTAAACCGGAAATAATTTTGTTTCATACAGAGAGAGGTTAAATTAAGAAGATCATTTGTTTCCCCGGGATGCAGACGACGTTTTTTAAAGAGATTTGAGAGTATACGCAAACAGTCAGGGAATGGGACGTTTGTGAAAAGACTATCAACGTCTAAAGACAACAACATAGATTTAGGTGGAATACGAATATCTTTTATTTTGGAAATAAGTTCTAAACTATTTTTAAGGCTGTAAGTGGGGTTGAAACCAGATTTCTCCCGAAGGATCTGGAAATCGTCTGCATCCCGGGGAAACAAATGATCTTCTTAATTTAACCTCTCTCTGTATGAAACAAAATTATTTCCGGCTTAATAACCGTTTCTATCTACAAAAAGAAGGGTTAGCTATGGGGTCCCCTCTAAGTCCACTTATGGCGGACATTTTCATGGATGATTTCGAAAAACAACATATAGTTGTTAACCAAAATATCTTATACTATTATCGATATGTAGACGACATAATTATTTGCTGGACAGGCACAAGGAGACAACTGGATGTTTTCCTTAATAAAATAAATAGAGTCCACGAAAAAAAAAATTAAATTTAAACTTGAATTTGAACAAGATGGCTCCCTTAATTTCCTTGATTTAACAATAACAAGAAAAGAGTCGTTACATGTTTTTCAAATTTATCGAAAGCCAACTCATACCGACACGGTCATCCCTGCATCATCGTGTCATCCATGGCAACATAAATTAGCCGCTTTTTATTGTTACATTAACCGTCTGCCCACTGTTCCATTAAATAAAGAAAATTATTTAAAAGAACTTAATATAATTTATCAAATTGCGGTCTCTAACGGTTTTTCAAAAAGTCTCATTGATAATCTTATTAAAAAGAAACAAAAGCATGTTGTTCGCAATTCTTTGTACGCGGTTCGATCTCAAAATGTCCGGCGGTATGTGGGTAGTTTGACCTACTTAGGCCCCATATCGGAAAAAATAGCTAATAGTCTTAAGAAAAACGGCATTAACGTGGCATTCAAAACAAACAATTCGCTTAGGTATATTTGTAACAATAAAGATAAGTTAAATATTAGTCAAAAATCGGGTGTTTATAAACTTGTTTGTGACGAATGCCACGCCGTTTACGTGGGTCAGACTGGTCGCAATTTCGGGACGCGCTATAAAGAACATATGGCCGCGTACAGAAATTGCAATCCTGATAAATCCCATTTTGCTAAACATCTCTTGGACACTGGACACAACCTAGCTAGCGACCATTCCTTTGAAGTCTTACATACCTGTAATAAGGGGCTGCGACTGTGTGTGCTGGAGCAGTTGGAGATTTTAAAAAGTAATAATGGTAATTATACACTGCTGAATGAACAAACAAATGTTTCTAATTCACCTTTGTTAAACATCTTTAAGGCCAATCTTTAATAATAATTTTAAGATTAATAATAATAAATAATTATAATAATATCAATAAAACAATAATAATAATAGTATTTAAAATATTAATCATAACAATAATAATAATTAGTAGCAGATATGTTATCGCACGGCGCGGTCACTCAAAACAATAATAATAATAGTATTTAAAAATAATCATAACAATAATAATAACTGTTGGCGGGTTTGTTATCGCACGACGCGGTCACTCGCTACTTTGGTAGGGAGCGATTGTGTCAGCGTGTATAAATAGCAACTGTTTCGACTCGCCGCTCACTTAGCGGTCAGCCGCCGTAGAGTCTATATTACCTGAGGATGTCTCGTGTAGAGGCGAAACACGTGTCGTATTATCGTCGATGGTGTGTCTTGCCTGGAATAGTGGTGTTGAGAGTAGGGGTGCTTGGTCTAGTGGTGACGGAGTTAGTGTATGCAATTGAGGGACGGCGGGAGGTGCGCTTCAATCCAGGTAAGACACATCATTTTATATGTTTAGCGGAAAGTTGCAAAGAAATTTATATTTTTATTTTTTATTATAATGGATTTCCGCAAAGCCAGACGCCAGATTCTATCAATTATTTCAAAATTTACTCAATTTCAGGATTAACCCGATGGTAGTATACACATATAAATGTTATAATACCTAATCTATTAAAAATTGTATCGTCGAGTAAGTTACGTCGTATAAAATACACCGCTATATTTTATTACCCAGCAAGCCGAACGCTTAAGCCGATCGTGCCTTTTCGCTCGTTCGTGCCGCGCTCTCGCTCCGATCTTGCTCGGCTCGGCTGGAGCGTAACGGGACAATGAGTCATCCTTTTTCGTGCATGCAGTCGGCGTTCATCGATTTATTAGACGTTGTCACATCAAAATGTAAGTAGCATGTTGGGTTGCAATTGAAATATAATACATTCTTACCTATAAATTATAAAAAAAATCTCAAATTACAAATTTAAGTAACAAAATTTTCTAATTAGGGTAATATCAAGCGCATGTGGAATTTCACTGACACTACCTACTAAATATTTAATGTATTACGCTAACGTAATGGCAATGTAGTAATATTATTACAGTTCTATTATTGTCCAAATTGGTCATATTATTTAGTAAAGCGTATAACTTCGTGAGATTTATTTAAATTAAATTTCTGGTTTCGAACGTAACAACATCCTATTTATAAGCCCTTAAGGCGGTACCCTGACTAAAACCTGACAAAAGTGCGTTTTTCAGAGACTATTATCTCATTAGTTATGAGAAATAAGCTACATCTAAAAGCACATTATTAATGTTCGATATCCTATCATCACATTCCACGTTCTAATTTGTTTTTATGTGTTATGAATACATTTAAAATCTACTTTTAAAAAATGACTAAAATTATTGATAACTTGCATCTGTTGCTAAAGGAAATGCTCTAATCATTTGAGAATTACACTAATGGATAGATAATTTAAAAATCTATATTCTACACGTTTTATTTAATTTCTTAAGTTCGCTTATCTCTTTTAATTTAAATAATTCCAAATATTCGGGCGTATTTTTCCGTGATATATTGTAGCGAGAGCGCGTGGATTGTATGGGATCGAATGCTCAAGGTCTCTCGCTAGGGGAACCGTCTTAATTTTATTCTGGTAATTTAAATATAGCGGTGTAACCTGTTATATTTATATTGTAATATTTATTGTATCTACTAATTCAAATATCTTGATGAGCTTCTACATTGTATGTTAAATTGGTTAAAGGAGTCTAAAGAAACTTTTGTACGTAGTTGCTGTGATTAATTTACAAAATAGAAAGTGTTTAAATATTTCATTATTTGTGTAGATTTTACTCATTTACTACATAACTTCAATTTGTCCATATTTTATTTCGATTAATTAACCTTATAAATTATTTTATATGTATACAAAATATGTACCTACCTACATGGTAAATACCTACTGATATGTTTTCTAATAAAATATTTCTAATATTGTATTACCTTTCTAAAAAGTAAAAATGTGATTTTTTACCTTTTAATGTAACATAACATAAACACTCACGCCTGTCATCCAGAGGGGTAGGCAGAGACTACAGACTTCCATTTGGCACAATCCTGACACACCTCTCTCACCTCCTTCACATCCATATACCTACGCGTACATGCTCGTCGGTTAAGGGTACTCCTAATTTGGTCAGTTTTCAATATGTCTCCAATTTGGTCGATAAACTTTCGCCTAGGACGTCCCTTTCCGAGTCTAGGAGAGACCTTTCTTTCCTCATTCATTTTTTCCACATGACCAAACCACCGAAGCATTCCTTTCTTAATCCTGGTCACAACATCATCTTGCAAACCGCACTCTTTTCTTATCACACAATTTCTCACCCTGTCTTCAGATTCAGCCCTAACATATTCCTTAACGACCGCACTTCTACTGTGTTTAATCTACTCTCGTGCTTCTTCTGCCACACCCAACTTTCACTACCATACGTTAAAGTAGGGACCAATACAGCATTGTGAATTGCCATACGTGCCTTTTTTGACACATTCTGACTTTTCACAATAGAGTGTAGGGCCCCATTTACTCTATTTTTACTTTTAATGTAACTTATACTAAAATAACATATCTTTCATTGTGAATAATATAATTATATTATATATTTAAAATTATTACGGAATCCGTTCGGTGCTGTAATAACAAGGTACATTAGACCTATGGTTATTAATTTCATTTTTCAATCGCTGTGATCTGTCGTCCTTAATTTTTTCATTAAGTTTTGTTTGTTTTTAATTTCCACCAAATAAAATACTTAGGTATGTTTTTTATTTTTTATTGCCAGACAAAATAACCAATCGAAGTATTTATTAAATAGAATATTAAACTTAATAACAAATTATTTATTACTCCGACGTGTTATCCTTGTTAAAATTTATTTTGCAGTATATTTTTATAAATATTTTGTTTCTTAATGATGAGTTAACAAATCGAAAAGTCACTTTTAATTATTATATTTGATTTTACATAGGGTACTTAAAGCGATTACTCTCCGTTTATTTTTCGTGCTGATATGTATGTAGTAGGTATATCTTAGGGCAGAATGGATATGTATAAACATCAGTAAAGAACAAAATCTTTATGTGGTAACTTTGAAGTATGACAGGTTAGGGAAAACATCATTTGTTTCCATGCTTACGTGCAACAAATTTTAGTTAACATAAAAACAGCCATAGAAATATTTTGATTTTTATTCGAATCATTATTGTATCGATGTATTAAACATTTGAATAACATATCTTATAATTATTTATTTACTCTTATGTGGGCATGGCTTACAATTATTTATTTAACTACCTAAGATTAAATAAATAATCATTGAATTTATTCATATTATCACAGTACTCTTTAGGCTTGTATCACACTAATGGGTGCGTTTTGCAGAAAAAAGCGCTAGCAAGCACTTGTAAGCAAAATGGCGATTGTAAGCGGTAAGCGCTGTCAAATCGTAAGTAGCTATTTTCCTCTAGGACACGAAGTTAGTTTTAACCGGGGAACCTAACCTAATTTAAATATATGTTTGTAAAGTATTCATATTAAAAAATTAGTAATCATGAATTTTTAATAACATGTATATGTCTATTCATGTCATTATATTACTTAAAACTAATATTGCAAAAAACGACTTATAAACTCTACTTCAAAACAAACAAATTAAATAAGCAAAATGGCGGATTGTGTCAGCACTACTGAAGTTAGTGAACGTGTCCTGGCCGAGAACTGTTTAGTTTCGCCATTTTGCTTACAAGCGCTTGCTAGCGCTTTTTTCTTCCAAACGCACCCATTGAAGCGGTCTTATCTACCTTAAGTTATAGCTCTCTGATGAACTAATTTATTTTCTTAACTTTTTTGTTATTTGTATTTCTAAATAGACTTTCTCTTGGAAATGCATTATAGTGATGTGAAATATGTAAGTGTAACAGTCCAAGTAACTGCACATTCCTTATAAACATTTTAAAGATATACTATTTATTGCAACGGTAACAAAGTTGCTACAATTATATGCAGTTTAAAATATGCATTAAAAACAAGACTTTATTCTAAAAAAATAATTTTAAGTTATGTAACGGTTCTTGTGCCCAAATACTCACACGTTACCATCGAACTATATTACTAGCGTAATGCAATACCTCAATGTCTACGACCTCAATGTACGTTACTTAATTTTAAGAGTATCGTTCTGTCTCTATCACTTTAAGTCAAAGTGACTGATAACACGAGATTTATCAATATTGAGTAGTATTTGAGTATTTGGTCACTAGTGTCCGAAATTGCGTAATCAAAATAGTGAATCACCGCTGTCTTCTATGTTATGTCAGCTTAAAAATATGTTTTTGTATGTACCTACAATTGATTGGAATAATAATCTCGTAGATAGTGCATTTATATATGAAAACGAAGCTTAGAGTATGAACGATGCTGCTGCTGTGTGTAAGATATAATATATAATCACGAATAAACATAGAGCAACAAACCTTAACGTGTTTTATTGTTGTAATACCTTAATCAAATGTTCCTCTGTAAAAGTTACAAAAGTTTGATACTTAAACGTATTTTGCCATGTAGATGCACCGTACAACAATCGATCAAATCAAACCTATTTCGTTTTATAGATCACATACGGACACAAATCTCTATACAGTTCTATACACATCTATCTCTAGACAGATCTTATGATTGGCATGACTTAACGGAATATGTAAAACAACGTCGGGGAGCAGCGTTCGAGGTGCGAGACGTCTGGTAATACGATCGCCAATATGTCTGTTAAGCGTGGCGATCGAGGCAAATAATCCCGGTATTGGACGAGGCTCGTGTCTACAACAGACTGAAAGAGAAGAAAAGTGTAATGATATAAAATCATTAATTTATTTATAACTGGTGACCCGCATCGGCTGCGCACGGTGGATTTCTGGATCTCGACAACAGCGTCACCTACACACACACGTAATACTAATAAAATTCATCAAAATCGATCGTGCCGTTTTTAAGTTTTAGCAAGACTAACCGGCAGCAATTGGCTGCGTTGGGCAGAAAAAAGCCCTAGGAAGCGCTTGTAAGCAAAATGGTGATCGTAAGCGGTAACAGCGCTTATGATGAAATGGTAAAAAGCTATTTTCCTCTAGGACACTAAGTTAGCTTTAACCGGGGAACCTAGCCTAATTTAAATATATGTTTGTATTCATATTAAAAACTTACCGATCATGAATTTTTAATAACATGTATGATATGTTTATTCATGTCATTATATTACTTGAAACTAATTGCACAAAAGAACTTATAAACTCTACTTCAAAACAAACAAAATAAATAAGCAAAATGGCGGATTGTGTCAGCGTTACTGAAGTTAGCAAACGTGTCCTGGCCGAAAACTGTCTAGTTTCGCCATTTTGCTTACAAGCGCTTCCTAGGGCTTTTTCTGCCAAACGAAGCCATTGACTTTTATATACATATAGAACTCAGACGAAATAAAGAGTTTTTGTTTCGTCTGAGATATAGAAATGTTTCTACTACTTATACTAAAGTCTCGTGTCTAAACTGCCAACCGATTTCATAACAATTAATTAGCTCATTAATTTTAGCTACGACGTCGTGAAAATATCATATCAACGAAAGTAGGACAAATTATAGTGCAATAAGTGTAACAGCAAACAGAAGGACACTACTCATTATGCCAATGAAATAATAATCTCTCTACGCATTATGCAAATAAAGCCGGTGCACTACTTTAATTTAAAAAAAATGTTCTTGAACTAAACCTCAATAAAAGAAACTAAGTACGAGAAACTCGTAGTCCAACACATGCGAGAATTCGATATGCGAATGAATTCTCAAGTACAGAGTAGGCAACGTATTTGTGATTTTATTCCGGTTGAAAAGTTCTCTAGTAGGAAAATCTAGTAAAATGGGTTCCAGATTCTCGCCATACTCGATAAGAACACACCATCTTTTACGTACTTGATTTTGCCACAATACAAAGACAATAACATTAAAATGTGATTATACTTAGCGAGAATACTTATGCGGGGGCGTGTTAAAGTAAACTTAACCTTTTTTAATGGAGAAATTCCTACGCATACCCGCCTCGCGGGGGCAAGGACGGGTTATGTCGGACTGGCACCGACTAAAAGCCCATGATATTCCACCTTCATCGCCCATTAGCAGGGCCACGGGAACACTTTTGCACGCATCACGGCCCCACCAGCGCTAGCAGTCCCAAGGCGGCTCCTTCTCGGTAGAGGATCACTCCTCCCCCATCTCCTTCTCAGGTAATGCGCACCAGAACACATGGCGCACCCTCCTTCACAGCCTCCAACTTCACATGCGCAACAGACACCGCCGTGTCCGATGCCCGAAGGCCATATAGCCAGGAAGCGAACACTCAGAAGCACAGGCCTTCCCTACCCCAGCGGTGGATCCGGTCTATGGCTCCACCGCCAACCAAGATTCGGCTGCGAAGAGTAGGGAGAGCGGCGCCTCGCAATACGAACACTCCTTTCTTCCCGTAGCCCCACCGCCACCCCATCAAACAGTGAAGCCCCGCCAGAGTCGCGGAGGATAGTGCCAGTGGCGCATCGCCATACGAACATTTCTCTTCCTCCGCAACTCCACCTCGACTGCAGCAGTAGGGTGACAGGTAACAGCAGACCCTCTCGCAATAGCCCACCAACAACACACATCCGAAGTGAGCTCGCCAAGCCTACTCGGAGTGGCCTACTCGGGCCGGCCCTACACCTCGGGCCAGCCGTGTGGGTTCCTCTTAGTTCACCGCAGGTGACCAAGCTACGGCTACTAAGCCACGACAAGGCAGGATCCCGTTCGATGAGGGAACATAACGTATACCTACCACTATACTAGGAATGAAGCTTTCTTTGTTTCGTTTATCCGATTACGATGACACATTTGCTAGTTGTCATTTGCAAAAAAAAATTGATGTTTGTTTGTTTCTACGGTTTCTACGCATTTCTATACAGAGTTGTTGGGTGGTATAATGGGTGAGAAAAAATAATTTCAAAAAATTCCAAATATTCTGTCCTTTATAACTTTTAAATTCAAAATCCGTGGTAATGTATTATTTTAAGTTATTGTACTGCGCACGCACACCTGCGTGAGGGTCGATCGGTAGACGAAAACGTTGTTGCCCATAAATCACATACAATTCGGGACAATTTCAAATAAAAGTAGAAGCCCTATTTACTCGCATTTTCAAAAACTGCAATAACGGTAGGTCATCAAATATAAAATATATTTTAGTTAATAATAAATAAAAATTCAAAATTTAGTAATGAATAAAAATATACAAAAAGTGGCCCACATGTACTGTAGTGAACATTTTTTTAATTATAAAAGTGGCCAGTGTGCGATCATTTTTGTAAGGAGTGCCGTATGAATTTGGAGAAAACTACTTGTTGGGAGATAGAGGCGACTCTATTGTATTTACGACATACCCAGTATGGGTATGGCGTGAATATAATATAATAATACCCATTACCATTACCATTACCAAAGCGAATTAACGCTTTGTGTGGAAATCAATCTGCAAAAACATTTAATTATTCTATATAGATTTAATCAATCACTCACTGTAATCACTCATTTACTCACTATAACCACTCACATACACACTGTGATCCAAAAATGCTGAAATTTTGAAATTCACACGGGATAGAGAATAAAGAGGACTTATATTTTCACTTTAAAGTTGCCTTATTTCGTACTTTCTTAACTATAATTATAAGAGACTTCAAATTTATCATGTAAGTTGTCGCAGTAATATAATATTATGTCTATACTCTGTGTATCCAACACGGGTAGGCGGTGTCAACACACGGTGGGGTACACCTATGCAAAAAAAAGTATAGTTCTTTAGGAGCAAAGGGATTCTCGGGAGGGCTCAAAGAGTACACAATTTGGCTTTGAGCCATTTTGTGAAATCTAAAACAGCCTGCCCTCACTGAAACTTGAAAATCTTTACCACAAAAATCACTTAGGAAATGGACTGATAAACCATGCATAAAACATTTTAAAACCTTATTGATAAAATAAAAGGATTTATTAACAGATTCTACCCGGGCAATGCCGGGGCGGGTCGCTTGTATAAAAGTAGGTAGGTATATTATATACTATAGTAGTATAATAAGTATAATATGGTGAATATTTTGGTACCTATATAATTATTATACCTATATCTATTTAAATCAACATATTTTATTATAATTTGTTATAATGATTACATCAGTTGTAAAGTAAGATAGATATGTGTTATAGTTTATATATAGATTCTTATTGAATGGTGTAAATAACTGGCAATCAATATTTCGAAAACCATTTTTCATTTAAAACCAAAAGTAACAATCAGTGTTCATTATTGCCTATGTCTGAATTGACAACGAAGGTAATAAATGTTTAAAAAGTTTTTTCTTTTATAAAATACTTATAAACAATGCATTGTATCAAATTCTTTTCTTATTTAAAGTTACGAAATGTTAGATACTTTAAATTATATTCACCAATCTATGGACATAGATGGTATCCAGATGCGGAATACATAAAGCAATTTTCCGGTCCGACTATGTATGGTACGGAAGTTACTGAGAAATATTATAAGATGATTTATAGCGGAGTTGTGAGACCAATCGAAAAAAGACTACAAAACATGTGGATCAACTTTGGTCCGCAACACCCGGCTGCTCACGGTGTCCTTAGGCTTATATTAGAGCTTGACGGAGAAACTGTTGTTCGAGTTGACCCTCATGTTGGTTTCTTACACAGGGCTACCGAGAAACTTATGGAAAACAAACATTATAATCAAAGCTTACCCTTCATGGATCGATTAGACTACGTATCCACAATGGCCAACGAACAGGGATTTGTGCTAGCTGTTGAAAAATTACTTAATATTGAAGCTCCACCTAGGGCTAAGGCTATTCGTGTCTTGTGTGCTGAACTGTCTCGGATAGCAAATCATTTCTTAAACATCTCCGGCACAGTACTTGATGCTGGTGGTATAACACCATTTTTCTGGATGTGCGAGGAACGGGAAAAGATTTATGAGTTATTTGAACGACTATGTGGTGCCCGAGTCCATAATGCTTATATGAAACCGGGCGGAGTCACACAGGACTTGCCAATAGGTTTTCTAGACGATGTTTATGAGTTTTGCTGTAAGGTCGGAGAGAGATGCGATGAAACTGAGGACGTTGTTACTGGAAATAGATTATATTATGCTAGAACTGCTGGTATTGGAGCCGTAAGTGCCCATGAAGCAATTAATTTAGGATTTAGCGGACCGATGTTGCGTTCCACGGGAGTGAAATGGGATTTACGAATAGCTCATCCATACGACGGATACGATTTATATGATTTTGACGTGCCTGTTGGTACTTTTGGAGATAGTTATGATAGACACCTACTTCGATTATTTGAGTTGCGCCAGTCCTTACGAATTATTAATCAAGTAATTGATACAATACCTGAAGGCGAAGTTCGAACCGATGATTCAAAAATATCTCTTCCTTCGAGACAAGAGATGAAAACATCAATGGAAGCGCTAATACATCATTTTAAGTTATGTACTGAAGGTTATGTTGTGCCTCCCGGAGCGACTTACACGGCTGTTGAATGTCCTAAAGGAGAATTAGGATTATATATGGTTGCAGATGGTACATCTAAACCATATCGTGTTCACTTACGTCCTTGTTCTTATAACCACTTGGCAGGGTTGGCTATAATGGGCAAAAGAATGATGCTTGCTGATATATCTATACTTGTAGCGACTATTGACGTTGTGTTTGGTGATGTAGATCGTTAAGCTTTGGCTCTATCAAATAAATTGTGTATTCATTACTAATTTTCTATTTAACAAACTTGTAGGCATTTACGTACATTTTCGAATAGACACATCCGTACCCGGAACATTTATTTGTAAGCCATACAAACACTTGTTCCGTGTGGCAAGCCGTCAGAAGTTGGGTTTCTAAGATGTTTTAAGCCTACCTGTATTATATAAAAATCATAACTACTAAAAATAGTGGCATTTTGGGAAACAAAAGAACGCTCTCATCCTTAATTTTTTAAATAATTATGGTAAGAATATAAAAAAAATATCATCATAATCATTGCAGTTCCTCACAAGTGTACACCTGAAGAAAGCTGAGCCTCACCCAAGGAACGCCGCAAAATATGATCCTGAGTCACCTGCATTCATCAAATTCTTGCATGTCTTACTAGGTCGTCACTCCATCTATTAGGGTGACCCTACTTGTAACAAACCTGCTGTAAAAAAGATTAGAGGCCTTATATATATTGAAACAGCTAGATTAGTTTATTTTAGTTATTTTAGCGTAATTTCATATGGAATGTTGCTATGGGGTAATGCGACTGACATTGAGACTATCTTTGTTTTGCAGAAGAGAGCAATAAGAGAAATTTATAACCTAGGTCCGAAGTAATCCCTTAGAGAAAATTTTAAAGAAATATTTTTTTAACTTCGGCCTGTCAGGATATTTACATACATTACGATTCTTTTTTTTTTAGAATAGGGTGACACACGAGCACACATCCCACCTGATGGTAAGTGGATGCTGTGGCCCATAAACATCTACATGTATCCTCAACTAAGAATCAAAATGCAGACGCGTTGTCACCCCTGGAGTGCCTCGTTTTTGGGATGACAACGCATCTGCGTTTTGTTTCTTAATCGAGGATAAATGTAGATGTCTATGGGCCACAACATCCACTTACCATCAGTGGACTGTGTGCTCGTTTGTCACTCTTATTCTATAAAAAAATTAAAAAAGTGCAGCTCAAGGCTATCCTAGGTCTAGGCTTTCTGAATTCACTCCTGAATATGTTGAATACATACGCGGTATCTCGAAATATTTCAGACTAAATCATTACTCAGCGCATTTGGTATACAAAAGCGGATTCCTGTATGGTTTTTATAAATCTCCGCAGTGGCGTAGCTACCTTGGGGCTAGGCGGGGCAGTGCCCCGGGGCCCCCAAGCTCAAGGGGCCCCTCGGCCTCCATGAACGACGTTCAAAAATTATATAATATCCTAGCTGAACAAATTATTATTATTTTTAACTTTTTGTCACATGACCAACAAACCTCGAACTTTCAAACCGAAATCACAAAAATTTCTTCCTCCTACAGAACATAAACATCATTGTTAGAATAAAATCGTCTAATTCGTCTTAGTTTCTAAGTAGGTTACACATTATGTTACTAACTGTAATCTACTTCGTCATTCTTACTTCGTATGGACCAACATTGAAAATTATACCATGGGATCCTTTTACCTGATGGATGCAAGTAAAGTCCTACCCAGGATAAGTTCTATCCGTGTGCAAAATTTCATACAAATCCATACATCAGTTTTGGCGTGAAAGCGTAACAAAGGAACAAACTTTCACATTTATATACAAGTTCAAAACATTTCTTTCAAAGTTTAACTACATTTAGTTATAATATACTGAATGATTTTTTACCGTCTGGAAAAAAATAGGGTGTAACAGGTGAACGGTGTATAAGCCTATGGCACTGATATTTTTAAATTATTTTTTTTTCAACATGTAAAATGTATCAATTAATATTTAATAATTTTACTAATTTGAAATAAAATTTTTTTAAGCAAATGCAGTAAAAATTATTTTTAGTTTTATGCCAATGCAGTAGCATGAATGATTTTTACGTCATTTTTGGAATATTCGGGAATTATTCTATCAGTTAAATATTTAGAAAGTTTTCGAGGATAGCTTCCATTCCAGTTACACAAAACACCATATTAGTTTTCAGACGGTAACAAAAGTCACGTCAAGTTCGATAACTTGTTGCCATAATCCCATTGCTGTAGAAATCTTGAGATTTTTGATTAAAAAAATGCGACAAGTAGTTTTGACAGTCTTTTCTTGATGTTAAAACCTAGCACTACCCAAAGAATTCTCAAGAGACCGAAGCAGGTGAAAATCTGAAGTTGCAAGGTCAGAACTATAGACTAATGATGACAGAATATAACTAATGGTGGATGCATTGACACTTCTCAAGCTCTCTAAATTTTTGCTAAATGGCCAAGGGTGTGTGGTCTGGAGTTATCATAATGAAATACCACGCTTTTACTGTTGATCAATTCCGGCCGGTTTTTTCTCAATTTCTTGCTTGAGTCTCATTAGTTGTTGGCAGTAGAGATCCAAACCGGTGGTTTTTCCCGTCTGTAAATGCTGATAAACGATGCCCTTCCGTTCCCACCGTACAAAATGTTTTTTTTATTTTTATATTACTGTCCAATTTTCAGATTTCTACGTATAGCGTTTGGGCTGTGCGTTGGTAGATGAGTCAGTTACTCAGAGCATCCTCTTTTATATATTATACTCGTAGATAAGGAAGTACGAATAAATATTATCTGCTGCGTTACACACGCTACTTAGTAGTAAGTAGCTTTGCTTTATTATGCCCTACCTAGCCAACAGTGGGCGATAAAGAGCTAATGATGAACTAGTTTTGCGTTTTCATTATCCATTTCAACATGGCTTGAGTTTTCAGTTTCTTTTACAGATTCACTTGCTGCTATAATTTCTTCATAGAAAGTTATTTTAGAAGGATCACTAAGAAAACTTTTTTAGATCTGCAGCCTTGTGTGGATTTAACGGTATTTTATTTTTGTATACAGTGATTCGAATGTAACTTCACTGGGAAGTGCACGTTTTGTACGGATTTGGATTCTTGTCCACATTCCAGTGAAGTTGTATTTAACAAATACAAACGGGCTTTTTGTTTAAATTTTTAGCATTTGCACTTCTATGATTTTCATGGCAGGTTTTCCTTGTTTCAAGAAGAATGGTTCCAAAAACTTTTTAACATCCTAAAACATATCGTGTCTTATTTTTTTAACGTTAAACGCAGAGGGATGTGGGATGTTTGCGAGCAGAACGTATTAACACATCCCATTCATGGTCAGTCTCTATGGTGCACGTTTACTTCAATTTGCCAATGAGTGATAAATCTTGATCATTTGGAAGATATGAGTGGATACGAATTGGAAAAATGTTTTGTTTGACTTGAACAGCCCTAATATATACGCAAGCACAGACAACAACAATGAACAATGAAACGTTTTTTTTCTTCAAAAACTGCTAAACTACGTTCACATACGTTGTTTTAGCAAAAATGAGAAAAAGGCTGTCAGTTCGTATAAACGCTAATACTAGTAGGTATATTCTAAGTCTATGGTCTGTGCCCTTTTTTATATTTATATTGCAATTATTTTTACTACGGAAGTCCCGCATTCTGTGTCTACGAAGTCCCGCCTCTTAAAACAAAGTGAATGCTGAATAGGTACTGAATAGTATAGATATGCCAACTCCGAAAAATTACTACTCGATCTGAAATTCACGTAACTCGAGTTAAAACTCGAGTTACGCAACTCAAGTTAGCAGGATAAACTACTTTCTTTTACAAATTTGTTTTTTTATCTAGCGCTGGTGAGTTGGGATAATTTTTTTAAAGAATATTAACAATGCTATAAACATTACTAATATTCCCCTTAACCACTCGTGGTAAGCTTAAATTGCTTGTGTTACGAGTGGTTCACGCCAGTAGTCGAATGGCGGATTTGAACCCACGACCTTTTTGAGTTCGCGGTCCGCGCCCTGCCATTAGGCTACTGTCGCTTCAAAGTTGGGATAACTAAATTTACATTTTTTTAGTACTATACTTAGTAGATAGGATTGAAATAAAATGGCACATTTAGTGTGTATCACATAAGTATTATGTATTTTTGGTTTTAATCTTAGTTATATTAAGGTGGAAGCGCCGGCCGTCCGTCCATACATTTTTTAATCAAATTATACGCTAAACACAGACACTCTTTCTTTAAAACTAATCATTTTATCGCTCCTCTACAATGAAATGTGTAAGCATTTGACCTTTACATTATATACATTATATACTGAGAAAAACAATAGTGAAATCCCAGAAAAATTTGACACTTCTTTAGTAGTGTGCGTGAATTTTGACAAGAAAACGAAAGGCGAAAGGCGTTAAACGTCGCCTTTCGTTTTCTTGTCACATTGGGTGCGTTTGGCAGAAAAAAGCGCTAGCAAGCGCTTACTAGCGCTAAAATAGTTTTCGGCCAGGACACGATTGCTACTTCAGTAGCGCTGACACAATCCGCCATTTTGCTTATTTAATTTGTTTGTTTTGAAGTAGAGTTTATAAGATGTTTTTTTTGCAATATTAGTTTTAAGTAATATAATGACATGAATAGACATATACATGTTATTAAAATTCATGATTGGTAAGTTTTTAATATGAATACTTCACAAACATATATTTAAATTAGGTTAGGTTCCCCGGTTAAAACTAACATCGTGTCCTAGAGGAAAATAGCTACTTACGATTTGACAGCGCTTACCGCTTACGATCGCCATTTTGCTTACAAGCGCTTGCTAGCGCTTTTTTCTGCCAAACGCACCAATTGGCTCGCTAGATGGCAGGCCACTTGCCTGCCATCTAGCGTGCCAACGTTTAAACGTCGCCTCATTCTCATCTTAAATAATTCTGATAAATCAATATCTTAAGTTCAATAATTGGTTAACTTCCTTTCCAACCGTTAAAAAACAGTATAAAATAACATAAAACTAATGACCTTAGACACCTATGTTTTTTTTGTAAACAAACAATTTTATTACCCATTATTGTTGTGTGGCAACATAAATACCAAAAGTCGTAGGTAGAGCGACGATGCCGTCCTTTCTGACCTTGAATTGACGAAAAAAAGCGTTGCCAAACTTCGTTCACTTGTTTGACTTGTTATAAAATACATTCTGATTTCAGTTATCACGCGCTATGATTTACGCGCGGGATTTCTTGTGTATTATACATATTTTGTATTAATATTTTCATTGATTCGAATTGCAATATTTCTCAGGTATATATTTGAGACTATATTGTAATTTATCGTAGGTATAGTAATTAATTATTCTAAAAACGCAATTATGTTTTCGGTGGTATTATAAACAGCAGGCTGGCCCGTGATTTTTCTGAAATATCGTCACAATAGTGATTACCTACGTCATACGTGTCAGTGTTTCATAATATATGAATGTGTTTGAATATGTTTTTGGTCAACAATAAATATAATTATTATAAATCGGTAAACTACCAAAGTAGTCACAAAATTAAACTTACAAACATTTGCTAAATATGGTTTTGCCGGGTTACATTAAACACCTTTTACGCATTTTGCAAACAGTTTCAGACAGACACACATTATTAGTTTGTTATATTTTGTAGAGCTCAAGTATCAGTAAAGTAAAAAAAGTAAAGTTACAGCCTATACACGTCCCACTGCTGGGCAGAGGCCTCCCCTCATTTCTGAGAGGGTTTTTAGGGCAAGGAAGTGTCCGCCGCGCTGCCCCAATGCGTGTTGGCGAACTTCACGTCTTCGAAATTTTTTTTTATAGAATAGGCTGACAAACGAGCACACAGTCCACCTGATGGTAAGTGGTTGCTGCGGCCCATAGACATCTACATCTATCTTCCATTACAAATCAAAATGCAGACGCGTTGTCACCCGTGAGGACTGAGATGGAATGCCTCATTTCCAGTAAAAAGGGTCTCCGGTTCTCTACGCTCACCATACGAAATACAGCAGCATTAAGTTACTATTTCACGCTGGTATTCTGTGAGAGCGTGGTCCTTCCCCGGTCGAGCCGACCCATTCGTGCTACAACTACACTACTAATATAACTGCAGCATGGCTCTACCACGTAAAAATATTAAAATATATTTGTTTTTTAGTTAATATTTGTTTTTTCTTATTCCTCAGACATGCAGGTTTCCTCACGATGTTTTCCTTCACCGCCGAGCACGTGGTATGTCAGCACTTAAAATTGCAATTAACAATTTCATTGGTGCCGGCGGGGATCGAACCCGGGTTTTCGCGTTCTGTTATATTTACAGCGAGCGTTAACCATCTGAGCTACCACGGCTCCAACAAATTCCAAATATCAGAAACAAACATAATTCAGTTACATAAAATCCTTTTTTCTGTTCTGTGCTTTATTGTTTATAAATAAATAGCTTACTCTAATCTGAGTTATATTTTTCTTATTCGTCGGCCAATTCTACCAGAAATCTAAAGATAACATTGAAATAAAAAGATAAGTAAATTTTTGTACATTTAGTGTTCTAGATCTTGTGTTCCGAACGCAACCCAATTCATATAGAATTGAAGGAAGATTTGTATATACTAGGCTCCTCTAAAAGTATCGGGAATGGAATATTTCCACTGTTTCTGTCATATTAAAATCGTTTTAATTGAAAAATCCTTGGTTTTAAAAATCGAATACCATTTATTTATTTAAAATAGATTCTCGGTCTTGTCACAAGGTTTTGTCAAACTTGTTTAGTCGTTGAGAAAATGGAATTGACTCGAGAAAATTCATGAGCGATGATTTATTATGACTTTCGAAATGGTTTAACACAAAAACAGTGTGTTGACCGGATGATTTCTGCATTTGGGGATGAAGCCCCATCCAAAACCACAATTTATCGCTGGTTTGCCGAATTTCAACGTGGACGTGTCAAGATCAGTGATGATCCTCGTCAAGGTCGTCCAAAAACTGCAGTCACCCAAGAAAACGTTGATGCTGTGCGTAAGCTGATTGAGGAAGATCGACATGTGACATACCGCGAAATTCAGGCAACTTTAGACATTGGCATGAGTCAAATACAAATAATCTTGCATGAACAATTAGGTGTAAAAAAGTTGTTTTCCCGATGGATACCGCATTCGCTCTGTGAAGAGCAAAAAGCGGCTCGCGTTACTTGGTGCGTCAGAACTCTCGAAAGATTCCACGCAGGATCCTCAAATGCCGTATACAACATCGTATCAGGTGACGAATCCTGGATATACACGTACGTACTGGAAACAAAAAACCAGTCACGAGTTTGGGTGTTCAAAAATGAGTTAAAGTCAACAAAAATTGTTCGTTCACCGAGTGTTGCAAAAAAAATGGTGACCACGTTTGTCTCCAAAACCGGCCATGTTACGACTTTTCCTTTCTTGAGGAAACTTGAGACTTGAGGAACAAACAACGGTTAATGCAGAATGATATGCTAGCATTTGTTTGCCACAGGTCGTTTCTGAACTCCGTAAAGAGAACTGCAACCACCGCATCATCGTCCATCACGACAATGCGAGTTCTCACACCGCACACAGAACAAAAGAGTTTTTAGAGCAAGAAAACATAGAATTATTAGACCATCCGCCGTACAGCCCTGACCTAAGCCCTAATGATTTCTATACTTTCCCTAAAATAAAGAAAAATTGCGTGGACAGAGATTTCCATCACCTGAAGAAGCTGCGGACGCCTACAAAACGGCCATTTTGGAGACTCCAACTTCCGAATGCAATGGTTGCTTCAATAATTGGTTCCATCGTATGGAAAAATGTGTCAAATTTCGCGGAGAATACTTCAAAAAGCATTAAATACATTTTTAAATAGTAATGTTGTGTCACTTGCTTGATTCCCGAAATTTTCAGTGCCGCCCTCGTATATTGTATATTTATATTTTTGTTTTACTAAAAGCTTTTGTTCAGTGCTTCGAAATTAGGAACTATTATTTTCACCCTCCTGTTTATTATCACAAAATCAATCGTGTTATAGATTTGTTGTTATCTCTTGTTTATGAATTATAGTTTCTTACGTGTTGGTTATGAAATGTTTAATTATTGTAATAATTGGTACTGTTACAAATCAACAGTGTTATTAGTTTTGAGTGAATAGGCATGTATCAGCATAATTATGTTGCTTCAAATAGGTACTTCTGTTTTGATAAAAAATTCAATAGTGTAATGTAATAAAATAAAACTGCGTTATATTGTAATCAATGTTGACAGAATTTATTTCCCAAAATTATAAATCAGTTAAATAGTTTACGCCAACAAATATAACATTTATTTTTATAACAATCGTACATAGCGTTTTGTAGTTCTGCCTAACCAATCTACACATACAGAAAAATTAAAAACTTGTTTTTTTTTTACATACACGCCATCTAGAGTTCAAGCTTCGTAAACGTAGGAATACATCTGTGTGTGTAAACGACACTATACTCAATGGCAGATGTTATAATCAAACTTTGTGTCGAATTGGGTGGATTTTGAGGCAATGATATGACCCATTCCAATAAAATGTAATATCCGATAACCGCAAAGTCTACTCCTACGACTTAATAATTTTCCAATTAAACAAAAACCCAAATAAACTAAAAATGCTGACTTCAACGCCATCTTGCGGGAGAATGGCTGGGAACAGTCCGTAGGTTTGACCTTAAGTACCTGTATATAACAACAAAACTAGTCTTCATAAAAAATATTAGACTGGCTTTAAGATGTATCTACATAGGCTTTTAAAAGATTAATTATCACACTCAAAATATTCTTAAATAACTTACCTTTCTTTATTTATTGTCTTTTACTAATTCGTTGCAATTATATTATTAATTCTAAATTATTACTGAAATTAGAATATTATTAAACTAATTAACAAAATAAAGCCACTTAGTTAAAAAGTATGTCGATCAAGTATTTTCTTATTTTTATTATAAATGTTAGACGGTTTCTTTTATAATTGCACAAAATTCCGGCTTTTGAAAATAAGCACTCTGAAGGAACTGAAGTTGATGGTTGTTGAGGATTGGCAAACTTCGTAAAATCGCAGAAAAAATACTATTGGAACAAGTACAATCGTGGGTGTCATTTATTCGATTCACTGTGGTGAGAACACAAAGCGCGCACACAAGGAACTAATCGCGCTATACTCTTCCACTGGCTCGCATGATTCGTTTATGTACAGCCAGCCCAAATTAGAGTTAGGGAGATCCAACTGGAGTTGACTCATTGCTACTGAATAGTGGATAGTGATTATATACTCTTTACTGTATTATACAAATCGTAGACAGAGAAACCAATAGACTAATGATAAGCGTGGCCTAGAGTGAGATAGGACGATAACGTTGTTTTAGGTTATACAATAATCTTTATCACTTTTAAACATATTTGAATAAAATTTAAACGTATATTTATATAGTTCTGTAACGAAATAAAAATTGCAATTGAATTTTATGCATAATACTAGATAAAATGTACTATACTTACTAGTGAAATGATATACCGGTGAGTACGTTCACTATCACTTTTACATCCTAAGACACTACATCTAACCATTTTTAAGGTTTTTAATTGTTCTAAGAACTGAACTGAACAAGATTCACCAATCTTAAGCTCACAAAATACTTTTTTTTCACTTAAACCAACTTGTAAACTCTTTAGATCGCCACGAACTGTCAAACTTTGTTTCGCAAAGTCTATTTTGCTAAACAAAAAAAACCAGCACGGAGAAAGGGACAAAAAATCACACCGCTCTGTCTCATTTCTATACATGACGTATATATAAATCTATCTTTTTCGAGTGCGAATGTGAAAGAAGGCATCAATTTGTCTATAGGTTTCTCTGTCTACGATACAAATATACAATCTATGGAGTGTAGAAGGAGTACAGTCTCTGTCTACAAAAGTGTCTCGAGTCGCTCGAGCACTTTTGTGGAGAGTTTTTGAACTGGTATTCAATCGTTTGAGGCTCAGAAGCTCAGAAGGGCCAGAACCCAGAGCCGTAAAGCCAGTTGTAGACGTGGGTCGTTACGTCATTTTCAAGAAACGTAACGAAACCAGTTACTTCATCGGCGTCACATGTTTCGAAACTAGTGATTTTTGTAACTGGCTACTTTTATTCGGCTACTGTGATTGTTTGCATAAATATCACCACCAACTATACAGTTACACACGAAACGAAAATCACAATCCGTGTTTGTAGCTATACAGTAACTGTTTTCTGTTAAATCAATAAATTAACTTCCTTTCATACTTTATTCAGGTTTAGGACAGACTGCATTAAATGTATTTATGATTGATTTGCGTTTACTATGACACTAATATTTTCATAAAATTATTAATGCATGCATATTTACAAGTCAATTTGATTGTATATACAATGATTATTGATATTTAGGTACAGTTTATTTACACTTTTTCAACGTTTTCACTGTCATTTGTTTTTGCACTTTTATTTACACTGTACAATTAATTTGTTTGTTTGTTTGGCTATTTACACACAGTTTTTAAGTTTTATAATATTATAAACATTTAAAATTTTTAATTTTTTATACTCATTTTTTAGTTATATTTTAATTTTATGAATAAACGAGTTCATGACTCCGTCAAAAATGTTTTAAAAATTATTTTAGTTAAATTCAATGTGAATCGCTTCCCGGAATCACAAACCGTTAAATATCTACAAACAGAGATTACTCTATTTTATTGTTTATGTCTATAGTCTTACGTATGAAAATTAAACGTACAATAAAACTGTTACTTACGATGGTTTGTTTATTGTTGTATGCCACATGTGCGCTTTGCGCTCGAGCGACCGACAGTCGACTCCCGCAATAATCACGGGTAACAGTAATCATAATCACGCATTTACAAAAATCACTACTTGTAACATGACTCGTAACTAGTGATTCGGTTACACGCCGCGTAGCCAGTTACTGTATCTAGTGACGTGAAATAACGCCCACGTCTAGCCAGTTGTAAATAACCATCGTTTGTTGTAAATATTAAATATATAGAAATAGATACATATAGGTACTAAAGGTAATATTCATGCTATACATATAAATAAATCACAAACCTAAACAATAAAGTGCTTTGTAACCAGGACAGTATTTTAGATTTTTGGATAAATTGAAATAAAATGCTGAAATTTGAAATAGCTTCGTCTAGAACTGTAGAAGGCGGCGATAAAGAGAAAAAGTTTGTAGCTTACATGTTGCAAGTAAGGCAAGATCTTACTGATTCAAGTGTGTTTGATCCTGATCCAGCAAATGTAGAGCGACGGTATACGCATTTTTTAGATCTGTATAATGGACTGAAAAAGGATTATCCAGCTTTATTGAGCAACGTGTCCTTTCCTCGTAAAGTAAGTGTCACTTTTGTTTAAAAAAAGTCCTTTGTTTTTTTGTTTTTTATATCGATTATTGAACTTTTATGTAGCCAGACATAAATTTAAACAGGATCTTCCATTTACGAGTAGAACTAAATAAGTAGGTACTTATATTACTAATAACATGGTTTGCTAAATATTGTTTACTCACACATCTTTTATATAATGAAAGCATAGTGAGCAGATGGTTAGTAGACTAATTTCTAGACTTCTAGACACTAGACCAGAACTCTAAGCTTCTAGACTTCAAAAAAGTAAGAGGTTTTCAACTGCACCTTTGTATGTATGTTATGCAATAATTATCTTAACACTAGAGTGTACGCTTGGGTTACATATGTAACCCAGTGTGTAATATTGTCGTATATAATTTTAACTTGCCGCGCTACAGCGCAATTGTCTAGTGTATTCCCCAAGTATTACGCCCCACTACCGCCAGCAGCGTGCCGACTCCCGCGGCTCAAGGATGTCAGCAAAAATACTTCTTGAAGTTGGTGGGCTACGCCTGTTGCCCGCGCGAGCATTGGAGGAAATTAAGTGTTTAGTGTGCAAGTGGTGAAATTGAGGTAAATATGACACATTTCTTGCAGTATTACTACAAAACTTACTGTTAATTAAATTTTTAAGTGTTTGTTGTTAGTATTTGTAGATTTTTCATGTAGCTTTATACTGTTTTTGTTCACCTTTTAGTTGGCGGGTAACTCAATCAGATTGTGCGACAAAATACAAAGATGGCTGCTGGAGGATAATGAATACCACGACATTTGGAGAGAGTATTGTTATTGTCGACCCTCTACATTGATGAAAAAATTGATGCTGCGACTGGCGATGCTAGAAAACCTGAAATGATCACATTTTATAATGACATAAATACGGCATCAACATTTTTGATAAAATGTGTAGACAATACGACATTTCTTGCAACAGTCACCGATGGGCTCTCACAATATTATACAATTTTGTAAACATGGCGGGCATAAGTAGTTTGGTGACATATCAGATGAATAACCATCAAATGAAAGTGATCCGTCGTCAGTACCTCCTAGATGTCGAATTTGATCTTGCACGACCTTCTATTGAGCCTCGTATATCTCAACAAAATATACCCAGAGGTATTAAACTGAAAGGCAGACTACTTATAAGACTGGCAGAACAACCCCTTCAACAAAATATGCCTTTGTGTGGATGTGCTTTTTACAGCACGGCTCGTGACCATAGCATGCGCTAACAATGCAGCAAATGTATAAAGCATATTTGTGACAAACATCAGGTAGTCGTGTGTCCTGAAATTAAGCCAACAGACTGATCTAACCCCCGTTACTTTGATTATAGACTCAATTAGGCCAAATAAACGCCTTAAATGATAAATATTACGTTCCTAAATGAAAATTAGACTTAGAGATATCAACCCTACCAAATATTTGTTGATTTTTAAGAGGTTTATGTTTAAGTTTCAAATTATATTTAGGAATCAAAATTTTGTGGATTTTATGAGCCATTTTGATAAAAATAAAGATGTTTAGTAACTATATGCTGTATTTTACTCATTGTTTTGTCTTATTCAGAGAAATAATTGATCCGCAACTGGTCTACAC
Organism: Parnassius smintheus behrii; assembly: GCA_036936625.1. Lineage (NCBI taxonomy): Eukaryota > Metazoa > Arthropoda > Insecta > Lepidoptera > Papilionidae > Parnassius > Parnassius smintheus. Next base: position 22,257,677 of record JAUPFT010000005.1, on the reverse strand, counting down.
ATGTAGCCCGCGCGTGCGCTCAAGGAGTATTTAAGGGTTCATGCACTCTAGTGTTAAACAGTTGTAAACTATTTTTATGATATTATTGTAAACAGGTTATAGCGAGGTCATAAATAATAAATAAATTTGTATAAAAATACAACCCCTCAAAACAATTGGGGTAAAGGTTTCTGTTTAAATGACACTAGATGTTCTTTTGAGCATATGATATTCGCTAGTTCACTGAGTAGTTAGGGCTATATTACTTCTGTACTGTCTTCCATCAGATTGCCAACCATTGAATAGTGCTTGCACTCATGCACTTTAACCCTGTCCTGTTATGGTTAATCAAGCCTCCACATCAAATTCAGAAGCTATAGTGTGGAATATTATATTATTTTTTTAGTTCTTCGAAGCCTGTTTTTACTTTTTATTACTTACATGTAAAATTTTTGTTAGTCTAAGTACAGTAAATTTACAAGCTTTTAGATTTGATTTTTGATTTCAACACATTTGTCGAGTAAAATATGAAACTAAATGTTAGTTCAGTTTATTAGGGCTTATTTTCTATGTGGGCAGAAATTATTTTTATAATAGTTGAGCCACCCTAGTTATGAGAAATTTTAGCAAGTTATTGTTCGTATTTATTACCTGTACCTTGAGGGTGACCATGGTGGTCAAGTAAAAATATAGGCTACTCTTTCCTCATGCCACATACACATGATTGACAACATTTTGAAAATAAATCACATGTTTATGGAATGTTTAATGATCAAAAGTAAAAGTCAGAGCTAATCATATAATAGTCTGGTAGGCTACTTCCACACCTAGAAGGCAAAGTAGAGCAGCTTTCTTATATTTTTATAAGAACAAATAAATATTATTTTAAATTAACTTGTTGTTATTCAATAATTTGTAGACCCAAAAAATTTTTTTCATAACTTTTAGTTTAAATAATCTTTTTAAAATGTTGATGGTATATATGAGCTTTCCTAGCCTGCCTATATTTAGTGTGGTTAACCCAAAACAAGGAATTTTTGCATTTGACCCAATATTTGTATGATGACTAGTGATCCACCCTGACTTTGCATGGGTGATTTTTGGATCTCAACATCAGTGCTACCTATCGGATCCAATAGTGAATCAAAACTATTCTCAAATCAACTTAACCACACATGTATAATTTCATCAAAACTGGTTAAATAGCTTATGAGTTCAGTCTCATACACATGGACAAAAGAATTATATTTATTATTTAGAATTATATATATATATATATATATATATATATATATATATATATATCTACATCCTCACAGTAACTAAACTATTTAATTTGGTAATTTTCAGATTGTAGTGGGAAACTTTGACCCAAATTTAATATCAACTCGGTGTTCTGCATTTGAGTCATTATTAAATTTGATAGCCACTGAGTCACGGCTCAGGGATGCCCCTGCTGCCATAGCATTCTTTCAGGATATAGAGTTAAAAGAAGCAAAAAGACTGATTGATGAAGGCAAGTTTGATCAAGCGCTTTCAGTGTTGGAGACCAGTTTTAAATTATTAAATAAGGTAAATTGCACATTAGCTCTTATAGAAATATATTTAAAATTGGTTATAATGAATAGCAACATTGAAGCAACTATCTGTCTATATATATTTGTAATGAACAATATGCATTTAATTTATTAATATTTACTAAGACAAAAATTATTTGTGTGTGTTTATATTAGGTATGGAATAGAATAGATCATCATATACTCCGAACTGACCTAGCCATTTTGTCGTAATGAACAATCTGTCAGTCTAAGCATTGTTAGTATATGGGTGATTATATAAAAGTTGGGTAACTATCAGAGATATTTTGTTTATCATACTTTTTAAGTTAAATTTCTTTCAGTTTTTTGTATATAAGATAGGTAATGTGTCAGAAGCCATAACTTTTTAAGTAGATTTTGAGATATTTCGATTTTTGTGAATTTGACTGCCAGGGTCTGCCTACTACTGCCTAACGGGGGTTATATAGTACAGTGAGTACATTAATTATACAATTTCATAATAAATATAGGATATTTATTAACACTGAACATTTTTTTTAAATCTAATAATGGCAGGCATAATAAGGAAATATAACGACAACAAAATCCATTAAATATTGAAATAAATAAGAAGCTATTAACAATAACTATTCATATTGTAAACAATTAATATTAACTTAACTCTAAATGGTCTGTATATGTCTACTACAATTCCAGATATAGCTTGTTTAAAAATTATTTTGTTCATGTTTCTTTATCTTAGTTTAGTTTTCTTCTAATGGTATTTGAACATACAGTTGTTATTTTGGCATGAATTGTATTATCCGAATATACCACAGAAATAGTAATAATATTATTACGATTTCTGTGGAATATACCAACAGCCAAGTTGACTGTCGACTATCGAAGTGCTGATGTGTTTGTACGGTACAACATTGTTATCTGTGTACAGAGTATGATACCTATCTAATGCAGTGAAGTGTAAGACAGGGTGGCGTTATATTTCCGAAACTATACGGTATTAACATCAATGGCAAGTACATCGCTGATCTTCGATTTGTCGACGATATAGTCCCTAAGGCAGAATCGCTGGAGGATCTAAGCATTGTGCTAAATGACTTCAATAGTGTTTCTTAATGGTTAGGTCTTAAGATGAACATGGACAAAACAAAGGACATGTGTAACATTCACGTCATAGCTACGCCGGTAGTTGTTGGGAGTACTATGCTCGAAGTTGTTAATGAATATGTTTACCTGGGACAAAGTAAGTGACTAAGTAAGTCCAACTTCAAACGGAGTTCAATCTATGGATTTAACTCAGCTAGGCAGCGCTCGAGAGATTACGACACATCTTCTCGTCATACCTCAAAGCTTAAAAATAAGATTGTACAACCAATGTGTGTTACCAGTGATGACATGGATCTGAGACGTGGTTCTTCACTGCTGGCCGAGGCCGCTCAGCGAGCTACGAAGAGGGCTATGTTTGGGCTTTTTCTACGTGATAGACTTAAAAATGAGGATATCGGCAGTAGAACCTGAGTAGCCGACATAGCCCTATGGACGACCTGGTAAGACATGCAGGACGTCGGTGGATGCATGTGCCTCAGGACCATGCTCTGTGGCGTTCCTTAGCAGAGGCCTATGTACAGCAGTAGGCTAATGAAGGGCTGTATGATGAATATGATGATTTTTATGAATATTCTTTCCATTTTTTTGGTTATTTTTTGCTCCCTTGGTGTAGAAAATCGTCGACTAAATATGCTAAATTGCTAACTCCCAACCATACTGCTTTCGAGGAAAAATAAAAAACTGATTTAAAAATAAAATACTCAAATAAGTGCAATAAACAAAGTCTAGTTTGGTAAAATTTTATTTTTTTCTTATTATTATATCAACATTTTTGAATTTATTTCAATTTAATTACACTTTGCGGCCTTAAATTGGAGTTAGCATATTTTACAATTGTGAATATTTTATTATGGCGATTAGTTTGGGAGTTATCAGATTTTAATAATTATAGTATTATTTGATTAAAACTACTTTTACGGATTTTATCGCGTTTAATTCACTTGATTTTTAAAATTAAGTAAATTAAACGCTATAAAATCCGTAAAAGTAGTTTTAATAAATGTGTAGTGTTCGCGTAAATATAAAATATGATAAAGTATTCTTATTAAAAACCAAGTAAAAATATGTAATATAGTTTTTAATACCGAAACAAATTCACAAAAATAAATTGAACATTATTAACACAAACAATATGGATTTTTAATCATGCGGTAAATTGTTGTAAAATTCTCTGAAATCTGCTGGCAGGACTTCTTTAATTTGTTGAAGGTCATCATATTTTCGAGCTTTAATTTTCAGTCTAGTTTGGTGCAAATTTTGCATTTCCTCAAAACTTTTTGCTGAAAAAGGGATTTTCTTTGCGGCAGGAGCATCCATGGCTCTTCAAACCGCAACTTATATGAAATTTCTCCCGATGAAGAATACATGAGTGCGCGAATATCGGTGACTTTAGGGTCTCCCGATGATCGTCCAGGGCGAATGCTTTTGTAGCTCGAAATATTACGGAAATCTTTGAAAAAAGTATGTTCCAAATACTTGACATCAAATGGATTATTGCGCGCAGACTCAATAATTTGAACATAGTCCGCAGGAACATTTATGATTCTATTACGCATTCTCCGTTCTATTAAAGAATGCATAGCATCCACTTCCATTTGTGTATGGCCGACTTCTAAATATTTCTGCTCGATGGTTATTTTGTTTTTAACTGCCATATTTAATAGCGCATTTGACATAGTCACATTGCGATTTTGATAACCACAGCCATCCGAATAAATAATAATACGTATATCTGTTTTGTTTTCCACTTTAGGTAGAATCTTTTTCTCAATAAAATATGTCCAAATAGAAGCAAACTCATCTGCATTAAGCCCCCCTTCCGTTTCATTCCATACAAAACAATAGCCATCTTTGCTAATATTATTATAAAAGCACAGATTATGCACTTGAAGCTTTGTTTTGTAGTACAATGTGTTGACATTTGACTTAGGTGCCATTAAAACTGCTTGAAGATCTACTGTGAATACAAGACTATTATTCGCTTTATCTGTTTGTTTTTCTTTCCTAGCTTCTTCTTTTTTCAATACATGTAATTGATAATCATGTTCTTCCATTGTCCCAGCCTTATATCTTGCACATATTTCACATTCGTCCTTTTTGGGTCTAAACAAACAAAGATTTCTCGATGACATAAACTCACAGAAAGTAGTTATAGATAGCGGTTGTATGAGGTGCGATTTGCACCAGTCAGATACGTAAAACTTATATAAATCCATTTTTGTTTTCCAATCAGTTTGCAGATATTTTTTGGAAGATGAAGCCCGACAGTAATGAGATTCCATTGTTGGTAGAGAGTCGAAAAAATCAGCCATTGATTTTTGCCTGTTTACAAAAGGGTTAACTCTATCTCTGTCAACTCTAAGTTGACTAGGAATGCAAGTATTATCTTTAATTCTATCTTTCCAAGCAATAACAGTCATTCTTCCAATGCCCAAAGTATTTAAATACATAGTTTTGCAAACTCTTACATAACTACCATCAGCTGTTTTTAAATTATACTTGAATGACTGAGCTCGTCGAGAACTATCAGACAGTTTTCGATCCCTATGACGTTTTGTTGGAGCTGATTGAACAGTATCATTAACAAATATTTTCTTCTCTCCCCATGTATATGTTTTCCAAAATTGGTTGAATAGTTTCATTCTTTCTTCATCTTTTATAATGCCACACTTGATTATGCCTGTTTTTCTGCTACATTTGCATCTGTCTTTTAAACGCTTTGGTTCTCTTAAACTTTCATAGACCCATTTAGAATTTTTTTTTAATTTTGCCATAATATTGAGAGCCTTTTTCGCGCAATTTTTTATTTTTTTCTGCAAACCAGGTATTTTTATTTACTTGAGTTCGTCTTTTTCTGAATTTACTCTTCTCAGGCAAAGAAGTATCGCTATCGTTTTCTGAACTTGATGAGTATGGAACTAATTTAGGATCGCCAAAATTATCACTAAAATTGGATATTAAATCGCAGTTTTCTATATAAGTATCATTAAAATTTTTCGGCATCGATGAATCGTAAACCCTAACATTATCACAAATTTTTAAAGAATGTGTATTGCTAATTATGTTTGCATTTTCACTAGGTACGTCAAATGTAGTAAAAAAATCAGGAACATCAACTATTTCAATCTATGCATTTTCTACTAGCGAGTAATGTTCAATGTAATCTTCCAACGGTACATTTAAACTAGATTCAGTAGGATTGTCCATCATATTGATAACATTGTTTAATGTATTCGTGTATCTACTATTCTGATCAGCATCAAAATTATTGTTAATAATGGTATTTCCCTTATTAAGCAATAATTCTTGCCGCGTAGTAAGAGAGTCGCCATGTTGTTCTGTATTAAGAGCTAAATTGATAAGCTTCCTAGCCCTATCTGAAGCCATCTGTGGATAAAACAAAAGCAAAATAAGCCACCACATCAAGCATAGCACATAAATAATTGATACATGCGAAAATTGAACCCAAAACCTATGGTTTAAATATCTTTATCGTTACTATTGTGCCGTCGAACATCATTACAAAACCAAAAACTAATTTTAAAATAAAGCTTTAAAATACTAAAACAAAGTTATAAAACTCTTATGTAAAAAATAAAAATATCCAACTCCTAAACAATATATGAAATAGTAAGAAATGAATTATGCTAACTCCCTTATCATACAAGTTTACATTTCATTTGTACTTTCGTATCAATTTTGCTTAGATATGTGTATCAGAACTATAAATAAATTATAGAATAATACTTACATTTTACAAAAAAATACAGTCACGTGTAAAGCTTCAAAAAAACCTTATTTTTTTAGAATTAAACTCTCGGAAACACTGATAGTACTGCTCACACTGCTAGAAGATGGCGTCGAATGGCGGGAGTTAACATGATTTCCCGCGTGATTTGACAGGCGTGGAGTTAGCATAAAAGATTGAGGCGCGAAATCTATAACCTGGGTTTAATTTGCGTATTAAGAATATTTGACGATTATGCGCTATTTTTTTCTCTTTCGTTTGATACCAAAAAGTCAATTTAGCCTAAAATGGAGTTAGCAACTTAGAACTTTTAGCCGAGGAAATTCTTTAACAGTTTTTCTTTGCTCTTTTCCTTTTTTTAAGCACTGCGTACTTTGCTTTTGTATTCGGGTAATTTAATTGCGTCACTTTTAATTCTGGCGAATGAAGCCTTTTCGACATCTCTTTTCTTTTTAATTTATCTTCAAGTAAAATAAATGCTTACCATGGAAAAAAGTCAGTCACAGGTCAGACACAGGACTGACGCCAAAGTACTGATAAAAATGACAAATTGGGGTTTATAAATGAACTAATGTTTCTTTCGGTATTTTCGAATATTTATAAGCAACACTTTAACAAATCATAGTTGGCTATGTATGAATCGAAATAAAAGACTAGTATACAAGGAAATAACGGTTTACCACAGTACTGAAATTTTGACTGGTTTGGCACGTGTACACGCGATAAGCACGACTCTAACTCCGGCACAGCAAACGTGGCCGTCAAATGGCGCGGTCGCGGCGCGGGTATTTTCACTACCAACATTAAACAAGCATTTGCCCTTTATCCGGCGAGAATTTTAAAACTTGAACAACACGCAACAGACTGAAGATTGAAACTAAACACAAAAATTCTTAATTTTCATAAAATAACACTTAGAGCATTACATGATGAAAGTTGTATTAGACATTATTAAGTACATTACAGGTTGTAGTGAAATAATAATTCCTAAATTAATAGTAGTATTTAATATACAGCCACTTGAATGTGCATTTTTGGGATTGTGACATGCCAAAGTACTGAACTTTCTTGTACTGTTTCACAATCTTGTTTTCAAAACAAATACCTGAATTTGAATGAACCAATAAAAGGGCTTTTAATTGTTTTAAAATAAAATGAAATAATAGTAAAATGTAATAAAATGTTGTGTCTATTGACTGATAACATCGAGTTACCCAGCTTTTGTATATTCGCTCATATCTAGTTTTAACTGCAACTGATTTACTTTAGTTGAAGTGGTCACTTAAACAATATATTGTGTAACATAATTCACTTTAAATCTTATTAAGCAGTGTTATATTATATGTGGTAGAGCCATGCTACAGCTATATCATTTATAGCACATGGGTGAGCTCGACCAGGGTAGGACCACGCTCTCACAGAATACCAGCGTAAAATAGCAGCTTAAGGCTGACTGGTTTCGTGTGGTGAGTGTAGAGGACTGGAGACTTTTTACTGGAAATAGGCATTCCATTTTAGTCCTCAGGACACAGCAGTATAGCAGCAGTGTGATAGCAATACATCTGCATTTTGATTCTTAATCAAAGACAGATGTCTATGGTCTATGGTAAGATGTCTTTGAGCCGCAGCATCCCCTTCATCACCCTTATTCTATAAAAAAAACCATTACGCTTTTCTAGCGTTCCCATAGTCACATCTTACTATATCCCCAGGATGTAACAGTGTAATGGATTTATTTCAATCTTAGTTATCTTAAATAACTAGATAGACCTAGATAATAAACATCTTCACTGAAAGTTTTGTTTGAATACATAAAAGGATTAGTTTATCTTTATCATATGCAGTAAATGATATGGCCGCCCTTGTGGCCCCCATAGTCGTCTGGTGTATCTGGAATATGTCTGTAGTTCTTTGAAACAAAAACAGAAACTTTTTTATTCAATGTAGATTATAACAAATACTTATTGAAAGTCACTTTTTTTCATTTACCACTGGTTCGCAAAAAAATCCTCTGTCCTGGGAAGAACCAGCAAGAAACCCAGCGGGACTATATTTTTTTTCCAATAATAGCTTACAATCACGTTTACAATTAGCAACACAAGACAAATTAGAAATAGCTTGGTAGCGATCACCCTTACCAGGGGTTATTATCATCCATAAATCCCTTAATATTATAATAACCGTTTTTATACAAACTTAGTTTAATAACATTTTTGAACTTTGTGTATGATAAATTTTGTATAATTTCTGGAATTTTGTTGTAAAAGCGTATACATCGCCCCAAGAATGAATTACTGACTCGGTGGAGTCGAGTAACTGGTACCACTAGCTTGTGTCTGTTCCTAGTATTTACAGAATGAATATCACTTTCGCAAAACTACTTTTTTTTGTGTACGTACATTACATTTTCATAAATGTATTGAGAGGCCAGAGTTAAAATATTAATTTCCTTAAATTTTTGTCTCAGTGACTCTTTTGGTTTTAAATTATATATTGCTCTAATGGCCCTCTTATGTAAAATAAATATAATTTCAGTGTCAGTCGCGTGTCCCCATAGCAAAATACCATACGACATAATGCTATGGAAATAACTAAATTAAACTATTCTAGCTGTTTCAACATTGGTAAGAGTTCTAATCTTTTTTACAGCATATGCTACAGAACTAAGTCTGCTAGCTAGTTTTGGATATATGGGGCAGCCATTGAAGCTTTACGTCCAGTGTGATTCCAAGAAAAATGGTGGTATCAATAAGACTCAGTTCCTCCCCATTTAAAATTACATTAGTATTGACATGTTTAACATTAGTAGTTACGAATTTCATACATTTAGTTTTAGTTCCATTCAAATGCAAATTATTAACATTAAACCAATTAACTAACTTAGCTATAGCATTATTTACTTCGTCGTAATTTAATAACTGTCGTTTTAATTTGAAAATTAATGAAGTATCATCAGCAAATAATACTATATCATGGTTATCCCCTACTATGTAAGGTAAGTCATTAATATATACAAGAAACAGAAAGGGGCCGAGAATTGAGCCCTGAGGCACGCCCATTTGTACAATCGACCCAGAAGAACTCATACTATTAATGACAACTTTTTGCGTTCTGTCACTTAAATATGAAATAATTAATTTAAGAGCGTCGCTTCTTACACCGTAGTGTTGAAGTTTCCTCATTAATGTTTCATGGTGAACACAATCGAAGGCTTTGGATAGGTCACAGAACACACCCAAAGCATCCTGTGAATTCTCCCATGCATTAAATATATATTTAATCAGCTCAACACCAGCATCAGTTGTCGAGCGACCCCTTGTGAAACCAAATTGATTTTTATGAAGTAAATTATTTACATTAAAAAAATTTAACATTTGATCAAGAATAATTTTTTCAAAAATTTTATTAAGTGTTGTACAGAAATAGGTCTAAAATTAGCGGGGTCCAATGTACTACCAAAACCAAAACCTTTATTCTGGTGTTCGATATTTTTGCTATTCACTTGATTCCCTTATATAGTTCCTGATTTCCTTGATGACTACCTCGTTGGTCTAGTGGTTGTAGTAGTGCGGCTGCTGATCATGATGTCCTGGTTTCGAATCCCGGGTCGGACCAAAAATTTATTATTGAGTTTTTCTGTCAAAAAATTCTCAGTAGTTGCTTGGAGTCAGGAAGTTGGCGGTGTCTCACTCCCGTGCATCAGAAAGTACGTAAAGCCGTTGGTCCTGCGCCTGATCTCTCTCCGGTCGTGTCGGTTTACCGTCCCATCGGATTATGAGAGTGAGGGAAGAGAGAGTGCACCTGTGGTTGCGCATACACTTGTGCACTATAATCCTGTCCTGCGCCGATGGCTAGCCTCCGTTGAGGCAGGCGGCCGTGGCCGAAATTCGGTCTGAAGGACGTTTTATAGTTCATATGCAGTTAATAGCAGACAGCAATTCTTTTGTATTATATGCATTTGCAGTATGTTTATCAAAGACAATTGATACAAGCAGTTTTTACATATATTTTATGCTATTATATGCATACATACAATTGCAGAATTACTTTTGACTTTACACTTCTGGTTTTGTGGCCTGTGGTCCGTATATATGCTTGCTTAGTTTTCCTCAAGGCCAATGTTTGTGAAAACATGATTTGGTTAAACATGTGTGAACCATGTTATGTATAGCCAAATTTCATCATCATCATTGTATCCAAAATTTTTGTACACTTTTATATTAGAGAGTGTTGTATGATGCCTTCGTAGGCCACTTTAGGTGCCTTCAGAAACCACCAGTGGTCCACGGACCACTGTTAAAGAACCACTAGTCTAGGACTTTAAGCTGAGAACAAATTATCGGACGCGTCCGTCAGCCGCGGCTGACAGTCGCGGCTTAGCGGTGTGCACGGTAGCTGAGATGGCGTCCTCGGACGCCTCGCTTCGGTCATTCCAGAAAGGTTTTGTCAATCGAGAAACATGACAAACAGTGACAGCGAGGACGAATTTATAAAGTTAGCGGCAGCTGCTTTATGTCGTTCTCCAAAAAATAGGGGACCCAAACACTCCTTGTCCATGATATTAATGTAAAACGACTCGAGTATGACGAATTTCATACATTGTATCCAGACTTACAAAAAGATGATAAACGTTAAAAAATGTACTTATGAATGTACTAATATGTACTTATAAATATAGGCACTCGTGGCTATGAACACATTCAATTATTTTTTTTTCATTACACATCATGTCGCGAGCGCAGTTGGTTCGCTTGTGACACTCGAAACGTCCGCGGACGCGTCCCGTGCCCCGTTCACACTGTCCGCGGACGCATCAAACATCCAGCCGGCCAGATTCTGTTCGGACGTCCGAACGCTCAAGAGCTACGCAAGGTCATGTCCGCGTCTTACGGCCGATAGTTTGCACAGTGTAGTACTAAATGTACTGGCTAGATCTCAATAAGCCGCGGCTGTCAGCCGCGTCCGTCAGCCGCGTCCGATAATTTGTTCTCAGCTTTACTCCTTTAAAATTTACGTCATAAGATTAGGCCCTCAGTTACTAAAGCTGAAGACTATTTTCAAAATATGTTTAATTTTTTAAATAACACTTGTAACTAACACTATGTATATAGTAATATATAGTATATTATAACAATACAATATATATATATATATATATATATATATATATATATATATATATATATATATATATATATATATATAATTATTTGCAATTACAGGTATATACTGACAGATCACGTGTAGTGCTTAGTGTCTTGTGCCGCATTGTAGCATGTGCTGGTTCGAGTGGTGGAGCATTGGCAGGCCCAGTGGAGCGCTGGGCACAACTTGCTTTAAGACGTTATGAAGCTGTCAGTGACGCAGACTTGCTACTCATTTATGCACCTTTGCTGCATACATGCATATCTATTTGGTTAGTATTACTTATTTACTCAGTCTGACATCACTGGTTTCAATCAAAATTATTTGAGTAAAAAGCTTAGTCTCAATGGGAGCATACCAATATTCTTACAAATTGTTTAATATCTATTTATAAAAATCAATTGATGTTGGTTAGTCTCGCTAAAACTCAAAAAAGGCTGGACCGATTGTGTTGAAATATTTTGTATTTGTTTGAATGGGTCCTTGGATGGTTTAGGTTTAGATGGATCACACGTGTGAAGTTGGGATGGGTGGCTGGTGTACATTAAAAGTCATATCATCTATGTATTTATTATGAAACTAGCTGTGCATACAACTTTGTTCGTATAGAATCTTTGTTATTAATATACCTATTTCTTTTGAATATTTGTAATATGTTTATCCTCAATAATAAGGAGGAAAGGATGGTTTGCCGTGTGGTGGCGGCGTAAATAAATCCATCACACTGTTACATCCTGGGGTATAGTAAGACGTGACTATGGGAACACTAGAAAAGCGTAATGACTTTTTAGAATAAATTTGTAGAATAAAGGTGACAAATGAGCACACAGTCCACCTGATGGTAAGTGGATGCTGAGGCCCATAGACATCTTACCATAGACCATATATCTATCTTCGATTAAGAATCAAAATGCAGATGTATTGCCATCCCTGAGGACTAAGATGGAATGCCTATTTCCAGCAAAAAGGGTCTCCTGTTCTCTACACTAACCATACAAAACACAGCAGCATTAGGCTGCTATTTTATGCTGGTATTCTGTGAGAGTGTGGTCTCTCCCCAGATGAGCTGACCTGTTCCTGCTACATCCATAATATTGCTGTGGCATGGTTTTATAAACATGGTGATATAATAAAAAATAAATTCGAATTCTGAAAATGGAACTCTTCGATAATATTATTGCGTATTGTGTGAGTCAAGTGCACAAAATCCTCCGTTAATATTTAGCGGTCAGGAAGCTTTGTGCACAGTTTACAAATATAGATAGTAAAATAGGCTTCATAGGCACACTCATTTTTTTATAAATTTATAGTTATATTTGAAAGTTACATTTTTACTAGTGTAAATTTATCTCTCTCACCATGTAGTGACGGTGTAATAGGGTCTTTCTCAAAGTAGTTTTCTTCAAAGTGGTGACGGTGTAATTCATTCGGTTTTATCTCCGCGATAAAACTGTGCAGTCGAACTGTACAGATAAATCGTTTCCCTACAGCCCACACACGTTCAAGTAAAACTACGTAGCTTATTTATTTCGTTCCGCGATGGCATCGACAGACGACTCATTACCTATTTTTACATTATTGTTGATAAAAAAACAAGAGGCAGAAAAAATTAGGGGCACGGAAAATCGTACGACCTGGTGTAAAGATTGGCTTATGAAAAGAAAAGCTCATTATCATGTAACTTTTTTAAAGGAATTAAGGACGTTTCCTTACGCTGGCATAATTTTTTCAGAATGGATAGTGCTACGTAATTTTTTTTGCTGTCTGTGTTAACACATTCAGTGCCACCGACTCGCCCGGAGACTTCACGTAAATCTTATTCCAGTGCCGACGACTCGTCTGGCGAGTTCAGTGTTTTTCACTAATATTTCCAAAATGCATCTGTATTTTCTGCTTAAAATTATAGTTTAGACTAAATATATGCTAAACTGAAGATTTACGTGGTGGGCCGGGTGTGGAGACCCCGTTTAAATTTGAAAGGACAAAAACTATTCTCCAATGCCTTGAACTCGCTAGGCGAGTCTCCTGACATAGATCCTCAACCTTTGACATGTTATACAACGACGTGAACATAGTAGCATGGACTACCTACATACTTGTGATATGGAACTAATATACAACAAACTAGTTTCATTAGAATAATTAGGATCGTGCCAAATGGAAGTCCGTAGTCTATGCCTACCTCTCTGGGTGACAGGCGTGAGTGTTTATGTGTTACTTATCGAAAGTCACTCTTGTTTGATTACGTATTGATATACCACCAGTTTGGAATAAAGCCTCTGTCCTAGGAAGAACTATCAAGACATAATTTTTTTTAAAAACAAGCTTTAGAAATACAAAGTTATCGTAATATTTGAGATAACATATTTAGCAGCCATATTATAATTCTTGTATCTTTGTAATAGGGTTAAAAATAAATAAAAAAAGGGTCGGCATTGATAAAACAGCCGACAAAAAAACACCGGCGCGCCGTTGTATTTGAAGAACAAAAGCACTGATAACATTGTTTTTTACAAAGCTCTCATTGGCTAATGTTAAATCGCACTCCAAGAATGCACTTGCAACTAAATATTTCGTCTTGTATTCCTATTTGTGACGTCGTTGCCTACTCTAGTAAACTTCTGTAAACTTTGTTTTCAATATCGACCCTTTCGTCATCGCATGCGTTTATCTGTTCACTACCTTTGTGACCTGGCTTACGTTTACTGGACTCCCGTGTTTTGATGACCTTGACTGCTCTCCATTGCAACTCAATTTGTTGTATATAAGTCCCATCTCCAGCCACAAATGGATTGTTTGGGTCTGAGTGATTAACTTTTTTATGAGTGTATCTGTGTTAAAAAAACAAACTGACATAATATTTGCGTTTCGTTATAAGTAATTTAATTAATCAAAATCAAGTACCGGATGTCTAGCCAACTCGATATAACCTCAAAACTAACTATCGATATCTCGAAAAATAAAGATTTCCGGCATAAAAAGCAGTTAAATGGTAATCAGTAGCATCATTGCCTGTCAACTAAAGCTAAAATAATCACTTAAATCGTGCAGCAGATTACTAAAGCCGACCCAAAATAATACATTTTAATCTGATACCATATTCTTAAAACTGAAAACCCGTATTAAATGATTTCAGGGTAAAATTGTCTATTCACAAGTATTAGAAATTCAAAATATAACCTTAACAATAACCACAATTGAAAAGGTTGACAACCACTGCTCAAATTACGAAATAAACTTACTTTTTATTTTCTCCAAAGAGTTTTTTGCCATTTTTAGAAGCCGAATAGTCCGGAAACACTTTTTAATTGCGTAAACACGTTAAGTACATTGTGACGGCCACAAAAATTACAAAACATAGAATTTACCCTTACGTAGTGCCAGTGAACTCGCGTGGCGAGTCGATCAATTTATATTGCAGTGCCGGCGACTCGCCTGGCGAGTCAACCGTAAAATGTAGGCGGCATCCGAGAAGACATCGTGAAAATCGTAGGGGTGATGAATGTGTTAACTAATATATTAGTAGTATAGTTGTAGCACGAATGGGTCGGCTCGACCAGGGAAGGACCACGCTCTCACAGAATACCAGCGTGAAATAGTAGCTTAATGCTGCTGTATTTCGTATGGTGAGTGTAGAGAACCGGAGACCCTTTTTACTGGAAATGAGGCATTCCATCTCAGTCCTCACGGGTGACAACGCATTTGCATTTTGATTTGTAATGGAAGATAGATGTAGATGTCTATGGGCCGCAGCAACCACTTACCATCAGGTGGACTGTGTGCTCGTTTGTCACCCTATTCTATAAAAAAAAAAAAAAAAAAATAATCGAAAAGCAAGACAGTGGCGAAAACTGAGCGCTCGGCACACACGTTGCGATTATCGGCACAGTTTCTTCCGATTCCGTTTTATCTATTCCAATTTTTATACAACTCCGTTCCACGGTACTGTTTAAAAAAAGCACTGTACAGTATTTATCACACACACGTTTCGATTATAAGTGCGGTTTAAACGATACAGTGCGATCGTAACGATTTCTCGTAGCGTGTGTGCTACCCAAAATAATATCCACTACCTCATATCATGCCGTTGGTGTGGTTAGAGGCGACAGAGAGAAACAAATCAGGAAATGAGTAGCAATGACTTCCTGATAACGACTGCGGTTGCCAATCCGCTTATGGTGAGAAACCATTTCTTATGGTGAATTGTATGCCGTTACTCAACTCTGTAACTTACAAGGCATTAGAGCGGGATACCATATGATGTTTCATACTTCATAATTTAAGGTAGTTAGAGTGCTTGTAAAAATGTGATATCAATTAAAATGACGCTGATATTGGGTAGAGCCTCGAGTTCAGCTGCATTTTATGTGGTGTGCTGTGCATTTATGCTTATAAAAAGACCTTCAATATTTATGTTTTTATGTATATGCTTTGATTTCAAGCTGTGTACTTCGAAATTCCAGGGAGACCTTGGGCAGAGATAAAACAAAATTAATAGAAGAACTGAATGGACTCCGAAAAAGAGGCATGAAGGTGGACTCAGTTCCAAGTCTTATGGAGGCTGTAGACAATCTGAATCCAACTATTTAATGTGATCCTTCTTGCAACATTGACTCGAATAATATTGTGATATTTAGATGCTTATTTTTATTGGACCAAATATTTACTCAAACTGGAGTTTAAAGTCAATTAAAATTATCTTATTATTTTTTAGGTTATGTTTGCCTTATTTAAGACGTTAATAATATTCAGTCACATTTTATTTAAAATATTTATTTTTGTAATATAGTATGTGAGGGTAATATCCGGTTAATATGGTCACTTAAATAAATGAGACTCGAAAACTATAACCTTGTTTGCATAGCTGGCTTTGTAATACGATAGCTCTTCATCAGTTAATCAAACAAAACAAGTTCAAAAGGGCGCTGCTGTGTCGACGCCATTGTGACAATTGTCATTACAGTAAATATCATAGAATATTATAATATATACATAATAGAACGGGGGAGTGGGCGGAGCCCGTGTAGCCACTGAAATGTCACTAACATGTCAATTCACACGTTTAAATGTCAACAGGAGATGTGTTTTGAAGTAACAATCGTTTCCAAATTTCGCATGCAAATTATTTAGAAAATACCAAATTGCACACTATTTACATATAAATATGTATTAAAATTTAAACTACTTTTTAATGATGATTTTTTACATTAATCAAAAGTCTAAAATGTGTAAATTTGCTCAGTCTGTCAAAACAGCGAATCGGGTTTGTAGTAGTGATAATACGATGTAATTGCTTGTATATGTCTCCCAGCGACGCGGAATCTCGTACAAAATAAGTTTGACAGCCGTTCTATTGTGTATTATAGTACTCTACGGTAAATATTTTATTCGATTTTAGTATGGTGTAGTGAAGTTAGTTTTTTTAAGATGATTTTTCGAAGTGTCCATAATTATTGCCAAAGCTTGTTTATTTTTTCCCTTAATATATTAGTTATAGTATACGACTTTGAGTTTCTTGTCTCCGTCAATTTTTTTTTGCGCCCGAAGCAAATATGGGCAACCCTCCGGAAAGCGGGGGGAGGGAGGTGGGGAATGCTCATAGCATACCACGCAGCCGGCTGCGTGGTTATGTGGAGACTTTTACTCACTAAACCCCACCTTTTAGGGACTGGCTTAACGATCTAACTAGAGATCTCCAAGCCGTATCGAACGCGACCCCCCTTGGGTGAAAGGGGGCGGTCTCCGTCAATCTCTTAGTTTTATATTATATTACCCTCACGCACCTTATTATATTTGGTTATTCTTTTGCCTTTTTTCGTTCAAACGAAAGATAAATTTAGGTAGCTTTATTAATATAGAAATAACTTATAGTGCAATAACTACTATTTCTTTATATGTACATAATAATATTTTATTTTTCTCATCATATTTTATTTTTATTAATTGTTTTATAATATTTTTGACCATTTTTTTGCTTTACAATTGGATGAAATGATATTGCATCTGGTTGATTTAAAAATTATTTAATAAAGATATAAAGAAATGAAGTGTACGATATGAGCTCTAATAATTGATGTGTTTAGTAGAGCAGCTAGTTACACTGCTACCACTTACAAGGTTATTTTGCAATAACCGGCCAAATTTGAGAAGGTTCGGAATAAGTAATACAGGCAAATGGTGAAGAAAAATAATATATAATTTAAAGTATTTTCAAAAACTGTAATAACGATATATAGCTATTTATATACATATTTGAACTTAAGTTTAAAATTTGGCTATAATTTGAAAAATAACCCTGTATTTCAGAACTGCTACGTATAAATATATCTTGTGTCTAAAATTAATGATCACCATTAGATTTAAGAGTTTTATTTAAAGTTATTACATACTTTTAGATACTTATGGCAATTAAATACCTTTAAATAAAATCGAATAGTTATTTCAAATGCATGAAAGTACTTGATTTTTATATTAGCGTGATTATATTATGGATGAATGCATTATTTTCGGTTACATTTCATGTGTCTATCATAACATTATTATTTTACAGCTGCTGCAATTAATTAGTTTCTATTTTATTTATTTTTTAAATATCTAGTCTGTATTTACACAAGATGTATATTTTCTTCATATTTTCAAATAAAATGTTTTAATGTTATTAAAGATGTAAGTGTAGTCATTTTTTATTTAGTAAGGATTTTTTTAATAAGAAATTACTTCTTTATCTTCTTTACATTCAAATTGTTTTGAAATATTTTCTTTGCAAATTTTCTTTCAGATCAGCATAATATTAGTCCTTTACCTATGAAATTATTTCTATATTTCTATTAATCAAAGTAATCGCCCATGCAAATCGATGCGTCTTTTGTGTTATAATATTAGTCCTTTACCTATGAAATTATTTCTATATTTCTATTAATCAAAGTAATCACCCATGCAAATCGATGCGTCTTTTGTGTTCATTCTGTTCGTGTCAACGCGGTGGCAGTTTATTGATGCCCTTCTTGAAGAAATCAGCTAGACGGGAGATAACAAATTCTTCAAAGGCACTTTGTACTTCCTCTCAGGGTATTGAATTTTTTCCCTCTAAAAAGTTATCCAAATTCTGGAAAAAGTAGAAGTCCATAGGTGCAAGGTCTGGTAGTACGGCGGTTGACGGAGAGCTTCCTACCCCAGCTCTTGTTACTTGGAGACCATCTGCAGTGTAAGGTCGCGCCATGTCGTGCAGGAGCAGCAGGGATGAGCGATTGACCATAGCTTGTTGGGGACGTGCGAGTTTCTCCATCATTTTGTTCAATTCTTCACAGTATACGTGCTGTAATGCTTATCCCGTTTGGTAAGAAGCTGTGATGAATCACACCGGCACTAGACCACCAAACAGTGACTATCACTTTTCTAGGGGTAAGTTTTCGTTTAGGGCATTGTGTAGGTACTGAACTAAGATCCAACCAACTTACTGAGCTCTTGCGATTGTCAAACAGAATCCATTTTTAGTCGCAGGTAATAATGCGGTTCGAAACTCCTTTTATTTTGTGCCTGCAGAGCAATACAAGGCACGACTCGACGCGTACTTCGCGCTGGCAATCATGCAGTTCGTGGGACACCCATTTGCAAGCGCTTTTACCTTGCTAATTTGACACAAATGGACCAATATTGTTTTGATGCTTGCGTCTAAAGCTGCTGCTAATTCAGTTGTAGATTGAGTATCATCAGCTTCCACAATCGCCTTTTATTCGTCATTGTCGACCAGTTTTCGGACGACCACGGGGTTCATTTTTCAGGTTGTAATTTCCAGAACGGAAGCGGGCAAACCAATAATAGGTGGTGCATTCGTTTGTAGTATTCGCTCCGTAAACATCGCTGATGTAGCGTGTCGCTTGCGCCGCGTACGACGTACGACCATTGATTTATATATATAACTCAATGCGTACGACGGTACTCATATTCCATAATTACTCGAGATTTTAGCGTATCCATGATGACGAAAAAGATTCAAATGCGATGAAAACATAACCATAATAATTAAACAAATGACTAGTTTTGAAAAAAGATTTCAATGTTTTTAAAATAAAATTAATTTGAAATTAGAATTCTTAATCAAACTAAAATTACTATATAAAAACATGGATGCAAAGAGAAATAACAAATTTTCATGGCATTTTATTTAAATTTCAATTATGATTTGAAGGTAATAATTACAAATAAAAACCGTTACAGTAGATATCTTTATAGTATTTAAAATAAATATATGCATGTAGTTATGAAAAATATGGCCAGATACGATTTGTATTATATTATGTTGTAAATATATAAAAAAAACATTAAATTTCAATGTTGCTAATGATACAAAGTGGATTAATAATCTACTAAAAAGAAAAATGTTTAAATTGCCTATAATGTAAAAAGAATTAGGTGTTCGCTTTTTCAATTTTAAAATTATGCAATGATATGATAAAAATCGTTATTGACTTTTCGATGATATTATATGATGTACGTAGTTAGCCTAAGGTGACTGATATTTTATACATTTATAGATGTTTAGAATATATAATATATTTATAACCGCAATAAGTGTTTTATTTTAAACTTTGAACTTTGCATTTTTATTTTGAGTTGTAAAAATACCCACTACCCCACATCATCCCATGGATGTCGTAAGAGGCGAAAAATAATAATATATATAATAATAGGTAGCCCTGTTTCCTCCAAACCAGTACCGGTTTTTTAACCCTTCAGCCCCCAAGCGGTCACATGAGACCGCGGCCATATTCCGTCAAATCCCTATCGGTCTCATGAGGTCGCACCCACCCACAGCACTTAACCCATAAAAACTTATATAGAGACTACTATTCTATGAAGAAGTTTGGCATTATATAACCAATATGAAATACTCTATTCTCTAGTGCAATAAAAAAAAAGGTTATCCTATGAATATTTATTTATAATCTACGTTTATTTCGTACGCCATTTTCGCGTGAATTTTATTGTGTTGATTTTTCTAGTGTTTTAGTATAGTTTTTTACTATAAAACTGTAAGGATAGTTTTTGTGTGAATATAATTTATCTTTTTACGTAAATAATTTCGAGTAATATATATTGAAATAATTGTGATTTTCACGCTGCCGACATTCGCTTGGTATGTTTTGTTTTTGTTATCAAAATACAATAGTCTTTTTGTAATGAACTAAAACCTGACTTTTATATAGAGAATTTTGTATAGATTTTATAATGCCAAACTCCTTGATAGAAATGTAGTCTCCAAATATAAGTTTTAATGGTTTTAAGTGCTGCGGGTGGGTGCAGCCGCATGCGACCGCTCGGGATTTACCGGGCGCATGCGACTGCATGAGAATTTTAAGGGCCTGAGGGGGTAAGAACGATATTACAAGGGTTTAAAAACAAAAATGAACAAGTCTCTAGTATAATTTAGCAAAAATTGAGAAAATACTGTTATATCTCTTCTTGTGGTTCACACAAAATCGGTTCTAAATTATTGTTCTGTGTAAGTGCATTCTAACAACTCTGCCTGCAACAGGAAGCACGGGCAACTAACTTTGTCAATGCTTTTTGTTGCTGCCGGTCCCAAGCCCGGAAAAGAGGAGGGAACGGTTCCGCCGGAGAGAGTGGGTGTATCCGATGGGCTAACACACCCACCTGTGCTAGGACCTGCGCAGTTGAGCGCCGTATGCGGGGATGAAGGAGTCCTGGAGGGTTGAGCCGATCGTCACTGGGGTATATAGTGTCGAGAGGCAACACGCCCTCTTTGGTCCGGATTTCAAGCTAAACGGTGGCCTTATTTGCTAGCCACAGATAAGGAAATGGCCAAGCGTCCCGTCAGAGGGTCGCAGGCGAGGGATGTGGGGGCTGCCTAGTCTCCCTGAAAAGGGCTAGGTGGTGGTAAAGGCCATGCTGACGGGGCAAGTGAAAGTCAACTCGGGCAGTGGGGATGGGCCTTTTCAGCCCTATCTGCCAGCTGGATCGAGCTCCCGATGTCGCGCTGTGAGCCAACTCTGCGTCCCTATATTCCCCCGGTAATTCTAACACCTGAAATTCTTTTAATAAAGTAGGGCGTTCCCAAAGGTGCGGACTCCATGGAGGGTAGGAAGCTGGGGGGACGAATTATTACACATGTCAAAAATTATGGACAACACAAGGCCCATTAGTAGAGAAGGAGAAGTGTCAGAGGTGTTTACCTTAGACACTGATAAACCAGAAGGAACCGCCGCGCCGTTAAACCGGCCGTTCCACTGACTGTACCACCCAGCGTAGGTGGCCCCACCAAGGGGGCAATTTCCGCGCTGGATGTCTCTAAATCCAGTTCCAAATCCAAGGAGCTGGACGAGAAAAATGAGCAAGGGGCCGCGAGTAGCAAAACTCCTGCGCAGCCCCAAAGGACCGAAGACCTTTTCTCCGCTGCCTGGCAAGTGGTAAACCGTAAGGGGAAGCGCAAGGCACCCAAAATGGTGACTTGCCGACCCGACGCACCATCAGGTGGGTCTATCCCAGCAGGCAGTAGCGCAAAGGTCAAAAAGAAGAATAAGAAGCAGCGAGAAAAAGGCCGCAGAGAAAGAGCCGCGCTCGCTGCTTCCAAGAGCAAGACTCAGGGAGCTGGGCAAGCTACTGCTACTGCGGTGCTTGGGGCTGGAACCAGTAGTCGTGCTGAAACTGGGCAGGATGAAAATCCAGCCCGAGCAGAAGGCACGGCCGCCGGAACAAGCTCTAAGAAATCCTCCAGAAACCAGAGAGCAGCCAAGCGTCCTGGAAAGAAGGAAAGAGCAGCCAAAAGATTGCTGGAAGAGTCCATCTTGCCGAGAGGAGAGCACAAAAAAGTGCGACTTGAACAGCAAACAAAGGCTGCAAGAACAAGCTACGCCTCTGCTGCTAAAGCAGATTTGGGTGTGGCCTTAACGTGTGCGCATTCAGGTCACATAACAAAGGAGATAGCTGATGACATCCTCGTGGCCATACAGAGGAAGATGATCAGCGAGGCCTGGAGTAATCAGGACCCTGATGCATCGGGCCCGGTTTTTAGAGGCAACCCCGTTTACACGTAGGGTGTCCTAAAGCTGTGGTGCGATGACCAGAAGGCTCTGTACTGGTTGAAGGGGAATATTAATACCCTCGACCTCAAATCTAATACCTCGCTGACTATTAAGAAACAGTCAGAGATACCACAAAGAATCAAATGTGGTATCCTTATCCCTGATGCCCAAGGTGCCTGGAAGGACTCACGCGACATTGGTCGTGTGCTTGCGTACCAGAACCGCTGGATAAACATCAAGGACTGGCTTCTACTCAAAGCGGACAAACAGACGGACGGCTGGTTCCTGTTGTTCCGGTGCCGGAGGATCATATCCCGACCCTGATGAAAGCTGGGCGCTGTCTCGCATGTGTATGTGGGGCGGTATACGTTAAATTCCAGGGTCGTGGAGGAAAATTCGTTGCTTTCCCACGTAGCAAAGAGGCAGAAAAGAACCCGGAAGTCATGGATACCGTGGCCATGGTTGCCGGAACATCGAAATCACTGGATGTCAAGTCCAGTGAAAAAACTGCCTGCACAACCGAGCCAAAGCCCCCAGTGGAAACTGGGCTCAGCGGCAGCTCACTGAGCGACGAAGATGACTGCATCTTGCCGTCCAATTCCGACTCGGTGACTGACGATGAAACCCGAGATCTGCTGGCAGGTTTATTTTTAGGCGGGGACGGGGATGACGCGATCGATGATGGCGTGCCCTTCGTCCAAAACTAGCCTAGTGCAGGCCAACCTCCACCACAGTGAGACAGCGTCGGCTCAATTACGCAAGTGGTTGGAGGCACAAAGGACGGCCATAGCCCTAATCCAAGAGCCATGGGTTGGGGCCGGTAAAATTAAAGGCCTGAACAACCTAAGAGGTGAGTTATTCTAGAACTCTGAGCACGACAAGCCTAGAGCGTGTATTTATACTACTAGAGATATCTGTGCAAAATCACTAACAGATTTCTGTTCCAGAGACATGTATACCGTAGCATTACAAAACACACAGGAGGAAAGGTTAGTCGTCGCCTCGGTCTACATGCCTGAGGAAGACACCCCTCCCCCTCACGACCTCGTCAGGCTGGTGAATTTCTGTGAGAGGGCCGGACTAGAGATTGTGATCGGGTCGGACTCCAACGCGCATCATCCCCTTTGGGGAATGAAAAAACCTAATGAACGAGGTCAGGTTTTAGTTGAATATTTATTTAGCACTAACCTAACCATATTAAACACTGGTTCTGAACCAACCTTCATAAATAAACGCTGTCGCACAATAATCGACCTCACACTTGCAACAGAACCTAACCATATTAAACACTGGTTCTGAACCAACCTTCATAAATAAACGCTGTCGCACAATAATCGACCTCACACTTGCAACAGAAGGAGCAGCTAAGCTAATAACGGGATGGCATGTGTCGAAAGAGGCCTCATGCTCAGACCACAGATGGATCTGCTGCGTACTACAGGTCGATATCCCCGCTATACCACCCGCAAGACGGATAAAACAAAATACCTCAATAGGCTGACGTCTTCGCTCGCGGGTGTTGGGGGAACTACCCACCAAAACATGCTGAGCAAAAGCGACAGTGGTGGGGTAAAGAACTAGACAGGAAACGCAAGAAGTTAAGAAAAGCCCTTAATAGGGCAATGAATACCTCAAAGGTTGAAGACTGGCTTCTATATAAGAAAGCTAAGTCTGAATACAAAAAATGTATCAGATATCGACACTCAGCAGGGTGGCGTAAATTCTGTGGTAACTGTCTGTCCGTGGAAACCTGTGAACAAGTAAATCGGATAAGGAAAATCCTAGCTAAACAGAACACGCCGGGATCTATCTCTTTAAAGAAACCCGACGGAAGCTACTTAACATCGCCGGATGAAACCCAACGCATCCTAATTGATACTCACTTCCCAGGTTGCTGTGTAGTTGAAAGGGTGAACCGGCATGAAGATGCACTGACACCAACAAAAGAAGACTGGGAATCAGCACAACGAGTGGTGACGATGGACAAAATCCATTGGGCCATTCATAGTTTCCAATCCTATAAGGCAGCAGGACCTGACGGCTTATTCCCGGCACTTCTTCAGTGGGGGGGGGGGGGTGAAGTCCTAATAGTCAGACTTGTTGCCATAATGAGAGCATGTCTGGCTCCTAAATATGTTCCTAGGGGATGGAGGGAAGTGAAAGTAACGTTCATACCCAAACCAGGTAAGAACGACTATACAGACCCTAAATCCTATAGGCCTATTAGCCTCACATCCTTTCTCCTAAAGACGATGGAGAGGATGTGTGAACGGGAGATGAGAGGGTCGGCGCTAATTAACTTACCGCTACACGAAAAACAATACGCCTATAGCTTAGGTAAATTAACAGAATCGGCACTTCACCAGGTAATAACAAAGATTGAAGAGGCCATCCAAAACAAAGCAATATGTCTAGGCTCCTTCATAGACATAGAAGGTGCTTTTGACAGAACAAATTTCTCCAGCATAAAAGGAGCCCTAAGTAGAAATAATGTTGAACCGGCGCTGATTGACTGGATAGTAAACATGCTCAGTACACGAAAAATAAAGATTGCTGGTGAATCTCAGACAATTCAGATCATGAAAGGATGCCCGCAGGGTGGGGTTCTTTCACCTCTCCTGTGGAATATGGTCATTAATGAGCTCATCAGCAAATTAAACGCTAATCATTTCTACACAGTCGGTTATGCAGATGATCTGACAATACTGATCTCTGGTAAGACAGCAAGCATTGTGTGCGACCTGACCCAAGCGGATCTCCGTATTGTGGAGAGATGGTGCAGGGAATATGACCTAACCGTTAATCCTTAACTGGAACGAACACATAGAAAACAAAATCAACAAAGCTAGCGTAACTTTCTGGCAGTGCAGAAACATGATTGGCAAACGATGGGGTTTAACACCAAAAATTATACTGTGGCTGTACAAAACTGTCATGCGGCCCATGATCACATACGGCTCTCTGGTATGGTGGACCAAAACCAATGAAGCCACCACTATACAAAAGCTACAGAGATTAGCTTGTATTGCTGCCACGGGCTGCATAAGGACAACACGAACAGCAGCTTTGGAGGCTATGCTGGAGCTAACACCGCTTCATCTATATATACAACAAGAAGCAACTTTAGCTGCCATTAGACTCAAGACCCTAAATCTTTTAAGTAAGAGTAGAGTCCCCCATACAGATATAATCGATAGAATTTACTCAAAAATTCCTATCATACAAGCCAAGTATGATAGGATCCCAAAACAATTTGTATTTGATAAGAAGTACAGGATACAATTGAAGGAAACTGACCATCTGGAAGGATTGGGTCCAAGAGAGCTCAAAGTTTTCACGGATGGCTCTAAGACAAATGAAGGTGTGGGGTCTGGGGCTTTCTCTGAAGACCTTAATATCCACATATGCACACCGCAGGGTACCCACAACACAGTCTTCCAGGCTGAATGCATGGGTATCATCCAAGCGGCCATAGCGATAGATGCTAGGAAGGTGAAAGACTTCTCCATCAGAATACTGACCGACAGTATGGCGGTACTACAAGCTCTGAGTTGCAATGTGATGAACTCGGGACTGATATACGAGTGCCATCAACGATTGAATGAGGTATGTAAGCACAACAATGTGACTCTGCAATGGATCAAGGGACACAGTGGATCTAGAGGCAACGATGCAGCAGATGAACTGGCCAGAAGGGGATCGGCCCTAGCAACTATAGGGCCGGAACCAATAATACCAATCCCCTTTGGCTACGTTCGTTCACTAGTACGTAGATACTTCAATAATTTACACGCTCAGCTCTGGAAAAATTTAGTAGACTGTAGACAAGCTAGGGAGGTCCTACCTGAAATAAACAGTCGTCTAACCAAGGTTCAAATGAGACTGAACAAGCCACAGATCAGGATAGTAACAAGTACTATCACAGGACATGGCTCTTTTAACAAACATTTGTTCACCATAGGTGTTACTGACAGTCCCCTGTGCAGGGCATGCATGGGAGAGGAAAAACCGGCGGCCCACGTGTTGCTGACATGTCCAGAAGTCGCTTCATACAGGGCTAAACATCTTGGCACGCCGGGATCGCTCCCCGAAGTTGCTTGCAACATCAAGTGACTGCTGAGCTTCTTCGGGGAGATATCATGGCTTGAATAAGCATATTATTCCTGCCCACACGCAAAATACGCGCTTAGACGTGGAGTTGCGGAAAACAGCCCGTTGTAAACTAAACTAACCAACTAAAGTGTATTCTACACAACATGATGAACTTTCTGTGGAATCTTGATTTCTTTTTAAAGACATTCTTGTGAAAGTTTATTAGCCTAGCTTATCCCAGTTACGACCGAAATGAATAAAAATAAGCAACGATATAATGTCACGCATATTTAAGTTTTTTTTCCACCGGGAGTCCTTTCTAATAGTTATAGGCATTGATTTAGGATCGAATTAGCGAAATAATGTGCAATAGGACACTAGGACCCACTCGAAAATAAAAGCAGTACACTTAGCTAAATGATCAGGGATCCATTTTCTTCTCTCTCGGGAATAAAAACTAGAAAAAGAGGAATAACAGAGATATCAAGGACAAGAACGCTTTATATCTATTTTAGTAGGTATATAAATTTTCATTTCATTTCATTAATTAAAAAAATAATACTAAAATTTCAAATAATACCTATGTCACATGATGTATAAACCGATATTTAACCAGACATGTGAATATTATAAAGTAATTCATTACCTGTTTTACTTAGTTATTTATTTTGGCGCCATCTATGGTGGCACGACTGAAACTTATAATACAACATAAATATCCTCATGATAAATGACGTTGAGTTCATACAATTCAGATAATAAGCAGGTACCCTATAATATAATACAATAAGTACATAAAAGTATTTATTATTAGATACCTCTTATTTCAATTATGTAAGAATGTACCTATTCGTATTTCACTATTTTCTGCCTTAATTAGTTACATTAGAGCAATTTTTTATTTATAGTTATCTACAATCTATATCTGCCTATTTTTACTTATTAAAAGCCAGTGCTTGACCACAGTCCCATCTGGTGGTAAGTGGTGAAGTAGCCCTAGATGGTACATTGCACTGTCTTAGCGTAACAAAAGCCTATTTACTCTTAACTTGAATGCACGTTGCATTCGGACGGAAAGACCGACGCCAGCAAATTATTCCATTCCTTTGCTATACGGATTACGAAAGAGCAAACCGTTTAATTCTTATGCGTGTAGTATCGACCACAAAGGGGTGAAGACCCGCCGATAGATAGGTTGTCCAATGGTGAAAAGGAGTAGGAGGAATTAAACCATGTAATTCCTGCGCACACTCACCGAAATGATTTTATTGAATTGAATCACCTATAGAATACAGAGAGGCTGGCTACTTTGCGCCTGTGATCAAGGCTGACAAGATTGGTTTCAACCAAATTAAATTAATTATTTTTTCCAAAGCCTGCCAAAGATCTGCCTGTTAGAAATAGACAACTGAATTTGATAGCATCGTTTCCGGGACACCTTTTGAGTAAGGTTGGGAAGTCCTACGGGCAGCTGTACACGTGATCATTGGAGACATAAGCAAGACTGAGAAACCAACCAAGGGCAAGTCTTATCCAACACTATTCCCATGATATCCCAAACGTCAGTTTGAGCGAGATTAGCATGGCTCTCCAGCACCTTAAAAACGGCAAGGCTCCGGGCGAGAATGGAATTACAGCAGAGCTTAAAAGCGGGTGGAAAACCAGTATTTGAATGAAGTCCTTCCGCCCTCCAAGGCGGCGCTACTCCGGAGGTGTGAAACAGAAATGTAGTGGTCTCGTAATTCTTCAAGAAAGGCGACAACGCTCTTCTAAAGAAGTGCAGACCGAATTTCCTTCTGAGCCGCGTCTACGTGCTATTTTCGAGTCATTACGAATCGTCGCGCAGGCAGACTTGACGACTTACGGCCTCCCGGGCAAGCCGGTTTCTCACCACACCGGCCGCTTTCCTTTCCGCTTTAGCACCATAAACCACATACACAACTTTCGGAGAATTGTACAGAAGTCCGAAGAGTACAATCGGCCAGTTTGTTAGTCAGTGTTTGAAGTGCTGAAGTGTTTGTACAGTAAGCTACGATAGTTATCTGAGTATAGACCAGAATGACGGAGAGCTCTTGTTACTTGGAGACCATCTGCAGTGTGAGGTCGCGCCTTGTCGTGCAGGAGCAGCGGGGATGAGCGATTGACCATAGCTTGTTGGGGACGTGCGAGTTTCTCCATCATTTTGTTCAGTTCTTCACAGTACACGTGCAGTAATGCTTATGACGTTTGATGTATGTGTACCGGCACTAGACCACCAAACAGTGACTATCACTTTCCTAGGGGTAAGTTTTCGTTTAGGGCATTGTTTAGGTACTGAACTAAGATCCAACCAACTTACTGAGCTCTTGCGATTGTCAAACAGAATCCATTTTTAGTCGCAGGTAACAATGCGGTTCAAAACTCCTTTTATTTTGTGCCTGCAGAGCAGTGCAAGGCACGTCTCGACGCGTACTTCGCGCTGGCAATCATGCAGTTCGTGGGATACCCATTTGCAAGCGTTTTTACCTTGCCAATTTGACACAAATGGACCAATATTGTTTTGATGCTTGCGTCTAAAGCTGCTGCTAATTCAGTTGTAGATTGAGTATCATCAGCTTCCACAATCGCCTTTTATTCGTCATTGTCGACCAGTTTTCGGACGACCACGGGGTTCATTTTTCAGGCTGTAATTTCCAGAATGAAAGCGGGCAAACCAATAATAGGTGGTGCATTCGTTTGTAGTATTCGCTCCGTAAACATCGCTGATGTTGCGTGTCGCTTGCGCCGCGTACGACGTACGACCATTGATTTATATATATATATATATATATATATATATATATATATATATATATATATATATATATACATATATATATATATATATATATATATATATATATATATACATATAAAACTCAATACGTACGACGATACTCATATTCCATAATTACTCGAAATTTTAGCGTATCCATGATGACGAGAAAGATTCAAATGCGATGAAAACATAACCCTAATAATTAAACGAATGACTAGTATTGAAAAAAGATTTCAATGTTTTTAAAATAAAATTAATTTGAAATTAGAATTCTTAATCAAACTAAAATTACTATATAAAAACATGGATGCAAAGAGAAATAACAAATTTTCATGGCATTTTATTTAAATTTCAATTATGATTTGAAGGTAATAATTACAAATAAAAACCGTAGCAGTAGATACCTTTATAGTAATTAAAATAAATATATGCATGTAGTTATGAAAAATATGGCCAGATACGATTCGTATTATATTATGTTGTAAATATATAAAAAAACATTAAATTTCAATGCTGCTAATGACACAAAGTGGATTGATAATCTACTAAAAAGAAAAATGTTTAAATTGCCTATAATGTAAAAAGAATTAGGTATTCGCTTTTTCAATTTTAAAATCATGCAATGATATAATGAAAATCGTTATTGACTTTTCGAAGATATTGTTACGAGCTTGAGGTTCGTGACAATAAAAATTGCCGATAAAATTACCTAAATTAACACTTTAATTTTCTTTACACAAATTAAAACTTAAAACACTAATTAAATAATTAATCACACTATTTCACTTTATTTCGCTCCGAAGCTTCGCTTGTCTCGCCGAATTTAATACTTCCCCGATCGCGTATTTCAGCGCCTTTATATAGGGCTCTTCCACGAAAACATCCAGAATATTTCAGAATATTCAGGTAAATACGCGCGCCAACCGACCAAGCGCAGAAAATTCGAGCGTGCGGCTTCCAGAAAGCTTAATTCTTCTGTTCGATACTAAATGGCGCTGTTGGTTGAAAGACGAGTCATGTATTTTCTGGAAAGCTCTCCTCGCTCTGTTACCCGACACCAGATGGCCCTTTGGCCAGATGTCAACTTAGCCACGCAACACTGCCCCCTCCTAAGACATGCTCGTCCCGAGCATTATCGGCGCCATAATAACGCGCCAGGCGATCCACATGGACGATCTTAGGAGTCCCTCTTGCGCCTTTCTGTATCCGGTAGGTTACATCGTTGATCCTGGTCACAATCCGGTATGGGCCGTCCCATTTAGCTTGAAGCTTAGGAGATTTCCCTTTGCTGCGGACTAGATTATGCAACCATACTAGTGAACCTTCGTCAAACCCTTTGTTGTTCATTTTTCGGCCATACCGGGTTTTCATCTTTTCAGACATTTGCTGGCGCGATTGTCTGACGTGCTCATAAATGTCATTCATTTTGTTCCGCAAGGCATTTGCATAATCGGTTATATTTCGTGGGGCATCAGGTGGTATCACGGTGATCAGGTGTGCAGGCAGCCGTAATTCTCTTCCAAAGTTTGCGAAAGCTGGTGTCACTGATGTACTTTCGTGAATAGCGCTTCGATATGACAACAAAAACGGTTGTATGTGCTTGTCCCAATCTAGTTGCCGGTTGTCTACAACTTTTGCTAGGTACCTCTCCAATGTCTGATTAAATCGTTCTACCATTCCATCAGATTGCGGGTGATAAGAAGTCGTTCTTGTTTTATAAGTACCCATAACTCGGCAAGTTTCCTGGAATATTTGAGACTCAAAATTCCTTCCTTGATCGCTGTGAATCTCTAAAGGTACTTCAAAACGACAGAAGACTTCATGAACTAGTTTATCTGCAACTGTTGAAGCTTCTTGATTTAGAAAGTGAAGTAATCCATCACAACCATGAAATACTTGTTACCGCTTTCACTCTCCGGAAACGGCCCCGCCACGTCAATGGCTATTCTCTCCCATGGTGCACCAACATTGTACAACTTGAATGCACCTCTACTACGAGTCTGAGGTCCCTTCACAGCCGCACAACTTGTACATTTGCGACACCAGTCCTCGACATCATTTCGACAGTGGACCCAGTAAAACCGTTCTCGGATCTTCAGTAGAGTTCGTTTAACTCCCTGATGGCCTCCTGAATAATCATTATGGTACAGCTGTAGAACATCCGGTACCGCTTTAGGGACAACCGTTTGCAAATGACAGCTGTCTCCCCGAACATTTTCCCATTTACGGCACAGAACTCCATCCTGAAGCAGCAAGCTGTCCCACTAGGCCCAATAGCTTTTAGTGGTCGAACTCATCACTGAGACGTCGCTCCACTTGGGCTTGGGAGCACTGGCCTTCATCCATTTCAGAATCGGCTTGATGTCCGGATCTTCCTGCTGTGCACGTTGTAAGCTGTCCTTCCACTCGTTGCTGAGGTGGTCTGCCCTGAGCATCCTCACGGATACCACTTCCTTACTCTCTTGCCTAGTATAATGTTTGCAATCTTCAGGACAAGGTCTTCTTGACAATGCGTCTGCGTTGCCATGAGATTTACCGCTGCGATGTTCGATCTCAAAGTCATATTCCTGCAGTAGTTCAATCCTTCTCGCAACTTGTTCTTCTGGATTTTCAAATTGCAATAGCCATTTTAGTACAGCACGGTCAGTTCGTAAGAGTAATTTTAACCCCAGAAGATATTTACTAAAATGCTGCAATGACTTTACCACCGCTAGCAATTCGCGTCTTGTGACACAATAGTTCCTTTCCGGTTTTGACAATGACTTGCTGAAGTACGCTATCACGACCTCTTGGTCACCATTCCGTTGAGACAACACACCGCCAAGTCCTATATCACTTGCGTCTGTGTCAACTATAAATTCTTTGCTAGTATCAGGGTATCCCAAAATAGGTGTTTTGCACAGACGGTCCTTGAGCTCCTGGAATGCGATATTGTAACTTTCATCCCAGCAGAAATGTCGCTTCTACTCAGTTAGCTTATGCAGAGGTTTGGCTATATCTGCAAAGTTCTTCACAAATCGTCGTTAATTGGAGCACAAACCCAAAAATGCTCTAACCTGCGTCTTGTCTTTTGGAACCGGCCAATCCTTGACAGCTGCTATTTTCTCTGAATCCGTGCGGATACCTTCTTCCGATACTACATACCCCAAAAAGTTGACTTGCCGTTTGAATAGTGAACATTTCTTCGGACTCAACTTGAGGTTGGCACTCTGAATCTTCATGAGCACGCGTTCCAGGTTTTGAAGGTGTTCCTCAAACGTACGGACCACGATGATGATGTCATCCAAGTAGACCAGACAGGCATCGCCAAGTAGCCCGGTGAGTACAAGTTCCATCAGCCTTTCAAACGTTGCTGGAGCATTGCACAACCCAAACGGCATTACTTTAAATTGCCTCAGACCCTTTCCCGTCGAGACCGCAGTTTTCTCCTTGTCCTTAGGGTCAATTTCAACTTGCCAGTAGCCAATTTTTAGATCCAGCGTGCTAAACCACTTTACTCCTGCAAGCGTGTCCAGCGTGTCATCAATACTTGGCAAGGGATAGCTGTCCTTCGTAACGTCGTTCAGACGGCGGTAGTCAACACAAAACCGCATGCTGCCATCCTTCTTTTTACCAGCACCACGGGTGAACACCATGGGCTAGAGGAAGGTTCAATAACACCATCCTTCACCATTCCTTCAATCATGGTTTCTACTTCCTTTTCACGTGCTACCGGCAGTCTTCTTGGCCGCTGACGGATAAGCAATTCTTCTCCTGTGTTTATTTTGTGTTGAACTAAGCCAGTCTTTCCTATGTCAGCATCGTTTGATGAGAATACGTCGGCGTACTTGAGTAACAACTTCTTTGCCTTGACCATTTCGTTCGGGGAGAGAATGCTGCGACAGTCTTCCATAAGTGTGGTCACTTTCGTTTGTGCATCCTTGCTAGGGGTCTCATTCGATAGATATCGGCACCGACGTAACCAATCCACTTCCACACAGGTACCAACCAGCGTGCCTTTTTCTATAATCTGTTCCCGGTCACAAAGGTTCAGCACACGTACTCCTGAGATGTCAGTGGTCCTGACCAAGGTTCGAGCTACTTTCCATGGAAGGTCATTGTTTACCCTTTCCACAAGTACACAACGGTGAGCTTGCCCAGCGTTTCGAAGAAGTCTAACCGGCACAATCGTTTCTGATCTCGGCGGAAGAACAATCTTCTTAATGCTATGCACGTTCCCTGGTAACGCACCTTCCATAAAAAGTTCCTCCTGTCCACCATTTCAAAATACCTTGCTTAACATCGATCTCACAACTATTATTCCTCATAAAGTCTAGGCCAAGGATGCAGTCGTCCATTATATCAGCCACGATGACATTATGCAGGTAGATCACGTTGCCTAGTTTCAACTCCATCTCCTTCTCTCCACGGACGGGTATACCCTGACCGGTGGCTGTTACCAAATTAATGTGTTCTCGGTTGTTTGCGGAGTCCCCAAGGAACTGACTTATAAGTTGGGAACTAACAACCGTACGAGAAGCTCCAGTATCTATGGTCAGTTTACACGGCATTCCGTTGACCTCGCCCTTGATGATTAGACTGTTCCCATCATGGGCTTGTGAGATCGAGATCCTTGGGGCTCTTTTAACATCAGCTAGCACCCGCCCCGCAGTTCTGGCTTTTACTCCTTTCCCTGCTGCTGCTGGGCGGTGCTATTGGCTGCACTACCCTCCTGAGGTCGTTCACCTTCCCTTTCTAGGGTTCCCTTAGGGCAGCTGGATCGAAGATAGCCCTTTTCCCCACAGCCATAGCACCTAGGGCTGTATCCTTTGTTGCGGTCGCGTACTGTAGCTGCTGCAACCTCCCTGATGCGATGGAAACGATGATCCTGCCGCACGGCTTCCACCTCTAGTGCATGGGCCCAGGCGTCCTTAAGCGTGTCCTGGTGCCCGAGTCTCACAGCAGCTCTGACTTCAAGGTCGCGGATGCCATCGATGAATGTCTGAACCAGGTTCCCTTCAATGAGCGCAGGTACAGACTGGTATGCTTTTCGAACCATCTTCTCCACCTCAAGGGCCCACTGCTGCAGGTTTTCGTTGCTGCGTTGCACGCGATCTTTAAGCTGCGCGCGAAAGACGTGTTCCGGGTGAGCGTTGCCATGTCTCGCCTCCAAGGCCTCAAGGAGCTGCTCGAAGGTCACTTCCTTACCGAGAGCTTCCAACACAGTTAAGGCTTGGTCGCGCAGGCCTAGGGTGAGTGCAAAAAAAAAGAGTCAAACGGCGGCACTTTGAATCCACGTAGCGAAGATGTTGTAGCTACTACGGGAGCTGTTGTTCCATCCCCAAGTTTGAGGTCGTCCAGCGTATTCTTCACGTCAGCCATTACGTTGTCAACCCGATTGTTTCCTTGTTCGATTCGGGTTTTAGCTTCCAACAGGCGGTTTTCATGTTGAGCAACCTTATCCTTCACCTCCCGTATCTCTTTTCCGAAGGCAGCGTGAAGGTCCTTCATGAGGAGCATCTGTTCTTCCTTATCGCGTTAGAGTTGCTCTTCTAAACGACGGGCCTGTTCCTCCTGCCGGCGGGCCTGTTCCTCCTGTCCGCCCCGCAGCTGCTCTTCCAATCGGCGGGCCTGTTCCTTCTGTCCGCCCCGCAGCTGCTCTTCCAAACGACGGACTCGTTCCTCCTGTCGGCGGGCCTGTTCCTCCTGTCGGCGAGCCTGTTCCTCCTGTCGGTGAGCCTGTTCCTCCTGCTGCTCTTTCAACACACGAGCCTGTTCCTCTCGTCCGCGCTGCAGCTGCTCCTGTAGCATCGCCATCAGAGCACCTAAGTCAGGTGCTGCAGATGTAGGAGCTAATGAGGGGCCCGCAGCCTCCGTGGCTGGCAGTTGGCCCTCCGACGTCTGCGCCGTTGCACCACCAAATCTCCGCTGGTCCGTCTCATGCTGGCGTTGACTGCGGGTACGGACACCCTCCGTTTCCTCCTTAGGTAAAATCGGCATGATTTTATCGCACTTCTGACACCAATTGTTACGAGCTTGAGGTTCGTGACAGTAAAAATTGCCGATAAAATTACCTAAATTAACACTTTAATTTTCTTTACACAAATTAAAACTTAAAACACTAATAATTAATCACACTAATTCACTTTATTTCAATTATTATTATATTTAAGCTTATTATATATATTTAAGCTTTGCTTGTCCCGCCGAATTCAATACTTCCCCGATCGCGTATTGCAGCGCCTTTATATGGAGCTCTTCCACGAAAACATCCAGAATATTCCAGAATATTCAAGTAAATACGCGCGCCAACCGACCAAGCGCAGAAAATTCGAGTGTGCGGCTTCCAGAAAGCTTAATTCTTCTGTTCGATACTAGATGGCGCTGTTGGTTGAAAGACGAGTCATGTATTTTCCGGAAAGCTCTCCTCGCTCTGTTACCCGACACCAGATGGTCGTAGTGCCAGATGTCAGCTTAGCCACGCAACAATATTATATGATGTACGTAGTTAGCCTAAGGTGACTGATATTTTATACATTTATAGATGTTTAGAATATATAATATATTTATATACGCAATAAGTGTTTTATTTTAAACTTTGAACTTTGCATTTTTATTTTGAGTTGTAAAAATACCCAGTACCCCACATCATGCCATGGATGTCGTAAGAGGCGAAAAAGAAACTAAAACAGAAGATGGTGGCAACTGTAGCAAATAGAGGAAATTTAGGGACGCCTATATTTAGCAGTGGATATTTTAGTACAGTATATATTGTTTGTAGAAGATATCTGGGCTGCAAGAAATTTGAAGAATAATTTTAAATGATTTTTGCAGCCGCGTTGTGCCCAAAATCCGATCTATATAAAGGGAACAAATATCGCTCGGACCAACTTATGACAAGTTGACGAAATTGTAATTCCGTATAGGTAGCCCTGTTTCCTCCAAACCAGTACCGGTTTTTTAACCCTTCAGCCCCCAAGCGGTCACATGAGACCGCGGCCATATTCCGTCCAATCCCTAGCGGTCTCATGAGGTCGCACCCACCCACAGCACTTAACCCATAAAAACTTATATATAGAGACTACTATTCTATAAAGAAGTTTGGCATTATATAATCAATGTGAAATACTCTATCCTCTAGTGCAATAAAAAAAACTGTTATCCTATGAATATTTATTTATAATCTACGTTTATTTCGTACGCCATTTTAGCGTGAATGTTATTGTGTTGATTTTTTGATTTTTCTAGTATTTTATTAGTGTTTTAGTATAGTCTTTTACTATAAAATTGTAAGGATAGTTTTTGTGTGAATATAATTTATCTTTTTACTTAAATAATTTCGAGTAATATATATTGAAATAATTGTGATTTTCATGCTGTCGACATTCGCTTGGTATGTTTTGTTTTTGTTATCAAAATACAATAGTCTTTTTGTAATGAACTAAAACCTGACTTTTATATAGAGAATTTTGTATAGATTTTATAGTGCCAAAACTCCTTCACAGAAATGTAGTCTCCAAATATAAGTTTTAATGGTTTTAAGTGCTGCGGGTGGGTGCAGCCGCATGCGACCGCTCGGGATTTACCGGGCGCAT
The DNA here is from genome assembly GCA_036936625.1 of Parnassius smintheus behrii. Taxonomy (NCBI): domain Eukaryota; kingdom Metazoa; phylum Arthropoda; class Insecta; order Lepidoptera; family Papilionidae; genus Parnassius; species Parnassius smintheus. The sequence continues at coordinate 22,220,634 of JAUPFT010000005.1, read as the reverse complement.
GCGACTGCATTAGAATTTTAAGGGCCGGAGGGAGTAAGAACGATATTACAAAGGTTTAGAAACAAAAATGAACAAGTCTCTAGTAAATTTAGCAAAAATTGAGAAAATACTGTTATATCTCTCCTTGTGGTTTGCACAAAATCAGTTCTAAATTATTGTTCTGTGTAAGTGCATTCTACACAACATGATGAACTTTCTATGGAATCTTGATTTCTTTTTAAAGACATTCTTGTGAAAGTTAATTACCCTAGCTTATCCCAGTTACGACCGAAATGAATAAATAATAAGCAACGATATAATGTCACGCATATTTAAGTTTTTTTTTTCACCGGGAGTCCCTTCTAATAGTTTTAGGCATTGATTTAGGATCGAATTAGCGACATAATGTGCAATAGAACACTAGGTCCCACTCGAAAATAAAAACAGTACACTTAGCTAAATGATCAGGGATCCATTTTCTTCTCTCTCGGGAATAAAAACTAGAAAAAGAGGAATAACAGAGATATCGAGGACAAGAACGCTTTATTTCTACTTTAGTAGGTATATAATTTTTTTATCTACTAAAATAATACTAAAATTTCAAATACTACCTATGTCACATGATATATAAACCGATATTTAACTAGACATGTGAATATTATAAAGTAATTCATTACCTGTTTTACTTAGTTATTTATTTTGGCGCCATCTATGGTGGCACGACTGAAACTTATAATACAACATAAATATCCTCATGATATGAGGATATATGGCGTTGAATTCATACAATTCAGATAATAAGTAGGTACCCTATAATATAATTTAATACATAAAAGTATTTACTATTACCTCTTATTTCAATGATGTAAGAATGTACCTATTCGTATTTCGCAATTTTACATTAGAGCAATTTTTTATTTATAGTTATCTACAATCTATATCTGCCTATTTTTACTTATTAAAAGCCAGTGCTCGACCACAATCCCATCTTGTGGTAAGTGGTGACGTAGCCCTAGATGGTACATTACACTGTCTTAGCCTAACAAAAGCCTATTTACTCTTAACTTGAATGCACGTTGCATTCGGACGGAAAGACCGACGCCAGCAAATCATTCCATTCCTTTGATATACGGATTACGAAAGAGCAAACCGTTTAATTCTAATGCGTGTAGTATCGACCACAAAGGGGTGAAGACCCGCCGATAGATAGGTTGTCCAATGGTGAAAAGGAGTAGGAGGAATTAAGCCATGTAATTCCTGCGCAGACTCACCGAAATGATTTTATTGAATTGAATCACCTATAGAATACAGAGAGGCTGGCTACTTTGCGCCTGTGATCAAGGCTGACAAGATTGCTTTCAACCAAATTAAATTAATTATTTTTCCAAAGCCTTCAAAAGATCTGCCTGTTAGAAAGAGACAACTGAATTTGATAGCATCGTTTATGGGACACCTTTTGAGTAAGATTGGGAAGTCCTGTGGGCAGCTGTACACGTGATCTTTGGAGACATAAGCAAGACTGAGAAAAGATCCAAGGGCAAGTCTTATCCGAAGTCTTATTTGAGCGAGATTAGCATGGTTCTCCAGCACCTTAAAAACGGCAAGGGCCCGGGCGAGAATAGAATTACAGCAGAGCTTCTAAAAGCGGGTGGAAGTCGTTCCGCTCTCCAAGGTGGCTCTACTCCGGAGGCGTGAAGCAGAAATGTCCACTACATTTCTCGTAATTCTTCTAGAAAGGCGACAACGCTCTCCTAAAGAAGTACAGACCGATTTTCCTTCTGAGCCGCGTCTACGTGCAATTTTCGAGTCATTACGAATCGTCTCGCACGCAGACTCGACAACTTACAGCCTCCCGGGCAAGCCGGTTTCTGAAGAGGCTTTAGCACCATAAACCACATACACAACCTTCGGAGAATTGTACAGAAGTCCGAAGTGTACAATCGACCAGTAAGGCTACGATAGTTATCCGAGTATAGACCAGAGAACCGAAACCTATCCAACTGCAGAGAGGTGTAAGACAGAATGACGTTATATCTCCGAAACTCTTCACTGCTGCATTGGTAGACGTCTTCAAGCTACTGGACTGAAAAGGATACGGTTTTAACATCAATGGCGAGTACATCACTCACCTTCGATTTTCCGACGATATAGTCCTTATAGCAGAATTGCTGGAGAACCTAAAAACTGTGCTCAATGAACTCAATAGTGTTTCCCACGTATAGGTCTTAAGATGAACGTGGAAAGAACAAAAGTCATGTGTAACGTCCATGTCACACCTATCTCGGTAGTTGTTGAGAGCACTAAGCTTGAAGTTGTTGCGAGTACGTTTACCTGGGAGAAATAGTCCGACTAGGTAAGTCCAATTTCGACCGAGAGATCAGTCGACGGATTCAACTCAGCTGGGCAGCGTTCGGGAGATTACGACACATCTTCTCGTCAGGTATCTCTAGTAAATAATAGGTAACTCGAAACCAGCAAGATCAGTACGTGTTTCCAGTGATGATTTATGGATCAGAGACGTGGTCTTTCACTGCTGGCGGCCGTTTGAGGAATTGAGGAAACTCAAGGTTGCTCAGTGAATTATGAAGAGAGCTATGCTCAGTGTTTGTCTGAGTGATCAACTCCTCAGAAATGAGGATACCCGCAGTAGATCCAGTTTTATACGTGGTAGAGCCATGCTGCAGTTATATTAGAAGTATAGTTTGTAGCACGAATGGGTCGGCTCAACCACATAGTAAGTATATCAATAACGTAGTTTTTTCTATATATAGTATATTTATCGATACATCGAAAATCCAATATTTGAAAAAATACTTATCAACAGTTTTAGTTTGAACTGATCAGTTGGAATGATCAGTTGAATTGACCGTGTGCGGTGACTATAAGACTTTACGTTTATATAATAAAAACATATTATAAATGTAGATATTAACAATTACAATAATATTACATACTACCCTATTAGGTCCACTTCGGGACTCGTTCCCAAGAATCACAACTAGCTCTGGTAAAGTTGCTTCCTTTCATCTGTTTATAGAGTTTAGGTTCCACATTTTTATACGTGGTAGAGCCATGTTGCAGTTATATTAGTAGTATAGGTAGTTGTAGCACGAATAGGTTGGCTCGATCGGGGAAGGACCACGCTCTCACAGAATACCAGCGTGAAATAGTAACTTAATGCTGCTGTATTTCGTATGGTGAGTGTAGAGATGACCCTTATTACTGGAAACGAGGCATTCCATCACAGTCCTCGCGGGTGACAACGCATCTGCATTTTGATTTTTAATGGAGGATAGATGTGGATGTCTATGGGCCGCAGCAACCACTTACCATCAGGTGGACTGTGTGCTCGTTTGTCACCCTATTCTATAAAAAAAAAAAACATTTTTGGTTGGATGTTCCACATACACTTGGTTGTCAGAGCCTCGTTCGTTAGTGAGGCGGACGAGCAAAAATTAATATCAAAGTGTGATTATTCATAGCTTTACTAAGTACTAGCAAAAGCCCGCGCCTTTGTTTGTGTGATTAATGTACTCCGCACCAATTACACAATCATGCTCCATTTTAGACAGCATATTGAGGATGCCTGTAACTTGAATCAACTTAAACGACTTAAATAAAACTTTGCTATGTTTTTATGTAAGGTAAGTATAAAATTTTAGTAAGGCGGTAGGACTCATCCTACTTAGGAGTCCGTCAGGTTTGGTTCCACCTTCTCAGCAATTTCTGCCGCCCAATAACAGCGCTTGCATTGCTGTGTTCAGCTCTGAAGGGTATATAGCAAAATTCAAAGTTCAAAAATTTTATTAAACTAAGTTTGTATAAAAAGGGTTATTATAATATTAAGGAACTTATGGATGATAATAACCCCTGGGAAGGGTGATTGCTACCAAGCTATTTCTAATTTGTCTTGTATTGTTAATTGTAAACATGATTGTAAGCTATTATTTGAAAAAAAAATTGTCCGCCGGATTTCTTGCTGGTTCTTCCCAGGACAGAGGTTTTTTTTTGCAAACCAGTGTTAATTGAAAAAAGTGACTTTCAATAAGTATTGTTTACAATCTACATTGAATAAAAAAGTTTCTATTTCTGTTTCTATAGAGAGCCATTATATTAACAGGCCACAGCCACTGCCTCACAAGGCATTCCATGAGATATTTATTTGATTCATAGTTATCAGAGCTGACAACGCATCTGTCGCCTTCTTTGTTTAAAGTTTATTTGGTTTGTCTCTTCAGATTTATAATAGTGAGAAAATTTCAATTAAATGCGTGTCCGACTATTATCACATAATATTATGTAAGCAATCAGGCTTCTACGAGTAGTTTATTACAAACTTACCTAACTGGCGTTACCACTATTACTTACTCCTACTGCTTTGTTGTAATATCTATACTTAGGTATAATAAATCTGTAAAAAATTCATGTCTGTAATTCTAATATTTTCTGGAAAAAAACAAGTCCAGGGTACTAAACAAAGGCCATTAAACCCAAATTAGTGGTTTTTAGAATGTTTAACTGTCTGTGTATTTGTCTGTCTTTGTATTCACGATTCACAAAAAACTACTCAACAGATTTCTATGAAATTTTGTGTGTAGGTAGTTAAGGTCATGGTAACTTATAAGCTTTTACCCGATTACGGATATTTAAAAAGGGATGGTTACGTATTTTCCATCCTTTAGATGTGAATTTCTACTTTATATCATCAGTTGAAATAGAAAACATTTATTAAATCAAATAAAATATTTATGACTAAAGCCTAAAATTCGTTTTAACCGTTGCGTAATAAATTGAACTACGCCGACAATCTACGTTTAACTTTTTCAAAACAGTGCCATCTAACATAAAAAAACAAAAAGTAGACACGTTTTGCGTCCTGTTAATAATAAATTAAATACTATAAATAATTTACATTTATATGTTTCACTAATTAAATTCATAATTGATTTAAAATTCTAACGTTCATTTTTTAGTTGTTTTATATCAATTTAGTAGAAAGAAATAAATGTTATAGTACTAAATAATTACTTCATAAATAGACATCTATCGAAAATCATTTATCTTGAATTTTTAAGATGTTTCTAAGTTAATTTCTAATATAAAATAAGAAGTTTTTAGTAGGTATTACTTTTTATCTGTAAAGAAAATTGATATAAACTAATATTATAGTTTAAATAAAGAGATTTTTATTTTTTATATATGTATTTGGTCAGATATTAGAATTTATATCTATATATATTCACAAAATTTAACAGTGTTTGTAGACTATTATATCATGATATAGCTTGATCAAATCAATGAATAGACTGTTGGCGATATGTACAACTAAACACGACATTACTATTTCTAGATATTATTGTTTGGTATATGGTAAAATAATTTCATCAAACACCGCTAGCAGCGCTGATAGCGTATTTTGACAGAAGCAGAATTTTTAATAGATTCTACATCACTTTATGCCTTATTTATCTATTATATAAATGTGCGCTGCTTTGTTGTGGGATCGAGCTAGTTGTACCTCAACTAATTGTGGTTGAGTACTAGAGAGTACAATTTTTGTTTTCATAGTTTTAATCTAATTATAGCGCTATCTACTTACTGTTAAATAAACTCATAATCCTCGTAAGTAACTGAACAAACTAAACACAATTCTAGTAAATACTTATTGTTGAAGCTTCAAAAAATGTCAGACTGAAAATATTTGGACCGGTGGCCACTGTCCGCATGATTTATCACAATTGTTAATTTTACCAAAATTACTTCCAAAACTGTGTATACAAAACTGTGATTAAGAGATGTCTTTAGTTAAATATGTTGTACGTCTATCGGCCTAATAATATTTCACCAATATCTTCTTTCTCTTTTTGTATCAAGTCCGATATAAGTAATTGAAAATTAACTGCATTATGAGATTTTTGTCCATAATTGATGGAACAGTTCGAGATACTGTTGGCGCGACCTTTTTACTTTTAATGAGACTTGAAACAGTTTGTTATGTATTAAGAGTATTTATATTTTCAGACAAATTAAAAAAAATCACATGATTAAATGAACAGGCTCTTAGAAAAAGTACTTTAAATATCAAAGAAGGAAATATTTAAACACAGGTTTATTTCAATTTTACTATGAGTAGCACTGCATTGATAGAATCCTGAAAATCATCTGTCAAAGCCGGTAATCAAACCAATCTAAACGTAAATTTCGTAGTACGTAATACTCAAAGGTAACCCCGAATTCGATCCGCACCGACTCCACTCATATTTTAATTTCAATTTGAAGTTTCTATTCACCACGTTCCCGGAAACCTGCATATCTGAGAATTTAAAAAAATATTTCGGAAATAATTTTTAGGTATAGGTATGTGAAGTTGGTCATCCCGCGTTGGAGTCAACTACTTTTTATCCTAAAACTCGCTGCGGCCTGTGGCCAGCATTGGGACGAAAATTTCTCCATTCTATGTGATGTACCTAGACTGTTACTTTTTTACTTTTAATAGGGCTATCCACTGCTGATGACGGGATATTTGCAGTAGTATTCACGCTTGGCACGTGGGTTGGCAACCGCAGCTTTTCATTACTTTGCACTGTTATCAGAAAGATGCTGGCACCCATCTCCTGTTTCAGTTTCCTCTGTCGCCTCTTACGACACCCACGGGACCAAATGGGACATTGGTTTCTTTTTCGCCGCCGCCACATGGCTATGGTTGTCCTTGAAACCAGTGGTTTGGTTTCACTTATAGAACGTAAATTCAATGAATTTTTTTAAAAAAAAAACGCCATTTTCTTTCATAAAATTTAAAAAGTTTCTGTCCGACACCGTCCGTAAATTCATGGATACCCTATGCGCCCGAGTGACGTAATCACTGTAAAGATCACCGCCCGCGCTAGCTACCTACATAACATTCAACATAAAAACACAATAGGTACATATAACCTGTGATGTAACTTTTCCTTTATACTTTCATCCTGGCTTAGGACATACAAAAATTGAGGAATTAAGGAAAAATTGAGATTTTACTAAAAAAAATGTTGTTATTTTTCATTGAATTTACGTTCTATAAGTGAAACCAAACCACTGGTTTCAAGGACAACGGTGTTTACACTAACTAGCTTGCTACATATTTATTTATCTATGACACTAACACCCTGTATATTTCTACTCCCATTCATAAATTGGATTCCTCCCATAGATCGCCAAATAAGTTGGATATTTACCGTAGTTACCGTAGTTACAATACCATGGGTACCATATATCTGGAAGACGCTGCTGCCTATCTGTATATTTCTACTCCAGTTCATGAATACACATAGTTCTTCTCACACGTTCACCGTGAATAAAACTACATTTATGAAACTTTGAAGTCTACTCGAATGTAAAAAAAAAATATTTGCATATATTTTATGGTGCCAAACAATATTCAATGCTGCCAATATTAATAAAGACCATGAAATTCAACATTAATTTGTCAATACTATATCAACTTTAATTATGAATAATTTGGAAATAACGCATTTCTGATTTCAGGACAATTTTCCCTTCGTAAAGACACAGCGGAAGACATACCCGATAAATAATGTGTTTCTTGACGTACGATACTAATGCAATTGTGATAAACTCATTTATGTGTTTCTAGCACATTATAATGTCAAATTTAACAGTTTACTAACTAAACACACTCTACAAGTGATCCAGTTTTTCTAATTTTAGTACGAAATAGTACCTATTATTGATGTTAATAAATTCAAGCCCACGCGAGCAAAGCCGCGGGTAAAAATCTAGTAATATTATAAAGCGGTGAAGTGGTTACGTTTCTGATAACCGTTACATATCATATTATGATTAATAACTGTAATTTATCATATTATATTACGGTTATACGCGAACGTACTTGTAAAAAATTTTAACGGTTTCTTTTAAAATAATATTATGAGTAGGAACGAAAGCCCAGTATGAGAAGCTAGTCTATAAGACAAGTGACATTAACATTTGATGACATTTGATGAACATTGATACCTGCGGGGCTTGAACTTTTTTCGTTCGCATACAATGACATTGTCAATTGCATTTTAAATATAAATTAAGTTAATGTACTACTTACTAGGCGGCTAATTCAAACATCGTTTGACCTTCTGAGATCATCTGAATATGAAATGTCGTTAGAAATTTCTAGAACGTTTAAAAAACGAACACATGTCTGAAAAACAAGAAGTCTGCCAACACGCGCACACGCACACCGCGTAAGTCATTTTTCTGCTTTGAAACCGTCTGAAAGGAGAGTTATGCTAGGTAGTGGAACGTATATTAGTGGTTTCTTTTCTATTTAACCGACTTCAAAAAAAGGAGGAGGTTCCCTATTCGGCTCAATTTTTTACGCGCGTTACCTCAGAACTTTTTTCTAGGTGAATCCATTTTGACGATTCTTTTTTTCTTTAAAAGCTGGTGCTTCTCGTGTGGTCCTATATAAATTTTATCAAGATCTGACACAGTCAGTAGTTTTTGAGTTATCCTTAGTGATGCATATTTAATTGACTTCGACTACATTGATGATGTTCTCATTTTATTTATATTGAAGTCGGTTGTACAAAATTTCTAATTTTACCACTTGTTACATAATTACTTCAGTTGCAAGACCTATATATATCGACTGGTGATGTACTACGCGTGTGATTTAGATTATTATTCCATGATAGATGTGTGTAGGTGTCAATGGCCACATTTGTACCCTTGATTTCTCTTTTGAGTTGTATCTTCGTGCTGTTTTCTAGAGTCATAACTAATCGTCTTCCACGCACAGTTGGCTAATTAGAGTCTTCAACAAGCCGGTTTCCGAAAAGGCCTTAGTAACATAGATCGCAAACATGCCCACCACCAAACAGTACAGAAGATCGAAAAGCAGTTACAATCTGATATTTTAAACAATGAAAAAGCTTTTGATTCCGTTGATGTTTGGGCGCTGCATAAACGGTGACAGATTGACGATCGAAGTGCTGAAATGATTGTACAGTAAGGCTGTGATGGCTATCGTAGACCAGAGTCGTGACCTATCTGACTGCACAGAGTTGTACAACAGATGAGATTGTAGCACCGAAACTCTTCATCGCAGCATTGGAAGTTGATTTCAAGCCATTAGATTTGAAAAGATTTAGTATCAACATCAATGGCGAGTACATCACTCATCTTCAATTTGCCGACGATATAGTTATTATGGCAGAATCGCCGGAGAACTTTAACAATATACTAAATAACCTCAATAGTTTCTCAACGGACCTGGTTTAAGATGAACGTGGAAATGACAAAGATCATGTTAAACGTCTAAGTCACAACTATGCCGGTGTTTGTTGGCAACACCAAGCTCGAAGTTGTTGACGAGTATGTTTATTAGAGACAGATTGTCCGAATAGTTAAGTTACGAGGAGGAGGTGGAGATTATAACAAATCCTATCACATATTTCTTAGAACTAAAAATATGGATCTGAGTATGGGGGAGCTTAGGTTGCTGTGCTGGAAATCGATAGGGCTATGTTCGGAGTTTCACTGTATTATAAAATTCGTAATGAAAATATCCGCACAAGAATAAGAGTAATCAGCGTAGCCTAACGGAATTAGTAAATTGAAGTGGCAATGAGCCGGCTATATCATTTAAAGAACCGACAACGCATGGCGGAGCAAGTTCCTCGAGTTACAGCCTGGTAGGGAAGGTAAAAACCTGGTTACTTCACCTACGAGGCTGCAACATTTAGGAACATGAATTCACGTGGCTCAGAACTGTACTTTGCAGCATTCTTTGGGGGGGAGGCTTATGTTCAGCAGTTTACCTGTGATGGGCTCTAAACAACGAATGATGATCAAATTGTTATCATAAGGACGGTGTACCAATTTCTCATTCTTATTTTTATTATACAAATGATAAATAACCATTGCCATATGTTGGCAGTTTTTATTAATCTTTATAATTATATAAAAAATACGTGTCACGTTTTTTGTCCGCGATGAATTCCGAACCACTCAACCGATTTTAATGTAATTTTGTAAATGTGTATTGCTTACTGCAACTTGAGAGACAGGATAGTTTGTATCCCGATAAGTGATCTCAATATTTTTTATTGCGAATTTAGAGATTTTGTAAAGGACAAAGGGTCGTCTGAAAGGGCAGAACAAGGTGTGCCTGGAAAGCTAGGTTACTATATTTATTCTCTGGCTGACTAAGTCTTGCTCGGTGTTAAAAAAAATTCAAATATAATTTCTCAGGAATGAAATCTATCATTAAACTCGAAAAGTAAAACGATAACTAAATAAATAATGTCATCCAAATCGTTAGAGCCGTTTCCAAGATACCAGTTGTATATTATATACATATTATGTTCGTAATATATGTATGTCTGGGTATATGTAATACTTAAATCTAATTTTATACATTAACGTAGTATGCATATTATATATATGTTACTTATTACGCGTATCATATTTTATATTTATTTCGATACCTATAACGTATTAATTATTTTTAACAAAAATTTTAAACACATCTGGGTTGATTAATAGAGAATACCGTAAGGCATTATGTCCGCGAAATGCAACCCTTAGTTTAAGTCTGATAATAAAGATTTAGTAAATAAATGAAATATATAAATATATGTTTCGGCTAAAAGCGAAAGTGTGGACTTACCAACGTTTAGCCGACTTCATTAGTGCCGATAACGGTTGGTTAAATTTAGGTCAATTGTGACATAGTTTGTATTTAACAAAATACGGAAGCAGGTATCATCTATCTAGTGTAACTACTCGCCATAGTAGATTAAGGTGGGATATCCAAGGAAGGACATCTATCTAATTTATTAATTATTTACGAATTACAGGATACACATATGTTTAACCAACAGCAATCAGCTGGACGTAGTTATAACTTGCTAGGCCTAGGTCTATCTGAACTTTGGTATTTATCCATAACATAAGAAGTTACGTAAGTCTTCCACGCGGTAGAGCCATGCTGCAGTTATGTTAGTAATATAGTTGTAGCACAAATGGGTCGGCTCGCCCGGGGAGGGACCACGCTTTCACAGAATACCATAGTAAAATAGTAGCGTAATGCTGCTGTGTTTCGTATGGTGAGTGTAAAGAACCGGAGACCTTTTTACTGGAAATGAGACATTCCATCTTAGTCCTCACGGGTGACAAAGTATCTGCATTTTAATTCGTAATCGAATATACATGTAGGTGTCTATGGGCCACAGTAACCACTTATCATCAGGTGCACTGAGTGCTCGTTTGTTACCCTACCCTATAAAAAAAGTTCTTACGTTTAGGATTATTGTGTAGCATTATAATGTTACAGAAGTATAAACATCCTAAAACAAAAATCTATGACATTTTTATGACGGTTCATGGTAGTATCGTAAAACCAATCTATTAAGTAAATTGATAAAGGATTTACCGAAACAATTTGCCCATCATAAATGTAATGAATTCGGCTCCAATTATGCTGGTAATGGGATCGAAACAATCGCGTTTCCTTCATGTCGTGGCGGTTTGATTACTCTGTAATTTTGCTCGCATATGGTTAATTCAAGTTAGTTAATTAATTTTGTAGCTACTTATCGCGGTTAAGTGATTCGCCTGGCCCTTCATCGTGTACCAGCAGTTTTATGAAAGTAAAAAATATTATTTCTGCTAGTTTACGTGATAATAAATAATAATCCTCTTCAACAACAGTGTAATGTATTAGTTCCTGTTCCATTTTTGCATTTTTTTTTATAAAATCATGGGACAGACAAACTGACGGTCCACCACCTGCAGCCGACTTCAAATACAGAAGGCTACGGATGCCGACTTCAAATACAGAAGGCTACAGATGCGTTGTCATCTCTGAGGACTGAGCTGGAATGCCTTACCTTCTGTAATCGTACTGGCTTTCAATACCCTCAGAACTGGAATACAACAGTGTAAGTAACTGCTATTTGAAGCTAGGAATAGCCTAGAGGGTGGCATCTACCCAGACAGCCTGAGTGTCAGGCCGAAAAGGAGCTCTCTTATTCCTTGTAACTTCAGCTTTAGGCCAATTTACTTAATCTGGTAAAGTTTTTGACCAAATGAAGTTATAAAATATTTTATTTCGATCCTATTTTGCAATCTCGTGTTCGTATTGTGTGTTATACAATGCAGTTTGCTTTGTACAATATGTAATGAAAAACTAAATTTGCTTGTAAATATCAAACGCTTGTTAGTTCTCTTGTCTCTAAAAAAATGTGTGTGAGTGTGTTTGTGTGTGTGTGTGTGTGTGTGCGTGCGTGCGTGCGTGCGTGCGTGCGTGCGTGCGTGCGTGCGTGCGTGCGAGCGTGCGTGCGTGCGTGCGTGCGAGCGTGCGTGCGTGCGTGCGTGCGTGCGTGCGTGCGTGCGTGCGTGCGTGCGTGCGTGCGTGCGTGCGTGCGTGCGTGCGTGCGTGCGTGCGTGCGTGCGTGCGTGCGTGCGTGCGTGAGTGCGTGCGTGCGTGCGTGCGTGCGTGCGTGCGTGCGTGCGTGCGTGCGTGCGTGCGTGCGTGCGTGCGTGCGTGCGTGCGTGCGTGCGTGCGTGCGTGAGTGCGTGCGTGCGTGCGTGCGTGCGTGCGTGCGTGCGTGCGTGCGTGCGTGCGTGCGTGTGTGCGTGCGTGCGTGCGTGCGTGCGTGCGTGCGTGCGTGTGTGTGTGTGTGTGTGTGTATGCGGGTGTGCGTGCGGGCGTGCGTGCGTGCGTGCGTGCGAGCGTGTTTGTGTGTGTGTGTGTGCATGCGCGTGCTTGTGCGCATAAGCACCTGAAACGTCGGGAATTAAAAATCAATTAAAATTAAACGCGATAAAATCCGTAAAAGTAGTTTTAATCAATGTGTAGTGTTCGCGTAAATATAAGAAATCATTATGTTCAAAAAGTAATTTTCTTGGAATTACTTCGACACCCTTGTTTTGATCAATTCTATAATCTTATCAGCTCTACTACTCAAAAAAAAACGTCGTCGATTGCCGTGAACCGCATTAAGATCGGTTTATTCGTTCGAGAGATATCGTTGACGAAAGAAATCACGAGTATTTTTTCAAAATAACTCGAAAACTTTCCGTGAAATTAATTTTTTTGTAATTGGCTTTTTTCTTAAGCTGAAAAATTTGTTGATTATTTGTGAAATATTCAATTTTTAAAAGCGTGGTTTTCCAAAATTATGCTGTTCTTGAGCTCATCGTGCTCAAAAACCTCATAATGAGTGGAATTTGGAGCGCTTTGATATTGAAATTAGTTCCAGGGATGGCCTGGAGGGTCAACCAATTTGTTTTTATAGGAAAAGTGTGACAAACATGCACACAGTCCACCTGATGGTAAGCAAAGCGCTAGCTAGCTCTCTTGTTAGGGTTCCGTAGTCAACTAGGAACCCTTATAGTTTCGCCATGTCTGTCTGTCCGTCTGTCCGTCCTCGCTTAATCTCTGTGACCGTTAGCACTAGTAAGCTGAAATTTGGTACCAATATGTGTATCAATCACGCCGACAAAGTGGTAAAACAAAAATTGGAAAAAAATGTTTTATTAGGGTAGCCCCCCTATATGTAAAGTGGGAAGTGATTTTTTTTAATTTCAACCCTAACGTGTGATATATTGTTGAAAAGGTATTTAAAAATGAATAGGGGTTTACTAACATCATTTTTTGATAATGTCAATAATTTCGGAAATAATCGCTCCAAAAGTAAAAAAACAATGTGTCCCCCCCCCTCTAACTTTTGAACCATAAGTTTAGAAAGTATGAAAAAAATCTGGAAAGTAGAACTTTATAAGGACTTTCTAGGAAAATTATTTTGAACTTGGATGGAAACAACAGTTTTTGTACAAACTCATAAATGGGAACACTTACTGTGACGGACGGGAAACTACGGAACCCTACACTGAGCGTGGCCCGACACGCTCTTGGCCGCTTTTTCTCTTATATTTAAACGCTCTGGCTCTGACGGGTCTTATTACAATACGAACTTAATGACAAACGTTCACAAAACCAAGCTATACTTGTTACGGTAAAAGTTTACCGGTGACTAAATTTAATTATATAGAAATTGTTTAAAGTGGTTAATATCGAGACTCGTAAACAGTGAGGGTTGATTCTCAAACACGCAATGTCGCAATCCTCAAATCAGCTTAATGGTTTGACTCCTTAGACATTAAGTTCTTTTTACAATCCTCAGGGCATCGTTTGCCTTTGGGAGTTATTAAAGCTTGTTATAATATAAGTGTATTCGACCGCTGGAAGACATTTCCTTGTTTTTTTTTATTTAAAATGTCGTTTTGATGCGTAAAATTGAAAGGACGTAAGATTTTCTTAAGATCGTTGTGTGCGGATTCAACTTAAAGCTTGTTGATTTGCATTTCATAACAAGCGTATATAGCGTTTACAAAAGTATGGCTAAGAATAATTAAAAAAAACATATAGGTGCATATAGACGATAAGATAATTTGATGTATGATAAATTTTATTTCAGTTTTTTATTATCGTAATAAATATTGTATATTTGAATGTTGTATAAAAAAATTAATGATAAGATTATGGTGGATATCCTTAAAATATGAAACTATTATAAGAAAATAATATGTTAATTATGCACGCAAGGAGTCAATGGTTTTGACGTTCATAGTGTTATATGACACTGTGTGTTCTGAAGTAAATATACAGTCCACAAATTTGATGTCTAAACCGAGACCCGACGTGGTCCCGTAATGTCAGGCATCAACCACTTTTTAAGAATACTGTGATAGCCAGCGTTAAGGGTTTTGGGACCGATCACTTTGTGTTCTGTGACGGCGTAACGACACAGCGTTGCAGTTGCGGCGTTCTATATATAAAAGACTGTGACATGACACACGGTAGTATAGTACCTGATCAGTTTCTTAATTGTATAACCACTAATATACTTCAGCTACAATAGCGCAGCGGGGCTGAATCGCGTAGCTAGCTTTGCGTACGTAGCACCTAATTGGGTGCGACGTACGCAAAACTACATACACAAAGCTACGTAGTAATAATTGCGACGAGGTCCCGCTCTTTCGTAACACGCCGTATTGGTTTCGCGTAGATTAGCACGAACAATTATAAAGCGCCTTAGAAAGCGCCAAAATATCAAACTTAAAATGTAACAAATTTCAGCTCAACCCGAAATTCGAATCAGTGATTCAACCCGGATCCGACATAATCAGGAGTCGTGCGACTGGTATGCGAAGCAGTCCAATTTACAAATATATCAGTTTTTTTCAATTCAATTTATCATTGCATTTTTGGTCCATCAAATATACCGAATTAGAATTCTACAGTGAATAAAACTATTTTTTTTAGTTCTAATAAGTGTGTAGTATTTGCGAAATTATAAAAAGGTGATATTTCCTTTAACATTTCTTCCTTTTTTAATTTAAAACTAAAAAGCAAGATATAGCTGTAGGTACGCAATAACAGAGTGCTTCTTGAAATCGGAATATTCGCGTTGTGATGCACCGCTGTGTGATAAATAGTAGTAGCTACACATCATATTATGACTGCGTTGCGCTCGCTCTGATTCTACTTATCTACGTAGGAAGGCGGTAAGACTTTCAAAGCCCAGACCCAATGAAATATTTTTACTTTGATATTTTCCTTGTTGATTACAATCTCGGAGGTAACTGCATAATCTCGACAATGAAAATTTTTAACTGCGCAAGTTGTATTCTAGTGTAAGTATAAGCGATAATAATGAGGTACTTATTCGAGACATTTACGCGCTACGATTGGAAGTAATCTGACTGTATCTCAGTTAGAGATTCGCAATAATCACAATACACGCAGATCAGCAACTGCAACTCACACGGTTAGAGTAATAACGTACTTAAAGCGTGCTAACAAGTTATAAGTTAAGTTAAAAATTAAGTTGTTTTCAAGTTAGGTAAATACAAATAGTATTAGGGGTTTATATATAAAGATAAAATGACATTTTAAATTGTACTAAACCAACAAAACGGTAAGACGACAAGATTCAAGGAGCAACATAGTTAAAACGCGTCTTGTACCGGTCATAAATCGACCGTCCGTACTTTACGAGGGGTCTCTGCAAATCGGTTTATATTTTCGATAAATAAAATTGGCACGGCTTTTGCGAGGTAAGCAGAGGCCGTTAGGAGCGAGTCGCCACCGGAGCCGCCATCTGCCGCGCGCACATAAACCCGAACTACCCTCGCGTTTTCTTGCTGACAATTTTTTCCCGCTCCGGTCATTACGCAGCTGGGCCCGAGACAAAACGGCGAATCGTTTAAGCCCTCTCCGGAGACCGTCCAATTTTATTGTGTATACCTAGTCGAAATTGATATGCTGCGCGAGTGGCGTCGCTTACGTCACACGTGGCGGACACCGGCCCCGACCCATTTACCGTGGCGCGACTCTTGCTACGAGATTTAAAAACCATTTCAAAATCTCCTCCCTTTTTATATCCGACACATTTGTTAGTTTGTTATAAAGTATAATATACGAAATTGGCTATTCCAAAAAAAAAAAAGTTAATATCAAACCATACTTACTATAACAACTAAAACTGACAAGGTGGTGGGACTCCTTTACTTGCTAGTTCTTCTCCCCCCTCCCCCTTACCTTATTCTGTCCCGAGGCTGCAGTTGCACTGTTGTGTTCTGATCTTATTTGAAGGGTATAGACGGGCAATATAATTTTAAAAAAGTTATAATTAGCCACTTTCTGTCAAATTGTTAGTACGTTTGTCACTTCAAATTTGTATAAAAATATAAAGGTAACATAATATTTTGTAAATTATTATACAAATTCTTTCTTTTGTAATCGTACAAATTCAGAGGATGTAAATTAGATTTCATACGTGGTAGAGCCATGCTTCGGCTATATAATTGTTGTAGAATGAATACGCCGCCTCGACAGAAAACCGGCATAAAATAGCGGCTTAATGCTGCTGTTTTTCGCATGGTGAGTGTAGAGAACCGGTGACCTCTTTTAACTGGAAATAATGTACTCCATCTAAGACTTCAGGGGTGACAACACATCTACATTTTGATTCCATTAGACAATTGACATCAATACGCGATTAGTATTGATGTCAATAGTCTATGGGCTTTATTGTACAAAATAAAAAAAAAACTGGCCAAGTGCGTGTCGGGCCACGCACAACGTGGGTTTTCTTAATAATCATCGTAATAAGTGAATTCGCGGTTTGGCCCCTATAACGTCTAAAAATGGGCCCAAATAGTAAGATGGTAACTGAAGGACTTATTTTCAAATCGGACTTATAGGAAGTGGAATTCAAAAATAATTAAAAAACTTTTCGATTTTGAAACTAAAACATTTTACATCAAATCATTTACATGCCAAATCCGTACAAAGATGATCATAGTTGACCATCTATCTATATATTATTCCCACTAATGCCAATGTTTCCCGTTAACCACCACCGCCCTAAATTATCCTGAGGGTCACCCACGTAAACCAAGAGTGTAACTAATGAAAATGCATGAGACTATATGATTGTATGAATACTTTGAATCTGGCCTACAATAACTACAAATTAAAATATAAGCGTATATATATATATATATGTATATGTATATATATATATATATATATATATATATATACATATATATATATATATATATATATATATATATATATATATACATATATATATATAGTATTTTTGAAATTATATACCTATTTGTAAAAAACAATCGTGTTCAATATATGTATGGGTATATGGTGTGGTATGGGAGATATCCAAAATAAAAATGTTATTTAAGATTTTACATCACAGTTTTGTAGGCGTAACTAATATTTATAACTTTGCCCAAAGATGTTTTATACTTATAAAACATCTTTGACTTTGCCAAATAACAGATAAGTAGCACCTAGGTGCTACAAATCTTTACAGGTTATATATATATGACATACAGGTCCTAAGGTCTCTGAGTAAAACCGCGGACGGACGGACATGGCGAAACTGTAAGGGTTCCTTGTTCAGTAACTACGGAACCCTAAGAAGATGCAAAATCGTTCGGTTTTCGCTTATTGTATGTATTTTGTCTTCGACTGGATCCTATTGTGTATCAAAAATCCTGTCTTTTTATGTTTAAAATTCTAAATATTTGGTAATGCATTATTTTAATTGATTTTACTGCACTAGGCAAAAACGTTGTTGTCCATAATTCACATTCAATTTTGAATAATTGTAAACAAAAGTAGAAGCCTTATTTACTCGTATTTTTATATACTCGTATATTTAAAACTACGGTGCGGTGTATCGTGGTTTATATATTTGAACTTAAGTTTAAAATTTGGCTACTCTTTGAAAAAAAAACCCGAGAAAAAGCAAAGGCGCCTTTGTACACGATGTCTTAAACTGAGATAAAAGCGGTATTTGTTTTTGAGTGACCTAGAAGAATCTTTTTATATTTATTAGGAAAGAACATTGTTGTGTGATTAATGCATAGAATACTACAATACATACATAATAGGTCGGGGAAGTGGGCGGAGCCCGTGTAGCCACTAAAATGTCACTAACACGTCAATTCACACGTATAAATGTCAACACAAGATGTGTTCTGACGTTACAATCGTTTCCAAATTACCCATGCAAATTATTTAGAAAATGCCAAATTGTACGCTATTTACAAATAAAAATGTATTAAAATCTGTCTGTCAACACAGCGAATCGGGTTTGTAGTAGTGATTAACTGATAATACGCCGTTATTGCTTGTATGTGTGCTCCCGGCGACGCATATCGTCGTACAAAATAAGGTTGACAGCCATTCTATTGTGTATATGTATATTCATAGTATTCTATGTGGACTAATAAATTAAGAAAAAATCATATTTATCATTCACTTACGTATCTTTTTTTAAATTTAAACTTGGGACAGAGGCTTCTTTGCATCTAGCTTGCCAGGACAGAGCGTATCTGCTTCTATGTTGTCAAGAGAGAGGTGATTTTGAATACTACACATTATTATTACGAAATACAAATTTGAATAAATAATATAATTGAAAAAGGTAGTCCTTAATTTTTAGTATTAGACTGTTTTTATTTAGCTTTTTTAGGACTAACTTTGTACAATACCAGACAGGTTCTAGTGAGTACACCTCCAGGGCGTCCCCGACTAACAATTTTTTATACTGCATTGTTTTATTATTTTATTTACGCATATTGATATCGCTTACCATAATGACCTAAGAACAAAAAGTTAATCGTAGATATATTAGGTTTACAAAAATCTGTTTAATTTCATTTTTACTAAAAATTAGCCAATAATCAAATTATTTGGACTTTCGTATTTTCAATTTCATTAAAATTTATTCCCTGAATAAAATAAGATGTTGACGGTACCCATGTATTAAAATCAAAGTAACTTTTCTACTACCCTTTTTCTCTTTTTTTTTTTTTTTAGAAGAGGGGGCAAACGAGCATGCGGCTCACCTGATGTTAAGTGACTACCGCCGCCCATGATCAACCGCAACACCAGGAGAATTGCGGGTGCGTTGCCGGCCCTTTAGAAAGGAGTAAGCTCTTTTCTTGAAGGTCCCCAGGTCGTATCGGTCCGGAAAAATCGCCGGTGGTAAACTATTCCACAGAGAGGTTGTACGTGGAAGAAAACTCCTTGTGAAACGTACAGTGGTGGACCGCCAAGCATCCAGATGGTGTGGATGGTATCGAGACGTTTGCCGTGTAGTGCGTTCACGAAATTTGGCGGCTGGGATTAATCCGAACAATTCCTCAGAGCACTCCCCGTGATAGATGCGATAAAATACGCAAAGAGATGCAACATCTCTTCGCAGCGCCAGTGAATCGAGCCGATCGGAAAGCACTCGGTCGTCGACGATTCGAGCCGCTCTGCGCTGGATGCGGTCAAATGGAAGGAGCTGGTACTGGGGAGCCCCAGCCCAGAGATGGGAACAGTAATCCATGTGCGGCCGAACCTGCGCCTTGTAAAGTTGCAGGCGGTGTGCCGGCATGAAATACTGTCCCGCTCTGCTGAGCACGCCAAGCTTTTTAGAGGCCAATTTGGCCTTCCCTTCCAAGTGACCACGAAACTGCACGTCACTCGATATGTCGACGCCGAGGATTCCGATACTGGCTGAGGCAACAAGGGGAGTGCCTTGAAACTGAGGGGACACGACAAAGGGGTTCTTTTTAGCGGTTAACGCGCAAACTTGTGTCTTCTGGGGGTTAAACTGGACTAGATTTAGTCGTCCCCAATCCGAGACTCTGTTCAGCAAAGACTCGACTTCAGACACAAGTTTGTCCCGGCACTCGGAGACGTTTTCCCGAGAAATATTGGCTCGGCCGGTGTAAAGAGCATCACCAGTGCTGTCATCCGCATAGCAATGAATGTTACGGGTATGCAACATATCATTGATATGCAGAAGAAACAGCGTTGGCGATAGCACGCAGCCCTGTGGAACACCAGCATTAATAGGCTTGCAATCGGAGCTTGCACCGTCTACAACGACCTTGATGCTCCGATTAGCAAGAAAGCTGGTGATCCAATCGCACAATTTCTCGGGAAGCCCATAGGAAGGGAGCTTCGAAAGAAGCGCTTTGTGCCAAACCCGATCGAAAGCCTTCGCAATGTCCAAACTAACGGCCAATGCCTCCCCCTTGAACTCTACTGCCTCTGCCCATCTGTGAGTGAGGTAGACCAGAAGATCACCAGCTGAACGACCACGGCGAAAACCGTATTGGCGGTCACTAATCAGCTGGTGATCCTCAAGGTACCTCATGAGCTGGCAGTTTACAATGGACTCCATTGTTTTGGAGAACAAGGAGGTGATGGCGATTGGCCGGTAGTTGGACGGGTCTGAGCGGTCGCCTTTTTTAGGGATCGGGTGGACGAAAGCCGTCTTCCATGATTTTCACTGTTTAGGATCTCGTTTTCTTTTCCTTAGTTTTATTTAGAGGCTATGCCGCTACGTTTTCTTAATTTTTTTCCCTTTTCTCAACAGAAAATGAGATAACTCCCAAACAAATCGTCACAGATATTCTACTGTAACTGTTTTAAAAGCGATTTGCAATTTCATTTTGTAGGATACTGAGATGAGCTTGAAACTAATTTATGTTACCAATCCATAGAGAAAGAACCGTAGATTAAAACTGTATTTAGAGTTTAAAAAATTCAAAAAGTGGACAAAATCGTCTTTACTTTTAGACAAATCTTATTTGATATATTTATTATCTATGATCATTGATCACCACGTAATCTACATCGAAACTGACCACAGAGTACTTTTTGTATACCTGAAAAAACTGACGTAAAGTGAAGTCAGATGACAGAAGGAACAAATATTTTTACAATGTAACATATTTTTTCATCATGCCTAATACCAATTCTGAATGTGATCTTTCAGTGGTCCTAAGCGCCGTAGTAGTGTTTGGACTGCCGCTAGCACTTCTAATACCTAATTTCTCAATATGGGACGTAATGCCGAAGATTCGAGTACACAGATTTCATATATTGAGCCAGCACTTATCATGGATGGAGATTAATTTAGCCATCATTGCGTTAGCGACTTTATTATTCTGTTTTTACTTGGAAATTCGAAAACGAATGTAAGTTTTTAAATATTTTTTTAATAAAGTGCCTAAACGATATTATTTCACTTTTCATAATTTAATATATGCTTCATAGTCTTGTGTGGTGGCAACATTACAATATAAATTACTCCATATGATCCCGTAAGTGTCGCAAAGTGACAGAGGGAAACTGAAATAGGAGACAGGCAGTATCATCTTTTTGATAATAGCTGAAAATAATAAAAAACTATGGTTATCAAAATAGACTTTACTACACTACTGCGTATGGACCGGGACATTGTACAAACAAAATGGCATCGACTCATTGGTGCGAAAATATTTATGGAGCACCAACGCAAGCTCATTTGCGTGGCGTGCGTCCATGCAGTGTTTCCACTTTTGGGTATTTTGCACTATTTTAGGGTAAATCTACTAATATAGGTAGGGCTTAGGCGTTTCTTCAAGTCGACAGGGTTTTAGATAATATGGGTTGAAATTGAACGTCAAGTTTCTCTGTTTTCTGTACCCATAAAATATATATTTTTTAAAGGTTTATCGAAGGGCCTCGATAAACCTTTAAAAAATATATATTCTATGTTTTGACTTTGAATATACATTTTTTAAGCTGAAGAATTTTTTAAGCTTGGAGCTAGAAAAGTGTAGAATGAAAAAGTTTTTCATTTTGTATGCCGGAATTTTATATAAATAAATAAATAATCATATTCATTATACCTATGAGACTAAGTGTTATTATAATTTTAAAATGAGAACATCTTCATCATAAAACTCAAGAGTTTTAATCGTGAAATGATATTGAAAACTTGCAACGATGTTGTTCTTTAAAATATTCAAAATAAGGTGCAATAAATAAGACTACTTACATTGTTTTTACGATAATTTAGAGAGTATTTCTCCAGGTTCCAGGGTAAAACCAAAATCGTAAGTGGAAGCACTGGTTCCGTGGTAATTCATGAGTATTTAGGAGATGGCGCTGATTTGTTTTATGGTTAACCGTGAAAAAATTTTGTTCGCACGACCATATCTTGTAATATATATCGATGGTCATCAAACCGCCAAGTATGGCAAATATTGCTAAATCCCCTCTTTATGACAATCTTTGGGCCTTTTATAGGCTCTAATGAATTTGCTCTTTATTGGAGAACTTTTACGTGGTAGATCTAAGCTGGATGGTATTAGAACCGTAGAATGAATGGATCGCCTTGACCGGTGAAGAACCACGTTCGCATGGAATAAAAGCGTGAATTACCAGTATAATGCTATTATGATCAGTGACAAGTTTGAATGAAGTGTTCCATTGCAAGTCTTAATTATGAAAATGCTTTTAGATTTTTAATCGAGGAGGGATGTAGTTGTCACCAGAGCACTTACTTAAAATCAGACAAATTGTGTGCTCTATAACTTGGTTACTTGTACTTACTTTTATAAGGTGGTAGAGCCATGCTGCATCTATATTAGCAGGCAAATAGCTTAATGCTGCTGTGTTTCGTATAGTGAAGGCTCTTGTCCAAATCATCAAAGACCAATTCATCATGTATACGACAAGAATTTTGTCGGATCAAGCCACGAAAATTTGTCGTGTCTGCTTCAGATAATATAAATAGAGACGTGTAAACTACAAGATTGTTTTCGGTCAGTCGTGCGAAGGGTATGGTGCACTAGTTAAGTTTGTTTGTAATGAATGGAATCAAAATAACTACGAAGCAAAAATGATTATTGCATTCTATATATATGTACAAAAGTACTCAATTTATCTGAGGCAACCCACCTACTCCGCCCTCTCTTCACCGCAAAAGCACGGAACTCGTCTTGTCTAGCGCAGATAAGATTTTTTTCTTTGGCAGCGAAGGAGCATTGTACACAGTTCTAGTGTAGAAACGACACGAATTCTTGCATAGGCACGGTGATTTTTCTTAGCGTGTACAAGAGCCATAACTGTACAGAACCGGAGCCTTCTTTTACTGATACAGAGGCTTTCTATTTTAGTCGTCAGAGAAACGAAAATACATTTTTTTTCTTATTAGAGTATCAATGTGGGTGTCAATGGGCTACAAAATCCAGTTACTATCAAGTGGGCTGTGTGCTAATTTGTTATCCTTGTTGTAAAACAAATACGCAGCATGTTATTTCGTCATTACTCTTAACTAACTTCAGATAGTAGTTAAAAGTTGTCACCAGAAAACCATGATCAAAAACTGTCGTATTTTTTTATTTAAAGAATAAAGTTACATCCATGATGGAGATGATAGAGAGCGTACGCGCACTATTGCCCCACAACATGAGGCTGTAGCTAAACCATGCGTTAGCACAGGCGTAGTACGCCGTGATGGCGGTCTTTATGTTTAACCTTTATAGTCATCTTCAACTATTCGTCGTATATTCATCGTTCTCGGCAGACAGATTTTGGATGACATTTCACGGAATCAAATTTTACACTTCTGTTGTGAGACAATTGGTACCTTCACGCGATTTCCACAATACTTAATAACTGAAAACTGTTTTACACAGATATTTTTCAAAAGCTAACATTGTAAACATAACAGAATTTCCGGAAAGTGATAACATTTATTTTGATATTTTTTTCTTAAAATTTGAATGATGAATTAGTTGTAGGAATAGTAAGTTAAAGTACCAGTGGCCTGGCCATATATTGCCTGACGACAAATCAGGAAGAAAGATTTTGAGTGGTGGTGGTCGTACTGGTGGGCGAAATGTACTACAGGCCCCCCACTAGATGAGGTGATTCCCCCGCCCCATGTGTGTTACAAAATATAGTTACTTGTACTTTTAACTTTCTCCTAAAAATGTCTTTTGTTATTTTATACGAATATTTTTTTCATCTTTTAGATTAGACGACATGGTTGAAGAGGTGCTAGCAGTAAGACATGCGACGCTCACGACTATGGAAAAAGAGAACGAGCGTCAGGAGGCAACTATGAAGGCATGTGTCGAGTTGTTGGATGCTTCTGCAGACCATTATGAGAATTTGGTGTTACTCCATGATGAACTTCGAAAGCACGATAAAACTAGACTTCAGCATCCACCAACGACAGGACCTGAGTCTGGCAGTATGTAGATTTTAAAAGAAAACGAAATACGTCGTAAATGTATTTTATATTTCATATAATAAATTAATATAATTGAATGATTGACATGAACATCCACTTAAAACACTGTGTAATTAATAACTTCGCAAATAAGTAGCGTATGTTCGGATTGCTTTAAATTTGTTTATTGTTTTCCGAAACTTATGTGAAATACAAAGTTTTAATATTTTCAGTTTTTCAATCTAGCGCTTAATACCTACTATTAGCGATGCACGGATTGTTTTTTTATTGTTCAAAGCGTTATAACTTCACACGAGAAATTGCTTAATACAATTATAAATTGCGATTAAGCATTTAAATCCAGACTTATCATTTGTAGGCGATACACTCTTGTTTGAAATAGAAATAGAAATAGAAACTTTTTTATTCAATGTAGATTATAAAAATACTTATTGAACGTCACTTTTTTAATTTACCACTGGTTCGCAAAAAAAAACCTCTGTCCTGGGAAGAACCAGCAAGAAACCCAGCCCAGTTACGAGCTCATTTCGCTATCAACGCTGCAGCGAAATGTTTGGTTTTAGCGCTATCAAGCCGTCAATTTTAAAAATAGTGCGAACGAGGAGAATAGACACAAATTTTCTGTTAATCGATATACATATTTATTTATTTATTTAACCTTAATAGTTGATTGCTGTCTGTTCACACTGCCGGGAAAAATCTCTCTCCGATAGTCGCAACACTAAGAGCTATCAAAGATAAAATTTGCTCAGCGATGCTCGCTTGACGGTCAGACCTCACGCCGAGTAACCACAACCAGCCATACCCTGAGACAACCATAATCTGAAAGCACTCGCTTATAGCGCAGCAACAAAACTATCGGAACTACTCTCTTCTCGCTGCTCATCAACTCTTATGTAGTTTCTAGCTCTACTCGCTTCTGGTTTATCGTTGGCGGTCGGACGAGTGCCATATTGGGCGGTTTTAATGACTTTTTAAATTTTCTAACAATCAAACCTACAGTACTTTTTTTTTTTTATTTTTTTATTTTATTTTTTTTATTTTATTTTAATAAGGATAACAACAGCGTATATCACTAAATACAATTTCAAATTTACTTCAAGTATGCCAATAACAGTTATCCACATATTAAATATAAAGGTAAGCTATTATTAAGATAAGAAATTAAACAAATTAAAACAACTTAATAAAATAACAGTAATAAAATTAAGTAATTTTAGGTTAACTAACACTAAGATATTAGGTTTTTCTGACAAATTCATGTGTGATTTACTTTTCGAGTTAATTTTGTAATTCATTTATTTGTATCATGACAAACTATATTCTATATATCATTACATATATACATACAAGTATACGACATATATACATATATATATATACATACATACACATACATACACACACATACATATATATATACCTATATACACATATTGACATGCATGTACACACACATATACATATATATATATATACACATATATACATAATTTACTAAGATAAATTAAACAACAGAAGCTGTGTTTAATATGCATGTACGTACCTTGTTTCTAAAATCACTTTTACTACCTATAAAGGGATCAATGGTATTAAATGTTTTGTTATAACTAGATAGCAAACGTGTTGAGATACTATTTTTACCATAAAGTGTGGAATGACGAGGTATACTAAACAAAGTTTTCTTGGTGATTCTTGTACGTTTTCTTTGCACATTAAAAGTAACAGTATTCAGTAAATCCGGGCAGTCAATACCATCGCGTAAGATGTCGTATAGAAATCCCATATCTAACAGTTTACGTCTTTCTTCAAGCGTAAGAAGGTTATAGTGTCGGCAGTCATCTAAATATGATGAGCTTTTATGTTTAAATTTATAGTTCAGGTGTGAGATAAATTTACTTTGAATTCTTTCAATATTATTAATGTAAGTTTTAAAAAATGGTGACCAAACCTGGCATGCATACTCAAGAGTGGATCTTACATACGAGAAATAAACTATTTTAAAACTTAGTAATTCCGTAAATGGAAGACATGTACGCATGACAAATCCAAGATTACGAAATGATTTACTACATATACTATTGATATGATCTCGCATGGTCATAGCGACATCAAAGAGTACGCCTAAATCCCGAACAACTGTGACCCTCTTAATTAAAATTCCATTAAAATATAAGTACGATTTGGTAACTCTGGTGGGAATTGTTGTTGGATTTGTTTTGACGTTCCACTTTTCGTTTCCTTGTATTGGATTGTTTTATGATTGGCCTTT
The DNA here is from genome assembly GCA_036936625.1 of Parnassius smintheus behrii. NCBI lineage: Eukaryota > Metazoa > Arthropoda > Insecta > Lepidoptera > Papilionidae > Parnassius > Parnassius smintheus. The sequence goes on along the minus strand of JAUPFT010000005.1, from coordinate 22,193,754 downwards.
ATACCTTAATTTAAATATGAAAATATTATTTTTATGAAAATGCATAACGCAGTTACGGTACGATTACCAGTAGTATTACAAAATAGCACTGGTTGTACATAGCTGGGTTATTTCAGTAATTATATATAACAAGTGGTATAATTTTACCATAAAAAAAGGTATTTAATAAGAACAGGGCCTGATTTACCCACAGGCTGGGGCTTAGGGCGCAAGGTCCCAACTTATGGACGGAATAAAACTTGGTATAACATTCTTAATAAATAATAGAGTAAGTACCGCAAATATTTTATTTGTTACTCTTTCTTTATTTTTGGTACAAAACAAATAAATAGATTGTAAAAATAAGACTGAATTATTTTGTACCTTTCGTCCTTCGTTGACTTCGCTCGACTATCTCGCGGTATGATTCTCACTTCATGCTGGATGTGCGGTTTACACAGCGCCCAGTGTGCAAAACACTACTCACCCTGGACGTCAACAAGTAGACAAGTCGAGTGAGCCTGATGGAGTCCCTCCCATTGTGCTGAAGACGGGTACTACGTAGTTAGCACTGGTTCTAACGCGTCTTTTCCGGTACTCCTACTCTTAAGGTGTAATCATAAACTTATGGAAGACAGCCTTAGTGCACCCGATGCCCAAAAAGGTGACCACTCAGACCCGTCCAACTACAGGCTTATCACCATCGCCTCCTTGTTCACCATTATAAACGAATATTATAATATTATTATTATTATATTATTATTATCTGTAGACAATAGATGGAAGCAGCCTCTAAAGTGCAAGACCAATGGAAGTGTGATTGCTAATTCGCCAAGCATGGTGATAATGACCACACCCTATCACAATAGAAGATATGTATATCTAGCAATGGATGGCTACGAGCTGATAAGTATGATGAAGACGATTACGAAAAGACTGGCGGTTACATATATCGCGTTTTCCACGTTGCTGTTCCACATAGGAGTAAGTATCTATTACCTCGGAGGTTTTTAACCTTTTGCCTTGTTATTGGAACTTGGAAATTGTAGGAATATTTTTTAAATATTGTTATTGGAACTTGGAAATTGTAGGATTTTTTTTAAATATTTGACGCTTTATGTGATGATTTATATAATGCTTATAATAAAAGTGGGTATAATGCTTATAATAAGCAATCATATACTCGCTTACCATGAGAAAGTACGTGACGTCATACTGATCTACCAGATTTAGTAGTTGTATTCAGAAAGGATACGGTGATATTTTCTGGCAATACAGGGCCCATTGATCCTATTATCAAAGACATTTTTCGCTACTGACTTTTTGGGGCTCAATAAAACATCAATTACATTTTTCTTAAATGAAATGGTTACGTTGTTATTCCGACTATACTGGTTAATTATGTCTATCGTAAGTAGTGTAAAAGACAGAAAAAGTAATTAAGAGCATTGCGAGGGCAACCCGCACAATTTTTATTTTAACCTCTAGCGCTCGACGTGTTCATTAGACCAAATGTCTCGGGAGTCCTCGTGGGACGTTGTTGACGCGAAAAAACCAATCTAGAGCTGGCAATTACGGCAAATGACCTAATTAGATGTCACTGCAGTGAACTTTCGTAGTTTCCAGTCTCCGCTACTAAGAAAATATTGTGCTTTAGATACTCAAACTCAAACATTTATTACTATACCATAATGTACATGTTATAAAATAATGTGAGACCAGTATTATGGACCCTGTTACGCACGCAGTTTCAGGGCTAGGAGAGAGAAAACGTATTTATCTAATTATAAGAATGTCGTGTGGTTTATTGAAATATAATTTAATTTAAATGAGTGATCATTTTGTATAACCTATATATTTATGTATTATTCACAAAATATTTTACGTTACGTAGCTCTCTCGGTATTATTTTACGAGGTAATTATTATTTCTTAATAAAACCTTTTTTTAAGCATATTATTTAATATAACGAAAGTTAAGGAGGAGAATGGCAGAGTGGTGGCAGCATAAGAACATGTATCTTCGCATTTCTTCCTTCTGGAGTCGTAAGAGATGACTGGACTGATGTAAAATATCCTAATCGGCGACGTATAGCAGCGTCAAAATTGCGTGACGTTTGGTTCTCCCATCATGAGGTAATTTGGATTATAAATTCTTATGTTTACACGAACGCTATACGATAAGTAACACTAGTTTTTTTTTTTTGGGATTTTATCGCGTTTTTTAACTTATGTGATCGTGACGGCATTAGCAGTAAGTCTGTAGAAGATAATTTAATTATTTTTTTTTTAGTCTCTTTATCATTCTAAGACATTTTCAAGACACAACTTGACACAAATGTCGAGCTTCTTCGAGTTCGCGGGCTGAGCGCTGCCTTCCTCTATTTTCATCCGCTGAGACCCGCCGGGAGTGGATCAGGCGCTCGCAAAAATAAATAAAACTGTTATTGAGATAAGCATCTGCGCGGCTCGGCTTTTCGCTAAGTCCCGCTGTGTCGCACTGAGCAATGTACTGAGATATGTCCGGATTAGGGCGAGCCGCAGCCCTCGCCGTTCTCCTTCAAATCTGTCGCTTTTCTACAAAGTTTCACAGCTGAAACCGCTTTAAATAAACAGGATGACAATTTTAAATTATCCCAATGAACAATACGGAACTGTTAGCTAGGGTTCACTGTGATAGCTAGTTAAATGCAAGAATTTATAATGCTCTTAAATTTATTTGTAACATGGTACTATTACGTTAGTTATACATTGATAACTGAAAAAACATCATATTTAATGCAACGAACGGATTCTTATTTCGAAAATTTTACTTATAACTTACTTGTTTAGAGAAAAATTTATGGTGATTTGGTTATTTTGTGTTAATACGTCTGTCTAAGGCGGAACTAACGTTTTACCAATTTCTAACGCTAAGCGTGAGTGCACCCGTTGATGTTACCGGTCTAGAATTTCTAAAATATGAGTTAGTCTGGTTAACGGTAGGCTAACGAATTTAATCTAAGTCCTCTAGCAAATGCTACCTGCTTTATCTGTTGCTAGTTGCAGGTGCTTAGCATGAGGTGGAAAACCAAACTTGGCATTTTTCAGATTAAATAATTAAATATATATTATGGGATGTTCAGTATTTGGTAAATAAATAAAAAATATAAATTAATTTAGTGTGACGACTGTAAAAAACGTATAGGCGAGGATTAGTGGCAAAGGAGCAAGCGTGAGTGGATCATTGCGGCGGGAAATTGGCCGTACGGCGCACCTGCGGCGGGCACCTGCCTACCCCGGATTAATTTCTCATCACGCTGGTCTCTTCGGGAACTAATGGATACGGTATCCTTTGAGAAAAATGCCACAGACACCTAAATGTCTCTCCGCTTGATTAATAAACTCCCAGCGAGGTTTCCTTCGCCTACGTTCCGACCATCTGTAGTGAAATTGAATGGTTGGACTTGTTGATTGTTTGTAGGCAACTGAAAAATAAGGCCTCAGATGTTTCATATTTATAAGCTCCATCGTAAAGTTATACAATATTTTTAAGTAAGATTTTTCATTAATTGTTTGCATTTGTAAAAGATAATTTAACATAAATCTTTTACATCTTAAAATAAGATTTAATATTATCAAATGATGTTTTACGGCTTTACAAAATTCTACGTTTTTTATAGACATTTAATGAAGAGTATGATTAGTTTGTTAGATTACTGGATTAAATAAAAACATAAGCTTTTTGTGACCTTAGTGGTGCAGTGGCTTAGCAATAAGTTACGGTGCTGAGGGCCGCGGGTTCGAATTCCGCACGGAACAAGTATTTGTATGGCTTACAAGCAATTGTTCTGGGTCTGGATGTTTGTCCTGGTGGAATTTATGTATGCAAACTGCTTCCACGATACAGAAGAGAATCCTAGTGTGGGGTAACGTTTGAAAAAATGGACCCTGTTGTGGCGTAGGTGTCGTCCCCTAGGTATCGAAAGAAGCTATAGAGTAAAACTAACCAGGGGATGGGCAAATAAAAATAAAACTGAGGTTGCTAACGCATCGGCCTAATATGGTAAATTGTCCAATTACCCTTTTTATGAGGATATCTATGCAGAGTCCTGTGTACAGCAATAAGCTGCAATGGAACTTATGTAATGGATGGAATGTGTTATTGGTTTTCTCATACAGATGTTTATTCTATTTCCCTTTAACGTGGTCGAGGAAGGAAATGACTGTCCCATGCATCACACTTGAAACAATTGCGGCTTGGAATTTCAATGTAATTACAAGCTTTCATTTTGTGTTACTAAAGAGTACTGCCCATTATGCTAGCCCCGCCATTTTGAATTTTTAGGTTAAAATAACATGCCAGAATATGCAAGATATTTGCTATAATATGCCGATTTGCGAAAAATCATAACATACATAAAGTTATAACCTGTATATACCTAGTCCGGCCATAAGTTCTCTTACAAATGAAAATGCATTTTTTAACGAAGTAATGTAATATTACTAAAACTTATATGTACATTATATATTAAAGTCTCAGCAAAAAATAAAAACAATATTCAATTCAAAATGGCTACCTTTGGCTTTTATTTAGGCCTTTAATCTGTCTGGCCACGAATCTATGGATTTACGCACTGTTTCCATGGGAAATTCCGCCACTGCTTGCTCCAGAGATTTTTTAAGAGACTCAATGTCGCTGTGTCGTTTAGAGCAAGCCATGTCCTCTAAAACTGACCATAATTTGTAGTGTAGTAAAAGTTTGAGGTCTGGGCTGGATGAAGGCCAGTCTTCAGCTCTAATAAAGTGCGGAACGTTGGTTTCAAGCCAGGCTTGGGTAGTTCGTGCCTTGTGACCAGGTGCAGAGTCTTGCTGGAAAGTCCTTGATACATTTTCAAAAAGTGTATTGCTGAGCAGTTTCACAACACGATCCAAGATTGTCCCTTGATACACTTTGGCTGAAGTTTTCACTCCTTTTTCACAAAAATGTAGCTTTGTGATGCCTTGACAAGATACGCCCCACCAAACCACCACTGACGCAGGATGATGACCACGTTGTACCTTTCTGACCACTTGAGCAGCTTCTTTAGAACTGCGTGCGTACACGTTATCACTTTGCTTATTGTAGTGCTCTTCAATCGTGAAAATTTTTTCATCGGTGAAGAGGATATTTCTGTACCCCTTACCTGCGTATCGCGACAGAAGGCGTTTTGATCGATCCACTCTCTTAAATTGTAAAGATTGATTTAGGGCATGTCCTG